>OZ020193.1:62608636-63293636 GCA_963971165.1 Philopedon plagiatum
AGGGTCATAAATAGCGTTGTACCAATTTTAGTCTGGAGACGTTTTGGTAGTGTACACACGCATAGTTACACAACGTAGTTCACCATAATTCCACCACGTGGCGCTACGATCTTGTACATATATACACTAGGACAATCTGCTGTACGATCTGCACTGGGATTCCAGAATGCTATTCGATATCGAAATATTCGATTTGGCGCAAAAAACCGATTCCCGTTTGTTTCGATATCGTCCAAAACGATATCGAGTCTTTCGGTACCTCTAGAGATCCCGTTTCGGTCGATTTCGAGATGACAGTGATTTTTAGATTAGAATTATTTGTTATTTGTTAAGTGTTGCAAGTTGTTTTTTTGTTTAATTTCACATGTGTGAAACATGTTACTACACCAATATATAAAATGTATTTAGTTAAAAAAATAGACATTTTAGACTTTTCCAGTTAAAGTCGGATACTAATGTTGTAGTCAAGTTGATTTTTAACATTTTGGATAACAAAGCAATAAGCACACTATTTAGAAATGATCGTTCTTTCAACTGGTTTTTTAAGTTTGAATGAAACAAAAAACTATTGTGTTTCTAGGGCTTTTAAAGTACATAAAGTACAGGAAGCTACCACATCGCTAACCAGAAATGCAATTTTCTATAATGGAAAAAAAACTTTAATTCCCTACCCGACAATATAAGGCAAATAAATTGTCATAAAAAGTTTAAGAGGAATGTCCAAAATTTTTTAGTTGCAAAACCTATTACACCGTTGATGAATTTTATAGGGGTAGCGCTAATTACCTTTATGTTTTTGTTTTTGTAAATGGGAGTACTGGGCGGATTTATACTGAACATGTATGATGTTTTTCTTTTATCCTTCGACATATTATTTGTTATTGTTTGTGGGATATTGTTTTGCTATTTATATTGTTTGTGTTTATACACCTAGTTTATAAGAAAGAAAAAATATTTTATGTAAATTTTTATTTTTATTTTTTAATTAATTTTAAGCTACACTTTTTTGACGACAATAACGTATTCTTTTAACAATAAAGTACATTTTGATTTGATTTGATTTGCTCATTGGAACATCCTAATAGTGAGCATGTTTTTATATGAAAATAAATGTCGATGTTTCATTTTTTTATTTCTTGTTTTACTACTACATAATACGATTTTTTAAAATAATTATATTATAGTGGCGGGCAGAGCTGGGTAAAGCACTCATTGTTAATATAAAGGGCTTGCAATTACCAATTATTTTAGGAGGGCTTGCAAACACTGGGCTTCAAGTCCTTTTTAAAATATGTAATCGAGGCTTGGTAATTGAAGCTTGAAAATGAGCTTGCAAGCTCTCTAGAGACTTTAAGAACATTGAAAGTGCTTAAACCATTTTAGTAGTAATGCAATTACTCAATTACATAATTTGTTAAAAAGGGCTCGAAGCACACTGCAAGTCCTAAAGAAAGTAATTTGTAATATGTTTGATTCGAGAAGATTTCTTCTCCTCAAAACAATATCGACAATTGGAAGCATTTTTTACATGAAAACAAGCAGGCAATAAATGAATATAATCAGAACCACACAATCATAGAAGAAAATCAAATTTTGCAACAAAATAATCTTAGGTTATAATTCACTACGCATGCGTGCTACGAATACTACGGTTTCCGATATCGAAGAAAGCGATGGCATAAACGACATCGAATGAGAATATCGAATTGGTCGATATCGCTTTCACTATCGAGTATCGAAAGCGTTACGATAGCTGTCGTATCGAGTGAAAGGGAATCCCAGCACTGGTCTCCAAATAGGAATTGCAATATTATACCTCCGGAAAATTGGCAACATTGCTAGGAGACATATACGTACGACGAGAATATCAATTAAAGATACACCCATTTCGATATTTAATATTTTGACATTTGGTTATAACGAATCTTTTTTGGTTGCAAAATTACATTAAACCAGTAGAAATTATTGAAATGGTTTTTTGTATTAACGAATTTTAAGGATTTATAGATATTTTAGGAGGGATTATTTGGTTCTTATGGGTTATAGGTACTCATTTTGAACTTGTATGCGGGATATCTTAAGTACTTCAAGCTATTTCTAAAATGATTTCTGTGCTGATTTTAGGCAAAAAAAAGTTCACAACAATATTTCATGGAAAGTGCTTCGTTTCCAGTACATAAAGCATAAAGCTGCAAATTAAAAACAAAACAGATTCCTTTTTTTTATATTTGGAAAACTGCAGAATCTGTTTATTTAATATTTGATGTACCTAAATAAATAGGTATTTTTGGAGACCGCATTTTTCGTGTATTAAATAGGTTTTCTTAGGTTAGAAAAAATCATGGATTTATTAAGAAAGGATTCGATGTCCCTATACTGTGAGCGTATCGAACGTGAAGCCTTATATTTGTTGTTTGTTATGAAAACATTTCTCCTAGGGGAAGAGTTTACGAACCAGGGGCGGACCGTGACTTTTGATTTGGGGGGGGGGGGGGGGGTTGGCAGACAAAACCATTTTTTTATATAAATATGTATATACTACCGTGCTGTATAATGTTTATAATAACTACTATAAGAGATCAATGGGGGGGGGGGTTAACCCCAAAACCCCCGCCCAGCGGTACGCCTCTGTTACGAACTACGAATCACTACGTAATTGAATCAAGAATGGTAGTAGAAAGAGATTAAATAGCATTGGAGTGTTGGAGCTCAGAAGTGTTGCTGTCTGTGCTGGTTGCTTAGGAAAACGGCTGAACCTCGGTCTGAACACTCGGTTACACGTACGTCTTTGTCTAATAGACTAGAAAAGGAAAAGTGCGATTTATAGATTTATAAATGACTCGGAGCTACTTTAAATAAACACCTTTAGAAATAACATAACCTATAAATAATAAAACCTTTTTAACTTAAATTTATTATTATTTAGCAGAAAATAAAGTGTTTTAGGGCTTTTATTACTTTTAGTAAATCTTGTGATGCTTCTAACGTATTTTTTGTAAAAAAATACAAGGTAAAATAAGATGTGGCCAATGTTTACAAATTGTGTTTACAGTGTCGTTTAGAATGGTTTGTTTAGGCTTCAAAGAATGTTAAATCATCCCGTATCCATTCTTAATAAATCCATGGAAAAAATAGTACGCTAATGTTTTTTGTCATGTTGGGCTTGCTTCTTTAAATAAATAAATAGATCTATTTAAACTACAAAAATATACAGGGTGTTTCAAAAAAGATGTGCCATTGCTTTAAGGGAGATTCCTTGTAAAAAAATAAGACGAGAAGTTAATATGAAGATGGATGCGCAAACGCTTGGTTTTCGAGATAGGGTGTTAAAGTTTTACAATTTTTTTCAGTTTTTTCAAATTATTTCGAAAATCACTTTAGCAATTTGGATGAAATCCGTATTTCACTTTGAATCCCTGTAAAATCTAAACGGTTTGACTTAGAACAAAATGGGTTTCACATCCCTGTATAAAGCTTTAATAATTTATCTAATGGCGTTAATAACCAGATTGATTAAAAGTGTCACAAATTAGGACTTAGATGGAGAATAGGATAGCGTGAATTAATTAATCCTAACGTAACATAAAAAGAGTATTTCGATCTACCTATTTTTATCGCAATTATGAAGGTAGGGCACTCTTGAAGATCTTGCAGTCTCGGAGGCAAATAATAAAGTTAATACAGAGTGTTAGTACTTATATAACGCTTACTAAACCAAACTCGACCAAATAATGATGTGTCGTCTCGTCAGCAACTCTGGTAGAGCTCGTCAGCAACTGGAACACGCGACCTTCGTGTTATCCGCACTACTCGCGACCCGCGAGTTAACCCGAACTATCAGTATCACCTCTAATGAACCTTAGCTCTTAGATAGGACGCTTGTTATGAATCAAAGCCTCTGTAGTATAGTAAATAAAACACTTGTGTCTCAAAACACTTAAACTCTATTAACAAAAATTAAATAGAAATGAATTTTACAAAGGTAAACTTAAAACTAATGTACAATAAATGGATTAATTGGAATTAAATTAAAACAGGAGAAGACGAAGAGACATGCGTTTACTTGAATGAATGCGAATCAGTGAATGTTTTTAATGGCAATTTAGATAAAAATATAGATCAAAAGAAAAAGAAAACTTTAAAGAAAATCTAGGCTTTTTCGATAATCCCCCGTATTACAAAGATTGAAAATTCCCCAATCGGGTTGGTCAGTCCCACAACAAATTAATGAGTTATCTTCCCCAAAGGTATTCACTACACTTTAAAATAGATTATATTAAATTTGGAAAAACACACTAAGAGCGCAATTTTTAGAAGAGAAACTGGTCAACCGCTAGGACACTAAAAGAGAGATATCTAGTTAGAACGGACGTCGATTAAGAACTCCTTTTGAACATTTCTTTTAGTTCATAGGTAGACTCTTGGTACGGCCTACTCCTTAGTTCATTCCCCTGGGCACTATTAATTTACCCTTCGACCGATGACATCCCTCATTAACTTAGAGGAAGGCTCTTAGTACCACCTCATTCTTAGTTCATCCCCATAATCTATTCCTTTTTATCCTATGGCCAATGACAGCCCTCGTTTTCCCTCTGAATCCCTAATTATAATATGTTGTGATATCTCTCCGGTAATAATATTATATAAATGTATGAAATCTTTATAATACTAGCTTAACTACACTTACAAAGTGATGAAAAAAAAACACCTATTTGTCGTTATTTGAGCTACTTGATATGTGTATTTTGATATGGACATAGGAAAAAAATCACTTTGTTTACATTTGTCTTGAACGGATTTATCACAGCTTTCGCGGCATAATTGACATTCTCCATTTTTATATCAATAGAAAACGGATCGGTAATTACATTTGTACATTTGGTACATCGTCGTTGGTGGCCATACCACCCACAGTTGTTTATGATATTTTCGTGACTATCCATATACCCTAAGTTTTTGTTTGTTTCCCTTGTAGTAAAGTTTATGAGAGATGCATTTTAAATTCTTAAAAGGCCTTAATCTTGTTTTTATGTGAATTTTCGAACCAAATATTAATATCTGTTATTTGGTATTTTTAGATCTTTTGCAACCCCGGATGTGGCACCAAATGTTCGCTTGTCGTGAGAAATTAAATATTTAGAAGTTTGGCTTTTAGCATATTCTTTGTTTAGAATTTGTAGCAGGCGCGGCCCGTGAAATTTCAAAGTTGCATATCTCTGTTGCTACTTATGGGACCCATATCAAATTCAGGTTTTTTAATAGTGAGCCTACTAGGAATGTTTTGGTACAGAAAAAAAATATTTTGCAATTTGCGAAAAAAAGTTGATTTTTTGAATTGACCCACCTGGGTAAAAAATTAACACGCTTAGATATTTTATTTATTATTTTTTCTAAACAAATTTTACATCATTTTGTCGACAATTCTTAAATTTTAAGAGAAAAAAATGTGTTAGTAGAAAGTGTAGAAAGTTATAGTCATTTGAATTTTTTCAACCGAAAAATAATTTAAATTTTCGGTTGCAAAAAATTCAAATGATTATAACTTTCTACTAACACATTTTTTTCTCTTAAAATTTAAGAATTGTCGACAAAATGATGTAAAATTTGTTTAGAAAAAATCATAAATAAAATATCTAAGCGTGTTAATTTTTTCCCAGGTGGGTCAATTCAAAAAATCTACTTTTTTTCGCAAATTGCAAAATATTTTTTTCTTTGCCAAAGCATTCCTAGTAGGCTCACTATTAAAAAACCTGAATTTGGTATGGGTCCCATAAGTAGCAACAGAGATATGCAACTTTGAAATTTCACGGGCCGCGCCTGATTTGTAGACTATTTATTTTTCGTAAAAATAACAAACTTTACTAGAAATTTATATATTAATTATATTATATTATATTGATATTCTAAACTAACTTTTAATAGTCCATTTTATTACAAAAGTATCACACTTTTTGGTTTACGTAGTGGTAGGTAGTTAACGTCCTTAAATAGAGTATTAAAAACTAAGATGGGGATATGAAACCCGTTTTGCTCTACGTCAAGCCGTTTAGATTTTACAGGAAAGTATCCAACAGTCAATATTTTAAAATAGTTCAAGATAGGATAGTACATATCGTCGCTGATCTTACCAAGGGGCGAAAGCGACAATTTGCTAATTTTACAGGAGAGCAGTTTAAAGAAAATAGGTCCTATTTGGAGCACGCTCTTTCTTTAAGTAGTTTATTATTATTTTACTCTATTATGGTATAAGGTAGGTCAAGATACATGCTTGCGAAAGACATATATAGAATTTGAAAAGTCATGCCCTATCACCCCTAAATAGGTACTAAATGGAGGTTCGCCCATTCGTCAGATTCTTTTGAATAACATATGGGATATTCACCTGCTTTTGTCTATTAACGTGTGAATTAAACAAAAAGCGTAAGTGGCCTTTTAGGCATTTTTTTGTAATAAACGGTCGAGAAACAAAAACTTATTGTCAAACACCATCAAAACAGTGGCGTGCCGTGCCTTTAGAGGCGGAGGGGGCACAATGATTTGGGGGCGGCAAATTTTTTTCCTTTTATTGGAGAATATGTGGTCTTAGTAGGAAGTGAATCTCCAGGGGGCGCCGTAAATTATTTTCCTTTTATTATAGAGTATGTGGTCATAGTAGGCAGTGAATCTCCGTAGGGGCGCGAGGGCGCCGTTAAAACGAGGGGGGGGGGCTTGAGCCCCCTCGACGGCACGCCACTGCATCAAAAGTATATTTTTAGTAATATTTATTTAAGCATAAAAATAAAAAAGAAACTCGTTTTGCTCAAAAATCACAAATATTTGTGTTATTAATGCTAAAGTATAACACAAGTAGTAATAGTAATAAGTATTAAGTAAGTATAAACTAAGAAAGCTCTTATGTTTTTAATAACGGAAACAACAACTAGTTTTAGTAATATTAAAAAAATACAAATAAAAAACTTCTATAAATTAAAGAAAAAACATATTTTTTTAAACGTGTGCAAGCACACAAATTTTAACAGTATACTTAGAGATGTGCCATGAGAATGTTCTCAGGGGAATATTTTCGGAGAACGGTAAATTACCGAGAAAAATAAATTCTCGAGAATGTTCCATCTCTATGGCTACTAAAAGTAAAAATTCATTTATTTTATTAGTTTTTCACTTAAATAGTAATTGTCGAATCTATATTAAAAGCCTTTAGCTGTTAGGCGTAACACCTAAAAGTGCTATTGTGGGCTCTAATAATTAGGCAAAACTCCATTGTGTGGATGTTCGCCCCTTCGTCTGATCCTAATAATGTGTTTAGTGTCGCTTATGCCTATAGACGATTTGCTGTATACTGAAAACTACTCGAGCTGGAGGTTCGCCAGTTTGTCAGATCATAGATACCTTTAAATGTAATCACATCATGCACCGAACTCAAAATCGAAGAAAGTGTCGCTTTCGCCTCTTGGTAAGATCAGCGACGATATATAAGGTATTATTACACATGAAATGTGTTTTGAATATTACGTACAACCAAAGAAAATAATAGCTACGCTAGCTATAATCTTCTTTGGTACAACCTAAAAAGGAGATAATATACGGGCGGTCCTATTTAAAATAAGCAAGTTGACATCTTTTTTCGGTATAATAGGAAGCACCAGATTCTCGAAAATATTTTAGCCGAATGGCCCCCAGCCACTTTAGCATAGTACCTGCCAAATTTTTAGATTTTACTTCATTTTAGTCTTTCCTATACAGGTCGATATCAGGCGCGGCCTGTGACTTTTTTTACAGGTGGGTCAAAATTTTGTGGGGCAACAAGCAAAATACACTTTTTTAATTAAGAAAGGTTTTTTTAATAATGTGCCAAGAAATTATTTACCTACAAATAAACACTGCAAAAATCATAAAATAGCTACTGCAGAATATTGAACATTACTACTCTAGATGTTTATGGCTTTTTTCTATGTGTTTTAATACTCTAGATTAGCAGATTTTAGCGGCTTCCGTTTTGATAAGTTTAGCATCTCCTCAGTATATGTCGCGCCTTGTACAAACAGAACAAAATTCTGAGCTAAAAGTATGATTATTCGTAAAATAAAATTAGGAACGCTGCCGAAACTCCGTTTTCTTTAATAAATACAATACTGGCGACTAAATATTTGTTTGGACTATAGACCGATGTAAATATTAACCCTACACGTCATAGTCTGACGATCTCGTCGAGCCTCCACCAGCTTCCTATTCGTATTGGCCGACCGGACATTAAATTGAAAGAGGCGTGCCAGAGAGCTATCGGCGGTATTTCGCAGGATTGTAATTAGGCTGTCTAGTGAAAAAGGCTATTCGACTTTCTTTCGAGTTTTGACTTGTTTTGTAGTTTTAATTTTTTGCGTTGATTTTTAATCGCTTTTTGTTTGTTCGGTTGTCAAGGCTGGCAATTATTTAAGTTTTTATTTAATTATAAACAGTTTTGCAGTTTAAAGTTTTCCTTCTCATTCTCAATGCGGCCCTGTTCAATTTCACCGTTTGAACCGATCACTTGTAGGCAGCGTGCATCTGTTTATATTCGGTCTATCGTCCAAACAAATAGACTTTAGACATTGTAATACGATATTTGTCTACGCACGTGCTGTAGTTATGAGATTGCCAACAATTTTAAAAATATTTTATCGAGGAACAACTTGTTGCCAATACACCTTTTAGAGCCGATCTAATTTTTTAAATAACAAATAATTTAAAAAAAGTTCCTGTCCCAACACAGATTCGAACCCTCGACCTTCAGATCAAGTCACTGAGATTGTACCTCTGGACTACGCTGGTAATGTAAGAAAATTGGTCCGATACCGTTAAATTGGATGCCTAGCGCTGGCCTGACAGAAATCGTATTTATAATTTTTTATGTTTAACGGCTAATTAATATTATTAATACAATGCAAATACAATGCGCATATTAGCTATCTAATTAGTTTTTCTTTTTCCGAACCAGATGTTTTGAAATAGTATATTTTATGGGGCGGTTTGAGAGTATTTCCATAGTGGGAGTGGCCCGATATTATTGATGGGCCGTCGACCAATTGTGTCTCTTTTTAACTTCCTCAAGCGCGTATGTCTGTTTCTCTCTTACTTGTAATGAATTTATATCGTCCATATAAACCTATAAGAGCGGAGCAAGCTTGGATATCCTTTGACGATGGCTTGGCTTGATTCTTTCTTGGGGAGTTTTCGCATGGAACTTTGAAACAAAAGATTCTTTTTGGGTTTTAAAAAATTAAAAAATAAATTATTAGGTAGATCACTGAAAATTTTAGGTGGGTCATTGACCAAATGACCTTATGGACGGGCCGCGCCTGGTCGATATAGTTCCCAAATAGACACCCTGTATATTATGATAAAGAACCGTTTTTGAGGAAATATAATAATGGTCTTCAATTCACGTCCTTGATATTACAGCAATAATAAAAATAATAAAAAATAAAAATTAATTTGTTTATCCTTATTTTGTGATGTTCTTTGTTGTTCGCTTTTTGTTGTTCGTTATGCTTTGATTTATTTCTGATTATTGCTATATTCTTCTACCACGGCTCCTCAGTTACATGTACTCGCTTGAGAGCTAGGTCGCGGGATTTTTATTTTCAGAATTTTTTGGGCGCCATCCAACCAAAGGGGTTGGAACAGAGAAAAAGACAATATGAAGAAAGAAAACAATTAATTAATTTATCAAAATTTTCCCTATCCTCTGAAAGAGAAAATAATTCCATAATGCACACAAATCTAAAACAATAATTTTATTGTAAATACTATTTAAGGGTCAAGCCCAATCATAATATTTCTACAATCGAAATTTTTATAAACAGCAATTTAAATTAATCTATAAAATTTAGACAAGACAGCAAAATATAGCATCTGTATTACCAGTTCCAAGTGGACCAAGACATAACACCAAATTAACGACTTATAGATAATAATCAAATAATTCCAATTTCTTTATCTGAACTTGAAATTATTTACTAGACAAAATAGATGTATCTAAGATTTACAAAAAGGGGTATTGACTTATTTTAACAAATTGAGGTATACAATTTTGCAGGGGTTAAAGAGACAAATATAGTGGAGGTAATAACCTGTAGGTAACGGTGCTCTCTCGAGTCAGTGTTACTCTACACAAAATAAACAAAAAAAAAGTTAAGCAGATTTTAATGGTATAAACAAAAAGTTGAATGCTTTCGTAAGCTAAACAAAAAAATGTAACCGGGTTCAAAGGTTAACAAAAATCATTTAAAAGCTCATCGTGAACATATCTATCAATTTTAAATTAAACTAACCAACTGATTGCTTTTTATTAGCAAAAAGTTGCATCAAAGCCAAAAAGGCACTTAAAGTACTCCTTGAAGAGTTAAATCAAGGCCAATCAATAAAATATCTAATAACATAATTATAATTTATAATTATAATTTTTAAGAGAGAAAGAATTCTCCTAATCAGGGTAAATTTTGTGAAAGGAGGTAGTAGTTAAATATTTAAATAAAATACCGGATGATTACATTTAACATAGTTAATCTATCAAATAATTAAGTAAAAGTTAAAAATTGCCAAGACCTCAGATAATACTTCAGGGTGGGGACAGCAGTCAAATAATTGATTTAAAATTTACTCATCTTTATAGTTTGGTGACCACTCGAATAGGTTCTCGGCTGGGCTGTGCGTCCAGAGCTCTGGCCACAGAAATGTCAGGCAGGACTACGGCTAGTCACCAGATGAATTATTCATCCAAAGACGTCCTTCACCAACAAAATGACTTAATCCAGTACTCGGTAACACCCAAAGCTGTCAAGCAGGACTACGGCTATTCACCAGATGGATTCTTCGTCCAAAGTAGTCCTTAACCAACAAAATGCCTTATCCCACTACTTTGTAACACCCAAATTGTCAGGCAGGACTATGGCTATTCACCAGATGGATTCTTCATCCAAAGTCGTCCTTCACCAACAACCGTCTTGATCTCCCACAGACCCTGGGACCTTGCTAATCCATATCTTCTTAGAATCAAATCCGGACGCTCACAGATTGGATAGGACAGAAGAGATATCTCGGTGAAGACAGGTCAATCCTTATCTTCACAGAAACGAAGGGTTGTCTAGTATTTAAATCCGGACGCTCACAGATTGGATAGAATAGAAGATAGAGTAGAAGAGATATTCTGATGAAGAAAGGTTAATCCATATCTTCATTGAAAGGAAGGGTTGTCTAGTATTTAAATCCGGGCGCTCACAGATTGGGAAGAACAGAAGAGATATCTCAGTGAAGACTGGTTATTCCATATGTTCACAGAAATGAAGGGTTGTCTATTATTTAAATCCGGACGCTCACAGATTGGGAAGAATAGAAGAGATATTTCTAAGAAGCATGAGGACTGATTATCAGGACTTCGTGAAAGTGGATATCATTAGTACTCTGAAAATGTAATATACAGGGTTAGAATGCAAAATATTAAAGGGGTTTCGTTCAGTAAAGAATGTAAAAACCATGAAATATAAAGATATCAAGTGAGAAAAAATATTACGTGAAAAGAAAAAATATATGGGAAAAAATATGTGTTAGAAAAAAATAGTAGTAAGAAAAAACCTGAAACAAAATGGTGGCAATTTGCAACGACGTAGTGAAATCCTAAGGTTTCAACTTAAGGTTGGTTTATGCAGACCACTTTAAATTTAATTTAACCCTAATTTTACTTTAATTTTGCTTTAAGAAAATTTCAGGGCATTTATACAGATTATTTATGTTTCACTTACGCAGGCGCACATAATACCAAAAGTGTGAAAGGTTGGCATTGGTTTGGGAAATTTTTACGTCAGTTGTCATTTCCATTTCTGCATTTTATCGTTTCGTGGTTTTTATTGCTTGTAAATTTTGGATAAAATTAAGGTTTCTAACAGAAAAAAACGTTATAATCATTAAAGGCCGATTTATAAACTTGACGTTTGCGGTTTGCGTTTGACGTTGGATCTGAGGTTTGCCGTTGACGTTCGTAGAAATCGAATTATGGTATTTATAAACTTGAAGTTGAACGTTGGTCACCGTTGAAATGACAGCTGACAGCATATTGTAACCTATTTTTGCTTATTTATTTATTTTTGTGAGGAGTGTTGTTTTTTAAAATGGATAGGGATACAGAAAGTCTACTAGCATCCCTTGGAATCATTTTGTGTGTATATGCAGCTGTTAAGTTAAAAAAAATGAAACGACAACGTCGATTTAAAGTTAGACCAATTAACAGGTTTCGAAGGACTTCAGGCAATTACCAGTATTATAGAAAAATGAAAAGTTGGGATTCAGAGCAATTTTTCAAGTATACAAGAATGTCACTTCCAGTTTTTGAAAAGTTGTTAAGTAAAATAAAAACAAGAATCTGTAAACAGTATAGATCAGATGGAATAACACCCGAAGAACGGCTTATTATAACTTTACAGTAAGATAATTTTCTAATCAAAGTATAAAAATGGGGAGTGCTAATAATTTAAATATTTAACTGAAACTGGAAATAAGTGAAAAACAATATATAAAAAGTCTCTCTTTGTTTTAGGTATCTATCACAAGGCACGAGTATGCAGGCCCTGGCATGGAAATTTAATGTGGGACTTACTACAGTAAATAAAATCATCCACTCAACATGTCTGGCATTGTGGGATATGTTAAGCCCCGAGTATCTTAAAACTCCAGAATCAGAAAAAGAGTGGCTGGATATAAGTCAAGGATTTTATGAAAGATGGAATTTTCCTCACTGTTTAGGTAGTCTTGATGGGAAACACATTAATATTCAGGCTCCATCCAAAAGTGGCTCCTTATTTTTTAACTACAAAAATTTTTTTAGCATAGTGTTATTGGCTTCTTGTGATCACAGATATAGATTTACATCAGTAGACGTTGGAGCATACGGATCACAGAGTGATGGTGGAGTATTTCGCAACAGTGTGTTTGGGCAACCAATGGAAGATGATATAAATATACCTTCAGAAAGACCCTTACCAGGTACCAGTACACTAATGCCCTACTTTCTTGTGGCTGATGAAGCCTTCCCCTTAAAGAAATTTATTATGCGGCCTTATCCAGGTAAAAATTTGTCAGATAAAGAAAGAATTTTTAATTATCGGCTATCGAGAGCCAGGCAAGTTATCGAAAATACCTTTGGAATTTTAGTGGCAAGGTGGAGAATTTTAAAAACCACAATAAATGCTAAAGTAGAGAATGTGGATAACATTGTTAAAGCTGTTGTAGTCTTACACAATTACTGTCAGACTGAACTTTCCGATTCCAAAGGTGCCAACATTTATTGTCCACCAAACTATATTGATACTGATGGTGAAGAGAATGGTGGTTGGAGAGCTGAACAAACCCCATTACAGTCTGTTGGCCGATTAGGTGCTAATATAACAAAAAGATATCTTTATTCTTTAAGAGATGCTTTAGCTAATTATTTTGTATCGGAGCAAAGTACAGTTCCTTGGCAACACAAGAAAATTAATGAAAATTTGTTACTTCAGTAATATATTGTTATATCACAGGTTTTGTTGGTGTTATTAAAATATTTTGTATAATGGTGCATAGTTGTTATCATAATAGGTTAATAGTAACATAATTAGTTTAAGATATTTAGGTTATTGGCTATTTAAACATAGTGTTTTTGAAAAACTAGACAATTGTGTCATTGCACAAATTAGTTTTAGTAGGTATGTATTTTTCTTCTTTCTGTATATTTGTTTAAAATTATATTAAAATATATTTGAAGAGACTTACGTCCTGATTACCGACATCTCTAATTTTTACCCATATTTTTTGCTACATTCTTGTAAACTAAAAGTAAAGGACCTTCCGCCTTGAAGGAATCATTCCATAACAGAAATGCTAATGTTTTTTAATCGTTTTTTCCCGGAAATTCCCCGCGTGATTATAGAACCCTGTAATTCGCGGGGGCATTTCCTGAAACAAGTATTACAAAAAAATCATATCATATAAAATGTTTCTCTTTGTATTGTTTGAGGCCGAAAGTCCTTTACTTTTAGTTCTGAAAAATGCACCAAATAATATGTACAAAAATGTGAAATGTCGGTAAGTTTTACTTTACAGGCCTCTTAAGTCAAAAGTCTTGATTCATTACTATTTTAAAACTAGTGCCAATACTAAATAAAACAACTGTTTTTATTTTTTTTTATTATGAACCTATCAACCCCTATAAAACGTTTATAAGCTAATCATCGAATAAGATGCTTAGCACCTGTTTTCTTTTTTCTTTTGCCATATCTTCAGGCAGTTTTTCTAATTCTTCATATAGGTATTCGACAAAAGCCCTATTTGTGTTGCCTTGCGAAGGGCGTTTCTCAATTGTTGCACAAATTGTTTTGGCAACATTAAGCACCTGAGTGATATCAGCTGCCTCTTCTGCTTGTTTTCGCTTTTTTGCTAAAAAAAAATGAAAAACATGACTAATTTAATCCAACTCAAAATCTACTTCACCTCACCACCTGAAGTACCTACTGGCTGTGCCTGCCAAGGCTTTTGGTGCTTCCTCATCTGAAGGCACAGCACGCCCAGGTGACATCATACTGTCAATGGTGCATGATGACCACACCGATGACGACGAACTTGGTCTGCTACCGTCTTCATTTATTTGTTTTGTTTTTGTTGTAGTATAGGTTCTGTATAAAGAAAAAATATGTTATTGAAAAGTTGATAATGAGAAATAAGATTCATATAACAAACAGATCACAAAATATGTAGGTTCAAAAATTTCAGGTGCTAGGTATTTTATCATAAAACCAAAGGGTGGCAGTGATTTAAAACTGTCAATACTTGAGAGGTACGTTGCACACTTAGGGACTACAACTTACTTTGCAAAATATTAGGTACGGTTTTTTTGATAACTAAATATACATTATATTACACTATAAACTAAGCATACAATTTTTATTTATACTTAACCTGTATAGATATACTTTCTTTCAAATCTTCGATCTACTTTACCATCTGGGTTTCGAATACTTGTTATAAAATCGCATTGCTGCAAAATAGGGCCTCGGAGCCAGACTGCGATTTTTTTCTCTCTTTGTGAAATCGGTCTCTCAAATTTTTCCACGCTTTCATGGCATCCTCCACTAAAACAAAGAATACTTTCTGTTGTATGCATATTTTACCAGTTTTCAAAACTTTTTGTGTTAAAATAAATCTGAACTACTTATAGTTATTTAGTACTTATCAATTGAGAATATTTGCTTACCACTACAATGTAATATCTGGCCAATTTTCTGCCGGGCCTGCTCTTTCTTTTTTGCATCTTTGTATGCCTTGTTCGACAGGTCATACAAGAACTCGTACTGTTGGATCATTTCTATAAGTAGTCCATAATCCACCAGACCTTCCCGCATCTCAGTTTCTTCTAAAAAACAATAGAATTTATATCATTACAAAAAATTTACTGCAACATCGGTTAAAAAACAACTGAAATGCTAAAAAAGCAAACATTTTCTTACCAAGTACAACATCCAATGTCTCCTGAGTATTTTCTAGACTGGAGTCCATAGTCCCCAAAAAACACACAGAATCAAACAACTGAAAAAGTCCAAACAACACAGCGACAACCCACCAAACAATTCACAAGCACACTCTACTAAAAAATCGAAATAAGTCCAAAAAATCAGAAAAAAACTACCAAACTCAAAACAGCAAGAAGCACACGCGTCTGTGACTGACGCTGAAAACGAAACAAATATCACGCCACCAGGTACGAAGCTTTTGATTGGTTGTTGCCAATTTGCTACGGTTTTGCTACGAACCGCCAGCGGAAAAAGATAAAGTTGAGTTAACTCGAACGTCAACGCAAACGGCAGGCGGCAGCGTCAACGGCAAATATAAATGGCGTTAGGGATTTCAGGCATTTAACTTTGAACGTCAAACGCAAACCGCAAACGTCAAGTTTATAAATCGGCCTTAAAAGAAGGGTTAGAATTCGGTTCCGATTTCGGTCTAGGGAATTTTATATTAGGTACCAGGTCAGCTCGCGCATGCGCAACTCCATTTTCATTTAATTTAACCTTAAGAAGATAAAAGTTGGCGAACTTCGTAAAGTAAAATTAAAGCAAAATTAAATTAAAGTTGTGGATAAACGCTCTTATGCCTTCATGTGTATTTAACTCGCACTAAATTAAATGTAAAGTAAAATTAGGGTTAAATTAAATTTAAAGTGGTCTGCATAAACCAGGCTTTACCCGTTGGTCTGGTTCTTCGGCAGTTTAGTTGAGTTTAGAAAAGGAAAAATCCGAATTAACGGACGGAAAGGCGTTAGAAGTACATTTTTCAATCCGGATAAGGCCGCGACACTTTAAAAGGTCATTTAATACTTAACGTGCATTCACATTCACTTTTCTTTATGCTATCTTTGCCGGCTTCTCGATGAAAATAGGACGCAGTTCACTAGATTTTTACTTTTATTAAGACAAGTCCATAAAAAATGAAGAATCGGAACCAATGAGGTAGACACTGGAATCCAGTGACCCGTGAACTGTCACAACAACATTTTAGTGTAAAATACCATATGAAAATCACTCGAAAATCTAGGAAAACAGACTTATAATTGATCATTTTCAAACAGCTGATTTTGACATGTCGGCCATTTTGTCTGGAGGACAAACACCGCACAAAGGTTAAATGCAAACGAGTTGAGTTCACGGGTTAACAACAACGGTTATTCGATTTTTAGCTAATTTGTTGTTTAAAAGGCGTGATAAACTGATTTAATTCTTAATCTGTGTATACCTAGTGGGGAATAAGTGTTTGAACCCTAGTTTTTTGACCTGCTAGGAGCAGTGTATTAATACAATTCTGAGCAACGACTTTTGTGGTAATGGCGGGAAGTGATTATGAACATTTTATATACATAATATAAACATTTCCATATCCCAGGAGGAAATATTGAAGGTTGAGAAGGCTACACGACATCAATCCATGAATGTCACTTGGTTTAAACAAAGATCTGGTAGAATACAGCATCAAAATTTAAAGCTGTTTGTAGAACTTCTATAGAAAAACCCTCATTAAGCCTTATCAAGGGTATATGTTACCCACGTAATGTCCTCTTTATGTCAAAAGCAACAAGATATGGATTAAAACACGAGGAAGAAGCACTAAATACTTATTTCGCTGAGAAAAAAGAGGAACATAAAGATATGGAAATACTAAAAAACAGGGTTTTTTATTTCCAAAGTTCATCCAGAAATTGGTGTATGCTGTGGGTGTGGTACAATAGAGGTGAAATGTCCGTATTCTGTATGCTTCATGGATTTGGAAGAATTTGCTGCGTAAGGAACCTCATGTTTGTTGGTAGAAGATGGTAAATTTATTTATTTATTTAATTTAATACAAACTCAACAGGCTGCTACAAACAACCCTATTACAGAGTAAATACAAACTAAATAAAAATCACATGTATTTCTACCAAGTTCAGTGTGTTTGCAACAGAAACAAAATATTGTGACTTTGTGCTATGGTCAAAACAAAATTTGTTCATTGAAAGAATTTTGTATGATGAACTTTTTATTACGGAAAACTTAACAAAGGCCTTTGACTTTTTTAAATATATTATTAAACCTGAACTACTGGGCAAATATTTTACACAAAAAGCAGGAACAGCAAAGGTCTCTTTGTGGTGTGTGTGTCAAAAGGTAGATGACAGTAGTCCCATGATAAGGTTCGACAATGAAGAATGTGACATTGCTTGGCATCACTTTTCATGTATGTATATTACAGAAATTCCTGAAGCATTGTGGTATTGCCCCAAGTGCACATTTATGTATTTGTAAGACAAATTGTGTCAATGTCGATTTTTTGCATTAGGCATACTTTAAAGTAGGAATGTGAATTATATATTTTTTAAATTAAATAAATGTAAAGCAGATAATTTCTATGAAATAAAATAAAGTAAATTTGGTATGAAGGTTTTAATAAATATCGAATAATATTAAAAATGACAACAAAATTAACTTAATGGAATCTGTGACGGACACATATTTAATAATGCACAGCATATAACAATAATTTTGTCAAGTGAAGTCTCATCGTTCACCATGTTTGACAGCATACTCTTTGGTATATCACCTTCAAAAATTTTAAATTTTTTCTTTAGTAATCCAATTACCCGTTCTACATGAATTCTGGCTGCTGCAATGTTTCGTGTGATTTCACTTAATGGTCCCCTTTTAATGGCTTTTATCCACATCTCTTGCCTGTGTTTAGATAATGCATTTGCCTGATCACCAGCATTTTTCAGAGCAGCAGGTATTCTAAAAAACCTTGCATTGTCTCTATGTCCTCTCATCCCACAATTCACCACTGCACAAAATGATGGCATTACTAAAGTATTTACGTTTATTATCTTCTGATTTAAAGAAAATAGTACATAAAGTCACTTAAACAATCGCGAAAATACATACAAAACACAACACTTCACCTAACCTAGTTTGGTTTTGGTTGTCCTCCAGGCAAAATGGCTGCCGCGTTGTGACGTCATTCGAAAATGATCAATATTGAAAATAGAATTGAATTTCCGACTTAAGAGCATTCATCACCAGCTGAAACATACTAATTTGTTTCAAAGAATTGCACCAAAACTAACCAACGAAATGATACGAAATTTTGGAAATATATTATAATTTTATAGCAAAATGAGGGAAAGTCATTTAAAAAGAAAAATCAAAAAATTATTTTTAAAATTTTTGTTATTTTGTAATATTTATTTTTTTAAAAGACTTTCCCTCATTGTTCCCGATTTTCTCTATAATTTATGCGGAGATCGAATTTTTGATTAAACCTTTAGTTTTCTGTAAAACTTTGGAATTCCGTAATTAATGAATTTTGGAGAAAATCGCGTAGCTTTTTCGGCAGTTAACACATTTTGGCAACACAGCAAGCATCGTACGACACCGGGAGCAGTCTTATTATTAAGATTAGCGTGTGATTGTGATTTGGATTTTCGGTGTATTTAAATAGCTATCATGGGGCGGACTAGAAAGAACGAAAATTTATGTGTCAGAAAACGATTATGTTCATCCACAAGTCGCAAAAATAGACGACTTTCTATGAAAAAACGGTAAGTAGTGTGTAAGTAGTTCTACTGGTTATGGTAGGTATATATGATTTATATGAAATTAACCGATATAAACACGTAATAGTCTAAGATCCGAAGTAAGCTCGTCCTTCACCGATCTACTTACCGGATAAAAAGTATTTTTCATCAAACATAATATGTTAACAAATATATCGCGAATGGGTTGCCTAATGAAATATGGTCATGGCTATCCTTAATTAAAAATACTGTAACTCATTTTTTGTTTAATATTTCACTCACTTGCTTACCAAACGAACTTAATACACTAATCGAAAGTATCTAAAGCACAAGGAACATGCAAAAGTTAGGTTGCCTACTTTTTTTCGGTCCCTATACCGGGTTGCCAGGTACTTATAAACAGGTGAGTCGATTTTAGTAATTTGTACTCATCTGCTTTCTCTTTGAAACTATATTAAAATAAAGATAATTTTATTGCGAACACGGTGGTATAAGGTTGCCTGCGAAAAATCGGTCATGAATCACGGTTGCCAGGCTTTGAAATTTAAAAATTGGAGCAAGCGATGCGCGACAGAGAAGCATTGCGCGTACTATTCGGTGCGATAGAGGAGGACACAGCATAGCAGCTGCGCGTGACGCGACGTTCGGATGAAAGAGAAACTTTTTTTACATGACACTAATGTGTTCATCATTTTACATACATTTTACATACCCTAATTTCGTTCATATTAAAAATCCAAATTTCATTTTTGGGTTGAAGCTTTAGTTGACAAAAACACATTTTTTGCCATAAAAAAGACAATTGAATATTGATTGTGGTTTCTCCGGAGGTGAGTTTAAGTTTTTATTTTCAATGGCAACCTACCAATTTTTTTTATACCATTAGATAGCTCTTTAAATTCCCTTTTCGGTGACATAGGTATCATAAGTGGTAGTTTGCTCTCAAAATGGCGACACTGAAGGCATTTGTCTCAGTTTGAGTAGGTCGCCATTTTGAAGTCCCTGGTTGTTTCATTAAATAACTCTGTAGTTTCGTGAGGAAGACTGTTTAACTTTTATTTTTTAACATCATTTCGTAAAACTCTTTTTAAATAATTGGTATCTGCAAATTTATGTTTTACTAATATTGCCCATTTTTAAAGCAAATTTTCACCAAAATATTAAATAGAAAGGACCAAAAGTAAAATAGCCGTCGCGTAGTACATGTTACTAATTACCTAAAATTATCAAAAACACATTTTAACGGTTTTTTCTAAAAAGAAAGTCAAATAAACAAGACAAAGTACGTTAAAAAGAACATTTATTTAACATAAAATCGCCTATGCATTTACCTAAGTTGGCGTTAAAAGACAGCCCACTTAGGTAAATGCATAAATCTGATTTTATGTGTAATAAATTATAATGTTAATCTTAACGTACTTTGTCTTATTTGATATTTTTTGGAAGAAAACCGGTAAAATGTGTCTTTTTGATAATTATTATCAAAAAGACACATTTTACCGGTTTTCTTCCAAAAAATGTCAAATAAGACAAAGTACGTTAAGAATAACATTATTTATTACACATAAAATCAGATTTATGAATTTACCTAAGTGGGCTGTTTTTTAACGCCAACTTAGGTAAATGCATAGCCGATTTTATCTTAAATAAATGTTCTTTTTAACGTACTTTGTCTTGTTTATTTGACTTTTTTTTAGAAAAAAACCGTTAAAATGTGTTTTTGATAATTTTAGGTAATATAATAAGTAACATGTACTACGCGACGGCTATTTTACTTTTGGTACTTTCTATTTAATGTATTGGTGCAAATTTGCTTTAAAAATGGTCCATATTAAGAAAACATAAATTTGCATACACAAATTATTTTAAAAGAGTTTTACAAAATCATTTTAAAAAATAAAAGTTAAACAATCTTCTTCACTAAACTACAGAGTTATTTTATGAAAATAACAACCAGGAACTTCAAAATGGCGATCTACTCAAACGGAAAAATGACTCCAGTGTCGCCATTTTGAGAGCAAACTACCACTTATGATATATTACCGAAAATGGAATTTAAAAAGGTATCTAATGGTATAAAAAAATTGGTAGGTTGCCATTTAAAATAAAAAACTTAAACTCACCTCCGGAGAAACCACAATCAATATTCAATTGTTTTTTTATGGCAAAAAATGTGATTTTGTCAACTAAAGCTTCAACCCAAAAATGAAATTTGTATTTTTAATATGAACAAAATTAGGGTATGTAAAATGTATGTCAAATGATGAACACATTAGTGTCATGTAAAAAAAGTTTATTATAAAACAATAGAAATACATGCATGCGCACTCTCCTTCATCCGAAAGTCGCGTCACACACAGCTGCTATGCTGTGTCCGAATAGTACGCGCAATGCTTCTCTGTCGCGCATCGCTTGCTCCAATTTTTAAATTTCAAAGCCTGGCAACCGTGATTCATGACCGATTTTTCGCAAGGGTGTTCGCAATAAAATTATCTTTATTTTAATATATGTTTCAATGAGAAAGCAGATGAGTACAAATTACTAAAATCGACTCACCTGTTTATACCTGATGGCAACCCGGTATAGGGACCGAAAAAAAGTAGGCAACCTAACTTTTGCATGTTCCTTATGCTTTATACTTTCGATTAGTACCTATTAAGTTCGTTTGGTAAGCAAGTGAGTGAAATATAAAAAAAAAATGAATTACAGTATTTTTAATTAAGGATAGCCATGACCATATTTCATTAGGCAACCCATTCGCGATATATTTGTTAACATATTATGTTTGATAAAAAAGACTTTTTATCCGGTAAGCAGATCGGTAAAGGACGAGCTTACTTCGGATCCTGTACTATGATTAAATAAAATAATATAAACCAAGCGCCAATTGAACTGTTAAGTATAACATTTTGATCCATTTTTGACACCCCGTACATCTGAAATGGCTTGATAGATTTTAAAAAACGAGGTAGATTTGTTCTCTTTGGCACCAGAAGCATACATCAAAAGTGCGTAATTTGTGAAAGGAATTGATTTCTAATGAATCGCTCTCTCAGAATTTTTCTCGGTTTTAAAATCAATTAAGCTGTTTTAGATTTACGGGATGTTCAAAATGGGGTAATATGTTACGTTGACGCTCTATTGACCGTGAACTTCGGATATAGCAAACTCCGCTTATTACGTAGGTTAGGTTGAATTCAAAATTATTTCTAAACACCAAAACCTTTAAATCAGGGTAAATTAATTATTACAGTTTCTGTTAAAAACTGGAGAATATTCTATTTCTAGAATATTCTTTTTTTAGATAAAACGTGATGAATCCTTTTGGCAAAATAAAATGTTGCCGAAATTAAGATTTTTTATGACAATTTTATGTTTCCTGAACTGGTTGATCCGCTTTTGCCAAAAACCCTACCCATTGGAGATAAAATATGTGAAGGAAAAGTATCTTATATTATTCCATAAATTTGTTTGCTGTTATGTCATTAGGTAGTATTATTTTATAATATTACACATTTATTAATGCACTTTTTCTTATAGATACGTACAAAAAAGAAAGAAAAATGGCTGCCAGTCTACCTACCTATCTGTTTATGTATTTCTGTCTATATCTATTTTTTTACAACTTTTATTTTTTCCAAATAAATAACGAATTCTTGAAAATTTGTCTTTAATTTTTAACGATTCCCATATGATAGACAAAAAGATTAAATAAACAAATAAGACATATAATGAATAAAAAGAAATCAAGATCAATAATTATTATCAAAGAATGTCCTATGTCCAACATTTAATAGTTTGCGATTATTTACAGTGAAAAGTGAAATAATTTGAAATCCTAAATACATAATATAAACTTGCTCAAAAATAATCAATTATTCTTCAAGAAATCAAGTCCTGTCCTAATACAACTCACGACGTCGAGGTCGCGTCGCGTCTCCGAATGGCCATGTTGCCAGATTGCTCATTAACATTGATTTACGCTCTTCAGTGGCGAAATCCCGAATCGGAGCACGCGGTCCACTGATGTAGGCTCTTAAACACATTATTATCCCTGAAAAAGATAGGTTAAAACCACATAAGTTTGCAGAAATACAGTTTGCTTCCGTCCTAGTCCATCTAGCATTCCTTCCTCCTCGCACTCGCTGGGCCCGGACGCGTATTGGCATTGTTTACTACAGTGCAGCGCATATACGGCGTTGGAACGCAGTAAAGAATGGCCAAATGTTCGCCGCATGTATCCAGGCAAAGCTTACCGCGGTTCAGCACAAACTGAACGCGCGTTTTCAATTTTGTCGAATTTTAAGCCTAAACATTTTAGTTATTATTCGTCCAACCGATGTAATTTTTTGTGTGTGTATTTCAATTGACTGATTATGCAATAATATAAACATATTTATTGAAAACGCGAAATGACTAAACAAGCCCATTGATAAAAATCAATTCGCAGCCGATTTGTTGACTTTTCCAATTTTCAACCAGCCAAAATCGATCTGATCTGACGGCGGTTTGTGAAAAAAAGTGTCACGTGGCATTCAACTCTCGTCAGGCAAAGTGTATAGTTTGTATATCGAAGGTGTTATTTAATAATCTTGCATCTGTATTATAGATATGACACATACGTTAATGATGATACATGGAGATGGAAGCTATGATGTAACCAGTGGCGTGCCGTCGAGGGGGCTAGGGGGGGCGCAAGCCTCCCCCCCCCCCCCCGCCCTCGTTTTAACGGCGCCCTCGCGCCCCTACGGAGATTCACTGCCTACTATGACCACATATTCTCCAATAAAAGGAAAAAAATTTGGCGCCCCCAAATCATTGTGCCCCCTCCGCCTCTAAAGGCACGGCACGCCACTGGATGTAACATTAAGCTTTCGATATAAAAACGATATTTGAGGGTGGCATATTTATATTTAAAATACAAACCTAAAAACAGTATTCGAGGGTGACAAATTTATATTTAAAATACAAACAATATTTGAGGGTGGCAAATTTAAATTTAAAAATCTTGTAAAAAATACTTTTTAAAAAAAGGTTTTATTATTTAGAAGTATTAAAACGAAAAAAATAAGTATAGTTTTTTCATTGTGGTAATGCTGAATGCTATTTCTGAGTGGACGTAGTTAGCGTGGGTGGATCCTAAGAAAAGTAGTATCAAAGTTATCACTGAAACAGGTATAATATATTATGTTAAACTTATTGTCTCAAAAGCTTGTCGCGTAAATAGAAAAGATAAAAATGCATACTTAGGTATTTACAATTTCTGCTAAACAAAATTACTGCCTGTATGAACTTTTCGCGCGCGACGAGCTTTTAAGACAGTAAATTTAACATAATATATTAGTATATCTGTTTCAGTGATAACTTTGATTCTCTGATACTCCTTTTCTTAGGATCCACCCACGCTAACTACGTCCACTCAGAAATAGCATTCAGCATTACCACAATGAAAAAACTATACTTATTTTTTTCGTTTTAGTACATCTAAATAATAAAAGCTTTTTTTAAAAAGTATTTTTTACAAGATTTTTAAATTTAAATTTGTCACCCTCAAATATTGTTTGTATTTTAAATATAAATTTGTCACCCTCGAATACTGATTTTATGTTTGTATTTTAAATATAAATATGCCACCCTCAAATATTGTTTTTATATCGAAAGCTTAATGTTACATCATAGCTTCCATCTCGATGTATTATCATTAACGTATGTGTCATATCCATAATAGAGATGCAAGATTATTAAATAACACCTTCGATATACAAACTATACACTTTGCCTTACGAGAGTTGAATGCCACGTGCCACTTTTTTTTCACAAACCGCCGTGAGATCAGATCGATTTTAGCTGGTTGAAAATTGGAAAAGTCAACAAATCGGCTGCGAATTGATTTTTATCAATGGGCTTGTTTAGTCATTTCGCGTTTTCAATAAATATGTTTAGATTATTGCACAATCAGTCAATTGAAATACACACATAAAAAATTACATCGGTTGGACGAATAATAACTAAAATGTTTAGGCTTAAAATTCGACAAAATTGAAAACGCGCGTTCAGTTTGTGCTGAACCGCGGTAAGCTTTGCCTGGATACATGCGGCGAACATTTGGCCATTCTTTACTGCGTTCCAACGCTGTATATGCGCTGCACTGTGGTAAACAATGCCAATACGCGGCCCGGACAAGGTATTAGAGGTTGCCTGAAGTTAGGTTCGAAATTTGGCCTTCAGTTCTTAAAAGGCCATAGGCGTAGGTATAAATTTTATGAACTTTAAGCTTTATGAAATAATGAAAGTAAAATAATATAAAGAGTTTTAAACGTAAGTTGTAACAAGCATGAAATGGTTGTTACAATATTTAATTTTATTGGATCCCAAAATTTATTTTTATAGGTATCCAGTATTTTGGGCATCTTTATAGTTTTATCAAAATCAAACGGGGACTTTAAAAGAGCATTTTAAAGTTTTTCCCAAAAATGGTTGTTCGTATTCAAAATGATCAAGCAACATTTTTACGGCTTGTTTATTGCTTTAACTAAAAGAACTATTAAACTGACAAAAAATCATAATCGCACAATTTTTTTCTTAAAACTTTACCTGTACCTGGATCAACTGAAAAAAACTGATAATAGAAATTGTTTCCTTTTGTCTCCACAATTATTGTATTACTGACATTTTGCATAAATATGATCTTACTGGCTTCTTTAGAGAGTTGTATGAAGAAGTATAATTGATAAAACGTTACCAAAAATATTGAACAATTTAAAGCAACTGAATTTAAATTCTCTAGCTTCAAAGGTTTTTACCCAAACTAACAAGAGATAACAATTAGAGTTTAATTTTATTAAAAAATTATTAAATTATTAAAAAACCCAAGTTCTATGCCTATGGATTGATATTTATCTTAATTCTGATATGGGTTTTTTTGTCCCATAAAACTATGTCAATATACCAAATTTTAGCATACGTCGGTTTTAAATTATTACTTATTACAATAAAATAAAGCGTTGTAAAAAATATTTTTTAAAAACAACCTTTTATTATATAGATGTACTAAAACGAAAAAATAATTATAGTTTTTTCATTGTGGCATGGGTGGATCCTAATAAAAGTAGTATCAAAGTTATTACTGAAACAGATATAATATGTTATGTTACATTTATTGCCTTAAAACCTCGTCGCGCACGAAAAGTACATACAGGCATTAATTTTGTTTGGCAGGAATTGTAAGTAGATACCTAAGTATGTATCTTTTTCTTTTCTTCACGCTACAAGCTTTTAATAAATTTAACATAATATAATATATCTGCTTTAGTGATAACTTTGATACTACTTTTATTACGATCCACCCATGAACAAAATATACTTATTTTTTTCATTTTAGTATATCTATGGTTTGTTTAAGTTTTTTTTAAGTTTTTTTGCGTAAAACCCAAGCAAACCCTTTCATTTGATACCCATGTCAAGGGGATTGTAGAGAAAAAGGTAATCCGCCATTTGGGGCGTCCGCCATATTGGATTTAGAACAATATATTAAATATACTATATTGCATTGTCACCGGACTTGTACACGTGTGCAAAATTTCAAAGCTCTAGCTTAATGAGTTACTAGTCGAAATTTTGATTGCAATTTTTATCCTGAACATACATACATACATACATACATACATACATACATACATACATACATACACATACAACATACACACTACTAATACACTTTGTACTACGTTACATACCTACGTATTGTAATAACAACCTAAACAACCGAACCTCAACTAAACAAAAATAAAATAATAAAATAGAGTAAAAATATTAAAAATTTACATTAGGAGCTGTAAATCGTCTTTCAACATTGGCCATTCCTTGAACAAAATATTTGTAGTACTTTTTACATGTTAAAAATATTACTTAACCATGATTAAAAAATATTCTACAATGCTTTTTTTTTGAAGCCGCATTAGGTTCTATGAAATATTGTTTAAAGTTCTAAGATCACTATACCTCACAAATTGATTTTTACAAGGACTACTCCATTATAGAATTAGAATAAAACTGAATCACTTAATAATGGAATCAAAAACAGAATCACAGAAAATAAAAGCGAAAGAATCAAAAGTCAAAACTAACATTAAACCTAAATTTTCTTTTTTAGTACGCCGAAAAAGCCAGTGTTGCCAGATAGGCGGACGTATAAATCCCTAGAATTTTTGCTTTTATTAATAATTACCCACTTATATTTTATCATTTTGTATCTTATTTGCTATAGCCAACTGATTTGGCTGCTCTGAGAACAAGAATATTGTGTTTTGTATATTTATATAGCATTAGTATTTTTGTGCAACTTAAAATATCAATTTCCTAAAAAGATTTTAAAAAATCCTAAATCTGGCATTGCCGCACACGCATTCCACTCTCAATCGATTTAAAATTGTGATTGATCGGACTCATGAGTTGTCGTGCTGGGGCTAGACACAAGTACGTTTGTTATTTACTGTTACTGACAGTGTCACAATAACCTCTTTTACCGACAGTCAACGCGCTCCTCAAACTGAATACGAAATCAACGTTTCTTATCTACTTTTATATTTACAATTTTTTATTTTACTTTTTGTTGTAGTGTGTCGACTGGTGGAAGTAATCAAGAAAAACAGACGTACAAATGCCATATCTGGGATTGCCAGACAAAGCATATCCATCATTTAAAGAGGCGCCAGTTGAAGCACACGGACTCTGAAGCGATTGATTTCTTTAGATGCTATAAATGTGAATATCGAACATATGATAAGTCTAATTTAAAGAGTCACTACTTCAAACATAAAACCCCTGCAGAAGTATTTAGATGCGGCAAATGCGATTATCAAACAGTTAGCAAAGACAGTTTAAAGCACCCCATTTTACACCACCACAACCCACAGAAAGTTGGTTTGTTTGGATGTGACAAATGTGAATATCAAACAGCTAGGAATGATAGTTTAAGGAACCACATCTTACAGCACTATAACCCACAGAAAGTCGGTTTGTTTGAATGTGACAAATGTGAATATCGAACACGTCATAAGTTTCATTTAAAGAGACACTACTTGAAACATAAAACCCCCGAAGAAGTTAAGTTATTTAGATGCGACAAATGCGATTTTCATACGCGTTATCAGGGTAATTTAAAAACACACTGCTTGAAACATAAAAACACTGAAGAAGTCGAATTATTTAGATGCCACAAATGTGAATATCAAACAGTTAGGAAAGACAGTTTAAGGAACCACATATTACAGCACTATAACCCACAGAAAGTCGGTTTGTTTGAATGTGACAAATGTGAATATCGAACACGTCATAAGTTTCATTTAAAGAGACACTACTTGAAACATAAAACCCCCGAAGAAGTTAAGTTATTTAGATGCAACAAATGCGATTTTCATACACGGTATCAGGGTGGTTTAAAAAAACACTGCTTGAAACATAAAACCCCCAAACAAGTTAAGTTATTTAGATGCGACAAATGCGATTTTCATACGCGTTATCAGGATAATTTAAAAAAACACTGCTTGAAACATAAAACCCCCAAAGAAGTTAAGTTATTTAGATGCGACAAATGCGATTTTCATACGCGTTATCAGGGTAATTTAAAAAAACACTGCTTGAAACATAAAACCCCCAAAGAAGTTAAGTTATTTAGATGCGACAAATGCGATTTTCATACGCGTTATCAGGGTAATTTAAAAATACACTGCTTGAAACATAAAAACACTGAAGAAGTCGAATTATTTAGATGCCACAAATGTGAATATCAAACAGTTAGGAAACGCAATTTAAAGAACCACATGTTACGGCACCACAACCCACATAAAGTCGGTTTGTTTGAATGTGACAAATGTGAATATCGAGCACGTCGTAAGTGTCATTTAAAGAGACACTACTGGAATCATAAAACCCCCGAAGAAGTTAAATTATTTAGATGCAACACGTTATAAGTATAGTTTAAAGAGACACTACTTGAAGCCAGTGGCGGCGGGTGGTTAAAAAACCCGGTGAATTGCTTAAGAGAAATTTATTGCGATTTCGCATTTTGTAGACTAAATCCATCCTTCGGTCTTTTAGAGCAGCAAATTTATCTATATCTATATATAATAATATAATAATATAATCCAAGGAATTAAGTCTTACTTGGGGCATAGTGTTCATTAAGAATGATGTTAAACGCTTAAGGCATGAAAATCTCCTTTCCACGGATACGCTAGTTGAGGGTATCGTTAAGATTAACTTTCTTCAGCAAAGATAAAATTAATTTCGTTTTTAAGTCTGTGGTTTTTTGAAAAAAAAAAAATGTTCATATAATTCTAACAAATTGTCAGACGGTACAGAAAGAAATCATTTATCGTATTGGACAAATTTTGTGGTGTCGCCAAGAGACAAAAACTGGAACTTTTTACAATTTTCAAACCTTATTATTTCCAGCAGAACATGATCTAATCTATCTAGACTAATATATAAAATTGTAAAGTGCTGATTCATCAACGCCCAGCCAAAATTACTAATGCTAAAGAGTTGAAATTGTGCAGTTGAAGTGTCCACTAAGAAAGGATCTTACAAAACTCGCCCTCTTGAGAGCAAACCCAAGCAAACCCTAAAAATTAAATTATTTTTTATTTTAAAAAGTACTGATTTCTATGGAAAACGCTAAAACACGTCAATTTTTTTTACGTAAAACAACTTTTTTTCGTTTTGGAATTTTACCTCTAGGGGGTAAAAACACACTTCTACCACTAATCTATCAAGGCTCGGCCCTAACTGCCAAAGATAGAAAACTGCAATTTTGCATACAGCTTTAGTTTAGGCCCCAGACGTCCACTAAGAAAGGATATTGCAAAACTCACCCTCTAAAGGGGGAAAATCAACCCCTAAAAATTAAATAATTTTTTAGTTCAAAAACCACTGGGTTTTATGAAAAAGGTCGAAACACGTCGCTTTTATTTATTTTTTGTGTTGTAATGCCCATAAGGGGTAAAAACACCCCCCACCAGATCTCCTAAACCCCCGCCGCGTCGTGAAATTTTGAAATTTGGCATGCAGGTTTGCTTTGCAATCTTGGTGCAAAATAGTATCGGGTGTTATGAAAGTTTCTTGCTAAGGGGTAAAGTAATTCCCAGAAAATTAAAATATTTTTTATTCTAAGACAGCAGATTGTATTGACAAACGCCTAACCATGTTAATTTTTTTATTTATATGGGTATTTCTATCTTAACTTTAAATAACCATGTCCCGGCAATATTTTACATCCTTAAGTTTATTATTTCATTACTGTTTATTTTGTAAGGCAAAGTAAATGGTTATTTGCAATCAGAACAATACTAAAATCGTAGTTTTCTACACGGTTACGGTTTCTATTAAATGGCAAAAGGCTAAATGTCCCTTCTGTCCCTTGTCCCCACTAATTAAACTTCTCCTTTAACGCTATTTTGCCAGCTGAAAATGTACATCAGTAAACGTCGATATATAAAAAAGTAGTTTTAGTAGTGTTTACTTCTTAAAATTGTCACAAGATTTATAAAAAAATATATAGTATGTCCACATTTAACAAAAACTAACTTGTCCCCAGCGTTTTCTGTCACCTCTGTCTCTTAGTATTTGTAGAGTTGCAGCTCATCTATAGATGGCGCTTCTGCAAGGAAGGTAGGTTCAAACCACATGGGTGAAACTTGAATTGAATAAGTGGCAACACGACCATTACACCATTAGTATACCATCGTAAAAATAGGTGGCACTGTAGGATAATTCTTCTGCAACCATCATTTCACTCGTTCGACAGCTGACATGTAGGGTAAACGTTAGGAGCGACTAAATAGTGCAAACAATCCGACGTTGCCATATTTCGGTTTTCCTTGTCTTGCACTGGTAAACGTTTATTTCCTTTGCTGGTAGATCAGCCACGTAGTCCAGTGGGTAAAACATCCGCTTATTGACCGAGAGGTCAACGGATCGAATCCCTGCTCGGCCGCATCTTTTTTTTAATTTTTGTCATTTAAAATTTTATAAAAAAATTAGGAAATCGGCTCTAAAAGGTGTATTGGAAACGGGTTAGCACTCCTTCCTCGATAACAAATTTGTTTTGTCTTTTTTTAAAGGTCCCGAGCAAGAAATTTATCGTGTCTAGGTACCTTAAACTAAAAATTATGTTTTGTTTGTTGTTCAGAAAATCTAGCGAACAGTGGATCGGAGGGCACCCTATGGTCGGAACAGGGTTACCACCTGGTTGGGGACCCTGACCAGTCTCTTTTCTCGCAAGCGAAGAGGGATCAGGGCGAAAAAATCCACTATTGTTCCTTCCTCTGCGCATGCGGAAGCCCGGGATAAAAAAGTTTCACCCATCCCCTAGACTCTAGTCTTGTCACTCACAGTAGTATGAATGACAGAAGAAAAAATACCGTTATGTTAAAATCTTCGAGCTATCGCACATGTGGCAACATCGGATTGTTTGCACTATTAGCCGCTCCTTAAACGTTTGTCAAACTTCGCCGCGATCTGTGACAGGTCGATCCAATAATTATTTTATAGTTTTAAACAATTTCATTCCCTAGTTTTGTAAGTATTCTTTGAATTCATTTATAATGTCGAAACTGTTGCACATTTTAGGATGGTTTTAAGTGAAGTGAAGTGAAAGTGTGTGTTTTGTTTTAATAATAAAATGTGTTTAAAGAACAATCGTAAAAGAGGCATTTTTTTGCCTGTCAAGGTATCAAACGTGAAAGATAATAATATTATTTATAATGGATTTTGACCTGCTGAACGTGATGTGATTAGAATTTACTTGATACTAAAGAAAAAGATTTTCCCGGAAGCATCCGGTAATTTTAATTGCTCCCTCATGTTCAACAGGTCACAAGAAATATAATTTTTGACACGACACAAAAGAGCCTTTTTTAACATTATTCTTTTTGTTGTTTGTTTTTTAAGAATTCTGTTTTTGTTTAAACAATATATTTAATATCTGTTTTAAATAATGCTGGGTTGTTGTGCAGGCAGAGAAATTACTTAGCCTCGACTCAATGTTGTCGGTTAATTTTTTTAATTTTTCTTCCATGCACTCCCTAATTTTTTTATAAATCCTGGTAGACAATGTTTTTAATGCCGGTTTTACATTTGTGTAGTTATCCATTCCTTGATGAATTTCAGCATGCCAACATGAATTCGTATAAAAATGGGGATTATCTTTCAAGCTCAGGAGTTAACGGTATTTAGTAAATATAATCTCAACTTTATGAAAATTTGCACATTTAGGTGCATAGAAAACTACTCGTATATAAAAGGAACTTGGGCTATTTTTTTAATAACAATGTGATAACAATAACTGTTTGGTAAATAAAGCCGACATGCAACTTTGTAGTTTTATTATATAATTTATATTTTACATATTATACTGTGTAGGGTTTAGAAGTATCAGTATTTGATTGTTAAAGATTATTATTGTTTTTTAAGTTGTAATTTCCTCTAAAATATAATTTAATCAGTAAAACCATCAATTTATAGCTGATTTTACTGAATACATAATATTTTATTGTGCCATACAAAAAAAAAACAATAAATCGTCTTTAAAACAGTCAAATACTAGCTTGAAAATAAATTAATATATTCAACATAATATCACTTTTAAACTACCCGCCACGAGGAAACGAGCTGGAGCGACATCTGAGAACACGATGGCATACTAATTTATTGATTTTTATTTAAATTTCCTGTTTCTTCATTTTACTTAGGAGTTAACATTTCTAACCTCTTATATATTTTTTGGTTCAAACGATTCAGTTAACTATCGTTTCTAAGCGTGACATGTTCTTGTTGAGCAATAGTTCTTGGTTTTTCATTAAAAAACGGGCAAAATACTAAAATGATAAATAAATCTATTTTCTAGTCTTCACTGTCCCATAGCAAAAATGTATTTATTTAATTGATTTGTAATTTTTTGTTATTTTAATAATTTACGCATGTAAAAACAAGAATTATAAAATGTTAGCAAGCCTTGAACATAACGAAACTTTTTTTAATAAAGAGATAAACTAAATAATTGTCTCCTCTGCCCCTGTCTCTTCTGTCCCCTTTTACTTCAGTTGTATAAAGGGGACAGAAGTGACTTGAGGGACAAATGTGACAAACATAGATGTGCTAAGTTTTCTATACAGTATATTTATGCATTTCATTTTCTGGCGTATCGGATGATTTACTTCTAATGCTTGCTCCATCTGGGCATACCTAAAACCGAGCCTAAAACCCATCATGATTTTGATTGAAGAAAAAAATATTAAGGTTGCCCATTTTGTCAGTGATGTGCCAACATCGCAATATAAAAATAGGAGGAACTTCCAAGTGATCTGTTATTTTCCTTCATTTTTTAAAATTCATTTTGTTACTTGGAATTTTTATGAGCCCGGACATGGGTAACGTGTTGCTAATGTTGTTGGAGAAGCACTGAAAAGAGTTGCTAACCAATCCGTTACTTATGGTAACAGCATAACATCAGCAGAAAGTTTTATTAAGGCTGTAAAGAAAAATAACAGTAAAATATTTTTATACCAAGTATCCACCAGTGATATCTACGAGGTTACAAACTTGTCCAACATTTTGTTAGACAATTCAGCTGTGGTCCCAAATACAATGAAAATTAGACAAATAATTTGGTCCAGTAAAAATCCAGAAACTCTAAAATTAAAAAACAGGAGCTCTTTTAACTGTGATGACCTTAAATCCGATCACTTTCTTCTTCAACCATCCGAATTTAAATTTAAATCATTGATGCTTTTTAATATAGATGCAACTAATAATAACGAAATAGAGGCTGAAGATAACTTCGAAGATAATTTACCGCTTTCTTTTTCTAAATCCACTTCTCCCACCAAAATTGTTGACCAAACTCAAACATATGAACCCTTTTTGCCAATAAATAAAAATGAAATAGCAACAGGTAGTTGGCTTCCCTTTAATTTTAAATCTGAATGTTCAAAGCAAGGTTCTCGGCCTCTTTTTTAAATATGTCAAGTTTTAACGGCGAGATAAAAGTTTGAAGGCACATTTTTAAGGGAGAACAACAAGAGATCATCAAGGATTTATTTATGGTTTTCCAGGTGTTACTGATTTTTTTCAGTTTAATTACAATAATATATTAGGAAAACTTGCGGAACCGGAGAAGTATGGACGTGGTTTATTTAAGCTTAATATAAATACCTACTGATTTGCTTTAAGATTGTATTTACTTTTTATACATTCATTTTTCATGTTCAAATTTGTTAGTTTTTAGTTTTTGTTGCATTAGGGTGTAATTTAATTTAAAATAAAGAATGAGGATTTCATGGAACATCTCATTTTTGTCTCTACTGTCCCGTTTTGGTCACTTCTGTCCCCTTTCCTATTTTTCGTCAAAACTGTTACGTTTTCAGTTTTTGACTGTTGAATTAGTTTTTGCAATCATTTATTGATAGAAACTGTATTTATAATATTAACTGTAATAAGATTGCAATTATATTATTTTAATAAAAACAAAAAACCTATTGCAAAATTGGAAATATAAAGGAATTTATAGAAAAATATGTTTTTTTGTTAAATATTTTACTGTGATTTACTAAAATTTCTATAAAACTGTTCTATATGATAAATATTTTGACTAAATAATCTATGTTAATGAGTTTAAGTATCTTGGTATACAAAATATCGAAGCATAAAGTAAGGGGACAGAGGTGACATTTTTAGTAGGTTTGATGATTTTGCCTTTGCCTTGCCTATAAAAATTTTCGAACAATCCAACTTTCCTTATTGCTTTTGATAATTTTATGGTAAAACAAAAAGTTTAGGGACTTTATCAAGTAGATATCTAAGAAAAAAATTTGTAATGCTTTTTTCAGTGAAATTTAAAGTAAAATCGAAATACCCATATATACATATACATATATATATATATATATATATATATATATATATATATATATATATATATATATATATATATATATATATATATATATATATATATATATATATATATATATATAATATTATTTTGGTAGTCTTGGCTGTTTTTTTACCCCAAAAATCAAGAAATCGAGTATATATATATATATATATATATATATATATATATATATATATATATATATATATATATATATATATATATATAATGTAATGTAATGTAATATAATTTTAAGATGAAAAATGAATATATAAAAAGTAAATACAATCTTAAAGCAAATCAGTAGGTATTTATATTAAACTTAAATAAACCACGTCCATACTTCTCCGGTTCCGCAAGTTTTCCTAATATATTATTGTAATTAAACTAAAAAATATCAGTAACATCTGGAAAACCATAAATAAATCCTTGATGATCTCTTGTTGTTCTCGCCGTTAATACTTGACATATATAAAAAAGAGGCTGAGAACCTTGCTTTGAACATTCAGATTTAAAATTAAAGGGAAGCCAACTACCTGTTGCTATTTCATTTTTATTTATTGGCAAAAAGGGTTCATATGTTTGAGTTTGGTCAACAATTTTGGTGGGAGAAGTGGATTTAGAAAAAGAAAGCGGTAAATTATTTTCGAAGTTATCTTCAGCCTCTATTTCGTTATTATTAGTTGCATCTATATTAAAAAGCATCCATGATTTAAATTTAAATTCTGATGGTTGAAGAAAAAAGTGATCGCATTTAAGGTCATCACAGTTAAAAGAGCTCCTGTTTTCTGGATTTTTACTGGACCAAATTATTTGTCTAATTTTCATTGTATTTGGGACAACAGCTGAATTGTCTAACAAAATGTTGGACAAGTTTGTAACCTCGTAGATATCATATTCAGTTTATCTCTTTATTAAAAAAAGTTTCGTTATGTTCAAGGCTTGCTAACATTTTATAATTCAAAATGGGCAACCTTAATATTTTTTTCTTCAATCAACTTTTAAAACTACTTATTGGGAGGATTTTGCTATTATTAAAAGCAATTCCAAATTAAGATTACTTCATGTCCCGCAGTTTTAATGTTTTTGATGTGAGTTTGTGAGTGTTTTGATGGAGACATCGTGTTTCCAAATTTACAAGTAGTTTTTCCCACAAATTTTTATAGCAGCTTTAAAAGGTGTATTGGCAACGGGTTAGGGCTCTGTTACTATTTAATTATTTTTTGTGAAATTTTGGCATTAAAGCTGTTCTTAGAAATAATATAATTTCTTCTTGTGACCATAGAGTTGTAAAATACGTTCTCGGACAGGTTTGTTCAGTTTTAGGTTTCATCAGTATATTTTTTAAATTTTTTATCTTTGCCGAGTTTTTTTACTGCGACTGCGCGATTCGTATTGGTATAAAATTTTGGCAGCACCGCATACACCTGACATTTTATTAAAAAAGATACTGATGAAACCTAAAACTGAGCAAACCTGTCCGAGAGCGTATTTCACGACTATTATGCAATTTTAATTTCTGCACCTTGTAGGGCCGATCTGGGTTAGCTTTTATTTCTTATTCATCTTAACATCTCACAAAACCAGCCTAATGCTGAAGGGCATGGATCTGCTCATTAACCTAATATTTTATTTTAATTTTGTTCGTTTGCTTTAATTAATATTTTTTTTCAATATTCCAACAACGTTTTATTGTTATTTTCCGTACAGGCACAATCATGGAAAAAGGTTATCTACTGCTCAGGTTATCTAAAGCTCACTGGTTTAAACACTATGATCGCCTTTGGTGTCCAAATCTGCTAGCATTTGTAAATGTACTGTTTTTCCAAACCCTCGCTAATTTCAACACCCTGGGGTCAACACATGCTAGCATCTGTAAATATGCGTCCGGGCTCATAAAAATTCCAAGTAACAAAATCAATTTTAAAAAATGAAGGCAAGATAACAGATCAGTTGGAAGTTCCTCCTATTTTTATATTGCGATGTTGGCACATCACTGTCAAAATGGGCAACCTTAATATTTTTTTCTTCAATCAAAATCATGATGGGTTTTAGGCTCGGTTTTAGGTATGCCCATCTGGGCATACCTAAAACCGATCCATCTGGAGCGAGCATTAGAAGTAAATCATCCGATACGCCAGAAAATGAAATGCATAAATATACTGTATAGAAAACTTAGCACATCTGTGTTTGTCACATTTGTCCCTCAAGTCACTTCTGTCCCCTTTATACAACTGAAGTAAAAGGGGACAGAAGAGACAGGGACAGAGGAGACAATTATTCAGTTTATCTCTTTATTAAAAAAAGTTTCGTTATGTTCAAGGCTTGCTAACATTTTATAATTCTTGTTTTTACATGCGTAAATTATTAAAATAACAAAAAATTACAAATCAATTATATAAATACATTTTTGCTATGGGATAGTTGTAAAGAGTATGAAGTATTCTTTCAAAAAATGCAGCAAAAACTCCAGGTCCGTATTTGAAAAAAACAAGTTAGTATCAGTAACTCAGTAAAAACAAATGGTATAAACAAAACAATAGCGTTACTTTAGAGAAGGTAAAAAATCGTGTGATTTTTGTAAAAACAACTTTTTTCTAACTATAATAGTTTTCGAGATATTTAAGAATTAAATTTGTGACTATTTTTTAAAAATCGCCTGTAGATAAGAAACTATAGAGAACTTGGCAACTCCGTAAACGGAATATTAATAGGGACTAGAAATGGCACATTTTCTCTAATTTAACCGACCTCGTACCTTTTACCATTTCGGAGATAGCAATAGTGGTATCACCTATTTTAGACACCCTGTATATAATATATATATATATATATATATATATATATATATATATATATATATATATATAAGAACCCATTTTTTTTGTGTTGTAATTTAATCAATAGGGGATAACACCACGTGAAAACATTGTTTGCTTATACTTAATTAATGATAAAGTTTATTTAAATCATTTACAATTTAAATGTGATATATATTATAAATAAGCTTGATAAAACCCCCGAAGACTTACTTGTTGGGGGGCAAATATTATATTTAACATTAAATTATTTAGTTATATAAATTATTCAATTGAAAAATAAAAAATATTCAAATACATACGTACATATTAACACGCATTTCTTTTTGAGGACAAGAGAGAGATAATTTAGGATCCTTAGAGAAAAATAAATAAATAAGTAATATCATAGACTAAATAATACATAGACGAACACTGGCGTGTAACAAAAATGGACCAAAAAGCGGGCATCCATTGAGACATTTTGAGGGTTTACTGGTTTATGGCTTAGAAATTTGTGTGTCCACAATTATATATCCATGCGTTTATATGTACTATATAGATATATAATGGTGAACAAACAAATTCCTAAACCATAAACCAGTAAATTCACATAAATGTTTCAAAGGATGCCCGCTTTCGGTCCCAGTTCGGTGTATTCGAGGATTTGTCTATATTCTTTATAGTCTCTGGTAATATCAAAGTAATTCCAAAAATTTCTGTAAATGGTTTGTAGTTAATATCCAAGCTTGTATTTCAATTTTATATATTTTTTAATAATTCAACTCGTTAATATTTACTGGTAAATAATCGTTTAAATAAAAACATAAATATTTATAATTCTTTTGTGCTATAAACTTATGTATTTTTAGTTTAATTTAATTTTTATTGCGCGTGTCATGATTATGTTCTTTCAATTGTATTATATTTTTATTTTTAAAAACATATATTAAAATATTATAAACTAGCTGGTGCCCGCGGGCTTCGCCAGCGTGTTTTAAACATAAAATATATTTTTAGAATATACAGGGTGAGACGGACGAAACGCACCAAATTCTAGCAGTGTATTCTACACGTAAATATATGTAAGTCAACATAACCCAAAAGTTGTAATTCAATTTTAATTTTTTTCTCACGTATTCACCAACAAAAAAAATAAACCGTCTTTATCATTTTTTTATAACGTAATTTGAAAACAAATAAAAATCGAATTACAACATTTTTTCACTTATATTTACGTCTAGAATACACTCCTATAATTTGGTGCGTTCCTCCCGACTCATGCTGTATATTCTAAAAATATATTTCATGTTTAAAACACCCTGGCGAAGCCTGCGGGTACCAGCTAGTTTAAGTATAAAAAAAATGTTTGCACATGGTGTTAAGTACCCCCTAGGGCCTAGGGATTAAATTATAATACAAAAAAGTTGGTTCTTATCAAAAAATAAAAAATAAAATATGCACGGTCCGGCGTTTCTCAATACAATCTATCGTTTTGAAAAATATTTTAATTTTTTGGGAATGACTTTAGCTCCTTGGCAAGAGACTTTCATAACACCCGCTACTATTTTGCACCAAGACCGCAGTGCAAACCCGCATGCCAAATCTCAAAACGGACGGAGGATTTAGGAGATCTGGTGAGGAGGTGTTTTTACTCCTTAGGGCATTCCAACACAAAAATTAAATAAAATCGACGTGTTTCGGCCTTTTTCATACAACCTAGTGGTTTTAAACCTAAAAAATGATTTAATTTTTAGGGCTGGGTTTACCCTCTTAGAGGGTGAGTTTTGCAATATCCTTTCTTAGTGAACGTAAACTAAAGCTGTTTTCAACTTCAACTTTTTATCTTTGGTAGGTAGGGCTGGGCCTTGATTAATCAGTGGTGGAAGTGTTTTCACCCCTAGGGGTAAAATTCCAACACGAAAAAAAGTAGGCGTATCTAAAAAAAATAAAATGAAATTGACGTGTTTTGGCGTTTTCCTTAGAACTTAATAGTTTTTAAAATAAAAAATAATTTAATTTTTAGGGGTTGATTTTACCCTCTTAGAGGGCAAATTTTGCAAAATCCTTTCTTGGTGGACTTCTACGGCGTAAAATAAAGCTGTGTGCAAAATGTCAATTTTTTAGCTTTAGTAGTTTTGGCTGGGCGTTGATGAATGTGTGAGTCAGTCAGTCAGTCAGTCAATTTACTCTTTTATATTATATTGGTATAGATATATATTTGCCTAATGTCCAGTTTCTTTGTTACTGAATATAATTCCTTTGGAGGATAAAAATTATTATTATTAATATTAAATATAATTTTTAGAAACTAGAAACTTCTATTTTTTTATTAAACGTCTACTTATTCCACCCCCCCCCCCCCCCCCCCCCCAACCTAAAATCCTGTAATTCAAACGAGTTTTAACTAATGCATAATACAATGTTTGTAATTGTTGTATATCCAAAAAGGTTTTAACATTTTTGAATAATGGTAGCAAACTTCTTAATTTTTTAATTAAGTAATCTACATGTAAATTTAATTTACTGTCAAAAATTATTCCCAAGTATTTAATACTGTTAGCATTTAAAATCTGAATCTCATCGTCTATTTTAATACTATCCACATTAGAGGTGTTATTATTTTGATGTGAGATAATTTGTTTTGTTAAAATTAATTGTTAATAAGTTATTATCAAACCAATTTTTAACTATTTTAAAATCTTTTGTAATTTTGTTATGTATGCTGTTCCAGTTTGTATCACTAGAAAAAATAACAGTATCGTCTGCAAAATTGTGCCTTGGTGAACACCGTATTTAAATACTTTTGAACAACTTTCTTCTTTATCTATCATAACATAATTTGGGCTATCTTTTAGATAGTTTTTTATCAACTCTAATGGTATTCCTCTCAAACCAATATTTTCTAATTTTTTAATAAGTAAATTATGGCTAACAGTATCAAAAGCTTTTGCTACATCCAGAAAAATACAAATACAAGGTTTTTTATTATCTAATGTATTATATATTTTTTCTGTCAAATTGCAAGTAAGTAGCATGTTGCGTTGACTTGATTTTTTGAAAAAATCAAATTGTTTTTCAGAAATAGAATTTAATCTTTTAAAATAATCATCAATTCTCATTTTTAAAATTTTTTCAAAAAGTTTAGCTAATAAAGATATTAATGTTATCGGTCTATAATTAGTAATTTGACATGAATCTCCACTTTTAAATTTAGGTTTTATTGCACCAATTTTGAAAGTCTCTGGATAAGACTTGTTTTAAAAATATTATTTCTAAGGAAAGTAAGTGGTCTAGAAATACTAGGTTTAATGCATTTTAAAATGTCCGAAGTTATGCCGTCAGCACCAGGTGATTTTTTTATTTTTAAACTCAATCATATTACACTTCTTGATAACTGTTTTTTTTTAATTAAATGAACCTGTTGTCGATTTTTTTTTATCTAGAAATGAATTACTGTTATTTCCGTTCTGTATCTTGTTCGCTAATTTTTCGCACACTTCAGAAAAATAGTCAATAAAACTTCTAGACATAATTTTCTTATCGGTAAGTGTTTCGTTTTAATATGTTTCTCCAATTGCGTTAAGTCTCTAATAAGAGTGACAAGACACTGAACGGCTTGGAGAATCGCGCATCCGTTTTCATGAATTTTTAAGTATAAGCCCAGATAAAACCAGACCAGATGCGAAAGCCTGTCAAATATCGTGTTCACTCTCAATGACCTTGAGCTCGGCACGTAGTCTGCCTGCACCGTCGCCACAAATTAATAACGTTAGCTCAAAGCTAAAAATCCGCCCGTTTCCGAAACATAAACGTCTGTACTATGGTCCTCGTACTTGGGGCCAGAGCTCGTCTCGTCAATCCTTGGCTCGCCGTCGGCGTCGCATGAAGTACAGGCGACATAGGAGCTTTCGCATCTCGTCTGGTTTTATCTGGGGTATAAGTACAACCTTCACCACGAGAAGGTACTCACGCAATTCTCTTACGTTTCCGCTATTTCTCACCAGTTGATTTCCACCCCCATATGGGTAAGGCTTTGACACCCGTCCAGTGTAGTTAACAGTGTAACTGTGTCTAAATGACGGCGATATAGCGGCCTCCAAAGGTACCTTGCGAAGCACCGCTGGAATAGGCGAGCCAGATCAAGACACCAATAGGTAAATGGTGTCAGTGTCCTCTTTGTTACCGCTTTGTTTGGCGCAATTGGGAACCTTCTTTTTGTCGGTGTTAATCGCTACCTCTGGATTAGACAAAATTCCATTTTTTCTCTCCAGCTCATACTGAGCTATCGCCGCCTAACAGTAAGTAATTTGTTTTCAATCCTAATCTCATTTATATTCTTTTGTTTTTGATTTTTATTACATATTTTTTTAATAGTTCTCCAAAGAGCTTTATTATTGATTTCACATTTATCAATTTGAGATTTATAAAAATTAATTTTTGTCTCTTATTACCTTATTTAATTTGTTTTTGTATATTTATACAGAAAAAGTCGCATGACCTTAGAGCGTGACCTAGCTAGTGTTGTAAATATCCGTATTCTTTAGATATCCGAATAATACGGAATCGGAATCAGCTAATATCCATATCCATTATCCGAATACGTATCCATTTCGGCGGTTACAAATCATGTATACGTGTGCAACACCAAAGAAAATAAAAGTGTATGTGCAACACTAAAACCAAAAAATACATAAGAAGTTAGAAATGTTAACTCCTAATATAAAACTTCGAAACACGAAATTTAAATAAAAATCAATAATAAATTAGTACGCATCCTACCACCAGATGTCGCTCCAGCTCGTTTTCTCGTGGCGGGTAGTTTAAAAGTGATATGTTTAATATATTAATTTATTTTCAAGCTAGTATTTGATTGTTTTAAAGACGATTAATTGTTTTTTTTTCGCATGACACAATAAAATATTATGTATTCAGTAAAACCAGCTATAAATTGATGGTTTTACTGATTAAATTATATTTTAGAGGAAATTACCTATAAACAAACTAAAAACAATAATGGTCTTTAACAATCAAATACTGATACTTCTAAACCCTACACAGTATATATAATATGTAAAATATAAATTATAAAATAAAACTACAAAGTAGGTACCTACATGTCGGCTTTATTTGCCAAACAGCCATTGTTATCACATTGTTATTAAAAAAATAGCCCAAGTTCCTTTTATATATGAGTAGTTTTCCACGTACCCAAATGTGTAAATTTTCATAAAGTTGAGATGATATTTACTAAATGCGGGAAAGTTTAACCAATGGGTCTCATCCCATATGATACCCGTTACCCCGATACCTATGCTATCTTTTTTTAGGAAATGTCATTAGAAAGAGAAAGCATAAGATCAAATATGCCAAATCGCAGACTGTGTTGTTAGCTTACACTGGATTCCGATTCCATTTTCTCTTTGCATTAGTAACCACCCGATGCGAATTTATTTTGATTCCGAATCCGTATTCAAGTTCTCGGCCGGTTACGGATAATCCGGATTCTTTTAATATTCGTATCCAACGGATTTTTGGATACGTATCCTTACATCACTAGACCTAGCCATCATTTTTTTATTTTCCGCATTTTTTATTGTTATACACAGAAGCTACAGTTTTAAAAAAAATTGCGCATACTGTACCTATAGATGTAACTGTCCAATAGCTTGGCTGTTTTGCAGTCTACGAAAAACAACCAATGTCGTTTACAAGGAAGTGCTAATTTCCAAATATATATTTTATGATTAAAACACGCTGACGAAGCCCGCGGGTACAGCTAGTATTTCATAAAAAAGTGCTTGCTTTAATTTCTTCCTGTGAAAGATTATACCTATGTTTTACGTTTTTTTTTCTTTTTTTGAAGTATTTATTTCGGTTACAGAGTCCGCCTTGTCAAATAGTGATTTAAAACATGTTTCATTTCTTGTGTTACTGAGCATGTCACGTGTCTGTTTTATATAGGGTATGCAATAATTAATATCCAGTGATTTTTTCTGAACAACGTCGAATAGAATATCACTGACAGAAAAAATTGCATCGAACACTGTCGCTAGAAATGTATGCTTAAAATCGTTGAAACCATTTCCATGAATCATATTTTTGAAGCTTTCGGATGGTTCTTGGAAGTCCTGACCGAGGCTATTAATTTTTGCTTCTCTTCCGGTATATTTCCAGAATATCTGAAGAGAGCTAACATTGTCTCTTTATGTAAAGGAGGTGAGCCAAATAGCCCTTTAAACTACAGGCCAGTCGCCTTGTTGCCTATTTTATTAAAAATAGTCGAGAAGTTGGCAAAAACCTGGTTTTTTTCATATTTGGAAAGTCAAGAATATTGAACCATGCGCAATTCGGATTCCGGTCGGGCAAGGGAACAAACAATGCTGTGTTTAATTTCCTTGAAAAGCTCTATTTAACGTCTAATAACGAAAATGCGGCTGCGGCGGCCTTCTGTGACTTATTAAAAGCATTTGGCTGCGTGAGTCACAGAATCTCGCTGCAGAAGCTAGAGTTTTATGATTTTAGAGGTCAGCGTCTCAATTGGTTTGGGTCTTATCTTTCAGGGTCCAAGCAGTATCATTGGGGGGTGTAATATTTAAAGTGCAGAAATTAAGTTATGGTATGCCGCAGGGATCAGTTCTGGGACCTGTTTTATTTTTGTTGTATGTAAATGACCTCGCAGATCTGAACATTTCGGGAGAACTTACAATGTATGCTGATGATGTTACAATACTCTGGGGCAGTATGAAATAAAATAACTTTCATAATACTATTAATGAGGATTTGAGGTCTATACAAAAATGATGTGATGCAAATAAGCTGTTTTAATGTGTCAAAAACTAGTGTTATGTCGTTTAAAGGTAGTTTGAGCAATATACGAATATATTTGGAGGATATAATGTTGTTGTTAAAAATAAATTTTTAGGAGTTTATATGAATAGTAGGTTGGAGTTTGACGTCCATATAAATAAACTTTGTGCGAAACTTTCCTCAAACACTGCTATATAAGTTGTAACAAGGGAATTCGATCAAATAACAGTGCGAAATATATATTATGCGTTAATAGAATCGCACTTACGCTGTGGTTTATGTGTTTGGGGAACATGTTCACGGCAACTCTTCCAAAGTGTGTTTGTTCGCCAAAAAGAGCAATGAAATATATGTATAGGGCAAAACCAAGCGAGTCATCTAAAGCACTCTTCTTAGAGGAAGGAGTACTTACTCTTTATTTATTTGGGAAACAGTGGGAAACTGTTTGCTATATAAAAATATAAGCACAATATTCGCGTCACGCCGAATTACAATACACGTCAGACATTCACTAGGTTCTTCCGATTCCATCTACTTCTCAAATAAGAGACAATTATCTTTTTGGGTCGTCAGCTATTTAATCATTTATCTCTGTACCGTAACACCCACCAATGATTCCTATCTATCTTTACCTTATCTAATTGGCCTGTTAGCGGTAACCAGGAATACAGCTGGCGGCGACAAGAAAACCTTTTGCGTGGGGCCGGAAGTCCCTTGTGTCTACTGCTTGTAACCCACCACTTTACCTAACACCTTTCCTAGCCTTGCAATTGGCTACCTAATAAACTAATAATATGGTACTTACTGCAGAGGTTTTGTGCACTAACTTCAGTTTTTGACTATTAAGTAAAAATTCTACCTATCTACTATGTTTCCCTGTTCCCCAACAGAAGAACGCAAAATTCTGGATCAGTTACACTTCATTTCCACAGATTTATGGTTGGGAGCCACCCAAACATACTCTTTTTCACAATTTCTTAAAATTTTCACAAACTTTTCAATAATCCAACACAATCTCTTGGGTTTCTACGCACTTTCTTGTTCACTTTTTATATTATCGCAATTTTTATCAAGAAAATTCGGCGCGCTCCAAAACTTCCGACTAAATCCCGTACTATTGATTCCAGACTTTTGAACTTTCCCGTAGACAGAAATTCGAACCTAGTTCGGTCAGCGTGACAATCTACGTCGGTATGTAATATCTTTCAACTATTCTTTCTAGCCGGGGCCTTCCCGCTTATATAGGGAAAATTCCCATAAATCTTCCCCCTTTTCCAACCTTTTCGCGGAATTAATGTGACAACATGCTATTTACAACCCAATAAATCGTGTTTCCACCTGCTCTTTCCAGGAAATTCTACATGGGCAACCAGTGGCGCACCCAGACCAACATCTTAGACACACAAAAATTTTAAAAAGTGCACTACTAATTGAAGAAATCCACCGAATTGCACCACTCAGCCCCCACCCCAAGACAAGCCAGACCCACCCCCCCCCCCCCCAAGGCAAAATCCTGGGTGCGCCCATGTGGGCAACCCTGTTTTAGCCGGCAAATGAAGAAAAAAACTGTATTTTTCGGTTATTTACAACGTTTTTATGGCTTTCTGCTTTATCTAGAGACATTTATTGGCGTGTGCCTACATAAAGAAGCTAAAAATTCAGATTCTATGAGGTTGCTATATTTGGTAATATCCGCTTTCCCGCGAAGGCGGTTTCTTGTAGAGCCAATCAGATAAAACAGCGCGTAATTTTACGGTTATAACAGGGTAATTAGGGAGATGTCTTTTCGGACGGGGGTGAATCTTCCCCATAGACAACATACTAACCGGTTTTCGCGGATCTCGGCGAAGTTAAGTGAACTATTTTCTTCATACACAAGTGAAACTTTTCGTTACAATAAAGGATTAATTTTTCTAATTATGTGAGTTAACCTGTTTAATTATTTTATAGAGTATTTAAATCATTTTTATTAATCAATTATCTGGCCGCTTAGGTGTTTGAATATTTTTCAAATTAATTATTTTCAACTATTTATTACTTATTATTTTTTCCTGTCTCAATAAATATTTTAAACATTCTTCGAACGCGAAAGTAACTTATTTTAATCATTGTCCTTTTGTGTTGCAAATTCATTTTCGAGAATTCTTTTTCTTATTTCTAAATATAATTCCTTTTTTGAATTATTTTTCAAAATTTACTGAAACTTTAAATACAGATCATCGCAGCTGCCACTTGTCACATTTATTTACCGACCTTGCCATAGAGGCGCTGCTTCCATTCGACAGACAACAGATACGCCAAAATTAGACCAATCAGGTTATTTTATTCTTGTCCGTCAGCCATTTTATAATTTCGTGAAAAGAATGAACATTATTTTATGTGTAATTTTAATCACAATTCATTGCTTAGAAAAGCAAATTAGGGCTTTATTACTTTTCCAGGTAAGTGTCCTGTTGTATTAAAGAAAAATATAGCAACTTATCAATACATGTCTTGAAACATGATATTCTGTTACATAGTTTAGTAAACAAACATTTTTCCAGGTATTTTTTTATTTTAAATTGTACATTACTGGATTACTAAAGGTTTAAGGGTTTCTTCAAGTATTATGAGGTGTCTGCAAGCAATAAGAAAATTTACAAGTAATGCTGCTTTTATTTTCAGCGATACAGGTCTCTATATAGAAGGTTAATAAGGCGCGCTAAAGAGCTACCTATATTACTCCACCCGTCTTACTACAGCTAATAATTTTGCAAAGAGAGTTGGAAGGTTATAAATGAATTAAAAGGTATGAATGAGAAATCGCGTTTCCAATGTTCCGGATATATCCCCAAATGTTTTGAATAGTTATTATTGTTCAGTGGCAGGTTCTCTCAATTCCAAAATAAATCCAACACATGATCCAATGAACTAAACTGCTGGCCACTCGAACTTACACATAGTGATTTTTAGGCAAAATTTAAAGTTCAATATTTTCAACAGGAATGCAAATTTTTGAACGCGTCTTGCAGATTTTAAAAGCTAGTTTTTTTCGGATTAAGCTGCATGACGTATATTTATCGTAGGACCATAGGTTTATTATATACGGAGTGATCAATGAAGTCATGCAAAAAATCAAAAAGTTTGTATGAGTGAAATTTCCGCAATAAATTTTTTTGGTCGTTGCAATATGGTTCGTTACTAAGGTAACATCAATATCTCTAGATGTTTTTGTCACTTTTTGGATTAAGGCCCTTAGGTCTTGTACACACTACTAAACATAAAATTTGAGTAGCAAAATTTTTAAAATGCTATAACTTGACATTGGATTGACGGTTCTTGATGATTTTTACGGATTTGGAATCCTCATTTCACGTAGATTTTCTGTAATCTAAGCATTTTATTTGGGGGTTGAAATATACAGGTTGAAATTTACACATTATACCGGGTCGATAATAGACAAAAACGTATCGACAAGAACAAGTTTATTACGTTATATTCTACAATATACAAGATTGGTTAACAACGACCAAAAGTTAATTCTTACAAAATTTCTAATTCTAAACCTAATTTAAAGATTCCTGCAATCCCTAAAAAAAAACCGGCAAATATCCTATCTTTAAATACCTAATCTTTGGTAATAATTTATCCGAAATTAAGTAGGTACATTAATAAAAAAAGAGAAACTAATATTTTGTTGGTCCTCCTGCTCGACGTATTACTTCCCGACATCGATTTGGTAGAGTATCCACAAGATTATTTATAAAATCTTGTGGAATATTCTCCCATTCTTCACGAATGGCCTCACTAAGTCGTTCTAAGGTTTCAGGGGGTACATCACGCGATCTTATTTTAAGTTTTAAATAAGACCAAACGTGTTCGATGACATTAAGATCCGGAGATTTTGCAGGCCAGTCCATCCTATCGATGTTCTGTGCCTGCAAAAACTCTGTGATCCTTCACGCTCTGTGAGGTCGAGCGTTGTCATCCACCAATAGAAATTCTGGGCCATAATTTCGAGCAAAAGGAACAACAATAGGTTCCAAAATTTCCTCCTGATAAACAGTAGCGTTAACGGTTTGGTTGGTAATGAATAGCTCGGTTTTACCACTTCTTATGATACCTCCCCACACTGTAACACCTCCGCCACCAAATGCCTCTTGAGGGGCCATATTTTCCTCCAAATACCGCTCATTTGGCTTCCTCCAAACTAACATTCGGCAATCGGAGTGAATCAAATTAAATCTTGTTTCGTCAGAAAATAAACAATGGCTCCACTCTGCATTACCCCAATTCGCATGCCGATTTGCCCATGCCCGCCTATTCGCTATATGGTGTTGTAATAACCGCACACATTTTGCTCTGCGACGGGCTCTAAAATTTAAAATGTTTGGCATTATGTTGTTTTTGTAAAAATAAATTATCACCTCAAGTTGTTTTTATTTAATGTTCTTCTCACTGTTCTGTCTGAAACTCTCACCCCAGTTTGTTGCCTTAAAGAGTCATTTAGTTTTCTAGAGTTCTTCGTTCTATTCTGCATAGTTTCTCTCATTAAAATTCTTTCGGTTCTTTGGTTTATTTTTTTTGTATGTCCACCCCCATGCCCATAATTATGATTACCAGTAGTTTCGACGCAACGGTTCAAATTATAAAGTGTCTTTCGGCTGACATTGTAAATGCGCGCAATTTGCTTTTTTAACATTCCTTCGTTGAGAAGTCGAATGCAATTTTCCCTTTCTGCCGTGGTTAAACGCCTCATATTAATTAAAATTTACAAAATTATAACATTGAAATGTGTCAGAGTATTTCTAAAATAATGTTAACAGTTTTTAATTCCATAGCAACAAATTTGTTTTTCCAATGCCTACTTTGAAATTGACGCGTCGCGTAGAAATTACAGCCGATCATAAATATGGGCATGGGGGTAGACAAAGAACTGTACAAAACTGAATGACTCTTTGAGACAATAAACTGGGGTGAAAGTTTTGGACAGAACAGTGAGAAGGACATGAAACAAAAACAACTTGAGGTGAGAATTTATTTTTATAAAAACTTAAATAATGCCAAACCTTAGAGCGAGATCCTACGTTTTTGTCTATTATCGACCCGGTATAATGTGTAAATTTCAACCTGTATATTTCAACCCCCAAATAAAATGCTTAGATTATAGAAAATCTACGTGAAATAAGGATTCCAAATCCGTAAAAATCATCAAGAACCGTCAATCCAATGTCAAGTTATAGCAATTTAAAAATTTTGCTACCCAAATTTTATGTTTAGTAGTGTGTACAAGACCTAAGGGCCTTAATCCAAAAAGTGACAAAAACGTCTAGAGATATTGATGTTGCCTTAGTAACGAACCATATTGCAACGACCAAAAAATTTTTTTGCGGAAATTTCACTCATACAAACTTTTTGATTTTTTGCATGACTTCATTGATCACCCCGTATATAATAAACCTATGGTCCTACGATGAATATACGTCATGCAGCTTAATCAGAAAAAAACTAGCTCTGAAAATCTGCAAGACGCGTTCAAAAATTTGCATTCCTGTTGAAAATATTGAACTTTAAATTTTGCCTAAAAATCTCTATGTGTAAGTTCGAGTGGCCAGCAGTTTATATGAATGATATCCAGATCATCCAATCTTTTTCCTTTCAGCTCACTGATCTAGTGGAACTTACACAGGTCATTAGGTCTATTAAAAATAAACACTCATGTGGTGAGGATATCATCTCTCTCTCCCTCATTCCGCGTTGACTGCTCTTGCAGACGCAATCAATCATTCTTGGGTTGTGGGTGGATTTCCGAGTAGTCTGAAACGTGCTAGTGTTATTCCCCTTCATAAGGGTGGCGAGCTGAATGATCTCTGCAATTTTCCACCAATTTCCCTATTGTCAACCCTTTCCAAAGTGATTGAAAAATTAGTTAAGAGACGTATTGTGTTTTCTAGACCAACATAAAATCTTGCATTCGAGCCAGTTTGGTTTTCAAACTAAAAGAAGGGTACGGATGATGCAATGTTTCGGTTTTTGGAGGAAGCGTATTTTGGTCTGAATGCGGGTGATGCTGTAGCGGCGGATTTTTGTGACCTGTCAAAGGCGTTCGACTATGTGAGTCATGAGATTCTGCTGCCAAAGCTCGGTACATATGGCTTTAGTGGGAAAGTTTTGGAGTGGTGCCAGTCGTATCTTGGGGGACGTTCTCAAAGGGTTATTCTTGGCTCTGAAGCATCAACATCTGGTGAAATTCAATATGGGGTTCCTCAGGGCTCAGTTCAGTATTCTCTTTCTGATATACATATATCAATGACCTTGCCTCTGTAGATATTGCGGGTCAAGTAACACTCTTTGCAGATAATACCACCATACTCTGGCATGATTCTAATACTGCTGCATTGAGAGACAAAGTCACCACTGTCTAGTGGAGTCCCACCTCCGTTATGGGATTGTATTTTGGGGGAATGCATGTGGTTATTTGCTTAATTCATTGTTCATTCTGCAGAAGCGAGCCCTTAGGTATATTTGTAATGTAAATAGTAGAGAGTCATGCAGACTGTTGTTTAGATCTAAGAAAATTTTAACATTAATATCGTTATTTATTCTGGAAACGGACTGTATGATGTATAAGCACAAAAATAATTTGTCATTGCCTAACCATTCTTATGATACTAGGCAATATCTGCATCTTCTATACCTTCTTCTGCCTTGGCTAAGAGTTGAATAATTTATGAAAGTCGCCAGGGCCGGCCCCAGGGTAGGGCGATCCGGGCGGCCGCCCGGAGCGCAATGATCTAGGGGCGCCAAAATCATGGAAAATGAAAATAAACTGATAAAAAAAATTAAGTCACAGGCTTTTATAAAATGCACTAAAAAGTAAAAAATATTTTTTTATCATTCTGATATCATATCAATAAATTATTTTTCATAATATTGCATTGTCATCGGACCCTTGTAAGTATACCAAATTTAATTGAAATCGGTTCACGGGAATTTTCTCAAAAACGCGTTGCAAGATTTGACTGATAGTTGACAAGATTAAGAGGCGGCAGGCGGAATTTATCATTTTTATTTCTAACCACATAATTCAAATAATATAATATATTTAAACATTAAGGCAAAATCTAGTTGAATTCAATTCAACATGACAAAACCACTCAACCACCGCCTTTCAAGAATTGACAAGTTTTTCGGCCCGTGGCAACACGACTGTACAGGAAACAACAATTTTGAAACCAAGCGAAACAAGATCTAACAGCCCTTTTTAACTGCATATAAAAAGGAAGTAGACTTAAAACAATACATTATTTGCCACTAGACCAGCTGGTGCGAAATAAAATAGTTTGTTTAAATTGTTAGTGCAAAAAAGCTTTAAAAAAGTGCTTGTGCAAATTGTCCAGGGCGTTTGGCTTCTGTGAAGGTAAGTGTTTTAATTTTTGTTTTCATTTTTAAAAACTAATAAAATCCATCAGACATAAGCCAAAAAAAGGGTGGGGGGTAGATTTCAAAAATTAGAGTTTAGATCAAAACATGGCTTGTGTGGTACCAAATGAAAGGTAATTGAGTCTGGAGTTGAATAAAATGCATTTTATTTTTTAAGCCAGTGGCGCACAAGGGGGGGATTTCAAAAATTAGAGTTTACATCAAAAAATGGCTTGTGTGGTATCAAATGAAAGTTGATTGAACCTGCAGTTGAATAAAATTTATTTTATTTTTTTAAGCCAGTGGCGCACGAGGGGGGATTTCAAAAATTAGAGTTTATGTCAAAAAATGGCTTGTGTGGTATCAAATGAAAGGTAATTGAGTCTGGAGTTGAATAAAATATTTTTTTTAAGCCAGTGGTGTACAAGGGGGGGGATTTCAAAAATTAGAGTTTACATCAAAAAATGGCTTGTGTGGTATCAAATGAAAGTCGATTGAACCTGCAGTTGAATAAAATTTATTTTATTTTTTTAAGCCAGTGGCGCACGAGGGGGGATTTCAAAAATTAGAGTTTATATCAAAAAATGGCTTGTGTGGTATCAAATGAAAGGTAATTGAGTCTGGAGTTGAATAAAATACTTTTTTTAAGCCAGTGGCGCACAAGGGGGGAATTTCAAAAATTAGAGTTTACATCAAAAAATGGCATGTGTGGTATCAAATGAAAGTTGATTGAACCTGCAGTTGAATAAAATTTATTTTATTTTTTTAAGCCAGTGGCGCACGAGGGGGGGATTTCAAAAATTAGAGTTTATATCAAAAAATGGCTTGTGTGGTATCAAATGAAAGGTAATTGAGTCTGGAGTTGAATAAAATACTTTTTTAAGCCAGTGGCGCACAAGGGGGGGATTTCAGAAATTATAATTTAAATCAAATCATGGCTTTTTTTTGATATCAGTATTATCTTTTATTTTAATTAATTTGTTCCAGAAACCAAAATGTCCGATGCTAAGAGAAAACCCTCTGGGAGCGAATTTAAAAAGCGGGGATTGAACAAGCAAACACAGCTTCAAAAACAGTCAGATGCGCTGCAGAACTTCTTCAAAGAAGGTAGTTTCAACGCTCCCACAACCGACCAACATTTGAACAACGCCCAGCACCTAGATAATGACTTTTCGGATATGGATTCCCCTTTGGACGCAACCGTCAGCATTACTGAGCTGGGCAAGTCATCTCAAACGAGTTTGGCGAGTAGTGATGCAGTTCCGTGCAGTTCCAAAAATCAAAATTCGCAAGTTGTGCAGACCTCAGAGAAACATTTAGAAAAGGCTACCGTCCAAAGTATCTCTTCTGACCCAGGATTATGGCCCGAAATCATGCGTGCAGTAGATAGAGTTTTTTTGGTTAAACATGGTCCAGTTGCACCTTTCACCTTTGTATAATTTTGATTTTCCTTTTGATGATCAGCATAGAAGATTCTCACCAAAACATTACAAGAAAAGGCTTAGAAATGGGGAAGAGGTTTTAAGAGAATGGATGGTATATTCCGTATTTCAAAACGCTTTGTACTGTTTTCCATGTCGACTTTTTGCTGCACCATCTAGCTTGAGCGCTCTTGGCATTCGGGGATTTAAAGACTGGAAGCATTTAGGAGACTCTTTAGCCCATCATGAAAATGCAAAAACTCATATAGATGGTTTGAAATCATGGCTTGAATTGAAGCAAAGACTGAAAATAGGTGAAACAATAGATGCAGTTTCTCAGAGACTCATTGATTCTGAGATAAATCACTGGTCTGAAGTTCTTTTACGCATTATATCAGTCGTTAAAATGCTAGGTGAGAGCTCTCTAGCTTTTCGAGGAACAAGCGATAAACTGTATGAACACTATAATGGAAACTTTTTGAAGTTAATTCAGTTATTGGCTGAGTTTGATCCAAAAATGGAGGAACACGTTCGCAGAGTCCTCAATAAAGAAGAAATTAAAGCTACATATCTAGGGAAAACTATACAAAATGAAATAATTGAATTATTGCATGACATTATAAAGCACCACATCATTGAGCAAGTTCAAAAGGCCAAGTATTATTCCGTGATTCTTGACTGTACTCCCGATGCAAGTAAAGTAGAACAGATGACATTTGTGGTAAGATTTGTCTCCATACAGGAATCAGAGTCTGAAGTTCAAGTTAATATCAACGAACATTTTTTGGGTTTTCTACCCATTGAGAGATCAACAGCTAAGAAATTGTCGGAGGTTTTACTAGAAGAGCTCGAGAAAAATAGACTTAAAGTAGAAAAATTGCGCGGTCAAGGGTATGACAATGGTTCCAATATGAGCGGAGAAAAATCGGGAGTACAAACAAGAATCAGAAATATAAACCGCACAGCATTTTATGTTCCATGCAGCAGCCATTCGCTAAATTTGGTTGTAAACGATATGGCAAAATCCTCGTTTGAGGCAGCCAACTTCTTCAATATTGTTCAAACGTTATATACATTTTTTTCTTCCTCTTCTTTTCGTTGTGCTATATTACTGAAATATATTGATACTTACACCCTAAAACCATTGAGTGATACGCGATGGGAAAGTCGAGTCGACTCATTAAAAGCTCTGCCGTTTCAAATTGGTCCAATTCACGATGCTTTGTACAGCATATATGAAGATTCAGAAATCGATAATATGATCAGAGACGAAGCTAGCGGATTATTAAATAATTTGAAGCAGTGCAAATTTATATGCTCTGTTGTGATCTGGTACAAAATTTTGAGTCATATTAACCCCATCAGCAAACTTTTGCAAACATTAAATTAAAAAAAAAATAAACCTGAGATCAGATGAAGCTTTTGAAAGCATCATTTTAGAAGCAACCGAGCTTGCTTCAGAGATTGACGTGGAAGCTAATTTCGAAACCACCACACCACGTCATCGTGTCAGAAGCAAAACAAGAACGTTTTTGTATGAGGGCCCGGATGAACCCGTTCAAGACCTCAAACAAAAATATAAAATAGATTTTTTTTTCACACTATAGATGAAGCAATAAATGCCTTGGAAACCAGATATAATTTGCTAAATACCCACAGTAATTATTTCAGCTTTTTGTATAATATTTTTGGTCTAAAACTGGCTGTAACTACTGGCTCATTGCAGAGATTTGGAAGTAGTTTTAACTGATGGAAATTCAAGCGATCTTGACGCCCTGGAACTAGCCGATGAAATAAGCATTATTTTCGTCATTATTAACAAAAAAGGAAACCCCCGTTGAAGTTCTCAAGTTTATCGCTACACTTAAATTCGCACCAAACCTCAGCATAGCATTAAGAATCCTACTTACATTGCCAGTCACTGTGGCTTCAGGGGAAAGAAGCTTTTCAAAACTAAAAATAATCAAAAATTATCTCAGAACGATGCAGACGCAAAATCGTCTCAATGGATTGGCAATGATAGCTATAGAACACCAAATTAGTGACAAATTAGACTTGAAATCACTGGTTCGTGAGTTTGCCGAAAGAAAAGTTAGAAAAAGGGCATTTTAATTACTTTGGTTAGTTAGAATTTATTTATAATATGGGATATTAGTTTAGTTAGCATAACTACATTTTAATTTTTGTTATTTTGCCTTAAGTGCTAAATTGCTTATCTTGTTATCTGATGATTGAGTTTTTAATTAAACCTTTTTTTTATTTTTTTTTCAATGTTTTCTTGACTTTCTGATATGGTCGCATGAGATTTACTTAAAAAAAGGGGGGGGGGGCGCAAAATTAAGGTTTTGCCCGGAGCGCCAAAATGTCTAGGGCCCGCCCGGAAGTCGCATAATATATAATCAGCTTCCCGAGCATGTATAATAAGGGATTGTCCCACTCTTAGGATATTTAAAAATACTGTAAAAAAATACTGGTGGAGAGAGCTTATTAGGGGTTGGGAGATTATTATAGTGACGATTTGACAATTGCTGATTAGAATGTTTCCTGTCCTTACTTCATGCTGTTTTGTTTTATTTATTGATGTTTACATACTTTTATTATTGTCTTTAATTGTTCTGTAAATTAAATTACTTTTACTTTTAGATATATTTATGTATGTATGTCTGTAATTATTCTGGTCTGTACTTCCAGGGTTCTTCTGTAAGTCTTGTTTATGCTTTTTAGGTACACTTAATTTTAATCTGTTGTTCCTCAAGTGTTAATGCGTGTGATTCAGCTATGTTGCTTTTATTTATGTAATTTATATTTAATGTTTAAAATTTGTGTTGTTTGTGTCGCATTAATTGATTTTTTTTTTTTGTTTTTGAGTGGAATTTTTTTGATCTATGTACCTACTTATTTGTATAACTGTCACACTTTGACTATTTTGTTTCATTTAGCAATAAAATATTTTATATTTTTAACAATAAAGCATATTTTGACTTTGACCAGTTTGTTCTAAAATATACAGTTTCTTCATTTTTTGTTATTTCAGAGTGCAGTTATATAAAAGGCTTGATCAGCAAGTCTAACAGCAAAATACGAGTATACTTTCAGCATTCAAAAAGAATACACTGCCAAATGTATTTCCAATACTAATATGTCCCGAAGAATAGACTAATATTAATAATTTATTTATTATATGGTTTATTTAATGAACATTGTTTCGTAATAATAAATAAATGATGAAAGTTGGCAATAGTGAATTTGACCATTTCTGTTTTGTGGCCATTGTGTCATAAAGAATGATTTTAATCAAACTTTTTTTTATTGTAGATGTAAATAGACAAATCAGATATTGTAGTTTGGTAAGTACCATTTTCTTAATCATATTTAAAACATATTTCGTGCTAGGTGTAACTATTTAGATGATTTTAATTCCGGAACATTCAATGTAATTTATATTTTTATCATATTTTTTCTGCTTGTCGGAAAAATTCATTTTGTACTTTGCCACCCATACCTACATCTTACTGTCTCTGCATTTTATCTAACATTGCTGCAGTCATAGCAGCTTCTTCCTTTGGCACAGTTAAGTACTCATGTAAATATTCATCATGTAAGAATTCCTACTACACTAATGTTCCAAAGGATTATAAAAACAAAGTTTTTTTTTATTTTCCGTAAACTTTTTCGGCATTAGAAGCTTGAAAAACAGCTTACTGAATACAAGTTGTCACTTGGTATACATGCTTTTGTATGTAGCATCCCTGCGTTAAGCTTCGGAAATAAACGAATACGTCTTGACGAGTACACTTTAACTCTGGATTGCCCTACTGGACACTATAGAAAGCACAACATTTTTACTGACAGCAAAATAAATAGCAGTAATAAAACGGTGAAACTTAACTAGAGTTTTTTTTATATACCATTCACTATTCACTTATTGAGTAAAGTTAAATAGTGCAGCTATTTGTGTGATATAAATAACTATTAGGCACACAGTGTATAAGATGATTCTGCCGAAATTTTCGTTTTGTTTCATGTTAAATGCTCGATGGAATTGGACCTCCACACAAACCCAACGTGATGTTAACGGAACTGGAGAAATTTGATTAGAACTTTCACTTGGGCCCCTTTTCTGTCTCCACTCAATTTTTCATCGATTATAAATAATATAATATAAAAATATTCCTACATTAAACATTTAAATAAAAAACAAATATATATTTTCAGACAGACACCTCTCACGACATCCTGCTGCAGTTGTGTTTTAGTTGTTCTATTGGTGACATGTTGTTTACCTTTGTTTGTAATTCGTTTTAAATGTCGAGTTTTACGTAATTAAGTTGTCTGTTGACCAGGGTGCGCCCTACCCATGATACTAAGAGATATGATCACTTGCGAAACGGATTTTGAACCGACTGGCGCATGACGTCAACGCGTGACAAAAATGTATGGCGATATATATAGCGGCGTTCGGGAATTCAATCTTTTTCATCGTTTTGCTCGGAATTTTTGACAGGCACGTGATCGGTCGTACTGTTTACAATAATAGGTCATGTGTCCGTCAAGAATTTCAAGCAAAACGATGGAAAAGATTGAATTGCCGAACGCTGCTTGCTAGCTTTTAATGTGTTTTTGTTTCAAAATTACTGAAATTTTCATTAGGTACGATTCGACGGTTATAACTGTTTTTGAAAGTATTCGGATAAAAAATAAAAAACAAGCCAGTGTACATAATATAATTTATTTATATCTAGAATAAAAATATAAATTTGCTAAGTATATTTATTTGGCTATTTTTGTCATTTTGCGCTTTCGTATGTTGCAGCTTTCTTTGATATTTTTATTAACCATTCTTATTTTAAAATACATTTTACATCTAAATAAGAGGTTTTTGCTTCATCAATTATATCGACCTTTTTTGCTAAATTATTCAAATTTTTAAGGTGTTTTTTTTTTCAATTTTTAGTGAGTTTCCATTATAATTGTTAAATATGTGGTTGAGCTCGTTGCATTTTGTTAAAAGCTCCTTTGTAGGCTTTTGTAAACCACCTTCAGTTAAATGGTTAACCCAAGAAAACGAAGCCTCGTTATAGTCTGGAATATAGCCAAGATTCTTTTTTTTTTCTCAATCTGAATGCAATGAAACCTGCAAATTTTTCAAACCATCCCAGCGTAGTTCTTCTAAATTTATATTTGTCGATTGGTCTTCACCACATATTCTTTTCTCGCCATCATCATCCTTGGGTAAATTTAATGCACGAAACATTTCCCCAGTAACAATCTGAAAATTTAAATTGTTAGGCTCATTTAGAATAGTTTCACTAGTGCGTTGGTTATTTGCGATGTTTGTTTGCTCTTGTATATTAGCAGAATCTGATACAATTTGATCATTTCGGCCCATCAAATAATTACGCAGTCGATATTTAAACTTAAGTGCATTTGGGTGGTCGTGCAAAAATTGAAAATAGCCCTTCCAGATGATCCTGATTAAGTTGGTAAGTTAATAAATATTTTATATTGAAATCCTGTTTTAGGTCAATAAAAAGTTTCTTTAAAGATTCTATGCTAATAAATGATTCCCTTTTGAAATGGTAGTAATGTAGTAGTCCCAATTTTTCTCATTTCCTTCACCATATTTTTCATTTTTTCCAAAATTTCATCTTGTTCTTTTAAAGCCAAACCATAACCTAATATAATTTATTATTTCCATCAATGGCTAGCGACTTATAAGATAAATTACTTCAATCAGTTTAGAGAAAAAACATTTAAAAAACTAAGAAATAAAATCTAAATATTAAACCTTTAACCTGGTTCCCTGAATCTGGATGCGAAATTTGGGAATTAAACACATCAAACCAGTCATTAACAATTTTTAAAAAAATCAGAGCATTCAGACCAGTTGTTTTCTGTTTCATAAAGATCAAGCATACCCAACCTAGAAATTGCTTTCGAAATAATTGTATGGGAAAATAGCTTGGTAGTGTATTTCCCTTTTTGCCGTGGAGCACCTAAAACACAATGTACTTATATATTTTTAGATGTTTTGTACAGTATTACTAATTATAAAAAATAAACTATTCTTTACTATACCTTTAACAGTTAATAAGTCGACACTAAGCTTATGGGCCATATTTAAATCCAAATTTTTGGTGCTCTGCAATAACTCAACAATTGGTTTAGAAGTAATTATTTTTCCATCTAAAAGGTAACCATGGTCAAGAAAATGATTTCCCAAAAGCTTAATCATAATATGTGGTGTATCTGCAAATATATGAATTGCTTTGTAGCTGACTGGATTTTTAAAACTAGTGTTTTCTTCAGAAATATTCAGAGAATTCCAAAGTCCCCCGTTACTTCCACCCAAGTCACAATTCAGGGCATATACCCGGTAGCCAATATTCTCCAATTTAGGCTGTGTACCGTTGTCAAACCTGGTTAACCGCTCGGTTTCTTCGGTGACATTAATGACAGATATTGCGTTTCCAATCTGTCAACTTTTCAGATTACCGATACTTACGGGACACAAAACCGTAACCGAAGTTGACAACGGTACACGCCCATAGTTAATATTTTAAATAAGAGATTTGTTTGTCATTTTACAGTCATAATCAAAAAAAATTGGGTGCTTCCAATTCCCACATATTCCGCGAGCCATAATAACTTGTACATATTTGGTTATTGAAGATTTTGCCAAATTAAGTGAAGGTCACTTTCTCAACTTCCACTTATTTTTGGGCAGTTGCAATAGTTTTTCTTTAACACAAAAATCATCATCTGAAAATGCTTTAAACATATTCTAGCATTTTTAATATTAAAAGCATGCATTTGATAGCACTTTTGCACCCATAAATTGCAAATCTCTTTAGCAGTTTGAAAACCAACGTATCGGTATCTAGACGAATAGTTTTTAACTTTTTTTGTTATTGTTACTGGTACAACCCATCACTGCACAGTAAACCATTGTTTACAATATATTAAAGGAACAGAAACACAATAGAAATAAACAAAATACCGTATGTACACCGAATTAAAACACAGGAAACGGAGAAAACGAACTAAAACGCATGCATTTGGCCATTAACTCATAACAAGTTCGCGCCAAATTTGTCACGCGATGACGTCAGCGGAGGGTGAGAGACAGAAGATATCATGCGCGTGATCTTATCTTGTACGTTTTAGTATCATGCGCCCTACCTATGACAATTGTGTGCTAAGACCTGTAAGTACCCACACTGAACAATTTAATTTCATAACCTTGAAGTTTAAATTCCTGATTTTGTAACTTAGTTTTTAATTCTTTTTAATTTTTTGATTTCTTGTAATTTGACACCTTTTCTTTGGGTACCTTACAGATCGCCCTGATGATGGTCTACTTCAGGCCGAAACGCGTAGGCTTTAATAAATAAATTTTATAAGAAGGAAGATGGGACTTTAATTGTTCACACTCTTATATTTCACCATGTCCCATCTGGATAGCAGCTACGACTTCATTAGAACTTTCACCTTATTGTGACTTTTACCTTGCGTTAACATTCTCATGTGAGCCATGTTATGAGATGACCTGATAAATATTTCGTTATGATTTATATTGATTAAATGATGAAATCAGTAAAAATAGGACAGTGTTGTTTTACTTATAAGTACAATACAATTTTGTATTACTTTTAAAGGTTAATTGATGTTTAGGTATTTTATGCTTTGCTGCATTAAAATCTTTGTTTTAGCAAATCTGAGAATTCATTTATAATAAAATATTTTTCATCATTATACAACAAAGTTATAAAATGTCAAAACATTAATTTGACCTTTAACCATAAACGTCTTAAAATAAAAAATCCGTGCCTTTAACTGATCCTATCTTCCCCATCCCGCTTTCGCCAGGAGTACTTTGGACCCTACTACGGAGGGCGCCACCATTGAAATCAACGTCACAACTGTTGCGACCAATTAGCCCGTCTTAACGTTTTGTTACCTGTTGTTCTGTGATAACCTCCTAACCTCACTAAGAACTGCCACAATGTCACATTTTATTGAGTTCACAGAGGAAACTGACAATAATAATATTTAATTATCCTTTTCCAAAATAAAATAAAAAGAAGGTAAGTTAGATACTATATTATTCTCTTTTAATTGCCAAAAAATAGCGTCGCATGAGCACCACAGAAAAATATAGGTTTTTTAATGAGCACCTTTTTTAAACATAATGTTCATTATCAGCTGATAAACAGAAATGTAAACAAGGAGAGAAAAGTGTATTAAGAATGTTCAAATGCATCATTATATGCCTATTTACTACATATGAATATTTTTAGTATAATCGAGGACGTTAGTAAATGTGTAGGGGTCATATTTATAATCGTTTATTGAGGCTTCCTTAGACCTTGAGGTAGATTTCAGCACGGTGTCACCCATACTTAAGGAAACTCAAGGCCTGAGGATCGACTATAAATATGACCCTAGAAGGTCTTAGTAAAATAATAAAGGAAATAAATTGTACTGCTAGCCCAATAAAGGCAGACTTGTATCTAATAATTATATCAGTGCTATTAACATACATTTTAACTACTTTCAGTATCACGGCTAAAACAATTAGCAAGTGTTACATATCCAATACATAATAGAATAGTACATAGTAAAGGCCTTTCCCATTCAATGTATCGAACAGTCAGATAATCCGTAAGGTGTTATGTGGAAAAAAGTACACCTCTAAAGAGGTGTACAACACATCTTTTTCAAAATGGAAAATAGCTAGCACAATTGAGTAGCAAGCAAAATGAATCAAAAAGCATGTAGTTATCAACATTATACCTACATATAAACTAAAATAAGGTGTTTAACTTAAATTCTAAATTTTTTTGCTTATTAACAAATCTTTGTTGTAAGCTTATTAAAGCCAATGAGCATAATTCTTCTTTATTTAAACTACGGGTTGATATAGATTTACAAAAATTGATTTATCAAATATAGTTGAAGATACTTAAAACCTGGTGCGTAAAAAAGTCATTTTTGCACTACAGGCAAGAAAAGGGCAGACTGCTGCCTCTGTAGGAGGTTGTTACAATTAAGGTGTTTATTTATAAAACCAACATATGTCTAATATTAATGTTTTTAATAAAGTATCAAAGACCTTCCCAGTTGCCTGCTTGCAGTTTTGTATTATATTTAATTGAAGGTTTTTTCTGAAAGTGGATTAGAGAAGTGCTTTTTGTTAGATAAAAATATCTTAAAAATTTGATTGTACCTACTTGAATTCATACAAGTCAATTTTTGATTAAAAGATACATGTGTTGATCTTTAAACACAAATTTTATTCCAATGGATTTTTATGTTTGTCAATAACATGTAGGTATACCTAAAAGGAAAGGTAGCCCTAACAAATTTATCAGAAAAAGTGGAAGACCCGTTCACCTTTTTACTTTATTGCCAGCAATATGAGGAATAAGAGAATCTTTGTTTTAGGAATTGGCATTTATTTACTTATTGATTCTTATAAAGATAGCAGAAAAATAGTTGTAACAAAAATGATACTACCTTTTCTGCAATTAAAACAAAATATAAGTTTTCAGACTCAAAATAAATTTACTCATATGGAGTCAAATTCATTTTTATTTTATTTATTTATTTAACGGATCAACCATTTTACAAAATAAGTTAATTTACCACAAAATGTTAAAACACAGAAAAAAAGCCTTAACATTTAAGGGAATTCCTAAGTAAAGAAGCCTAAGTAAAGAGGTGTTGAACATATTGATTTCTAATGAATTAACCTGCATCATAATTCTGTTGATTGCAGAAAATTTACCATACAGAGTGTGGTACTGTTCGAACCTAAACATGTACACCTCCCTCAAAGGTCTAGATGGCACATTAAAATTTAATAAACGCATTAACTCAGGGCAACCAATATCATTGTTAACAAGATTAAAAACAAGCAATTTATCAAAATTTAGACGCGGTATTTAGAGTATTAAGGCTCAATAATTTTAATAAAATAACAACATTTCATAATCAACAAGTAAGGAATGGTCAGCTTAAATGCTATATAACGTAAAAACTTATGTTGATCTCTCGATTTTATTCACATGTATTTATTTATTTATTTAGTTAGCATTTAGGATGGAAACGGAACAGTCTAGTTCCAAAGACAGCATCCACCATTTACAATTTATATACATAGTTATATTAAGATTAATGTAACCTAGAGGAAAGGTTACTATTATGCTACTTAATGGTAAATAATATACATACAAAATAACAATAAACCAAACAATGATATTAAAATGAAATTAACACACAAGTACGTAAAATACAAATGTAAGGTAACACAGAGGGTCCAGACAGCAAAGTTCTCTACCTTAGAAATGTTTTTTTAGTACGGATTTGAATCTTATAAAGCTTGTGTTAAAAATATCAAGATTTAAAGAACAAGACAAATCATTAAGGAGCTTCTGCAGTCTGGTAAGGGGCGTATTTAAGCCCCAATTAGTACGTTTAAAGGGTACCCTGAACAATTCGTGGCTTCTCACGCTTCTGATCGGTGTATTAAAGTCAATTTGGGCCAGTAGATTAGAAGAGTCGTACTTGGAATTTAGTAACTTATACAAAAAGCACAGATCGGTTATTTTTCTTCTATCAGAAAGTTGAATTAAGTTATGAGTTTTTGATGCAGTTTCAGGTAAGCAGTTACTTTTGCGTGATATCGCTTTAATAAGTTTGTTCTGAATGGCCTCAATTCCACGTCGAGTGCGTAGCAAGGGCTATAGACTACAGAAGAAAAGGATAGCTTGCTATGGACAAATGCATAGTAGAGCACAGGCAAAGTTCGGGGATCCCTAAACTCCCAACAGCTCCGTATGATGAAACCCATCATTTTATTAGAGCCTTTAATTAATTTTTCAGTGGCTATGGAAGGTCCACTTGGTATCCAGAATAACCCCCAGATCTTTAACCTCGCTCACTTTTTTTAGAGCTGAGTCATTGATAGTATATTTGTTTTGGATCACATTTATTTTTCTTGTAAAATTTGTTTCTAATGACCTATTCGGGAAAAAGTCATCTTGCAAAATAAGGAGACTATACACAAGTAGTGTTGTCCAAGTGTGACCGAACTAAAGAAGTACCTATACAATATTTTAATTGCAAAGACATTATTGATATCTCTGGTGTTGCGTTTAATAAATCCCAAGATTTTTAAAGCTTTGTTGCAACAGTATTCAATATGGTTAACAAAAGTCAGATTTTGATCAAACCTGATACCGAAATCGCGAATCAAATTAACCTGACAAACAACAGAATCATGTATTATAAACACAGGATTTATTTCACGCGTAAATTCAATGTATTTACATTTACCAACATTAAGTTGTATTCCATTATCATTGCACCACCTAAAGAACCTCACAAGGTCATCGTGCAACTGCTCTAAAGAATCTGCTGATTCAATTGGCTTAAATATTTTCAACTCATCTGCATATAGAAGAACATGACTATAATGAAAACAGTGTACCACGTCATTAATAAAAATATTAAATAAAAGAGGAGCAAGATGATCCCCCTGAGGCACTCCCGAGGTCACACTGACAGGCTCTGAAAAAAAAAAGATTTTATCTTAACTATTTGAGTTCTATTTGACAGGTAAGAATTTAACCAGTCCAACATGGTTCCACCTATGCCATAACTAGACATTTTATCTATTAAGAGCCCATGGTCAACTCTATCGAAGGCCTTAGAGAAATCAGGGTATACTGAATCAACAGAAACACCCCTCTCTAATGCCTCCGACAAAGCGTGCTCATATAAAAGAAGGTTGGTACTGATTTGCCTTTTGAGAATCCATGTTGTCTAGTAGTAATACATAACATTTTTAAATGAGAATGACAAGAAATCTGCAATAATAGATTGAAACACCGTTGAAAACTGGGAAATTAGTGAATCTGGTCGATAGTTCAATACCAGGTATTTGCTGGTGTTATTTTAAAAATTGGGGTAACAAAGGACGTCTTCCATACCTTAGGAAATACACCAATATGGAGGGATTTATTGTAATGTTATTTAATTTTTAGGCAATAACCTTCGTTTACCCCCTCCAGTTGCCTTGAAAATACCACAGTAAACGTTGAGTAAACGTGACAACGTTGCACTGCGTGAATCGAAGCGCATGCATGGTTTCTTACGTATGTAACGTTTCGGAATTTGTTTGGTTTTGCCAAATTATCATGCTTTTGTTAAGCTCTATTAAAGTTTGGCTATGATAATGTTGTTTCTGGGTTAAATTATCCTGTCTTTGCTATTCCTCGATTATTTACAAGGTAAATCTGTTATTGTTATGTTGTCTTGTAGCAGAAGTAAAAATGGAGCCCAAAGATCTGTCAGAGGCTGATATTATGGAAAACAACAGTACAAGTACCCCAATGATTAAAACTGAGTCAGAGGCGAATCTTTATGAAACTGAACATGTTCCAAGCGATACATTTATGTATAAACAGACAAACATACCTGCGCCTGAGTTAATTGCCCCACTGGAAGGGCTTCAAGTTATTAAGAAAAATGGAGAATGCTGTGTGGACGTTTCAGATATAATTTTGGGAACCAGCTTATGTGGGTAAGTTCTTTCTTTTCCGTTGAGACAATGACAATTAAAAAATACGTATACGTTAGAGAAATTTTAGTATGTTTACATTTTTTAATGACTTTATTTATTTGTTTTAAATTACAAGCATAATATAGGTTTCCAGTTTATCCAAGTATATAAGTAGGTACTTCGATTTAAAAAAAAAAACTATTTATTTAATTGATTGTTAATTTAATAACAATTTATAAGTAAGAAATACTTTTTAAAAACAAGCATTTACTAAAAAGCACTAACAAGAAAAAATAATATTTTTTGTTAGACGCTTAACAGTGCTTTCTATTTTGTTATAACTCCAAAAATAAAGGTACAACGAATTAAAAACGAAAATGTCAAATTTCTTTGTTTTTTTTTTTCGGATATCCGATATTATTCGGAATATTTTTAATTTCTTCTCCTTACCTCAATTTAACCAACTCTCTATCACTTATGGTTATACATAGTTACCGAGATGCCAATGCCGTTGTTTGAGAAAGTATACCTTTCCTCAAACAACGCCAATGCTAACGTATCGAATTTGTAACTGCCTGTATACGTATTTGTTTATACGTTATATTGTTGTTTATTTATCAATATTCGTGGTTGTATTACAAATTTTTCTATACTGCAAAATGTCTTTCTTTAAGTTTAAATTTTATTTTTTGCGAATAATCTCAGAAGATATTTTTTGGCTTTTACGCAAAAATTACTAAATATATAACAATTAAAAAAGACAGGAAAAATTTTATGTCGTTATTATTGGAAGAACTATATCTGTTCCTTCACAATACTTTAGGCATTGATTTTAAAGAAAAAATATTTACTTATGCACATCTAAGAAAATCTAAATGTAGGTACATAGCAGAAATTGAATTTAATGAAGTAGCAAGAAAAATGAAATCTTTTAAAATATAGAAATGTAAAAAAGTATCATAAAATGATTTAAAAAATTTACTTACACCTCAATCCTGTTGACAATATATTGTTTTGGTCTTTTTGGGCCTCGTCAGCCCAGGACTATGAGGCCCCTCATCTACTCTTTATCTGTTTTTATTATAACAGAGAAACACATTTATGAAAAAATATTATGCCAAAATGACTTATAAAGACAGTAATTCTTATTGTTATATTTGTTGGTAAAATACCTTAAAAAATTAAAAAATTCTGGTCATACAGGTATGGTTTCTTTAAGTTTCAATTTTATTTTTTTCGAATAATCTGTTAGAATATATTTGTTGACTTTTACGCAAAAATAACTAAATATATAACAATTAGAAAAGACAAAGAAAAAATTCTATGTCGTTAGTATTGCAAGAAATATATCTGTTCCTACACAATACTTTAGACATTAATTGCATATTAAAACAAATATAACAATATTACGGTCTATAAGTCATTTTATAATATTTTTTCATAAAGTGTTTCTCTGTTATAATAAAAATAGATAAAGATTAGATTAGGGGCCTCATAGTCCTGAGCTGACGAGGCCCAAAAAGGCCCAAAACAATATATTGTCAACAGGATTGAGGTGTAAGTAATTTTTTTAAATCATTTTATGATATTTTTTTTACATTTCTATATTTTAAAAGATTTCATTTTTCTTGCTACTTCATTGAATTCAATTTTTGCTATGTACATTTAGATTTTCTTAGATGTTCATAAAAAATTTTTCTTTAATACGCAATTAAGTAATGTCTAAAGTATTGTGTAGCAACAGATATAGTTCTTCCAATACTAACGACATAAAATTTTTTCTTTGTCTTTTCTAATTGTTTTATATTTAGTAATTTTTGCGTAAAAGCAAAAAAAATATGTTCTAACTAATAAATGTCTGTTATACAAATTCATGAGAAAGAATATGTTTACAGAGCTGGCGTAATCGCACGTCGTCATTAATTGAATACTTATCTAAGCTTTCTGAAAGGAAGAGACTCCGCTGCCGGAGCCGGTTCCCAAAATGTTGATGCATGAATACCGGCGCCGGCACCCGAGTACAAAATTTCTTGGGTGCCGGCAGTTCTAACCTAAAATAAAAATAGTTACGCCTTTTAAATGATATGTAGGTAAACATTGTGTTGTTTTAATTTTGCGTAAAAGCTATAAAACATGAAAGTAGGTGATCAATTTTCTTCCTATGAAAATTTTAATTGCGTTTTGGTGGACTACAAGAAAGCCACAAGCAATTAGTTTTGGTTGCGTAATAGCAGAACAATTGACAATCAAGGATAACGAAATCCTAATGCTATGGTGGATATTAATCCGGCCAATGACGCTCATCCGTCTCTGAAATACTATTATCTGCGGTTAGCCTGTGTGGCGGGGTGGAAAACCATTCAAGACAAAAAACGAAAAGTCAACAAGGAAGTGTTCCACGTATAAGCAAGGCTGCCAGGCTAGCATTTTCTTGAAAGTAAGTTAACATAAACAATTTCTATGCATCATGGTGCTTAAACAAAATCACGATCATACTTCATCCAAAGCATATTTCAGTTCTCTAACAAAACAAAGACTAAATTTGCCAGTTAATGTCAAACTTTACTACTCAAGAAGCCTTGAAGGCTGGGGCAAATAAAAAAATTTTAGATAACTTAATTAGAGAAACAGGTTGTAAAATAACATTAAAGGAAAAGAAATCGTAGCAAGACTGGGGCAAAGAATTTTGAAGAATGCATGCATATTTTAAGAACTTCATATCATGGACTTTTCAAGGGTTTATTTTTCCAAGATGACAGAATGAAAAAATAAATGGAATGTTTTCCAGAGCTTATTTTTGTTGATGGTACTATTCTTTATAGTCTCTAATAGTACCTATTGCCTGGTAAATCTAAGGTTTGCGACCAGTGACGTAGCAAGTCAAAACCGGGCCCTGGTGCAATACCACAGCGGGCCCCCTTCATCATTTAAAAAATAAGTTCAATTTAAATTAATATTGCACAAAAAATGTATGGTTTGAGTGGTAACAAAAGTAGTAACCTCTTTGAAGGTTATTTCAAGCAGAAATAACAGGGCCGCCGGGCCCCTTCGGGGCCCGGGCCCTAGCGCGCGGCGCCACTGTTGTTACGTCCCTGTTTGCGACTTACATAATAATGGTAGAATATTGAATTGATGTAGCCTTTACTTGATGAAGATCCATTATTAAAATATTTAAAATAACAAGAAAGGTGTTTAAATCTTTTTTAGTGAAGATTTAAACACGTTTGTTGTTATTTTTAAATATTTTAATAATGGTAGAAGATGGAAGCGGCCTGAGGGAGATTGTAGCTATTTGCTTGTTGGCGAACGAGGATGAACATTATTATATTATTCGCGGAATAATACGATTTAAGATTCGTTAAAGTTTACACTATAATAAATTATTGTCTTTTGATTGAATTAAGGTATTTTGACATTAATCTAATGTTGCCGGCACCCAGCTCGGCTGCCGGTGCCGGCACCCAGGAAGGTTATCGTTTGGGCTGCCGGCGCCGGCAGCGGAGTCCCTCCTTCATTAAATGGACCTACTTTGCTTAGTTTTAAATTTAGATGTAGAAAGTGAAAAAATCTCAAGTTGTATTGAAATTTGGTATTTGACGATGCGCGGCTAAGCCTGTTTACCGGAACAGATATTTTCAGTATGTAAACATTTGTAATACAACTGTGAATTTAAATCCCATTTACAGACACCCAACTCTTTTGTTTTTTAAACTTATTTTTTATTTCAAGCTTCTATAATAGTTGTGTGTATTATTTAATCCTATGGTTTGTTACCTTTTCATTTGACATTTAAAACTTGCCACCAGTACCACCACAAAAGGAGGGGGGGGGGGGGATGTTAAACTGCCACCTTATTACCTTGCAAAATTTTACATTGTTATAGTTTAACAATCTCACCACATATTTGTTTAATTGTGACATGGAAAAATATAACAGAAAACGGTGCATGCGCCCTTCATACCCTTCTGCCGCTAGAAAAAAGCAAAATAAAAGCGTTTTTTAGTGTTCCGTGAAACGGAATAGTTATGGAATCACTTCAGTGTCTGGCCGTGTGTCTGTCACAGGCGATTTTCTCTGAAACTATTCGACGTAAAAATTTGAAATTTAGCATAGAGATAGTGTGGTGGCCGAATTATAGACGTGAAGTATAAAATGGTAAATTTTAGTTCTGGGGGTTAATTTTAGGGGGTAAATTGGAAAATGGCAAAAAAAAATTTCAAGGGCATCGTGTCAAATGAAAGCTTATTCAATCACGAATTCAACAATGTATGTGATGTATTTTTTTTATGTATTTCTTAATTATTTTTTGGGGAAAACGCTTAAAAATTGCTGCCCCCCACCCTTATCACCAAAAGGATCGCTTAGAAAAATCTGAAAAAAATCATGAACATTGAGAATTAGGTATAGATTGAACCAAAATTATCTGAATTGAAAAATTCTAGCGCAATCAATTGTTATAAACAATTTACTTGTTTATATCCTTATAACTGCTAAACCATTGGTTTTAGAGAAAAAGTTTTTCAAAATTTTTAATTTGGCTCAGTCGAAACGCGAGCGCATTACTATTAATAAGTGGGGGGCTAATGGTACGGAACACTAATTGTGCAAGTATAGCCTGCACTTGACCGATTTTTTAAATTAATCACATATGTCTTTCAATACCCTTGGCACAAACAGACATACAGTCTAAAATTCAAAAGTAAAGATAACTTTGCAACTGAAAAATATCTGCTCTTTAAAGTAGCAACAAAGTTTTACATAATTTTTTTATTTTTATTTAAAAATGTTGAAAAACGTCATCAGTATTCAACACCAAATACCGGGACCTTAATAACGAGTTGCGCTTACTTCTACTAAAGGTCAGAACTTTAGTGTACAGATTACTTAAAGTTGAACACAATTAGGCTTACCATTAGGCTCAGTAATAAACAACTCAAAAATATTATTTTAAACTTTTTAGTGCTTTTCATTTTATGAAATAAGTTTATTAAAAAAAAATTGTTTAACCACTGTGTTTAGAAAATTGTTAAATGGTTGTATCTGCAAGATATATTGTGATTTTTGTAGGTTTCAAGTGCCAGTAAAAACTGAACCAGAGGAAACTGGAAATGATGTTGTATATCATGAATGGAAATTAAAACACGAAGAAATGGACATCAAAGAGGAAAAATTAACTGAAAACAAAATTGAGTAAGTAAATATTTATCTAATTACATTTTTTTTTAAATAGTTTAAGTTTTTTTATTGTAAATTTATAAAAACATTTGTACAATTTAATTTACATACACGGTTGGCAAGCCAATATCTTGCATGCGGAGATTTTCAGTGCGATAAAACGAGATGACAATTTAATAGGCGAAGGCTCGAGCGAAATAAAGACAGACAGAAAACGTGCTCTAGCCGATTCCCCTTCCACCGGCCCGGGGACCAAACAATACGCTTTTATGGAAGAGGGGAATACAGCTGCCAGGGCAGATCGGCGATCAACACTCGCGGCACTCGGCAGTATCGTATCAGCCGGATATTGGGGAAGTAGTGATTGTCTACGCATTTTTGGCGATGTTTTACGACGTTTTCGTTTTTTTTTGCGGTCATGTTAATCACTTTTGTATTTAATACAACAGTAATTTAAAGGTGTTTAAATTTTTATCTGACTTAAGCATAAAAATAAAATAAAAGCTGCTATTCTAAAAAAAAGTAAAATGAACATTCTTAAAAATTAATAGTAATCCTAATTAAAAAAATAAACTCATAAGCACTCTTAAAATGTTTTGAAATAAAAAAAGTCATTTTAATAAATGTTCGAAGACATTGCCTTGCTGGGCTTCGCAATACCCGAGCCGATCATAAAACTCCGTCCTAACATTCGACAATACCTCCGGTGTTATGGAATTAGTAAAGTAAAATATTTTTGCTCTTAACTCAACTAAATTTACAGGCCTCTCATGTGGATACCTGTAAATTAGTTGAGTTAAGTGGCCCCACAAAAAAAAGTCGAGGGGAGTCAAATCCGGTGACTTTGCCGGCCATGGTATGGTACCTCTGCCACAAATAAGCCGTTCAGGAAAAGTCCTAGTCAAAAACTCCTGAACTGGCCTTGCGTTGCGAGCAGGACAGCCATCCTGCTGAAACCAAATCTCTTCGAAATTAACATTCAAGGTCCGCACAGCTGGTATAATTTCCTCTTGCAGCATCTGCAAATATTTGTCCCCATTTAAGTTGCCGTCAATGGCAAAAGGTCCTACAATATTGTCGCCCAAAATACCCTCCCAAAAGTTTAATTTTTGGGGATATTGTGTCCGTAAAGGCGCACTTAAATGTTTATTTTCCCGTGACCAATATCTGGCGACTGCAGGATTATGATAACCATGAAGAGAAAATGATGATTCATCTGTAAACAGAATATTTTTTCGAAAATCTTCATTTTCATAAATTTTCCTTCTCATGGTCTCACAAAACTCCATTCGCCTGATAAAATCATCTGGGAAAATTTCTTGGGTAGTTTTAATTTTGTAGGATTTATACCCATGCTTTTTTAAAACATGTCTAACTATGTGGTCTGGAATGCCAATTTCTTGAGAAATTTGGATGCTGGAGCATGGCTCATTTGCTTCCACAAAAGCACATACATTTTCGTCCCTCTGGACGCTTTCTTCAGGAATAGGACGGGCTTGTTGATCCTCGTGATAGCATTTACCACATTGGTTAATGCACCCGGATTCTTTAAAACGATTAAAAATATTGATACTCGTTTGGCGGGAAGGAATCTGTTGACCAGGGTACGCAAATGCAAATTGCCCAACAACGTCATCGGCACTTTCAGCTTTGGAATACCATAAAATTATATTAATTTTCTGATCACGCGAATGCATTTTTTTAAAATATCACTTTATTATTTTCTGTGCAAAAGTCTGTGAAAATGAGTCTAGCCGCCCTAGCCAGTCATTAAAAGTATTGCGTAGTAAAGTGAACGCGAAGGGCAGTGTTGCCACCAACCAGTAAAAATTAAATTATTTATATTGTCTTCCCCGATAAAATATTAAATACCTATTATTACACTTTGACAATTATTCTTATGTTGAAATACTAATATTTTTTACAAATTTCTTTTTTTTTTGTGATAAGCGCATAACTTTTTTTTATATCGAAAAGTTCTGTAAAATGTATTATTTTTAAAACATTTCTAAAATAGCTAATAAATATTCTAATGGAATGGCAACACTGGATGTCGTTTAAATCAAATATATAAAAATATCTTTATTGTAGTCCACTCATAATAACGCTGTGTTTTTATCGCTTTGAGTGATGCAGGCAATAGCTGGACGCTTGTACAAATGCGTTTTGCACGAAGTGGGAGAAACTTCTTCCCCCTGCATACCTCAGCCAACATTATGCCAACGAATAGCCGTCGTCCGCCGTCGTATTGGAAGTGGAACAGGGGTAATAGCTGTCGTTCTCTTTGCAATCTTAGGCTTTTTATAACCATACAATTATATTGCATTAAACTTGGCATGCAAGGTTATACCTTGCCAATCGTGTATAAAATGTATAAACAGCATATTAATCGAACAATTAATTAAGACAATTGAGCAGCTTTCAAATGCTGGTTTATACATCATTTTAAAAATACCAGTTTAGTACGGCACACTTAAGGATTGGATATTAGCGTGTTAAATCCAATATAATAATAATAATAATATTTATTGGTGATTGCACATACAATAAAGCATTTTCACAAGTTAAATAAATAAAATAGAATTATAACTATGTATATGACACAATACTTACAAATATAAAAAATTACATAATCAAAATACACAAGACAACAGATTAAAACAAATAAACAAAAATATGCCAACCAAAAGCATACAGGGTGTTATGAAATTCACTGCATATATTTGATTGAGTGACTCCTGGAGTAGTCTACAGACATTCCCAATACTTTTTTCTCTCAAATCGCACACTTTTTTTATTTAAAAAATACCCTAAACCACCCCCGTATCCGACGCTTCTAAGAATGCGGAAAATAAAAAATGGTGGCTAGATATCACGGTAGGTCATGCGGACCAAACATCTGAAAGCACAATTGCCAGATTTATTTAAGTATAAACTAAAAATGTTTGCACGTGGTAATACCTCATAGGGATTAGATTACAATGCAAAAAAATTGGTCATTATCAAAAACAAAAAATTGACATGTCTCGGCGTTTGTCAGTACAATCTGTCGTTTAAGAATAAAAAATATTTTAATTTTTTGAGAATGACTTTACCCCCTTAGCAAAAAACTTTCATAACACCCGCTACTATTTTGCACTAAGACCGCAAAGCAAACCTGCATGCCAAATTTCACGACGCGACGTTATGGGTATTCCAACACAAAAATTACATAAAACCGACGTGTTTCGGCCTTTTTCATAAATCCCATTGGTTTTTGAATTAAAAAATGATTTAATTTGTAGGGGTTGATTTTACTCCTTTAGAGGGCGAGTTTTGCAATATCCTTTCTTAGTGGACGTCTGGGGCCTAAGCTAAAGCTTTATGCAAAATTTCAGGTTTCTATCTTTGGTAGTTAGGGCTGGGCCTTGATAAATCTGTGGTAGAAGTGTGTTTTTACCCATAGGGTAAAATGAAGTTTTATGTAAAAAAATAAAATAAAATTGAAATGTTTTGGCGTTTTCCTTAAAACTTAGTAGTTTCAAATAAAAAATAGTTTAATTTTTAGGGACTGATTTAATGCCCTTAGAGGGCGGGTTTTGCAAGATCCTTTCTTAGTGGACGTCTACGTCGTAAAATAAAGCTGTGTGCAAAATTTCAACTACTTAGCGTTGGTAGGTTTGGCTGGGCGTTAATGAATGTGTGAGTCAGTCAATTTACAATTGTATATTAGTATGGATTACATAAATTACCCAGAAAGTACGTTTGTTTGGGTTTGCTTGGGTATTCGATTAGTAACAGAACATTAACACTTGAAGCAAATTCTCGCATTTAAACCAATTTGTAGAGGGGTGAATGCCCCCTCGCCTGCCCTCTCTTATTGGCGCCCCTGACAAAACTGCTACTGCAGCTAGATACTAGAAGACAACTGTACCATTACCCATTAACTTCTCAGCTTATCTAAAAGTACACAAATAAGAAAATAATTCACACCTAAGACTCTTTTAGTTGAACTGACCTAATTTTAACTTAAAAATAAACCTTAAATAGTTGGTGCTGATGCTGAACTGTAACCTGATACAGGGCTTGCTGTGTGTATTATGTAGATGCATCGACCTAAAGTCTTCGTCACAAGCTGTAGAAATAAAATTCTATTATCTGCAACATTTAAATACTTACGTTTGGCATACATGTCATATATTTTATGACGAATCTCATATGCAGTAGAATTGCTGACCTCAGTAGCTGGTTTTTGGCTCTCTTTCTTTTAAGAGGTCTAGTAGTCTCCTTACAGGGCCCATCCTTGTATTTGGTGATGGTAAATTCAGTAATACCTGTTGCAGCAGAAGTTATCTTAGTGTAATGCACATGTGCATTGCACACGTATTACTCTTTTACATACGAGTAGTACACACGGTATGCCGCCTGATGTAGTTGTTTATACAACAGACGCCTTGAATTTAATGCTTTAGTTAGTCTTCATAAAAACTTTTTATTTTAAAAAAAGTAAGTATTAGCTGTTTTAGAAATCAAAAATCTGTAGGTTTGGCAACCCTAACTGTTGGCAGCGAATAAGAAGAGGAAGAAACCCCTTTTCTTTACCCAATATTCATGGCATACAAATCTACGAATAATGAATTTTCGAACTATGTATTTTGTTGCTCTAGTATAAACCAAATACTTACGCGAAGAGCAGCTCTTTTATCATCCAGGAACTGTTTTTAAAAAAATGTTGATACATTGCTCACGATTTGCTTAGCAATAGAATTTTCCTGTAGATGTAGTAGAAGGCTAAAAAATATAATTTTCTTTACAACAAACAATAATTTGTAAATACAAATTAAAGCTCATTTATAGTATTACTAAAATATTAATTTTTTGATATATCAAAAACTAATAGGTAACAAAATGGCATTAAAAAGATATAATAATATTTCAATTATAATTTTATATTTGTCTTTAACTAACTTACTGGACTTGCTGTTTGGGAAGTGGATGGCTCAGAAAAAAAAACTGTCTTGTTGACATCCCTACACAGAAATATTTAAATCTACTGTAATAATATCAGTTTTAAAATCTAGTTGGTTTTTAGTTTTCCAATTTTCAATTTCGACTTACTATAACTGCTGTGATTTCTACACATCCAAGAATATCCTGTATAGCATGTTGGGATTCCTAAAACATTTAAATTAATTTGCACCTCCACTACCTACAACACGATAAAGCAGAAATATCTTTGGCTCAAAGTAATATTCCTATTAAAACAAACAATTATACCTGTTTAATTGCTTCAACACCAATGTTGCAATAATAGGCTCCGTTCTAAAAAACAGCAACACCAATTTGGACAATATTTAACAAAACCTTAACAAAAATGTATTCTAACCATGGATTTATTAAGAATGGATACGGGATGATTTAACATTCTTTGAAGCCAAAACAAACCATTCTAAGCGACACTGTAAACACAACTTGTAAACATTGGCCACATCTTATTTTACCTTGTATTTTAGTACAAAAAAACGTTAGAAGCATCACAAGATTTACTAAAAGTAATAAAAGGCCTAAAATGTTTTATTTTTCTGCTAAATAATATAAATTTAAGTTAAAAAGGTTTTATTATTTATAGGTTATATTATTTCTAAAGGTTTATTTAAAGTCGCTCCGAGTCATTTATAAATCTATAAGTCGCACTTTTTCTTTTCTAGTTCGTTAGACAAAGACGTACGTGTAACCGAGTGTTCAGGCGTTTTCCTAAGCAACCAGCAGAGACAGGAACACTTCTAAGCTCCAACACCCCAATGCTATTTTATCTCTTTCTATTACCATTCTTGATTCAATTACGTATTTCCTTAAAGTTCGTAAACTGTACCTCTAGAGGAAGATGTTTCCATAACATACAACAAATATAAGGCTTCACGTTCGATACGCTCACAGTATACGGAACATCGAATCCTTTCTTAATAAATCCATGATTCTAACCTAACCTTTAACCTAAAAATTATTTTGGGTTATTATAAGAAAACTGAACATTGACAAACTAGAGTCGTTAATGCCATATTATGGGTTTTTTTCGTCAAAAAAAAAGATAAAACTTCGCTTATTTTTTAGTAAAATTTTTGGTTATGCTTAATCATCACAACTCTAAGATCCACCTGGAGTTTCTTCTGGACTGGACACAATAATTATTGCCATCCATATTAGTATTTATTCTTTATGGAATTTTATTAATTTTTGAACAAACTGACAACTTACCCAAAAAGGATCAATTATGTACAGAAAATAGTCCACAGACAAAAAAAATATCAAATCTAATAATACAAAAAAAACAATTAAAACACTTAAAAGCAGAACAAAAACGACTGACAAATACCAAAAATTTGCGAAATCTCAGAAAAATAAAGGGTTTGTTTCGAAATCTCCAACAGTCCAATCATGGGCGACACACGTCAATCAGCTGATGCTGGTAATTTTATTTTTTCAAGATGGCGAATAATTCTGTTGCCACTACAAATGTGTTATATTAGACAGAATATATTTCTGTGATTTTTTTACGGATTAAGGTGAACAAATTTTTTATGACGAATAAGGTTTTCTCGTAAAATTGAAGATAGAAAGTTTTCCATATGTTTGTATATTCACACACACGCTGTGCAAAATGCTTAAAGTACATATTAAATTATTGATCAAACAATTAATCTTTATACAGGGTGTTATGAAATTCTCTGCATATATTGAAACTGGTAAATCCTGGAACGAATTCAGATTGTATAAAAATATTTATAAATGGCGCTTCACTATAAAAAAAGGTAGATATCGTCCCTCAAAAAAAATTATTGTCATTGCGCACCACTGGCAAAATACACGGTCATATAAAAACACAGGCAGCAACGTCAGTCACAGAAAAAAAAGGTTTGTTTTGACGTCAGTTCTTGCGGTGGCGTTGCCAAGTCAATCTATGTAACAAGTTTGAAAAAATAATATTTTTTTTTACCTTTACAGAAAGAAATTCTACCAACTTTTTAAAAATTCTCAATTTCAAAAAGTTATAATAATATTTCAAAAGTAAAATAATAACCGAGGGGCAAACCGCGGTTCGGAATCTTGTACACTAATTCCAAATAATGCCACTAATTCCCCTACTAATTCCACCAATTTCCTTCTAATTCCACTAATTCCACGATTAGTTCCACTTATTCCACGACTAATTCCACTAATTCCACGACTAATTCCACTAATTCCACGACTAATTCCACTAATTCCACGACTATTTTTACTAATTCCGCGACCAATTCTACAAATTTAGTAATATTTCTAAAAAAAGCTTATCTCCGTCAACTCTTTGTAATAAAATTGCTCGTTGTGTGAATGACCAATATTTATACAGGGTGTTTTCTAATTGAATGTCAATATTTAAGGGAGCGATTTTTGGGTCCATTTTAAAAAGAAAACTTCATATGAACGTATGTCCTAAACGTCTTAACTTTTGAGATACAGGGTGGTAAAGTTTTCAAAAATAAATAGTTTTTTATTAATATCTGTAATACCACTTTAGATATTTTAATTAAATTTGGCATACATGTACTATGTATCAAGAGGCATTATTTAGTGTACCACAATTTCTTTTATTTCCACCAGTGGCGTTCGTAGGGGATTTCACCTGGCTATTTTGGCAGACATTGATGGTACGCCACTGATTTCTCGTAAAATTAAAATTATTCCTGAAATCCCCAATCATTTCTAAGCAAATTTGATCTCTTGAATTTTTTCCATCCGATGCACGGTTTTCGCTTAAAAAAATAAAAACCTTTTCTCTGCATGATCATAACAATATCGTTAATATGACAATATCACCATGCAGAGAAATAGATTTTATTTTTTAGATCGAATTTGCTTAAAAATGAATAAGGAAGTTAATTTTTGAGATCCAATTTGAGATCCAATTTTTGAGATCTAAGCAAATTTGATCTAAAAAATAAAATCTATTTCTCTGCATGGTGATATTGTCATATTAACGATACTGTTATGATTATGCAGAAAAAAGGTTTTTATTTTTTTAAGCGAAAACCGTGCATCGGATTGAAAAAACTCAAGAGATCAAATTTGCTTAGAAATGATTGGGAATTTCAAGAATAATTTTAATTTTACGAGAAATCAGTGGCGTACCATCAATGTCTGCCAAAATAGCCAGGTGAATTTCCGTACGAACGCCACTGGTGGAAATAAAAAAAAATATTGTGGTACACTAAATAATGCCTCTTGATACATAGTACATGTATGCCAAATTTAATTAAAATATCTAAAGTGGTATTACAGATATTAATAAAAAACTATTTATTTTTGAAAACTTTACCACCCTGTATCTCAAAAGTTAAGACGTTTAGGACATACGTTCATATGAAGTTTTCTTTTTAAAATGGACCCAAAAATCGCCCCCTTAAATATTGACATTCAATTAGAAAACACCCTGTATAATTTTCCTTGTTCTCTACGAAATATATACTGAATAACCAAATAAGAAAGGACGTCGATCGTGTCTCGTCAAATCGTAGATATACTAATACGTTTTTCAAGAAAAGATGAAGAGAATCCTAAATTAAAATATATTACTTATAATTTATTATTCTCCACACCTTTTTAGCGAACTTCAACTTCTGCGAGGGAAATTTGCGTATTTTCTTTTTTTGGACATAGTACCTCCAATAGGTGTTAAAAAACTTACCTACCTACATATATTTGTCTTTTCTTTATTTTCTCTCTATTTTTTAGTTAGTTCATATCTTTTAACTATGTTGAAATAACCTTGTCGTTTCAATTAAAATGGCCCACATTCAGTGAAATTTAGGGGACCATAAAAGATATATTCCTTATTTACAATATCTGTATCATTTTGACGCTGCCATACAAACTAACATACAAATGTTGGTGATTTTTGGGTTTTAAAAAATTTATTTTGTATTCGGAATCGATCTGTTCTATTATTTTTCCTATAAACCATTGGTTTGAATAACTGACTGCGTAAAAACTATCTAATAATATATTAGTTTCGGACATTTTAGTTTCACGTGTAGAATCATTCTCGAATCCATGGAGGTCAGGATTATCACTCTCGATATCACAACCCTCTGATTCTACATCAATATCTGAATCCGGCTCGGATTCCGATGTACTCGAGGATGTACTGCGTTTGGATATCCTACTTTTTTTCGGATTAAACCCGTGTTTTACCCGGTTTAAACCCGTGTTTTACAGTTTCTAATAAATCAACCCCGAAGGAGGTGAAATGAGGGTTCAAGGTTTGTAATGAAGTAAAATTTTTATACGGTTCTATTACCTATTACCTGAAAATTACCCGAAAGTATACACGTTTTTAAATTTTTAAAAATCAACCTAACCTCTCATAACTCATGTATTCATAATTATGACATCAAACTACACTATTATTACCTATAGCACGCGGACGAAGTCGCGGGAGGATGCTAGTTAAGTAATAAAATGGTAGGGACAGGGAAACAGTTCAGCACATAATCTATAATTGAGAGTCTCTAGATCGCAAGCGCCACCAACTATTCGGGCAACCAAAGCTAGAACCGGGTGAATTGATCACCCACTCCCTTGTGGACCAGTACAGGCTTGTGCAGGAAACTGGGATAACAGAGCGTGTGTAATAAAAGTTTATTGGGTAGGCACAATAGGCCTCTAATGGCCGCAGTGCTTCCGATCTCGGACGGAGCCCAAGGGAAGAAAAAAAATAAACCAGCTTTCAAAACGCTGGCGCTGGGCGAGTAAACACTGTTGACGGTTTTAGATATTTTTAAAGCTAAACAACTAGGTCTTTGGGGATATTGTAAAAATGATTACTACTTTAAAACGTTAAGTTTTTCTTGAATTACAGGCCGTATACCCGTTTGCAAAAGGCATTTTGGAAAATATGCGATAAATATAAAATCGCAATTATTATTAAAAGAGAACCAAGCAAAGCCCATTTAATACAAAATATCTGATTTTGAGTAAAATGATAAAACTAATTAACGTAAAAGATAATAAAATTAGTATTTTTATTCGTTAGCAAATGACTTAAAAACGTTTTTTTTTTTAAATAAATATTTGTAAGTATCTTTAAATTTGCAATTTTTGCAACAACATACAGGGTGTCCGAAAAATCTTAATATCGGCAAGTATCTTTGCTATTTCAGGTGTATCTTATTGGTACACAAATCTGCACGAATCGAACATCAAGTAGGTTTTACAGACTGAAGCCGGCGCTTTCGCCATCTAGTCAGGATTCTACGTGGAAGTTAATTTGAGGGTACTTTATCTCCCGGTGGAGGGGAAGATCGTCAAGGTTTATGTGGTGCACTTTTTTGGGGAATGCTTCCCTGCCTGCAAAAATTTAGCTTTATCGAATCCCACCGGTAACAAAAATAGGCCTGTTGTCTGGAATTCACCCATTAGCATTCAGTTTTCACTATCAAATTCTAAAAAATTCAATATGCACAGTAAATGTGTCCAAAGAATCACATCTAATTCAGTCTAAATGTATTGTTTCGAAATTCAGAACACACTCTCGCTTTTCTAACCTTTATTTACTGACAATGTAACAACAAACTTTTTACTAACGAGTCAATGCCTTCCTAATATTGAATACAAAATCAACAATGTCTCTTATCTACTTTTATATTTACAATCTTTTTTTACTCTTTGTTGTAGGGTGTCGTCTGGTGAAAGTAATCAAGAAAAACAAAGGTACAAATGCCATGTATGGGAGTTCCAGACAAATCAGAGCCAACATTTAAAGAGGCACCAGTTGAAGCATACGGACCCTGAAGAGAATAATTTCTTTCGATGCCATGAATGTGAATATCGAACAATTAGAAAAGGAAATTTAAAGGACCACATCGTACAGCTCCACAACCCACAAAAAGTCGGTTTGTTTGAATGTGACAAATGTGAATATCGAACAGTTAGGAAAGATCACCTAAAGACTCACAACTTAAAACATAAAACCCCCGAAGAAGTTAAATTATTTAGATGCGACAAATGCGATTTTTGTACACGTTATGAGAGTAGTATAAAAGAACACTGCTTGAGACATAAAAAGCCCGAATTTAGATGCGACAAATGTGAATATCGAGCAATTTGGAAACGTAGTTTAAGGCGCCACATCTTACAGCACCACAATCCACAAAAAGTCGGTTTGTTTGAATGTGACAAATGCGAATTTCGAGCAGTTGGAAAACATCGCTTAAAACGCCACATCTTAATACATGAAGAACCACAAGAAGTTGATTTGTTCAGATGCGACAAATGCGATTATCGTACGCGTTATCAGAGTAGTTTAAAAAAACACTGCTTGAAACATAAAAACCCCGAAGAAGTAGAATTATTTGGGTGCGACAGATGTGAATATCTAACACGTTATAAGTTTCATTTAAAGACACACTACTTGAAACATAAAACCCCCGAGGAAGTTAAATTATTTAGATGCGACAAATGCGATTATCATACACGTTATCAGAATAGTTTAAAAAAACACTGCTTGAAACATAAAACCCCCGAAGAAGTTAAATTATTTAGATGCGACAAATGTGATTATCGAACACGTTTTAAGTTTGATTTAAAGAGACACTATTTGAAACATAAAAACCCCGAAGAAGTTAAATTATTCAGATGCGACAAATGCGATTATCATACACGATATCAGAGTAGTATAAAAAGACACTGCTTGAAACATAAAATGCCCGAAGAAGTCGAATTATTTAGTTGCGAAGATATGAATATCAAACCATTACGAAAGCTCACATGAAGAACCACAAGAAGTCGATTTGTTCGGATGTGATTTAAAGAGACACAACTTAAAACAAAACCCCCGAAGAAGTCAAATTATTCAGGTGCGACAAAAGCGATTTTCGCACACTATTTCAAGTGTGTTCCAAAAACCACTGTTTGAAACATCAAAGCCCTGAAGAAGTCGAATTATTTAGATGCAACAAAATAGTTAACAATTAGGAAAGATAAAATGCTTTATTAATAGCTTCAAGCTAACATAAACATACAATAAGAACATTGACGTTAATCACGTATTGTGACGTTAGTCACCTTATATTGTACTTTGCTATATGGTACGATTTTTGTATTCTTCAGTATCGGGATCCATGTTTTATGTATTTTTACTGCTTCCTCTGTTTTGTTGAAGTTGTCTGCATGCTTGTGAATTTCAATGGCTTCCATGTAGAGTCTGGCGTGATAAGAAGAAGTCGATGCGAGGACTTGTGTTTCTTCGAATTTGATGCGATGGTCTGTCGTGTGTGTTCTGCTACGGCGGATTTGTCGATCTGTCCCAAGCGGCAGTTGGCTTTGTGTTCCTTAATTCTGGTGTTCATTGGCCGTTTTGTTGTTCCTATGTATGCGCTTCCACATGTGCAAGTTCCCCAAGCTGGGAAAGAATCACTTTTATCTTTAGCCGATCTTAGACATTCCTTTATTTTCCTTGTTGATTTGTATATAGTTTTTATGTTATGTTACTCTGGGAATGTAGGCTAGAAATGCTCTGGCTGCTAGTTGATTCTGGTCGTTGGTTCGGTTCGTTTTGGGTTGCATGTAGTGTTGTAAATATCCGTATTCTTTAGATATCCGGATAATACGGAATCGGAATCAGCTAATATCCGTATCCATTATCCGAATACGAATCCATTTCTTGACCCGCGCGACAGATCATGTATACGTATGCATGCAATACTAAAACAGTTTCTATCCGGATACACGGCTAGGTAGGTCGATGCGGTATCGGTATCATTCGAAGTCGAAGGTTAGGGATAGGAAGGCACCGTCGCCGTCGGCGTCGTTCGTTCTCGTTTGAATTCGGTTCGGGTGAGGCGGGCCTAGTTTAACCAATGGGTCTCATCCCATATGATACCCGTTACCCCGATAACTATGCTATCGTTTTTTAGGAAAGGTCATTAGAAAGAGAAAGCATAAGATCAAATATGCCACATCGCAGACCGTGTTGTTCTCTTACACTCGATTCCGATTCCGTTTTCTCTTTGCACTTTGCATTAGTATACAGCCGATGCGAATTTATTTTGATTCCGAATCCGTATTCAAGTTCTCGGCCGGTTCCGGATAATCCGGATTCTTTTAATATCCGTATCCAACGGATTTTTGGATACGTATCCTTACATCACTAGTTGCATGGTCCTCTTTACTTCCTGCTCCGAATACCCATTGGTCATTAAAGCGTTTTCAGATGCTCTAGTTCTGCGTTGAGTGCCTCGGGTTCACAAATTCTTCTTGCCCTTTCCGTTAACGTTTTGATAACACCATATTTTTGACATTGAAATCCCTGTGTAGATATCGGTCGGTGTGGGTAGGTTTCATGGATTTATTATATAAAAGGATACGGGATGATGTAACATTCTTTGAAGCCAAAACAAACCATTCTAAGCGACACTGTAAACACAATTTGTAAACATTGGCCACATCTTATTTTACCTTGTATTTGTGTACAAAAAATAGGTTAGAAGCATTACAAGATTTGCTAAAAGTAATAAAAGCCCTAAATTACTTTATTTTCTGCTAAATAATAATAAATTTAAGTTAAAAAGGCTTTATTATTTACAGGTTGTTATTTCTAAAGGAGTTTATTTAAAGTCGCTCCGAGTCATTTATAAATCTATATAAATCTATACGTCGCACTTTTTCTTTTCTAGTTCATTAGACAAAGACGTACGTGTAACCGAGTGTTCAGGCCGAGGTTCAGCTGTTTTCCTAAAATAACCAGCACAGACAGTAACACTTTTGAGCTCCAAGCTCCAACACTCCAATGCTGTTTTATCTCTTTCTACTACCATTCTTGATTCAATTACGTAGTAATTCATAGTCTTGTCTATGTTCGTAGTTCGTAAACTGCTCCCCCAAGAGAATAACAAACAACAAAATATAAGGCTTCACGTTCGATACGCTCACAGTATACGGATATCGAATCCCTTTATATAATAAATCCATGGTAGGTTTTCTGTACACAGTGTTCCCTAACTGTCGTCCTTTGCGTGTTAATAAAACATCGAGAAAAGCCAGTTTATTGTTTTCTTCGATCGCCATTGTGAACTGGATATTTTCAGGATATACTGTGGCTGAGGAATTCTTGAAGCTTTTCTTGTCCATGACTCCATATGACGAAAGTGTCGCCGACGTATCGGAACCATATTTTAGGCTTGAAAGGACTGCTTCGACTTCTTATCACGCCAGACTACCGGGAAGCCATTGAAATTCACAAGCATGCAGACAACTTCAATAAAACAGAGGAAGCAGTAAAAATACATAAAACATGGATCCCGATACCGAAGAATACAAAAATGGTTTCTTCCAGCAAAGTACAATATAAGGTGACTAACGTCACGACCAACCAATCACAAGATGCCACGCATGAGTCCCCGCCTACCCTAGCGACCCATAAATATGACCCGAGACCATGTAGAGTTCCAGTAATTCACGAGCAGTTAAATGTCAAGAGTAAGAGACATCCACGATGGCCTAACATCCCAGAAACCACACAAATATTGGACGGTGGCCGCGAAAGCCTTTCAGAATTTATAAGAACATTGTTTTAGAACTAGATCAACAAAAAAAACATTTATTATTTTGTTTAACACTCTTAAAAATATTTGTTTTAAAGCTCTTCAATATATCACAGTTTTTTATAATATTTGGTAATTCGTTATATTTTTAAGACCTTTAAAGAATACATCATTCTGACTATAATTACTATGAATTGTCCTAATATAACCTACCATTCCTAGTAGAATAATAATTATTGTGTACATCTCTAACAAATGTACAACCCTCCAATAAGCGCCGAGGCAACATACCATAGGGTAGGTAGGTATTGCATAAGTGTGACAAGTTTAATGTAAAAATCTTTTTATAATAAGGGAAGTGAATTTTACAGATATTTTACTTTAAAAGTAACAAAAACATTAGTTTTCAGTTTTTAATAGTGCGGGTAGTGACATAATACCGTGAAATCATTTAAATTTTGTATTTGATGCGTTGGAACTTTTTTTTAGTGTCAGTCAGGCGTTGGTTCCTGGCATTAAATTAATGGCTGTACTGTATTGTCAGTGTTTTTTGGTATATTGCTATTTTCAAAAGAAGTGTATTTTAAAGGGATTTTACTACAAAGGTGATAATGTACTAATAATAACATTATTTCCTATGCTGATTTGTTAGGTAGGTTTGTCGGCACCGATTTCAATAATTTTTTTCTTCGTTGTATTTAGGATGGTGGTCCAGTGGTTTTATTGCTACTTAACTTTAAAAAACTTATAAGGGGGTAGGGAGAGGGGATACCACCGGAGTGGATGAGGATCTTTCTGAAAATGTTGACTAATATGTCACTCTCGGGGTTAAGGTCAGAAAATCGAGTTTCCTGTAATGGATGAGAGGGGATAGAAGGGAGTGGGTGGAAATTTTTTGAAAGCTATTGACTGATATTACATATACATTTTTGGGTTTATTAAGGCCAAAGAATCGAATATAGTTCAGCAGACGTTCAAAAATATTGAAGCAGTGGGGGTGAGAAGGGAATGGAATATTTTTTTAAAGATGGCTGTTTAGTACGGGTGACCAAACTTTTGACGTCAGTAGTCTACGTGATAATTAAAAAATCATTAGCGGTCTATCCCTGCAGGGGGGGGGGGGTGTATTAAAGACGAAAGTTATATTTTAATGTCAAATATCTAAAATCGCACAGCACTGATGGCGGTCATAACGCCTTTTATTTATTAAAAGTTTGGGTTGATGTTTGGCATCGCATACTTGCCACAAGTTTTTTAAGTGCTGGATGGTATGAGCTTATCGCAGTGCTTAAACATGGTATTAAATGCTCATCTGATAAGCTTGAACGGTGTTTTGTTTTTGTGGCATTAGTCGTAGAAAACGCAGATTCGCGAAGTGTGTTGATCCAAAAAATGCTGTCAAATAATAATGCCGCTTTGGGAATGCATGGTAATCATTCCTCAGAGACAAATTTCTAGAGATCTGGATTGTTGACTGCCCTCGTTCCAAGAAATGTGTCGCATCTTTTACAATTTTTTCCTCGATCGTATTTGATTCGGCATTTATAAGTTAGCCCATTTTGATAGACACTTCATCAATGATGTTCTCGTTAAACGGATATGCCATAAAACTGACTCTTAAAGCAGTGAATCTCCCGTTAAACTCCTGATATACTGTCTAATATAAAACTTTTGTGTTGGCATTCCCAGTAACCCTAAATACTAGTGACTTTTGATTTTCCAATTAAATCCAATTAAATTGGCACAATAAAAAATCAGGACCAGAACTTTTTTGTCAGTTTTAAATGTATTATGTATTTCTTGCAATATTATTTGTTTTGGATACGCTATATCAATCTTTAGAACGCTTGGCGTCCTAACCTGAATTTTACAATATTTTTGCTTCGCTATTCGCTGCTGGTTCTTATTGCAGTCAAGCCCCAAAAAGTTTAAACCAATCTCTAGAGCAGTTATTATATTGGACGGTTTCGTGTCTAAATTTATCCAAACTGAGGTCTAACAATTTTAAAAATCGTGTTTCCTAAAGTGGGCCCATAAATAAAACACAACAGGAATTTTTGATTATTAATTTAAAATATTACAGGAATAAGATGCTTATAAATTATTACATAAATTACCCAAAAAGTTCGTTTGTTAAGAGTATATTCGATTAGTAACGAAACATTAACACTTGACGCAAATTCTCGCGTTTAAACCAATTTGTAGACATTCACACCTAAGACTCTTTTAGTTGAACTGACCTAATTTTAACAAAAAAATTAACCTTAAATAGTTGATGTTTATGCTGAACTGTATAACCTGATACAGGGCTTGCTGTGTGTGTTATGTAGATGCATCGATCTAAAGTCTTCGTCACAACTGTAGAAATAAAATTTTAGTTAGAAATAAACATTACCTGCAACAGTTAAATACTCACGAATTTCATATGCAGAAGAATTGCTGACCTCAGGAGCTGGCTTTTAGCTCTCTTTCTTTTAAGAGGCCTAGTAGTCTTACACGGCCCGTCCTTGTATTTGGTGATGGTAAATTCAGTAATACTTGTTGCAGTAGAAGCTTTCTAAAATATGATACATGTCCATGACACACATATTACTATTTTACATACGAGTACACACGGTATGCCTCCTGATATAGTTGTTTATACAACAGACGCCTTAAATTTAATGTTTCAGTTAGTCTTCATAAAAAGTTTAACTTTTTAAAAAATTAAGTATTAGCTGTTTTAGAAATCAAAAATCTGTAGGATAGGCAACCCTAACCGTAGGCACCCAATAAGAAGAGGAAGAAACCCCTTTTCTTTATTCAGTATTCATGGCATACAAATCTAAGAATAATGAATGTTCGAACTATGTATTTTGTTGCTCTAGTATAATCCAAATACTTACTCGAAGAGCAGCTCTTTCATCATCCAGGAACGGTTGTTAAAAAAATTTTGATACACGATTTGCTTAGCAATAGAATTTCCCTGTAGGTATAGTAGAAGGCCAAAAAATATAATTTTCTTTACAACAAACAACAATTTTTAAAGACAAATTAAAGCTCATTTATACATAGTATTACTAAAATGTTAATTTTTTGATATATCAACTAATAGGTAAGGTAACAAAATGACATTAAAAAGATATAATATTTCAATTAAAATTTTATATTTGTCTTTAACTAACTTACTGGACTTCCTGTTTGGGAAGTGGACGGCTAAAAAAACTGTTTTGTTGACATCCCTACAAAAAAATATTTAAATCTACAATAATAATATCAGTTTTAAAATCTAGTTGGTTTTTAGTATTTAAATTTTCAATTTTGACTTCCTATATCTACTGTGATTTCTACACATACAGGAATATCCTGTATAGCAAGTTGGAATTCGTAAAAATGTAAATTAATTTGCATCTCCACTACCTACAACACGTATTAAAACAAGCAGTTAGGTACACCTGATTAAATGCTTCAACACCAATGTTGCAATAATAGACCCCGTTCTAAAAAAGAACAACACAAATTAGGACAATATTTAACAAAACCTTAACAAAAAATTTATTTTAACCTAACCTTTAACCTAAAAATTATTTTGAATTTCAGAAAACTGAGCATTGACAAACTAGGGTCGTTAATGCCATATTATGGGGTTTTTTCGTCAAAAACAGTTAAGACTAGGCTTATTTTTTAGTAAAATTTTTGATTATGTTTAATACCCAGTCTTTTTTCCTGTATCACAACTCTGAGATCCACCTCGAGTTCGAGTCTCTTCTGAACTGGAGACAATAATTATTGTGATCCATATTCTAAAAAGTAGGGGCAAGTGGGGCAGGTTGAAACACGGGGCGGGTCGAAACAATTGAAATTTCGCGGGTTTTTAAGCAAATATTTGTTGGCAATACTGAAGCTGAATGAAATTTTATGTACCTGTCGATGTCGGTGCACTTTTAGTTATTGCGTAGTGCGCATTACAGTATTTTAATGCAAGAAAAGTAAATTTTTTGTCTTTTAATATTAGAGTCATTGTAAGGTCATGTGATTTTAGATTGTTTAAACTATTTTCCCTAATTATTATGCGTCACATTTGGCATTAAACTGTGAGCATACGATTAGAATAAGTAAAATACCGTCGGAGGAAAATCCGTAAAAAATAATTGTTAAAAAAAAGTACTGTTTCAACGTACCTCTATCATGGGGCAGGATGAAACAAAAATATATTTTTAAAAATATTACTTCTAAAGTTAATTAATGGGTCAAGTATTAATTTATATATATTACCATATATTTCTTTTTCCAAAATTACAAGACTAGCAGCATAAAATATAATTCTTGTTTCAACCTGCCCCACTTTCCCCTATTTATTCTTAATGAAATTGTATTAATTTTTAAACAAACTGACAACTTACCCAAAAAGGATGAATTATGTACAGAAAATAGTCCACAGACAAAAAAATAACAATATGAAGTCTAATAATACAAAAAACCAATTAAAACATTTAAAATCAGAAGAAAGACAAAAAAATACCAAAAATTTGCGAAATAACAGAAAAATAAAGAGTTTGTTTCGGAATCTCCAATAGTCAATAGCCCAATCATGGGCGACAAACGTCCATCAGCTGATGCTGGTAATTTTATTTTTTCAAGATGGCGATTAATTCCGTTGCCACTACAAAAGTGTTATATGAGACACAATATATATATCTGTGATTTTTTCACGGATTAGGACTTTTTAAGGTCAGAAATTTTTTTTATGGTGAATAAGTTTTTCTCGTAAAATCGAAGATATAAAAAAGTTTTCCATATGTTTGTATATTCACACACCCGCTGTATAAAATGCTTAGAGTACATATTAAATTATTTATTGATCAAACAATTAATCTCCATATATAAAAGAAGAAACTGACTGACTGACAGATCAATACACGGCCCACACCGCTGAGTCTAAAACGTAAAATTTTTCAGAAAGGTTCCTTGTAGCGTGTACTAAGGAAAGGTTTTTCAAAATTCAACTCCCAAGGGGGTGAAACAGGGGTTCAAACTTTGTATGGAGAAAAAATATGAGATGGACCTATTAACTCGAAACTTCATAGAAGTACTCTAAAAAAATAACAGCCAGATTCTCCAACGCTAGTGCGGTCTAATTTGACAACTAAAAGTTTTAAACTGACAAGTGTAAGAATAAGACAACTAACTTTTAGACTATTAAATTATTTCTGAACTTTTTCGCAAATTTATAAAAAAGGGCAGGTACTTTCGGCAACAGAACTAAATTGACTACAGCAACTCTTTCCAAGATGAAAATCATTTGGAAACCAAGCAAATCGCTGAAATATCAGAATAATTCATAAATTTTTAATGACGACTTATTAATAAGGACAGGACAAAATCCTGTCAAAACATAACTGATCAACTATAAGATCTTAATTTAAACCAGTACTAAATCTTAAACCTTCTTAGTGAATCTGAACGTAAATGTTTAAACACGTGTTTTACAGTTTTTAATAAATCAACCCCGAAGGGGCTGAAATGGGGGTTCAAGGTTTGTATTGGAGTAAAATTTTTATACGGCTCTATTACCTTGAAATTACCTGAGAGTATACACGTTTTTAAATTTTTAGAAATTAACCCCTAAGGGGGTGAAATGAGGGTTCGAAGTTTGTAATTTAATTATGGATATAACTAACCTGACCTAACATAACTCATGTAGGTATTCATAATCATGACACCAAACTACACTATTATCAATTATCAGTTATCACCTATAGCACGCGGAGGAAGTCGCTGGAGGAAGCTAGTTAAGTAACAAAATAAACCACTTTTCAAAACTGTTGAAGTTTTTAGATATTTTTTTTAAGCTAAATCTCGGGGATATTGTAAAAATGTAGCACTACTTTAAAACGACGTAGATTTTATTAAGTTTTTCTTGAATTACAGGCCGTATAGCCGTTTGCAAAAGGCATTTTGGAATATAATATGCGATCAGTATAAAATCGCCATTATTAGGTATTAAAAGAGCAAAACCAGCAAAGCTCATTAGGTATATCCAAAATATCTGGTTTTGAGTAAAATGATACAACTAATTAACTTAAAAGTTACTAAAATTACTATTTTTATTCGTTAGCAAATGACTTAAAATAGCATATTGTGTATCTTGTAGGATAAATAACATATTCTCGGACGAGACTGTAAATTCGTGGACAAGGCCGAGTGCAGCAAGCGTCCGAACGAGGTGCACGTACTATTTTTTTGCGATCGAAAATGAAATAGAGTAAATAACAAAATAAAATTAAGAACTTTAAGTAAAAATTTATTAACATGACCTAATAGATCGCTTAAGCTTAGCTTTGCGGTTGCTTGACAACCGCTGTTTAATTACACCGGCACACAAAAAAAAAAGTGGTCTGTACATTTGACCAGACCCATCTATCTATATGTATTTTGATGCGCTGAATCCAAATCCGAAGTCCGTTTGGCCCGTACACCCTCAAATTTTGAGTAAATTGCAAAAAACGCTGAAAATGGCTAAAAATTGCGAAAAAGTGCAGTTATGAAAAAGAAGAAAATTTTATTGAACTAGATCAAGTATGTTTCTTATGTATTTTGATGCGCTAAATCCAAATCCGACTTCCGTTTGGCCCGTACATCCCCAAAATTTTGAGTAAATTGCGAAAAAACGCTGAATATGGCTACAAATTGCGGAAAATTGCAGTTATGAAAATGAAGAAAATTTTATTGAACTAGGTCAAGTATGTATGTATGTGAAGTTCGTTTGGCCCGTACACCCTCAAAATTTTGAGTAAATTGCGAAAAAACCCTGAAAATGGCTAAAACTTGCAGTTATGAAAATGAAGAAAATTTTATTGAACTAGATCAAGTATGTTTCGTATGTATTTTGATGCGCTGAATCCAAATCCGAAGTTCGTGTGGCCCGTACACCCTCAAAATTTTGAGTAAATTGCGAAAAAACGCTGAAAATGGCTAAAAATTGCAGATATGAAAATGAAGAAAATTTTATTGAACAAGATCAAGTATGTTTCTTATGTATTTTGATGCGCTGAATCCAAATTCAGAATCTGTCAATCGCAATCATTCATATATTTATCAAAAATCGTAAAAAATAGCAATGAATAGCAAAAAGTAGTATTGTTCTTACGTACCAATGAGGACTTTTATTACATATGTGGGAGTGATTTCTTGTTACATTATACTCTACAGAAGCCAAGATACCCACTACTGCAGAACTGCAGTCGCTTGATGACGACGCCTGCGGGCCTGCTTTGTCACCCTGACCAGACGCCGATACTGGGGTTCCGAATCCCTGCATCGTAAACTTATCGCTTATGTCTGCCATGACGGCATACACGCCGTTAACCCAGGGACTCTCGTTGCCCACCGTCACCACGTGGAGGTGCCCTGGTTACAGGCACAAGCAATCAGTCCTCCGAAGTTGAATTGCAAGTTCTAGCTATTTTTCGAAGTTTTTGGCAATGTACTCAAAATTTTGAGGGCCAAACGGACTTTGGATTCAAAATACATACGAAACATACTTGATCTAGTTCAATAAAATTTTCTTCATTTTCATAACAGCAATTTTCAGGGTTTGTCGCAATTTACTCAAAATTTTGAGGGTGTACGGGCCAAACGAACTTCACATGCATACATACTTGACCTAGTTCAATAAAATTTTCTTCATTTTCATAACTGCAATTTTTCGCAATTTGTAGCCATATTCAGCGTTTTTTCGCAATTTACTCAAAATTTTGAGGGTGTACAGGCCAAACGGATGTCGGATTTGGATTTAGCGCATCAAAATACATAAGAAACATACTTGATCTAGTTCAATAAAATTTTCTTCTTTTTCATAACTGCACTTTTTCGCAATTTTTAGCCATTTTCAGCGTTTTTTGCAATTTACTCAAAATTTGAGGGTGTACGGGCCAAACGGACTTCGGATTTGGATTCAGCGCATCAAAATACATATAGATAGATGGGCCTGGTCAAATGTACAGACCACTTTTTTTTTGTGTGCCGGTGTTATTGTTGTTTCTTTATGACAAGCGGTACGGGAATATTTTATTCCCGGCCGGGAATAAAATATTCTAGTACTGTTATATATGTCTTATTGTTTAGCAACGGTTAACAATACTGGAATAATGACTTTTGTGGCGTCAAAATACGCCAGAAAGATGTCAGTTTGGGGACGATCACAGAAAAATGATTTTTCAAGAAATACTTGTATCTTTAAATTTGCAATTTTTACAACATACAGGTTGTTCGAAAAATCTTAGTATCGGCAAATATCTTTGCTATTTAAGGTGTATCTTATTGGTACACACATCTGCACGAATCGAACATCAACTAGTAGATTTCACGAACTGAAGCCATCTAGTCAGGATTCTACGTGGAGTTATCTCCCGGGTGGAGGGGGAGATCGTCAAGGTTTATGTGGTGCACCTCTTTGGGGTTATGCTTCCCTGCCTGCAAAATTTTAGCTCATCGAATCCCACCGGTAATAAAAATAGGCCTGTTGTCTGTAATTCACCCATTACCATTCAGTTTTCACTATTAGATACTAAAAATGTAATTTATTTCTCAATCTCAGCATAAGCTTTAATGACATCGCCTTTTTAAATATGCATAGTAAATGTGGCCAAATAATCACATCTAATTCACAGTCTAAATGTATTAATGTATTGTTCCTAAATTCAGAACACACTGTCACTTTTCTAATCTTTATTTACTGACAGTGTCACAACAACCTTTTTATTAACGAGTCAATGCGTTCCTAATATTGAATACAAAATCAACAATGTCTCTTATCTTACAATTTTTTTTTACTCTGTTGTAGTGTGTCGTCTGGTGAAAGTAATCAAGAAAAACAAAGGTACAAGGTGTGGGAGTTCCAGACAAAACAGGACCAACATTTAAAGAGGCACCAGTTGAAGCACACGGACTCTAAAGAGATTGATTTCTTTCGATGCCATGAATGTGAATATCGAACAATTAGAAAAGGAAATTTAAAGGAACACATTGTACAGGTCCACAACGCACAAAAAGTCGATTTGCTTGAATGTGACAAATGTGATTATCGAACAATTAGGAAACATCACTTAAAGAGACACTACTTGAAACATAAATCCCCCGAAGAAGTTGATTTGTTCGGATGTGACAAATGTGAATATCGAACAATTAGGAAAGATCACTTAAAGCTTCACATCTTAATACATGAAGAACCACAAGTAGTCGATTTGTTCAGATGTGACAAATGTGAATATCGAGCAATTTGGAGAGAAAGTTTAAGGGACCACATCTTACAGCACCATAATCCACAGAAAGTCTGTTTGCTTGAATGTGACAAATGTGAATTTCGAACAGTTGGAAAATATCGCTTAAAACTGCATATCTTAATACATGAAGAACTACAATTCAGATGCGACGAATGCGATTTTCATACGCGTTATCAGAGTGTTTTAAAAAGCACTGCTTGAGACATAAAAACCTCGAAGAAGTCGAATTATTCAGGTGCGACAGATGTGAATATCTAACCCGTTATAAATCTGATTTAAAGACACACTACTTGAAACATAAAACCCCCGAAGAAGTTAAATTATTCAGATGCGACAAATGCGATTTTCATACATGTTATAAGAGTAGTTTAAAAAATCACTGCTTGAAACATAAAAAGCCCGAAGAAGTTAAATTATTCAGATGCGACAAATGCGATTATCATTCACGTTATCAGGGTGATTTAAAAAAACACTGCTTGAATCATAAAAAGCCCGAAGAAGTCGAATTATTTAGATGCGACGGATGTGAATATCGAGCAGTTAGGAAAGACCATTTAAGGAACCACATATTACGGCACCACAACCCACAAAAAGTTGGTTTGTTTGAATGTGACAGATGTGAATTTCAAACAATTTGGAAATATCGCTTAAAGCTCCACATCTTAAAACATGAAAACTTAAAACGAGTCGGTTGGTTTGGATGTGACAAATGTGAATATCGAGCAGTTAGGAAAGATCAGTTAAAGAGACACTATTTGAGACATAAAACCCCCGAAGAAGTTAAATTATTTAGATGCGACAGATGCGATTTTTATACACGTTATCAGAATAATTTAAAAAAACACTGCTTGAAACATAAAAACCCCGATGAAGTCGAATTATTTAGACGCGACAAATGTGAATATCGAACAATTTGGAAAGGCAGTGTACAGCAACACATCTTACAACACCACAACCCACAAAAACTCGGTTTGTTTGAATGTGATAAATGTGAATATCAAACAGTTAGGAAAGATCACTTAAAGACACACTGCTTGAAACATAACCTCGAAGAAGTCAAATTATTTAGGTGCGACAGATGTGATTATCGAACACGTTTTAAGTTTGATTTAAAGAGACACTATTTGAGACATAAAACCCCCGAAGAAGTTAAATTATTTAGATGCGACAGATGCGATTTTTATACACGTTATCAGAATAATTTAAAAAAACACTGCTTCAAACATAAAAACCCCGATGAAGTCGAATTATTTAGACGCGACAAATGTGAATATCGAACAATTTGGAAAGGCAGTGTACAGCAACACATCTTACAACACCACAACCCACAAAAACTCGGTTTGTTTGAATGTGATAAATGTGAATATCAAACAGTTAGGAAAGATCACTTAAAGACACACTGCTTGAAACATAACCTCGAAGAAGTCAAATTATTTAGGTGCGACAGATGTGATTATCGAACACGTTTTAAGTTTGATTTAAAGAGACACTATTTGAAACATAAAACCCCCGAAGAAGTTAAATTATTTAGATGCGACAAATGCGATTATCAAACACGTGATCAGAGTAACTTAAAAAGACAGTGCTTGAAACATAAAAACCTCGAAGAAGTCGAATTATTTAGGTGCGACAGATGTGATTATCGAACACGTTATAAGTTTCATTTAAAGAAACACAACTTAAAACATAAAACCCCCAAGAAGTCGAATTATTTAAATGCGATAAATGTGAATATCGAGCAATTAGGAAATACAGTGTAAAGCAACACATCTTACGGCACCACAACCCACAAAAATCAGTTTGTTTGAATGTGACAGATGTGAATATCGAACACATTTTGAGTCTAGTTTAAGTATCACTACTTGAAACAAAACCCCTAAAGAAATTCAATTATTTAGTTGCAACAGAGGTAAATATCCAACCATTTGGAAAGCTCACACGAAGAACCAAAAGAAGTCGATTTGTTCAGATTTGACAAATGTGATTTAAAGAGATACAACTTGAAACATGAAACCCCCGAAGTAGTTAGAAGTTATTCCGATGCGACAAATGCGATTTAGACCCACGTTTTCAGGTTTGTTTCAAAAACCACTGCTTAAAACATACAAACCCTGAAGAAGTCGAATTATTTAGATGCGACAAAATATTGAACAATTAGGAAAGTTGAAATGAAATGAAATGCTTTATTAATAGTTTCAAGCTAACATAACGAAACATATAATGAGAAATGAAAACATTGTTTTATTTATTTATTTATTTAGTCCACTACAGAATCAAAAATTCCAAATGGTACAAATTTCGTATATCACTAGTACTAAAATTACGCGCAAAATAATACAATGAACAGACAAAAACAAATTATTTAAATTTTAAAGTGCTCTTCAACGCTGTCAGATCAGTAAACAAGATATCACAGTCAGAAAAAATTTTGTTATAAATGTACACTAAACGGTGTGAAAATGAATAATTTAAACCATAGTTTGTCCTGTGATACCGCTCATAAAATAATTGAACCCGTCTCGTAGTTCTCCTTGGAATTAAAAATAAGATTATACTTAATAAACTACTACAACTTATGCACCCATTAATTAGCTATAAAGAAATAGTAAGTGAGCATTTCTTCGACGAGTTTCCAAGCTTTGAAAACCACACAGCAAAAGTGTAGTTTCGTAGGGCGCATTATGGTTAGGAAACTGAAACTTAAATATTAGGTATTTGCGCAGCCGTCGCTATCAGAAGGGCGTCAGGTGCGCATCAATTTTCCGTGATCAGCTGACCTTATTGGTCGAACGAATGATAGATTACGTTACATGATACAAATAAAAGAAGGTATGATACCAAACCGTGTCAAATTCGTCCGGGTTCGCGCATGACGTCACGCTGTGTCCTATTGTTGAAATTTATAACGCGCAATATAGAGGTTACGTTAGTTATAGGCGATTTTATATAAATTCTATTGGCAATATACTTTGCCTCCTGCTTATAATACAAATTTTATAGTATATGATTTAAAATAATAATCATATAAATAAAGGGATAAATACATACATTATACATTGATTGATTGTCCACATCACAACCATACACAGCACATCTCATTTTTACTTTTAAACTCCTAAAAGTAATATAAAAGCACCAAAAAATAGTTGGAAACACAACGCGATCTTAAAAGACGTGTTTCGTTTATAAAATATCGCGGAATTGGTCACGGCGTGACGTAAATGGCCACGCCTACCTGCGCGGTATCATCTTTTATTTGTATCGTGATTAGGTTAGGTATTATGTTTATTCATATACGTATTACTACTATATTGTTAGCGTCCAATCCATCCGTTGTTAAAATTTGAAACAAAGATAAAATCGTCTTTTCTTTGGTTTTGTACCACGTGATGTATCAGCACTTTTGAAGTTTTGACGGAACTGTCACTGTCAGTTCTGACAGCAGTTTAAAGTGTGAGCTTGTCGGTTTCGTTTTCGTCTTTTTACCTTTCAAAAGTAAAGATTAATGTGTTTTTATTTGTGAAAATGGATTAAAAGTTGATTATTATCCTATTTACGATATTGACATAGCTAATGTACCGATAATGCCAGTTTTAAGCAGCAAGAAGTGAAAAAACTACTTGTAGTTTCAGGGACTGATAGTTTTCACAAGAATGTAAATTGAAGAGTGAATATATCATTTTTAATTATTAATTTGAGATTTTGGGGCAAAACGGGTAAGAACATTATGTAAATAAAGCGAAACATCATTTGGAAATCTTAAAAAAACACATTATTTAAGCTCAACTTGATTAGCTGGGCAAATCACGTGGTTGTTTAGGACTGATTTTCAGTACATCATGTTAGTACAAGATCCGAAGTAAGCTCGTCCTTCACCGATCTGCTTACCGGATGAAAAGTATTTTTTATCAATGATAATATGTTAACAAATATATCGCAAATGGGTTGCCTAATGAAATATGGTCAAGGCTATCATTAATCATCAATACTGTAATTCATTTTTTTTAATATTTCACTCACTTGCTTACCAAAAAAACTTAATACTAATCGAAAGTATAAAGCATAAGGAACATGCAAAAATCAGGTTGCCTACCTTTTTCGTGTCCTATTACAGGGTTGCCAGGTATAAACAGGTGAGTCAATACGAGTAATTTGTACTCATCTGCTTGCTCATTGAAACAGATATTAAAATAAAGATAATTTATTGCGAACACAGTGGTATAGGGTTGCTTGCGAAAAATCGGTCATGAATCACGGTTGCCAGGTTTTGAAATTTAAAAATTGGAGCAAGCGAAGATGGGCGACAGATACATTTCGTACTATTCGGTGCGATACAGGAGGATGCAGCATAGCAGCTGCGCGTGACGCGACTTTCAGATGAAAAAGAGCGCGCATATAAATATTAAAAAATTTATTTATGATTATAATTTTAAATAGAATTTATTATGTACTTACTTCATGATTTGTGATAAAATTATTAAAATCTTCATTATATATTTTCTTTAAAACAGACACTTTTTTGTAACACGAGGAGTGATACCCAACAAAATCAAGTGACTTGCTGGTTAGCTGAACGTCATTATATTTAAAGTGTTTCGTTTTACGAAAAGTCAACTTTAATAAACAGTTTCTAAAGGTTTCATCATCAAAATCAATAACCGAATCGGTTAATTTACACAGAAAACATTCATTTTTCATAACCATTCTACTAATTGTAGCGATACGAGGCACGTTTGCACGAAAAAAAGCATGCGCGCTCTCTTTCATCCGCAAGTCGCGTCACGCGCGGCTGTTATGCTGCGTCCTCCTCTGTCGCTCATCTTCGCTTGCTCCAATTTTTAAATTTCAAAGCCTGGCAACCGTGATTCATGACCGATTTTTCGCAAGCAACCCTATACCACCGTGTTCGCAATAAAATTATCTTTATTTTAATATCTGTTTCAATGAGCAAGCAGATGAGTACAAATTACTCGTATTGACTCACCTGTTTATACCTGACAACCATGTAATAGGACACGAAAAAGGTAGGCAACCTGACTTTTGCATGTTCCTTATGCTTTATACTTTCGATTAGTATTAAGTTCTTTTGGTAAGCAAGTGAGTGAAATATTAAAAAAAATGAATTACAGTATTGATGATTGTTTAATTATAAGAAAGTATAATTAAAAAATAGAACAAAAATTAGAAATGCGAATTTGCGGTAGTTGAAAACCCACTTACCCTTGTTGGCTTCGTGGAGGTCTTCAATCCAGGCAGGGTGGCGACGAAAAAATGTTGCTCTAAATGAGGCAATAGCGATAAGCGAAAAAGTAGACAATTGTGCGCGCACAGCAGTACTGTACCGACTCTTCTCCTATTCTCTTCCTGCCGTACTTCTACTGCTGTGTCCAAATCACGTGGGATCTCAACTATTGACTTGCGCGAATTCTTTAAATTTAGCCACGAAGAAGTAAATTATAAATTAGCTAAGGGTCCTTTTAAATAATAAGTAAACTAAAATTAAAACTACACTAAATTATTAGTTGAGGAGTGAATAGCGAACATTCTGCCCCCCAAAAATATGAAATATTTTTTTTTAATTGCTTTCTAAAGAGCTCAAGGGCAAAGGGCAGAGCTTTACCAACGGCCTCCTTAGAATGCCACTGTTAGTTTTAACAGTAGCGACTCGAGCCTCCCCATCTTCACCAGGAAACAATTCCATTATCCGACCTAACGGCCATTTTGAAGGAGGAGAAAGTTCATTTTTTATTACAACCATGGTACGTGGCATGACGGAAGGAGAAGTAGGTTCCAGCCACTTTCCTCTTTGCTGTAGCGTGTTTAGGTATTCTTTATGCCACCTCGACCAAAAATCCTGATGAAGCCGCTGCAACATTTGCCAACGCGATAAATGACTCATTTTTAAATGAGACAAATCAGGATCCGGTAAGGCAGAGAGGGGTTCAAGCGTCAAAAAATGCCCGGGCGTAAGACAAGACAGATCATCTGGATCGGCACTCAAAGTACATAAAGGGCGGCTATTTAACAGATCCTCTATCTGAACGAGAATTGTATAAAATTCTTCGTAAGTAAAGATTTGTTCTCCTACCCTCTTTAGGTGAGCTTTAAAGGATTTGACTCCGCTCTCGGCTAGACCCGAAAAATGAGGAGCCCCGGGTCCTTTCATAATACTCATAATATATTTAATAGCACCGACAAACCCTGTGCCACAGTCAGATACTATTTTTTGTACTGGTCCCCTGCGGGAAATAAAGCGACGAAGCGAGCATGAAAACGCTTCACTGCTTAGATCCGACGAAAGCTCTAAGTGTATTGCTTTGGTAGCAAAGCAGACAAACACACAGACATATGCTTTTAGAATTTTAGATCCACGCGTTCTTGACATTTTAACTGAAAAAGGACCAGCGTAATCAACCCCGACACAAGAAAAGGGTTTTATTTGTGAAATCCGAAGTTTAGGTAGATTTCCCATTTTGGGTTGATAGGCATTGGGCCTAGTACGCCAACAATTTTGGCATTTTGAAATGACACTTCGTATTGCCCGTTTCGGAGAAAGGATCCAAAAACATTGTAAAAGTAAATAGTGTAACGTTTGCGCGCCTGGTTGCATATATACTTTATGAAAATACTCGATTATTAGTTGCGTAAATCGACTTTTACGTGGTAAGATAGCTGGATGCTTTTGCGCGTAAGTAAGTTCAGATTTTTCTAACCGGCCACCTACCCTCAAAATCTGTTTATTGTCTAAGAATGCATTGAGTTTTCTTAAATATTTTGAAGGTGGTTTATTTTTATTGAGGTTAGAAATATCGTCAGGAAAGTGAATTTCTTGTATGTGCTTTACAAGAATGAAAGTGCGATTATTTGGATTTTTACAATTATAACTAAAGCGAGTCAGATAACATATGATTCTTTGAATGTTTATTAATGATGAAAATTTATTTACAAGTAAACTAAGAACGTTTTCAGTTTCAAATGCAGCTAGAGTGATTTGTCGTTCTTCTTCCACTACATGGGGTAAATTGGAGGGTAGTTCGATGGAACTTTTAGGCCATAACTCTTCTGAAAGAGACAAAAAATGTGGACCTTGCCACCAAAGTCTGTTTTCTAAAAGCTCTGAAGGTAACGTCCCCCGAGTTGCACAATCAGCAGGGATATTTTCTGAGGTAACATGACGCCATACTGATGGGGTGGTTTTTTCTTGAATTCTAGCTACCCGGTTACCAATAAAGGTTTTCCATTTATATGGTGGTGATTTTATCCACGTTAACCCGATCAAAGAATCAGACCAAGCAGCGATTTTTGAAAACGAAATTTTATTGGTAAAAATTTGTAAAACATAATATGCGATCAAATCGGCAAGTAAAAGAGCGGCGGATAGTTCTAAGCGTGGTAAAGATATTTGACGCAAAGATGCGATTTTATCTTTGGCAATGATAAAAAAGGTTGAAAATTCATTTTGACTATTTAAAATTCTAAAATAAATTACAGCGGCGTAGGCCTTCTGAGAGGCGTCGGCGAAACCATACAGTTCAACATTAGAAAAATTAGAATTTGAATATATGAGCCGCGGAAGCTTAAATTTCGAAAGCAATTTTAATTCTGACCTATAAGAGTGCCATCGCTCACAAATTCTTTTTGGGGGTTTATCATCCCAACCTAGACCTAAAGTCCATAAAAGTTGCATAATATATTTAGAAAAAACGGTACATGTGGCAAGAAAATTTAAAGGATCAAATATCCTTGCAATTTCAGAGAGAATAGTTCTTTTACTAAACTCGCGATCTACCGGTTCAACCCGATAAGTAAAGACATCAAGATTAGGCTGCCAACGCAAACCTAGTATTTTTATGACTTCATCAGAGTCAAATTTTAAGAATTTGTTTGCATGTGTGAAACAGAAATATCTGATAAAAAACTAGGATTGTTACTAGCCCACTTTCTTAGTTGAAAACCTCCGGCAAGTAACAATGAAATTAGTTGATCACGCATGGTTTTTCCGTCAGAAAGCGATACGGAAAATCCCGTTATTACGTCATCAATATAAATATCTTCCTTTAAAATTTTAGAAGCTAAAGGAAATCGAGCGCCTTCATCACGTTCCAATTGTGAAATGGTACGATTTGCTAAATATGGCGCGCTTTTAAGTCCAAACATAACTCGTTTGAACTTATAAACATTCAAAGGTTCATTAGGAGAAAATGAGCGTGTTAATTTTTTTCCCAGGTGGGTTAATTCAAAAATTCAACTTTTTTTCGCAAGTTACAAAATATTTTTTCCTTTACAAAAACTTTCATAGTAGGCTCAGCATTAAAATAACTGAACTTGGCATGGGTCCCATAAGTAGCAACAGAGATATACAGCTTTAAAATTTCACGGGCCGCGCCTGCTGTAGACTATTTCCATGGCTTGCTGGTTCATTTTCATCTGGTTGCGCAGTCTCTGGCAGCTGCTGCTTGTAGACAGTAAAAGACGTCAATTTCACTGAACACTATGTATATTATTTACAGTTATTTACATATTTACATAACACAACTCTAGATTCTGAGAGTTGTAAGAATATTCATTTTCACATTCCGAGATATTATTTCTTAGATTGGCTCTTGGCCGAAATATTATTTGAGCGCTGGTGGCTCGACAGAGGTTTGAAATATTGCGTAAAATGGTCAAGGACCAAAAATGGTTACTCCGGCTCTGATGGCCTGCAGAAGTATTGAGATTGGGTACTGGTGACCCGAGAAGAGAGCAGGAATTTACCTCTTAGATTAGGTGCTTTTGACTCGAAAAGAACAGGACTATGCCTTTAGAAATAGGGGAGTTTTGATGGCCCGAATGGGGGATGCCGTGACCAGAGAACAGGGCTTTGCCTGGAGAAATGAGGGGTTTTCTGTGAACCGAGAGAAAACAAGGCTATGCCTTGTTTAGAAATGGGTAGTGATGACCCGAGAGAAACGGAACTTTTTCCCGCACTCACTTTTTCACACCGACTTTGTGTGAACGTGTTCGGTCATACACTTGACCGACTTTCGTGACGCCGCTAGCGGTGACGCGACCACGGTTACCTTGCCCTGCGTTAACGAGCTAACTAACTCGCTAGTGTTGGGAGATATATCAATCGCCATGATCCAGTCACCGTGAAAGACAAATCGCTATAGCTACCGGCGATCGAAATCTCGTTAAACTGGATCACCGAAACAAAATAGATCACGGCTATCCGACGGCGTAATCGCCACTTGTAAAATAAATATTTCTTGGGTTATTGAGAAACAAAATCGCTGCTTCAACAGTTGTGCCCGTTATTATCGCTTCTTGCGTTGTAGCCATTTCTGATTTTTTAGATATTCACTTGTCAGTCACAATGTTTAATTGTTTAGTGATTTGTCGTTTATCGGTCCGGTCCGTCGTAGTCGATGTTGTTAGTGAATTAGTCATTTATTCTTCATTGCGCGCAGTAACGATTATAGTGTGACCGATAAAATAGCTTTAATACTTCTAATTATAGCAAAATTCAATTCTTGCAATATGTTTAGATTCACAAAATATCCAAAAAACAGAAAACCACTGAAATGTGGAATTTTTTTACACCATTTGAAGGTGAAAGCTTTTCTGCAACGTGCAGTATCTACAAAAAAAAAATACTCATATAAAACATCCCACTCAAATTAAAAAAAAACATATCATGTCAAGTCATCCTTCGGTCTCAATGTACCTGAATTCTGAATTTTACTAAAAATTAGTTAAATATAAAAGAGAATGTTTATTGTGTATATTTTTTATATTAGTTAGATATAAAAGGAAATGTTTTTTAATTCTATGTTTATTATATTGTTTCTAATTATTTTGATATTTCTGTTGTGGGTTATAGTTATTAAACATTTTATAATCTACTTAAGACTCAGTGTGCCCTCATTTTAAGCTATTAAATGTTTTTTTGCAGTTTTAGATGGCTAATTTCAAATTTTAAAAATATCTAAGAGATTAATTTTATTAATTATTGTCGTATTTAGATTCAGCGTCATAAAAACACAAAAACATTTTCGGGTATACCTATACTCAAAATTACCTAAACCATTTTAATTCTAATTTCGGAAAAAATATAATATTTTTAACTTCATCTAGCGGAAGAATCAAGAATAAAGGTCATTTTCGATTAAAATTCGTCACACCTCTGGCTCTGGCCTTATCAAAAAAATACTATTTTTACAATAATAACTTACTAACCAACTCAAGTTATAATTTTACTTCCAATTATAGCTGCATTATTCAATATTTATACCGAATATCAGTCTCGTAAAAGCAACTATGCTGCTCCTTCTCACCTTAAAATCGCTGTAGTGAAAAATCACCGTTAAAAATAACGGTCATTCTGAAATCACTATCGCTGTTCTAACAGTTATCGAAAAATCACTATCTCCCAACTCTATAACTCACCCTTCGACCCCGTCTCGACGTCTCTCCTGACGTAAGGTTAAGGGTGTCGCAACCCCGTGAAGAACCGCCTTATTGAAGGGGTTGACCAACCAGTGAAATAATAGCGATGACGCAATTATAACAGAAAGTATAGACACAAGAATTCTGGCAAAACTGAATATTTGATTAGCTTTGGTCACACATCTTCAGATTTTCATATAAAATAGACATTTAAATTGTTGTTAAACGTTTTTGTTTAAATATAGTTGCGCATATTTTTCAGGGTGGTGTTTATGTGGTAAGCAACGAGCTACGAGTTGTTAACTGGGTTTGGATTTTTCACGTATCTATAAAGTTATTAATACTGAACAAGCATTTAGTTCGCGTAATTTAATACAAGTAATTCATAGTAATTTGACAATGTAACCTTAAAATACTGTGTGATCAATTTATTTTATACTTCGTAAAATGGTGTTTTTTACTATGTTTATCATTTTTAAAATTTGATTGTTGTTTTTTATCGTAAAAATATATGTTATCTAGAAGATCTTAGTAAGGATCCCACAGACCAACGCGAATTCGCTGTGGCAGCGGCTGCGATGTTTTTTGTCGTCGGCATCAAGATAAAAAAAATCGCAGCTGCTGCGACAGCAAATTCGCGTTGGTTTGTAAGAACCTTTAAAACCAGTTAAATCTAAAACTTTTTTAGTGAATCTGACCATATTTGTTCAAATCGTATGTGAAAGCGAAATATCGATCTGGACGATATTTGACATCAGCCTACTCATCTCTAATAGCGTTTTCGACTAGGTACACTAGTGCTCACTAAGCTCTACTTTTGGGAGTGATGTGCAATTTTTCGTGTTCGGCTTGCTGCACTAAACGTCAAGATTAGGATGTTCGACTATGTGAACTGCCCGCGGGCCGAGCAATAGATTATATTCGACTTGTCGTTTCTGCTCGTTTAGGATTCGAATTTTGTGGAATCGTGATTTTCGGGAGTGCCGTAAAATAAACCGCGAAACCTAACCTAAAAATCTGTAAAAATTGCTAAAATGTTTTATGTCGTATTCGTTGAGCTTTCTCTCTGAGTAATTGTTTGGTTTTATTTATAAATAAAATGGAACATACATAAAATGAAACCTAGTATGCGAAATTTAAACTGACAAAAAGAAACAATTGAAATATTAAGGCAGTGTTGCCATTTGGGGCGACAAGTCGCCAAAATGACGACTTTTTGTCCCTATGAGAGTGTGGTGGAGATTTTCAATAAAAAGCCTATTTTTGGCGACTTTTTACAGTTGAAAAATTGAATATACAAGTTGTATACAATACGTAGGAAGAAACAACGTCACAATAATAATCATTATTGCACCGAGGGATTTCTCAAAGAGAATATCTGAACGCGCCACGAATTGTACGTCAAATTTTGGCGATTACCCATATACGTATTAAGGGCGTGTACCGTTGTCAACTTCGGTTACGGTTTTGTGTCCCGTAAGTATCGGTAATCTGAAAAGTTGACAGATTGGAAACGCAATATCTGTCATTAATGTCACCGAAGAAACCGATGCGGTTAACCAGGTTTGACAACGGTACACGGCCTAAATAAATATACCGCTGGTTGTCTCGAATTTATGATGCCAACAATGTGAAATGGAGATATACAATCTCGCATAAGTCTATCCTCTCTTCTGATATTTCTGTATAAGCGCATGGGTTAAAACGAATTTTTTCATTGGTCAGAAACTGTACTGAATTAGATGGTGAATTGTACTAATCATCGGCTGTTGTGCGTATATTTCGGCTTCTTTCAGCTTTCTGTTCTTTTTAGTTTACAGTTGGATCGCCATTCGCAATTTTTTCTTTGTGTCGTGTTGTATTTTGTATTCGGTGTTCTTGTGGTTTATTCTGAAGTGTGCTAACTCATGTCCTGATGTACAAAAAGTAATGAACTAGTTCAATTATACTAAAAGACCAACCCTGTCAAGAAACTTGTGAAGCGTGGCGCCGTTAGATTACCAATAACAACACAAAATTTAGCGCAATCGCAGTTTACGAAATATCTGAAGAAAGGATAGACTTATGCGAGATTATATATCTCCATTTCACATTGTTGGCATCAAAAACCGCACATTGGGTAAATGAGGAACCCGCGGTATATTTATTTAATACGTATATGGTAAAAACGAACCGGCACTGCTCGGTGCCAGTTCGCATTTTCTCAGTTTGCACGGGCTTCTTCCAGCGAGCGCCCAAGCACCATGCAGGTGCTACTTTAAAAATGCAATCGCTCTAAAATTTCGAATTCCCTTCGAGCGCGTGCAAGATAGTCGGAAACGCTGTAATATCGAAATGAAATAACCTCACAAACAACTGTCACATTGACTTCACGGAGGAAAATTTAATTATCCTTTTCCAAAATAAAATAAAAAGAAGGTAAGTTAGTGCTGGATACTATATTCTCTTTTAATTGCCAACATATGCCGTGGCACATTTTTAAAGGCAATAAGCACCACAGAAAAACAAAGGTTTTCTAATGAGCACCTTTTTAAAACATGTACCTAAATAGTTACAACTAGCACGAAATATGTTTTAAATATGATTAGAAAATCGTACTTACCAAACTACAATATCTGATTTGTCTATTTACATCTATAATAAAAAAGGTTTGATTAAAATCATTCTTTATGACGCAAAGACCACAAAACAGAAATGGCCAAATTCACTATTGCCAACTTTCATCATTTATTTATTATTACGAAATTATGTTGACTTAAATAAACCATATAATAAATAAATAAATTATTAATATTAGTCTAGTCTTCGGAACATATTGGTATTGGAAATACATTCGAGTGTGTATTATTTTTGAATGCTCACAATATACAGTCGCGGTCATATAAATAGCACACTTTGTAATATTTTACAAAAACCTAACAAAACCGGAAATATTAAAGAATTTAATTATCAACAAGTTTGGACTTGCATCTGCGGATTATTTATCGAAAACGAGTTGTCTGATAAATATTGATTTTATGCATTCAGTACAATTTAACTTGTTTAGCAGTGGACAAATAAATAGCACACATTAGATATGTGGTAAAAATATTGGGAAGTTCGATATTTCTGCGGCAGTAAGTAAGTAGTTTTTTTCTTTTAATACATTGTGATTGTTTAAACAATTTAAAATCGTTTCAGTGGGTAGCAAAAAGCATTGCGACCCAGAAAGACGTGCACGAATTGTTCACTTAAAAATGATGGATTGTCGGTTTCACAGATTGCAAAAAATCGTAAGTGTTCAAGGAAACTTGTGTATAAATGCTCTTGCACTGTACACAGCCACGAACAGCACAATGAATATAAGATAAGGGCACCTAGAAGACGTAAAACCACGAAAAGGGAAGATAAAATAATAAAAAAAATTAGCACTGCCAACCCTTTTCTTAATTCCAGAGAAGTAAGACAAAAGATATTGACCGAATATAGTATCCAGCTATCAGCTAGAACTGTAAAGAGAAGGCTAACTGAAGTAAACCTTAGAGGATGCGTTCCTAGAAAAAAAACACTTGTGTCAAAAAAGAATCGATTGCAAAGATTAAAATTTGCTAAGAAGTACCTACTTGCATAAAGATGTAAATGTCTGGAAAAAAATCCTCTGGAGCGATGAATCTAAACTCAACAGGTTTGGAAATGATGGCAAATTATATGTCCGACGTCCTCCAAATAAATGTTTCGATCCCAAGTATACCATTAAAACCGTAAAACATGGTGGAGGAGCGATTATGGTATAGGGAGCAATGTCATGGCGCGGAGTTGGACCGCTTCATAGAATCGACGGTATCATGGATCAGTTTAAATACAGAGACATCCTACAGAATATTATGGAGCCTTATGCAGAGGAGTTTATGCCCGTTTCATTTATTTTTATGCATGACAATCACCTCAAACATTCTGCAAGGCTTGTCAAACAGTGGCTTCTGGACAACTTGATTAATGTTTTGGACTGGCCGGCCCAAAGTCCTGACATTAATCCTATAGAGAATTTTTGGCAACACGTAAAAAGAAATCTTGCAGTCAAAAATCCATCTAATTTAACAGAACTTTGGGAAAACGTCAACGAGGCCTGCTGGACTCAAATTCCAGCTGCCTAGTGTGAGACTTTAGTGGAGTCAATTCCATCAAGACTGAGAGCCTTTATTCAAAATAAGGGATACCCAACAAAATATTAACCTTGTTCTTTATTTTAATGGACAAAATAGATTTTTTTTAAAGTGTGCTATTTATATGTCACAATTTTTTTAGAATTTATTTTATGTTTTGTTATTTGCTTAAATAAAACTATTGTTTTTATCATGATGGTAACAAGGGATGCAAATATAACGTATACCTACTTTACCACAAAATATTTTCTTTTAGGTTAAGCCAAATTCTTTACAATAAAAAGTGTACTATTTATATGACCCCGACTGTATTTTGCTGACACACTTGCTGATAACTGCTCAGCTACTTAAAATAACAAAAAACTGTATATTTTAAACAAACTACACGTACAATTTAAAATACCTGGAAAAATGTTTGTTTACTAAGCTATGGAACAGAATACCATAATAGGCTATATTTTTCTTTAATACAAAAGAACACTTACCTGGAAAAGTAATAAAGCCCTAATTTGCTTTTCTAAGCCGATGAATTGTGATTAAAATCACACATAAAATAATTTTCATCTTTTCACGAAATTATAAAATGGCTGACGGACAAGACGAAGGCGAGACAATCGAGAATAAAGTAACCTGATTGGTCTAATTTTGACGTATCTGTTGTCTGTCGAATGGAAGCAAAGGCCTCTATGGCAAGCTCCCTAACTAAATGTGACAAGTGGCAGCTGCGATAATCCGTATTTAAAGTTTCAGGGCCCTGATGTAATGCCGCTCATGGGCCATGAGCAGCATTACAATACAGGGCGCAATACCGTTAAAGATCCGCTGTCCTACTGGTGGATTAGTCAAGTACATGGCCTGCACACGGCTAGGCGGGCTAGGTGCAGTAGTAGGTTTTAATACAAATTTAAGATGGTCGGCATTGGGCATGTTAGAAAGGTTTTTACAGCAAAATAGTCACTGGAAATTAACAAAAATAATTTGCACTTGCTGTTATATTCATTATAGACAAGATATTTTAAATATGAATTCAAAATGGTTGTCCCTAAACTTGTGGTACCTATGCCGGGCTAAAATGCAATTATTTTTGGAAATTTTCACTAATTTTTTTCTGTAAAAACCTTTCTAGAATAACCAACTACCTCTTAAATTATATACATTTGAATATACAGTTCATTTTGTTTTTTATAAAAAACGTGCTGAACATCTCTGCTCCCATTATTTATTTGTAGATTAACAAACCTTGCTCATTTTTATTAGAAGAGATAGGTATAAATAGTAAATTTATCTCATCACTTTAAACTAGTTTATAACTTTTCCAGTTAGTAAAGTAGTAAAATGGCAGAAGATAAGGAAAAAAAATATTAAACTATAATAATTATTTTATTATAAAGTAGTGGACAAATTTATTTAAAAACATATTTACATACAAACCAAGGAACAATAAAAAACGAGATAATCACTGAAAATGTTACAATACACATTCCAAAAAAAATATAGGCGAACAACTGATCAGTACATAAAAAAGCACCTAACACGTCTATACGCTTTAAAAAATGGCGATTCGTTGTTATCGAGTCGCACCGTCCTATAAACTCGGAAATTACTATCACGCATGCTCATTGCATTCTCCAACAAGGAGAATGGTCAGTCGCTTAAGAACCGAGTGTGGTGCGAAAGCTGATTATCGCAGCTGGGCTGCCAGAATCATTACCGCGTTAGATTCAAAACTGAAGTATCGTTTCTGGTGTGCCGAGTCCATGTCGCTTTAGGCTGAAGGGTGACAATTCATCGCATGGAAAAACACGTGCAGTCAGAAAATGGCAATAAGAGCCGCCGACTTCCCACCAGTGCCGACTGTTTCCCGACTGCCGGTGGTTTACTGGGTGACAAGTGTAAGAATAAGGCAACTAAGTTTTATACTATGAATTTGTTTCTGAAACCTTATGGAAAATGGTTCCCGGTCGAATGGGCTGAAATCTTAATATGACTCAGTTTGTGACTTCCAAATCAAAAGTTCTCATGGGCCCAACACCCTTCTATGGCTAGTTTTTGAGATAGGGAAGGACGAAGTGTGTGATATTAGATTTGGATTTTAATAGAAAAATCTCTATTCGACCACTTATTCCATTATATAAAATAAAATAGCCAGTACATGAGTGCTTAAAATACCCAAAAATGACCCTTAAGTCCCAAATCCTATAACCACACACCCTATACTCTTAAAAGCCTACAACCCTAAGCCCTAAAACCCTAAACCTAAAGACCCTTCACTGTTAAGGGCTTGAGGTGTTAGGGTTTTAGAGTTTTGGATTTAAGGGTCATTTTCGGATATCGTAAGCACTCGTGTACCGACATTTTATTTTATCTAATGGAATATGTGATCGAATAAAGATGTTTCCATTAAAAATGCATCTAATAATCCACCCTTCGTCCTTCCATATCTCAAAAACTAGCCATATCATAGTGTTGGGCAAATGGGGACTTTTAATTAGGAAGTCATAAACTAGGTCATATTATAATTTCAGCCCATTCGACTAGGAACCATTTTCCATAAGGTTTGTACGGGATCCTTTATAAAGAAAATGGTATGAGATTGAGAGTAACTTGCATGTTTTTAATGACGACTCATTAAAAATGACAGGACAAAAACCAGTCTTTGTCAAAACATAACTGATCAACTAGAATATCTTAATTTAAGCCAGTACTAAATCTTAAACCTTCTAAGTGAATCTGAACATTAATTTTTTTGTACTCAATAAGTTGTTGTACAGTTATTAAAGCTATTGAGCACAACACTTCTTTATTTGAACTACGGTTTGATCTAGATTTACAAAAATTGATTTATCAAATATCATCATTTTTGCACTACGGGCTAGAGATGATACAAAATATTAGGAACAGTTATTTCGGAACAGTTACGAAGAGGAAAAGATTATAACAGATATCAGTTTAATAAAATACCAGTTCCAAGGCTTCGACTGTTCCGAGTAACAAAACGGACGTTCTGCATTAAGAAACCGTTTTCAATTGGCAGCATTGCAAGTTGCAACACCGTTATTCTGTGTTGCAACACTGTTGTTCTGTGTTGCAACAGTTACTCATCTTCATCTCATCGGCCGGCCACGGCTAGCGCACATTGTACATAATAAAGTCGATTTTGGTATCACACCATAAAATTAACATGCGTCGCCTACGACATCGCGCCTTATTGAATACCGAACGTCACTATAGTCGAATATCGTTCCAAGCTTTTAAGGCATTTTTATTTAATACATATTTGGTATTTGACTCGCACACTCGCACGCGAAATGGTTAGTGATGTAAAAAAACGTTTTTTATCACCTGAAAAAAAAAACGTAAAAAACAGGGTTTTTTCATGAAAAAAAACATTCTGTTTTTTTTTTCAAGAAGACATTATTAAAAAAAAAAACGCGGCAGAAAGCGATGCGGGTGCACTTATCCTGTTAGCCAACTCGCTATTGGCGCATAGGCTTAGTTAAGGGGGGTTTGGGGGTTCTTAGCACCCCCAAGCAAACCCAAACAAAATTTTTGGCCATATGCTGAATTGGGCTTAAGCACGCCTGAATTTGACTGCATAACTACGCCAATGTATTGGGGACCTAGGGTTGCCAGCAGTGGCACTCTGTAAGAAAAATAGCGATAGCGGCCGGCGTCTCTTTGCAAATTCTTACTATGTATCACCGTTCGGTATGTTTCGAAGAGATCCCGGTCGCTATCGCTATTTTTCTTACAGAGTGCCACCCCAGATGTCTCGATTTTATCGGGAGAGTCCCGATTTCAAAGGGTAAGTTCCGCGTCCCGACACACTGTAAAACAGGTCGCGATTTGTCCAGATTTAAAAAAATTTCTAAAAAATATTTTGCTAAACCCAATAATTTATCACGTTAACGACCATGTGCACCATATTGGTGCACACCCTGGTTTCTGCATAGACCGCGTGACCCTATATGGGGCACAGTCAATGTTCATGTTTTAAGTCGTGTGGATCTAACAGGGACGCAGCTTCAGTGTATTTAAATCTGGCGTTTTGTAGGTCTGGTCCCTGGGAAATAAAAAATGGCTTTGGGTTGGTAAACATAAATTGATTTTTTTATATATTATAGTACATATGTATATGTGTGTAAGTTGTTTTTTCGAACGCCATACTTCTTTTGCTAAGTAGATAATAACGTCGTACTTGTATTTTTTGTATGTTTAGAATGTAATGTTACCGTATAATGGAATTTACTTGTTTATTTTTTTAAAATAAAATGTAAAATAAACGTTTTGGCTGTGACCCAATATGGGACACATGGTCTGTGGTAAACTTAACCAATATATTTTTAAAATTAGACCGCGTGTATCTATTTGGGACACATGGTTTTTTTGTTAGAACCTTTTTCCAAACAAATTATTTTTGCCAAAAAAAGAATTATTAAACCTCGTTTTATCAAAATTTAACAAAAAAGTACCCTGGTCCAGGAGTAAACTTTCACAAATTAGCGCTGGTCGTTAACGTGTTAAATTATATAATCATAAATTTATGAAATGAAATTTCATAAAAATTTATATTTTTGCTTATTGTATGCTTTTTCTGTTTATTTATTAAATACTGGTACAAAAAAATTTGTGTCCTGATATATAAAGCAGCTTTTAAATGCTGATACCCGATTTTGAACATGATGAATCTAGCAACCCTAGGCGATACTCCAATATGTGTGTTTGGAACAGGCTTATGCTTCTTTGAGCACAGACTGCCAAAACAAACGAGGGCAAACACAAATCTTATCGTGCTGCTAACAAAGACCGTACCATAGGGAAATAAAAATATTTTTTATTATTTATTGAACTAACAAAATTGTCATATAAAATATATAACACCATAATTTGGTAACATTCGTTACACATGAACGGTTTTGAAATTAAAATACATTTGAGAAACCAAAAAACTAATTATAAATTAACATTCAACTGACTTATGTTTGTATAAATATCTATAAACTTTGATACACAAGTTATTACCTTAACCGCATGTTTTTATTTAATTTTATTATAAACATTAAACCATGAAATAACATTACAAATTACAAGAAACAGTTTTACCGTTGTTGTCAAGTGTTGTATAGTACTCCACCTTTCCTGTAGTTTTGAAGGTAGTACCATATTGGCAAAGAACTATATTATTATCATAATTTTCTATTATTTACATTCTGTTTAGATAACAGATAAGTAGTGACAGATAAATTTTAGAGGTTAATTTTAATTACGAACAACTGACGACAATAAGAATGTCGTCCTTGGTTCACAAAATTACTTTTCTAGATACCGAGACCAAACTGATTGTTGATCGATAAAACACAAACCGATTACTGGTTGAGAAGACACGAACTGATTTATTTGTTGATAAGATATGAACTGATTTATTTGTTGATAAGATGTGAATCAAGTATTTAATCGATAAGAACCAAAAATCCTGCAAACCAAACCTTCAGTGCTGAACGTATGGCATTCAACACAACCACTACTCCACCTAGTGTGAAGCATACTCCTTTTTGCTACCACTACTTCACCTTTATGAAGTGTGATACCGTGACTCCACCCTTATGAAGTACTAGTGAAGCGTACGTAAGCTGACGTCATTAGTTTTCCAAGGGCGCATTCAGAATCGACGCCGGGTGTTCCCGGGTAAACAACCGACCGTTCAGAATCAGGCGGCCAGCCGTTGTTTCTTATGGCCGTGACGTCATTGACAAGTTAATTTTTACCCAGCCGGCGTCGATTCGGAATGCGCCCTAGAAGTTGACAGGGGTGCATACACGTAGGAAGAATACATGTTCAACAAACGTGTACCTAGTTGTTAGATGGCGCATGCGCCAGAATTTGTTCATTTTCCATGTTGGGAACCGTGTTCACAATTGTGTGCTTTGTGCATTCCTAGTGTGCAATGCAAGCAGGTGATCTGCTTTGAGTTTTTTATCAGTGTTGTGTGTTGATATATTATTATATCCCATTTATAAAGCAATCAAAAAGTTTTTAGATAGTACATATAGTAGATACGTAATTCGTTTTCTATTTTTCTCTAAATTTAGATATTTTGGCTTCAATAGGATAGGCAATACCACACAATAACTTTTTCATTATTAGTTATTGTTCCTATTTTTAGTAATATTATTACAATTACTAGTCTATGCGTTTTAGCTGTTCTTGTGTTCCTGATCGTAAATAAGTGGTTTTCCTTTTTTTTTTAATATATGTAGCGATGTATGATGTACTGACAAATAGGACGTACCTATTTATTGCATATTATTTAGTTACTATCGTTAAAAATGTAATCACATATGAATTTTCAATTATTTTCCTCTAAAACTTTTATATCTTCCAGTTTGTGAAAGCTCTATGTTTTTTTCACAAAAAAAACGCAGTTTTTGAAAAAAAAAACATTACGATTTTTTTTAAATTTACATCACTAGAAATGGTGCCTTGTCAACTACTACTGAAAGTAAATAATATTGATTTCTTCACTATGCTGAAATAACATTAATTTGGTTTTGTCGCATTCTGCGGAACTGTTCCTTGTGCATTTTAAATTTTTGCTGGCCTGTTCCTGTTGATCTGTTATTTTCAGTACTTATACGTTTTCTGTCAGGATGTCAGGATAAGCGTTTTGTTTTTTCTGTATCACTTTTTTATATATTGTTAAGATCCATTTTTTGTTATTTATTTTCTATAAAAGTTTATTTTGAATATATAATTATAAATGTATTTCGTGTATTTAAAAAAAATAATTACCTTAAATTATTATACTTGAATAACTCTGCCCTCCTTAGTTAAAACGTCCTAACTTCATTTTTTCCATTTTGGACTTATATACATAATATATTGGTTGTCCGATACCATATTCATATATCTATTCTCTCTAGTTTAGAACGTCCAATTTAGCATTTATAAAAATAAATAGTCCAAACTTGCTCAAAATTTACAGTTAGAACAGTTTAACATGGTGTCGGACAACCAATATATGCATATATTGTAATAATGATTTTCTTGATCTAGTGTTTACCGACTATAATACTAGTGTAGAACTTGTGACTGGCCCATTATTGCTCTGTGATCGTTACCATCCTGCACTTTGTTTTAACATTAAGACTACTGAGGGTATAGCCTCATTGAAATATGACATTGTTTATTATGACTTTAAAAATGCAAATTATTGTGAACTGAATGCATTTCTCTCTTCTATCGACTGGGATTTACTGTTTAAAGGTTGTGATATAGATACTGCTGTAAATTGGTTTTATTGCTATATGAATTATGCTATTGAATGCTTTGTACCTAAATTAAAATCCTAAATTTCCAAAGTGGTTCAACTTAAAGAATTAATATTTAACAAAAAAATAGCACACAGAAAGTTTAAAGTTACGGGATCTGTGAATGCTATAAAATTTTTTCTTATCTAAGAGCTCTATGTAAGGTAGTGTCAAGGTTAAACCAGAGAAAAATAAGACAGAGAGAATAATATCTCTTCTTCCCGCCAGCTCGACAACGTGATGGCCTTCAAACGGCAACATCCCGAGATTGGCGCGTGTGATTCTCACAATACATCCCGACATTAGCCAGTGCGGTAGCAACACGGCAAGCAGAGAGAGTTTTCTGCGGCGCGTCTCAATACTCACTATCACTGTGCTTTATATTAACCCAAAATATGCTGTGCACGCCCGTGGCAGCTTATTTGAACGTCGGTTTGGAGGTCGTCGAAAGCAAATCGTATTTATGAATGAAATCATTGAAATCGGTACGAGATATTATTCTCTCTGTCTTATTTTTGTCTGGTTAAACTATGATAGCTATATTGTATCACTTCAGAATGTGGTTGGTGGCGATAAAAGGGAATTTTGGAAATATATAAATAAGGAGGGTGCATACACGATCCCAAATGTGATGAACTATGATGGCATCACTAGCGAAAATCCCGAATGTATTGTTAACTTTTTTGCAGATTATTTCTCAGCTTCCTATATCTCATCTAGTAATAATGATAATGATTTAATTTTTGACTACACCTTTGATTCTGGTGCTGCTGTATGTAAGAACTCAGCGGTTGATATTTTTAATAAGATTGATAAACTGAGAGATAGTCTGGGCGCTGGCCCGGATGGGCTAACGACTGTGCTTATTAAGGGATGCCGCTTTGTGTTGTCATTGATCTTGTGTAAATTGTATAACTTATCCCTTAATAGTGGAGTTTTCCCTGGTGAATGGAAGAGGAGTTATGTAAGCCCCATTTATAAAAGCTCAAATAGAGCGTACCTATATTGAAAATTACAGACCAATTTCTAAAATCTCTATTGTCTCTAAAATATTTGAATCTATAGTGACAGATAATATGGCACCTCTTTTTAAGAATTACATTGTTTTCGAGCAGCATGGGTTCTGCACAGGCATATCCACTGTCGCAAATCTTTTAATTTATGTAGAAGCGCTGTTGGAGGCACTGGAGAGTCGGTGTCAAGTAGATGCTGTGTACACCGATTTCTCCAGGGCATTTGACAGTGTTAATCGTGGTCTCTTAATATCAAAATTCGGATCTATCGAAATTTATGGATCTCTTCTCTCTTGGATGCAGAGCTACCTGACTGGGAGGACTCGGGTCGTTCGCTATAAGAACTATTAGTCTCGCGAGATTATTGTGGAGTCTGGAGTCCCTCAAGGGGCACACATGGCTCCCCTTCTATTCAATCAGTTTCTTAACGACATAACTAAGTCCTTTTCACATGGCACCGCACTTCTCTTAGCGGATGACTTAAAGGTTTTTAAACGCATTGAAACAATCCAAGACTGCATTGATATGCAAGCTGATTTGGATTCATTCTTTTCATGGTGTTCTAATAATAAGATGATGTCATGATGATATGATAAATGTCAAAAATGCAAAGTTGTGCGGTTTTGTAGGACGAGGACAACACTTGATTTTGATTATAAACTGGGTGATGTTTCGATTGATGGTGTGGAATCTATTAGGGACATTGGGGTTCTGCTTGATGCTCACTTGACTTTTGGTGAGCATATAGGTCATATTGCTAATAGAGGCTAAAACTCATTGGCTTTATATCCCGAAATTTATCGGATTTTAATGATATTTCATGTCTAAAGAATGTGTATTGTTGTGTTGTTCGTTCCATTTTGGAGTACGCATCACCGGTATGGTCGCCATACTACGGTATCTATAAATAACAATTGGAGAAAGTTCAAAAACGATTTTTAAGATTTTTGGGTTATAAGATGGGTATACCCAGGGATGACATTGGCTATACTTCTCTCTTGCTTCAGCTTAATTTAAAGTCTCTTGAGAGCCGGCGAGAGTATTTTGACTTGCTTTGTCTTTTTAAGATTGTGAACGGTATCATTGGCAGTCCACAACTACTTGAAATTATAGACTTTAATGTCCCTCAAAGAATGTTAAGACATGTTGAAGTATTTTCGGTTGATGCGCATAAAACAAATTATGGAATGTATGGCCCTATTAATATAATGTGTAGCTTGTAGTATCCAGAGAACATGCAATCTTCGACATATTCAATATGTCGTTAACTCACTTTAAAAACTTTTTAAGGCGCTACCTTTAGTGGCTGGGATTTTGTTTGTTTATTTTAATATTGTTATATTTTATATTTGTGACTGAATTTTAATAAGTATATATCATTTTCTAGTATCTCTTGTAAATGTAAAATGGTTACCTAATCCGTTAATAAAAAATATTTATTTATTTATTTTATTTAATTCCTATTACACTAATGTTCCAAAGGATTCTAAAAACAAAGTTTTTTTTATTTTCCCAAAACTGTTGCCACATTAGAAGCTTGAGAAACAGCTTACTGAATAAGTGCTAAAAACTGTGCCAATTTCTGTGTATGTAGAGACCATTTTTCATTATCAGATTTTAATAATGCCGATGTCAGATACAAAATGAGCATAATTATTCAAACTTAACAATTATTCAGACTGAAGCCAAAAGTGTTATATTTTAAAGAGACATCTTCTGGAATTAAAAGCCTTTCAGAGCAACTACCATCTTGACAAATATGCACACTCTGTTGGTCTGGAGGACAAGTTTTTCAAAATTTACAGAAATGAATTTCAAAAATATGTTTTCTGTAATGAGCACAATATTGTTAATGATATAGTAAAATTTAATGTCTGCTTAAGTCTTTACAAATATTTAAGAGAAAAAAATAATGGGGATACCTAAATTGGACGGTGTTATGCAAAAATCGTCCAATCCACAAACGATTTTTGTTAAGATAATTAAGTTTAAAGTTTAACACGAGCAAATAAAAAAAACGTTTTGCAAAGGAATATCTCATTTATAATTAAAATTAATGAGATATTACTTTGCAAAATGTTTTTAATTTGCTCGTGTTAAACTTTAAACTTAATTATCAAGACAAAAATCGTTTGTAGATTAGACGATTTTTCCATAACACCGTCCAACTGTAACGTCTGGAGGCCAATCCAGAGTTAACGGGTACTCGCCTAGACATATACCTACGTTTATTCCCGAAGTGAAGATCGGGCATATTCAGGAGGTTTTTTGGATGCTCTTTACATCCCTCGTGTGATTGGTTGAAGCAAGATTGCGGCCTTTTGCTTTTAAGTTTAACAGATTGACATTTTACCGCTCTTAGGTATACAATGTTACAAATAATAACAGTTACGTGTATCAATTGATGCATTCCACGAGAAAATGTTCACTTGCCGGACTATAACACAAGTTGTCAATTGGTATACGTGCGTTTGTATGTAGCATCCCTGCGTAAAGCTTGGGAAATAAACGTATACGTCTTGACGAGTACACTTTAACTCTGGATTGCTCTACTGGACACTATAGGAAGCACAACATTTTTACTGACAGCAAAATCAATAGCAGTAATAAAAAGTAGAATGTTAACTATCAACACTTCAAAAATTAAAATCAATTCTTCAACGTGGTTGAGTACTGAAATAAAGAATTACTCACAACACATTAAGGATCTCTTTGTTTGGTATAAAACAACTAATTCTCCTGTAATCTATCAACAATACAAACGAGAACGAAAGGTATATCAAAAATATATATCTGACTATTAAAAATCACTTAATGAAAACAAAATTATCAATTCAAATAACAAAATAAAAACAGCCTGGCAAATATTTAACCTTGAAACTAACAAAAAAAAAAAAATTCCGATATAACTTTTAAAACAGAAAATGGGAATCTAGTCGATGATCCCCAAACTATTGTTCAGATGTTATGCAGACATTTTGATCTGCCTCGGGCTCCAGGCGGTGACACTGGTCAGAGTCCGCCCTTTGAATACCCCACTATCTTTCTCAGTCCTGTGGATGGACAAGAGGTACTTTCAATAATAGCGAAACTCCCTAATAAGTTCTCAGCGGGGATTGATGAGATCCCAATCAACACACTAAAGCAATCTGCTGAGTGGATTAGCCAACCACTTGCAGACATCATTAAAGAATGCTTCAGCCTGGGAAAATTTCCATTGGAGCTAAAAGTAGCAAAAGTGATACCAGTGTTGAAAAAAAGGGGACCGTTGTGATATGGGGAACTACAGTCCAGTGTCACTGCTCTCATCAATATCAAAGGTCTTTGAAAGGGCCATATATAACAGAATGTGGTATTTTTTAAACAGATATGCTATTTTGACAGAACAACAGTATGGCTTCAGACCGGGAAAATCTATCGAACTGGCAATCTTTCATGCAATCTCCTATATAGTAGAAATAATTGATAGAGGTGAAAAGGTTGCTGGTCTCTTTCGACCTGTCAAAAGCCTTTGACACCATTGCTCATAAGCTACTCCTCCAAAGGCTTGAGGGATATGGATTTAGAGGACTATGTGCCTCATTGATAGAATCCTACCTATATGAGCGTAGACAGGTTGTTAGCGTTACGCATAAAGGAAAAGACTATTATTCAAATTTCATTCACATTCAACAGGGAGTACCGCAGGGCTCTATATTGGGACCTGTACTGTTTCAGCTTTACGCGAACGGTCTCGGTGGTGGGCTGAACACGGGGTTGGTTTGTCAGAATGCTGACGATACTTCCGTAATACTGTCGGCCTTGTCCCTGCCTATGCTCTCCGGCGCCTATTCGGGTGCAGCGGAGCAGATGCTGGAGTGATGCTGCGGTAGCTACCTTAAACTTAACGCCGAAAAAACCGGATATATACAGTTTGGAAAGACGGCAAACACGCAAGAGTCTTTAAACGTAAAACTAAATCAAAAGTCAATCCCTTCTGTAGACCATATTGGTTTTTTAGCAGTCTATCTTGACCCAACACTAAACTGGGAATTAGACATAAATACTTTAAGGAATAAGTTAAATAACGCATGTGCAATACTACGTCGTCTAAGAGATGTTCTGTCTATGAACAGTATTCGTACATTTTATTTTGCGTGTGTTCAATCTCTAATTGCCTATAGTATATTATTTTCGAGATCATCTAACAGTGCGATAAACATCTTTAGGACCCGAAAACGCATAATTCGGTGTATCTTATCATTGCACCCACAAACATCCTGTAGAACCTACTTTAAAGATCTGGAATTTCTCACTGTTCCATCACTGTTTTTCTTGTCCCTCGTCGTGTTCGTGAAAAGAAACCCTAGCTTATTTCAAACAAACTTTCATCATTATGGCGAGTCTATGACCAGAGAAAAATAAGATAGAGAGAATAATATCTCGTCTTCCCGCCAGCTCGACCACGCTATGGCCTTCAAACGGCAACACCCCGAGATTAGCCAATACGATTCTCACAATACACCCCGACATTAGCCAGTGCGGCAGCAACACGGCAAGCAGAGAGAGTTTTCTGCGGCGCGTCTCAATACTCACTCGCACTGTGCTTTATAATAACCCAAAAATGCAGTGCAGGCCCATGTCAGCTTATTTCGACGTCGGTTTGGAGGTCATAGAAAGCAAATCGTATTTATGAATGAACTCCGTACGAGATATTATTCTCTCTATCTTATTTTTCTCTGCTATGACTATGCAGACCTGCAGTGGTACTCTGTATGAAAAATAGCGAAAGCGATCGGGGTCTCTTTGCAAATTCTTACTATGGGCGTGTACCGTTGTCAACTTCGGTTACGGTTTTGTGTCCCGTAAGTATCGGCAATCTGAAAAGTTGGCAGATTGGAAACGCAATATCTGTCATTAATGTCACCGAAGAAACCGAGCGGTTAACCAGGTTTGACAACGGTACACAGCCTTAGTATCACCGTTCGGTATGTTTCGAAGAGACACCGGTCGCTATCGCTATTTTTCTTACAGAGTGCCACTGCAGAAGATCAGGTTAGTATACCCATGCACACATCGGCCTTTTATGAAAGGGGCCCATACTACAAGGCAATAAAAGCCTGTGGAATGTTGACCCCGAGAATAACGGGCATTGAGAATGTGCACAGATTTAAAGGGGCAGTCAAGCATTTTCTACGAGAAAGATGTTTATATTCATTTAATTTTGATCTTTGAAACATACTCTGTGAGGTAAACTTTGTAAATGTTATAGTGTTCCCTTCATTGTAAAGTGTAATTGTACTTATACTGCACTCTATACTTACTTGTTTGACGTTGCTTGTTCATTTTGTAATGATTTAGTTGGCAATAAAGGAAATTATTATTATTATTATTATAACTAACTTTTTTTTTATATACCAATCAGTTAATAAGTTACTGTGTTTGCATAACACAATTAATAATGGAAATACTAATAATTCAATGAGTAATATTGGTTGACGTATTCATAAATTATTTTTATTTTGACAACTGGCAAAAGTAATTATTAAACAGGTAGGAAATAACATTGTTCCTAAATACGTGAGTAAGTGTATATCCAACATAAGTAAAGTTAAATAGTGCACCTGATTTGTGTGAAATTAATAACTATTAGCTTCTTAGTGTATAAGATGATTCTGCCGAAATTTTCCTTTTGTTTCATGTTAATGACTCGATGGAATTGGACCTCCACACAAGACCAGCGTGATGTTAACGGAATTAAAGAAATCTGATTAGAACCTTCACCCGATTGTGACTTTTGCCTTGCTTTAATAGTCTCATGTGAACCATGCACAGGAGCCATGTTATGAGATGACTTGATAAAAATTTCATTATATTGACTAAATGAAGAAATTAGTAAAAAACTAGTAAAAATTGAATTGTTGTTTTACTTTTAAATACAATTCAATTTTGTATTCCTTTTAAAGGTTAACTGATGTTTTGGTATTTTAGGCTTTGTTGTATGTATATATTTGTTTTAGCAAATAGCCACTATTGACATTTTTTATAGTTTCTCTGAAAATTCTTTTATAAAATCCAATAAAATATTTTTTAACATCATGCAAATACAAGGTTATGAAATGTCAAAACATTAATTGCCTTTAACCACGATACACTTACAACGGTATGCTACGCTATGACGTCACTTCGAGGGAAAATCCTAAATTAATTATTAGACGCTTGCACCCCTTGTACATAAGTACAGGTCAGTTTATTGTCGGGTACACGATACACTTTACAACGGTATGCTACGCTATGACGTCACTTCGAGGGAAATCCTAAATTGACTAGACGCTTGTACCCCTTGTATATAAGTATAGGTCAGTTTATTGTCGGGTAGTGTGTCGAGTTCACGTTTATTAAAATATTATTTCAGGTCAGTTTATTGTCGGGTAGTGTGTTGAGTTGACGTTAATTAAAATAGTATTGTCATATTTCATTTGCTCAGGTAAGCTCCTAGTCGATTTAAGATTTTCCCTCGAAGTGACGTCATAACGTAGCATACCGTTGTAAGTGTATCGTGCCTTTAACCATACACTTATTATATAAATATACTGCGGGTTGTCTGGAATTCTTGATGCCAACATTATGAAATGGAGATATACAATCTCGCATAAGTCTATCCTTTAGTCTGATATTTCTGTATATGCGCATGCGTTAATACGAATATTTTCATTGGTCAGACATTGTACTGAATTAGATGGTGAATTGTACTAATCATTGGCTGTTGTGCGTATATTTCGGCTTCTTTCAGCTTTCGGTTTTTTTTTTAGTTTACAGTTGGATCGCCATTCGCCATTTTTTTTTGTGTCGTGTTGTATTTTGTATTCGGCGTTCTTGTGGTTGATTTTGAAGTATGCTAACTTATGCCCAGATGTACAAAAAGTAATAAACTAGTTCAATTATACCAAAAAAACCAGAGCTGTCAAGAAACGTATGAAGCGTGGCGCCGTTAGATGGCCAATAGCAACACAAGATTTAGCGCAATCGCAGTTTACGAAATATCAGACTAAAGGATAGACTTATGCGAGATTATATATCTCCATTTCACAATGTTGGCATCAAAAACCGCACATTGGGTAAAGGGGGAACCCGCAGTATATTATATAGTAAGTACAGAGAAAAATAAGATAGAGAGAAGAATATCTCGTAGGAATTTCATTCATAAATACGATTTGCTTTCTATGACCTCCAAACCGACGTCGACATAAGCTGCCATGGGCGTGCGATGCAGATTCTGGGTTATTATAAGGCACAGTAAGAGCGAGTATTGAGGCGCGCCGCAGAAAACTCTCCCTGTTTGCCGTGTTGCTACCGCGCTGGCTTTGTCGGGGTGTATTGTGAGAATCGTACGCGTCAATCTCGGGGTGTTGCCGTTTGAAGGCCATAGCGTGGTCGAGCTGGCGGGAAGAAGAGATATTCTTCTCTCTATCTTATTTTTCTTTCAGGTGTTTGTTGCCCCGGAGCGACTCGCCCCAGCGTGACTCGACACCGTTCTGAAAGGAACAATTGTCAATTTTGACATTAAGCTCATGTTGATAGGAGGGGCTAGAACTGCAAAAAATCCGACGTTGCCATTTTCGGTTTTCTTTGTCTTGCACCGGTAAACTTTAATTTCCTTTGCAGGTAGATCAGCCACGTAGCCCAGTGGATTGAGCATCCGCTTATTGTCCGAGATGTGTTGGTTCGAATCCCGGCTCGGCCGCATCTTTTTTTTATTTTAACGGTGGATCGGAGGGCACCCTAAGGTCGGAACAGGGTTAGTACCTGGTTAGGGGCCCTGACCAGTCTCTTTCCTCGCAAACGAAGAGGGATCGGTGCGAAAAAATCCACTATTTTAAAATCTTCGAGCTAGCGCACATGTGGCAACGTCGGATTTTTTGCAGTTCTAGCCGCTCCTCATGTAGATGCCCGAGAGGGCAGGGGGGGGATAGGGCTCGAACGGTTCAGGTGCTTGATGCACCAGTCACCAGTTGAATGGAACAACTGTGTGCTGGTCTGGAGCTGTACGGGAGCTCCTCCTTGGGGTGAAAGAAGATACCAAATGAGCCTATGGTGCATGGATCTCAGTGGCGGCTCGTCGTATGAAGCAACTGAGGCCGGGCCTCACCACATGTTATAATGTAAATTTTTGATACATCATTTGTTTAAATATAAAACGTTTTACTACTAACTAACTAATTTCTAACAACCAACAAACATTAAAAGTATCAAAACATCGAATCTCCATCAAGGTTTAAAATATTATCTTTCAAATTTAGCGCGCACCCCTTCCAACTTTAACTCTAATAAAGGTTTCAACCGTTGCCGGACCGCATAGAAGCAAATACAATTAGCGATGGGATATCTCGAATGAAAAATAATCGATCATTCGATTATTCACATCACTCGAGATATCTCGAGAAGTCAGCGCGATCATTCGAATGATTTAGCCGAGAGATTATAATATAATAATAATCGCCTTTCGCCGCTTCGAATGACGAGACGAAATACGAAATGATGCCGCCGCCGACTCGGCACTCGACGTTGCGTTACGATGCGATTGTCTCGGATGTGTTTTTCATTCGAATGATTATTTATTTCGAATGATCCTTCGATATCGCTCGAGCATTATTTCATCTCTCGACAACGCATAGCATGTTTTTAATATTGTCTGGGTCTCGGATGATTTTGTCATTCGAATGATTGTTTATTTCGAATGATCCTTCGATATCGATCGAGCATTATTTCATCTCTCGACAACGCATATTGCATGTTTTTATGATATATACAGTATGTTAGTAAAGTATGTGGCCAAACTTGAGGGTATTATTCCTTACTTAATTTTAAGACAAAACATAGGTTCTAAAAGACTTTGTTTTTAATACACAGGGTGTTGAATTTTTGTAAAAGGTTTTTCCTAAATAACTAGAGGACGCAAATTTGTATAAAGTTGAAATTTGGTGACAATTTTTAATGCATAAAGGGGAATCATGCTAGTTGCCAAATTTGTTTAAAGAAGTGTTTTTGTTTTCATGGATCTCTTACTTTTTTGTTTTTTTAACAAATTATACTAATAAATAATGTTATGTATAACTTTACATTTTTTTGTTTTTATCGAAAACGGCCAATCCAAGCAAAAAAAATTCAAGAGATGATTTTTGTGTAGTTTTATTTGCTATATTTTTTGATTCGAATGATCATTCGATTATTAAAATCATTCGAGAGCTAATATTTCGATTATTTAATTCATTCGATTATTCCCAACACTAAATACAATCCTAAAAATTTGGGCTTACAATACGTCACACATCGGCGACAAAATGCTATGCACACCCCCACCACTATATCGCACAAGACCGGGGCTCTAATACGCAAATTTACGTCATATCTGAGGCGCGATTCCGGCGGCCTCTTGTTCCCAAATGTACGCTGTGATTTTGGACAAGCACACTTATTATTTAAATTTATTTTTTAAAAACATAAAAAATATGTCGGAAATGATTGATAAATGTTTCCATTGTCCTATGATATATTATTTAACAATTAACACCCACCAACAAAGAACAAATAAAGAGTTAAGATTACTTGTTCTCTAATCCCTATCATTTCAGGTGGGTGCCTGTTTGACACTTGGCAACGTTGTAGAGTCAACTTCTCATCGCTCATCTCTTCTTCTTGATCGCCCAGTTTGGCGAGTTTGGTAGTTGGTTTTATAACAACGCGTGTCCGTGATCAGTGCCATGTTTATTTGGTAATTTTTAATGTTTAATTGGAATAATACCTCCCGGGTGATGTGGAAATTTATTCATATTAAGACAAAATATACCTTACCAAGGGAGCTTATAGGGAAGATCAGGCACTTGTACCTGCTTTACCTGGATTCCTTAACCTGTTTTTTTGGTTGTAATTTTTTAATTTATTTAAACTAAGTTTTCATTTGGCGATCTAAGAATAACATTCTTATAGTATGTATTGGAAAGGGTGTAGACTGGAGGGGGAAGAGTGAGCCTTTTTATACCTTTTTTTATAGCCTTGGTATACTTATTAAATTTCTGTGTTATTTATTAATTCGACAATGCGCCCAGAGTGCTTTATTATTTACCAAATTTGTTAAAATTTGGGCGTGGTCCTAGAAAGTTTTCGCCTGCGGCGCTGCGCCTGCGGCGGGCTATTTTTTCTTGCCTCAGCCTCACTTAAACCAAATGGCACGAGCCGCCACTGATGGATCTATTATAATATGGATTCGATATCCGTATACTGTGAGCGTATCGAACGTCGTGAAGCCTTATATAATATAAATATTTTGTTGTTTGTTATAGTGTTGGGAGATATATCAATCACCATGATCCAATCACCGTGAAAGACAAATCACTATCGGTAGCGGCGATCGAAATCTCGCTAACCCAGTTATTCAGTATTCAGTGATTAACAAATCTGCATGCGCCACGGACGGTTCACCGAAACAAAATAGATCACGGCGATCCGACCGCGTAATCGCCCCTTGTAAAATAAATATTTCTCGGGTTATTGAGATATTGATAAATAAAATCGCTGCTTGAACGGTTGCGCCAGATATTATCGCTTCTTGCGTTGTTGATATATCTGATTCTTTAGATATTCACGTATGTTCAGTGATTTGTCGTTTATCGGTTCGGTCGGCCGTAGTCGATATTGTTGGTGAATTAGCCATTTATTCTTCATTGCGCGTAGTAACGATTATAGAGTAACCGATAAATTAGTTTTAATACTTTTAATTATAGCAAAATTCAACACCTGCAATATATTTAGATTCACAAAATGTCCAAAAAACAGAAAACCAGTGAAATTTTGAATTTTTTTAAACCAATTGAAGATGAAACTTTTCTGAAAAGTGCAATATTTGCAAAAAAAATACTCACATAAAGCATTCCACTAAAATTTAAAATAACATATTATGTCAAGTTATCCTTCTGTCTCAGTGTCTCAATGTACCTGAATTTTGAATTTTACCAAAAAGTATTTAAATATAAAAGAGAATGTTTTTTGTTTATATTTTTTATATTAGCTAAATATAAACGAGAATGTTTTTTTTTATTATATTGTCTTATACTATTGTTTCTAATTATTTTGTTATTTATGTTGTGGGTTATATTAAGCATTTTGTAATCTCCCTTAGGCTCCGTGTGCCCCCATTTTGAAGCTATTAAATGGGATTTTTTCAGTTTTAGATGGTTAATTTCAAATGTGAAAAGTATCTAAGAGATTATAATTTTATTAATTATTGTCGTATTTAGATTCAGCGTCACAAAAACATTTTCGGGTATACCTAGGTATACTCAATGTTGCCTAAAGCATTATAATTCTAATTTCGGAAAAAATGTAATATTTTTAACTTAATCTAGCGCAAAAATCAAGAATAAAGGTTATTTTCGATTAATATTCGCCACGTCTCTGACACTGGCCGTATCGAAAAAATACTATTTTTACCCTAATAACTTACTGACCAAGTCAAGTTATAATTTTAATTTTACTTCCAATTGTAGCTGCATTACCGAATATCAGTCTTGTAAAAGCAACTATGCTGCTCCTTTTCGCCTTAAAAATAAAAATCGCTGTAGTGAAAAATCACCGTTAAAAATAACGGCTATTCTTAAATCACTATCGCTGTTCTAACAGATATCGAAAAATCACTATATCTCCCAACTCTACTCTTGAGAGAGCAGTTTACGGACTACGAACATAGACAAGACTACGAATTACTACGTAATTGAATCAAGAATGGTAGTAGAAAGAGATAAAATAGCATTGGAGTGTTGGAGCTCAGAAGTGTTGTTGTCTGCTGGGTGCATAGGAAAAAAGTCTGCGAACGCTCGGTTACACGTACGTCTTTGTCTAATGAACTAGAAAAGAAAAAGTGCGACGTATAGATTTATAGAGATTTATAAATGACTCAGAGCGACTTTAAATAAACGCCTTTAGAAATATCCTAACATAACATAACCTATAAATAATAAAACCTATTTAACTTAAATTTATTACTATTTAGCAGAAAAATACAATATTTTGGGGCTTTTATTACTTTTAGTAAATCTTGTGATGCTTCTAACGTATTTTTGTACAAAAATACAAGGTACAATAGATGTGGCCAATGTTTACAAATTGTGTTTACAGTGTCGTTTAGAATGGTTTGTTTTGGCTTCAAATGCTTCAAAGAATGTGAAATCATCCCGTATCCAGTCCTAATAAATCCATGCTATGGTGGCTTCCCACCGCGTCCCGCTTCTGCCTACGTACTTTCGGACATACTACGGAGGGCGCCACCGTTGAAATCAACATCACACCCTGAGACAAGGAAAGAGAGATCACACCTGTTGCGACCATTTAGTCATAAACGTCGTAACGAAATCCGTGCAATTAGTACGCTCTTAACGTTTCTTACCAGTTGTTCTATGCACTATAGTAAACGGAGCTGAACTCTATAACAAAAAAGCGACGATGATCGCTTTCCACCAAAGAAAATAAAAAGGTATGAGAAAAGACGGAACAGTGTATTTCCGTCGCAACACTGTTTATTGCAAAACAGCTAACCTCTTTACCGACTGAGAAAACTTGGCGCGGGAAACCCTTTCAGAAATTTTTAAAAATATATTGAAGGTAACGCTGAAGCAACGCACAAAAAAATAGAGTTGATCTCAAAATTTGCTTGTGTTCTAGAGACCTACTTAAACGTTCTACTTATTCATAGTAATCTACATAACAGGGATAATTAGCAAGTAGTTTGACTCACCCGATAAAACAATTTCCCCAAGTTAAGATAAAAATATGTAATGTTTATTTTTGTCAATGTTTTTACTACTTATACCTGTTATTCTGTAACATATAATGAGTAATACATTTAAAAGGCCTTTAGAACTCATTAAGAATTTCGAGAACCACTAAATTTCAGTATGATGCTTAAAGCATTACCTGACATTTAATTTAGAATCTCTTCAGCTTAACATTTTGAACGATGTTTCAACACCAATTATTACATTTTAACGTTAATTATATATGATTGAAATCTTGAGCTATAACATGTTTCTCAAAATTTGTAATCCAGTAGTATATTTAATTGACGTTTAGGCAGCGACATCAACACGAGTGCTGATAATTGCTTTAATTCTTGATCAAATTGTCTATGCAACTGAACTAAGACTCTTTAAATGAAGGAAGGGCAAATAAAATCCAAAAGTTATAAAAAAGTAAAATTTATTTAAATCATTAATAATTAATAAAGTTAAAATCGAGATCGTAAACAAAAATCCAATTGGATAATAATAAATGCCTTTATTTTTGGCAACAATTAACTACATACATACATTTTCTTTTCGATAAGTACCAAATATTAATATTATATCTATACAAGTACCTACATATGTTGAGTAGCCTAAATAAGAAACCTAAATAAGAAACAACTTTTTCAACAATGGATGTTAAGTGACTTTGTTAGTGTTATACAGAAAATTAATAATTAGGCATAAATATACAACTAAGAAGTTAACCAACATGCTGTTAACTTCAATATTTATTATGTAACATGCCATCAACTCCAGGGTGTACCAAAGTTACTGTCATCATCGGGTTTCTATGGTATAAGGTCGCATCAGATGTGTCAAAATATTTGGTATCATACATCACGTTAGGTAAATACTCTCAATCAGGTAGGTCATTTCTGAAAATCAGGTAGGTAATGTCTCAAAATCAGGTGATAATGTCTCAAAACCTGATAAAATCTCAAATTCGTGTATTATGTCATCATCAGGTACTGTATTATGGTCGGTAGCTGTCCCATCGAACGGTAAATTATTAATGGCTATGTGTGTCTCTACGTCATTGTCAGTATTTTCTTTCTCATGACATAATTTTTGCCTCTTATATCTACCCCCTTTTTTGTAATGCCCTTTTGAAAATTCGGGACACTTTTTTCTATCTTTGCAATATTTAAATATATACAACCGTAAGCACTTATATTTATTAGTTCGTGGTATACCTCAGAATTGTCAGTACGAAATATAGAAGACTGAAAAACTGACTATAGCTACATTTAATCTTGTCCTCTAGATGATGTTCATGTCCTCGAGTTTTAAAAAATGATTCAACCATTTTATAGATATTTTCACCCATATCTATCAAGTTTTTACTGGCATATTTCAGTCGGTTTTTATTTCATACTCCTTAAACTGAACAAATAAGCTTTTCATTTTGAATTTCCGAAGCAAAAATTTTGTCTTTCCAAATGGAACATAGGTACAGGGTCTCAACTAAAAATATTTGAATATTATAATCTTACTTGTACCCTTAAAATATCAATTACATTTTATCAGTTTTTAAATAATTGTATATTAAGAAATGTTTCAAATAATTTGGTGCCCCACTTGTCTACAAGTTTATTGACCACTACTAACATTCCACTTGTATAATCAATAAGGATTGTGATAATGGGGCTAATATTTGTTTTTTTCATACTCAGTTGCTGTCATTTTTAACGTTTTGTACCTTAAATATACAGAGAACGTTTAAGTAGGTCTTTAGAACACAATACAAATTTTGAGATCAACACTATTTTTTTGTGCGTTGCTTCAGCGTTACCTTCAATAAATTTTTAAAAATTTCTAAATGGGATTCCCGCGCCAAGTTTTCTCAGTCGGTAAAGAGGTTAGCTGCTTTGCAATAAACAGTGTTGCGACGGAAATACACTGTTCCGTCTCTTCTCATATGACCCTTTTATTTTCTTTGGTGGAAAGCGATCATCGTCGCTTTTTTGTTATAGAGTTCGGCTGCAGTCATAAACGTCGTAAAATAAAATAGACTACTAACGCCAATGGAGCTGTCATTTCAAAAGTGTCGCCAGTATGCTCGGCGCCATGTTGGGTGCACAGGCTTATGGCAACACTGAATTTCATTGTCCCCAATGCATAGGAAAATAAAAATTTCAGGCGGGATATTTAAATTTAACAATTGTAATTGGTGGAAATACTGAAACTTCTTTCTTTTTTTTTTCAGTGGTTGGCAACGTTGTGCTTCCATGAACTTTGTCAGTTGTCACTTGTGACTGTTTACTGTTTTATTAGTTTTATTATTTATTTGGAGATTTTCGTATCAGCAACGTTTAGTTTTGTGTGTGCTTATAAGTTATAAGCCGAGAATAAAATATTTATTTTCAGACTTCATTTAAAGTCCGTTATAAGATGCCTCACTATTTTGTATTGGGGTGCCCTAATAACACAAGAGCAAGAGATGGGCTTTCTTATCATAGGTAGGTTTATAAAGCATTATTTACGATCTGTACCTTATTATGCTTTTAGGTTTTTAATATGCTAGAGCGTGATACAAGTTTGAATTCATTTTTTTTTAGCTTGCCTAAAGACACCCAACTGAGATCTGAATGGCTAAACCTTATTGGGCGTGATCCAAATTCTTTAATCATATATGAAAGACTATGTTCAGATCATTTTTCTGAAGATGATATTGTACTAAGTGGTAACAGAAGATATTTAAGTCCTGACGAAGTGCCAGAGCAAAATTTACCAATAGTGCAATGTGTTAGCGAAGATGGCGGAATTTTCAAATTGCCAGTTAAAGGGAATATAACTGAACCTGACCTTACAATAAAACCAATTAAGAAAAAAATTGCTTAGTTGATATTGTCAATAAAGAAATCAGTTCAGTTTCCAAGTGTGATAAACCTTTAGATGAACCTGTACCTAGTGGGTCAGAGAAATGTCAGAGAATTTAATCGCTGTAAATCCTGTACTTGGTATCCTATTTTGTTTGTTTTATTTTTTTGTGATTTATGTCTAATACAGTCCGATCCCTAATTGATTGATAATAAAACGTTCTTAGGGACATTCTTATTCATAATACCATTGACGGAATTGTATGATGTAATTTATTATTGTCACAATCTCTCCTTGGTAAAGTACTTGTAAACCTCCTAGAATTAAGTTTATACTACTTATAGTCAATAGAAATTAATTTTTCTTGCTTTACTTTCATGTTAAGATTTGTTTGTTTATGTTCCAAACTACACTAGTTTTTTTGTATGAGTGTCTTCTACAACTTCAAAAATATTGTAAGTGCAGTTTGTGCAGCACAAACGACCAGACCATTATAGTATAAGGCTTTTTTATTTGTTATATATTTTATTTTTGAAATAAAAAAAAAACAATTTTTTGTCTCTTTTCGTTTCGAAACGTTTCCAAGAGGAACAAAATGACTACTAAAACCAAGTTATTATTATAAAATTATTATAAAACGTATCTTATCACCCTAAGTTTTTTCTTGTGCCAAACAAAGATCAGATTCACGAATACCTTTAACTGTTACAGGCAGGGAAGGAAAATGGACGCCCATACCCAGAGGGACTGATGTATTGAGATAAGATGTGTACGTTTTTAACTTATGGTCCATTGTGCCATTTTTAACAGAAATTCTGTGTTTGTAGTAATAGACATATTTTATGTCGTTTCTACACAAAATGATTTCCACATATATTTAAACTATTTTAACGTCCATAACCGAGTTTAAATAATATGCACATTGTACACTATTTTTCATAGAATATTGAAATGCAGAGTTGTTTCAAATGTACAGTGTCCCACGCGTTTTAAAGAATACATTAATTTTTTTCCAGAATTTAAACAATTTAATATTTATCTGTATTAACAAATTTATAAACAAATAGGTTTTTAAAACTCATTTTAGGTTTATTTATATTTAAAAAAATTCAAAATACTACGTTCTCGTACACTAACAGCATACAAAAGAAAGATTCACCTTAAGTTTATTTAGTAACGATGAAATAAACAAACGTAATCAAAAATTTTAAAAAAAAGATCTATTTCCACCAATTAAAATTTTTTAATTGAAATATCCCGCCTGTAATTTTTATTTTCCTAGGCATTGGGGACAATGAAATTCAGTGTTGCCATAAGTCTGTGCACCCAACATGGCGCCGAGCATACTGGAACACTTTTCTTCCTAAATGTCAGTCATCCATTTTATTTTATGAAATCCGTGGCTGCAGTAGTCCAGTACATGAAATTAATTATCATTTTCCAAAATAAAATAAACAGAAGGTAAGCTAGATACTATATTTTCATTTAATTGACAAAATATACCGTGACATATTTTTAGAGACAATGAGCACCACTGAAAAATTCAAGGTTTTTAATGAGCACACATACATAGGTATCACTGATAAACAAAAATGCATCATTATATACAGTTGCTCACAAAATTGACCGTACATAATAATCCAAAATGTATTAATTGAAATAATACCAGTTCTATGACATGATTTTTTCCATATTTTAACAAGAAAAACAGCAAATGCAAATAAAAGAATAACTACAGAACTATAAGATACGTAACAAACGTCAAACAAAAACCGTTTGTTTTTGAAGAAAAAAATTTAAATTAATGGAACAGTTAACACATCAACTGTAAAGATATACACAAAATTAACCGTACAAGACGAAAATGAGTTCGTAAATCGATTTTATATTTATTTTTTCAAAAAATTAATATTGAGTGGCCCTCCTCGAGCTTTAATTACGGCCCTTAAATGACGTGCCATGGATTTCACCAACTTTCTGGTAATGTTTGGCGACATTTTTTGCCATGTACAAAAAATAGTGTTTCTGAATTCTTTACAGTTACTATGATTGCAACTTTGAAGTTCTTTTTTTAAAATTTGCCGCAGATTCTCAATCGGATTGAGACCATGTGTCTGCGGTGGAGTATTTAACAATTTTGGTACACTATGCAACAGCCACAGCTTCACCATATATGTGGTGTTTTTAGGGTCCTTATCTTGCTAGAGATAAAATATACGCGGCATATTTAATTTTTCGGCTGATCTCAAATTTTGTTTTAGAATATCTAAGTACATACATATTTTTCTCCAGTATAGCGTGAATTTCATGTAAATTTTCAACGCCGTTAGCTCCCATAGTAATATGGAACCTCCTCCGTGTTTACCAGTTTTTAGGGTATTTTTAGTTTGAAGCTCTGTATTTTTTTTTCCGCCACTAATTTTTTCAGGTTTGCTCAGTTTTGGTCAGGAGTGGTCGAATTGTGATGCGGAAAAAAAATACCGAGCTTCAAACTAAAAATATCGTAAAAACTGTTAAACACGGTGGAGGTTGCATATTATTATGGGGGGATATGGGAGCTAACGGCGTTGGAAATGTACTTGAAATTCAAACAATAATGGATAAAAATATGTAGTTAGATATTCTCAACCAAAATTTGAGACCATCAGCCGAAAAATTAAATATGGCGCGCATATTTTATTTCCAGCAGGATAAGGATCCTAAAAATACCGCATATATGGTGAAGCTGTGGCTGTTGCATAGTATACCAAAATTGTTAAATCCTCCACCGCAGACACATGGTGTCAAGCCGATTGAGAATCTGTGGCAAATTTTAAAAAGCGAACTTCAAAGTTGCAATCCTAGTAACCGTAAAGACTTCAGAAACACTATTTTTTTTACATGGCAAAAAATGTCGCCAAACATTACCAGAAAGTTGGTGAAATTCATGCCACGTCGTTTAAGGGCCGTAATTAAAGCTCGAGGAGGGCCACTCACTATTAATTTTGTGAAAAAATAAATATAAAATAGATTTAACAAACAACTCATTTTCATCTTGTATGGTTAATTTTGTGTATATCTTTACAGTTGATATGTTAACTGTTCCATTAAGTTAAATTTTTTTCTTCACAAACAAACGGTTTTTGTTTGACGTTTGTTACGTTTCTTATAGTTCTGTAGTTATTCTTTTATTCGCTGTACTTTTTTTGTTAAAATATAGAAAAAATCATATCATAGAGCTGGTATTATTTCAATTAATACATTTTAGATTATTATGTGCGGTCAATTTTGTGAGCAACTGTACATAGCTATTATTGATATATATTGAATACATACAATGATATATGTATGTACATATATCATTGTTACATATGAATATTTTGAGGGGTCCGGAACGCTTTCCGGACACCCGAATTAAGAATCTTTTCACATGTCATCGAAAAATTAGGATTTCAAATAGTACATTTTTGCAAAAATTTGCGGAATATTCAGTATTTTTCTTAAAAAAAATATTGAAATTTGAAAAATTGCACAATAAAAAGTCAGTTTTATGCCGGGGTGCCAAAATTTTATACCCACACGTGTCGCGTAGTCACAGTATAAACTCAACAAAGATCAAAAAAATTAAAAAATATACTGATGACACAAAACTGAGCAAACCTGTCCGAGAACACAAGAAGAAATTATATTATTTCTAACGACAGTTTTAATGCCAACATTTTACAAAAAAGAATTAATACCCCAAAAAAATAATAAATGTGGCAACACTTGTTCCCATAAGCCAAAACATTCAAAATTGATTTTTACCATAACCTCAAATATGCTGCAAAACCATCTAATAGTTGATAAAAATCATGTTTTTTTCCTAATAAAGTAATCTCCGAGTTAAAATATTGTGTTTTCCACATTAAAGATGATTTATAATCGTAAGTAATATCGATATCAATATAAAAAAGTGTTAAAATTCCGAAATTAAAGTTGTTCGGATAGTGTTATGAAACCTATTTTGAGGATAATCGAGGATGTTAAAAGGTCGTAAAAGAAAAATAATGAAAAGAAAGTACTGCTGTACTGCTAGCCCACTAAAGCTAGACATGTCTATCTATTAATTTTATCAGTTCTGTTAACATACCTTTTAACTTCTTTCAGTATTACTGCCAAAACAATTAGGAAGTGTCAAGTATCGAACACATAATAGTACATAGTAAAGGCCTTTCCCATTTAAAGTACCAAACAGTCAGATAATTAGTAAAGTATTATATAGAAAAAAGTACACCTTTAAAGAAAGGGACAATAGGTACATCATTTTCAAAATTGAAAACAACTAGCACAATTGAGTAGCAAGCCAAATGAATCAAAAAGCATGTAAGTAGTTATCAACATTATACAACTTGAATAAGGTGTTTAACTTAAATTCTTACTGCCAGATTCTCCGGTGTTTGATCTCTCTAGCTTGACAAGAAAAGTTTTAAACTGACAAGTGTAAGAATAAGGCAACTACGTTTACGTTTTATAATATGAATTTGTTTCTGAGTTTTTTCACGAAGGACCCCCAGAAACCTTACTGAAAATGGTTCCCAGTTGACTGGGCTGAAATTTTAATATGACCCAGTTTATGGGTTCCTAATCAAAAGTTCTCATGGCTCAACACCCTGCTATAGCTAGTTTTTGAGATAGGAAAGGCAAGGTGTGGGATATTGGATGCAGTCCTATGAGGACTTTGATTAGGAAGTCATAAACTATACCTTATTAAAATTTGAGCCCATTCATCTAGGAACCATTTTTCATAAGGTTTGTGTGAATTGTGTGGGATCCTTTATAAAGAAAACAGTATGAGAGTATGTGTATGAGAGTAGCTTGTATGTTTTTAATGACTACTTATAAAAAATGACAGGACGAAAACCTGTCCTTGTCAAAACATAGCTGATCAACTAGAAGATCTTCATTTAAACCAGGAGTAATCTGTGCCAGTACTAAATCTTAAAAAATCTTAGTGAATCTGAATGTTAATTTTTTTGTACTCAAAGACATTTCTGTTGTACACTTATTAAAGCTATTGAGCACAATACTTCTTTATTTGAACTACAGCTTGATATAGATTTACAAAAATTGATTTATCAAATAATATGGTTGAAGATACTTAAAAACTGGTGCTGTAAAAAAAGTTATTTTTTCACTACAGGCAAGAAAAGGCCAGAGTGCTGCCCCTGTAGGAGACTGTTACAATTGAGGTGTTTATTTGAAAACCAACGCATGTCCAAAATTAACGTTTTTAAGAGAATCAAAAACCTGCCTTGTAGTTTAGGATTATATTTAATTGAAGGTTTTTTTCTGAAAGTGGATTAGAGAAGTGCTGTTTATTAGACACTAAAATCGTAAAAATTACTAACAAATTTACTAGAAAAAGTGGAAGACCTTTCTCCTCTTTATTTTGTTACCAACAATATGGGGAATAGGAGGATCTCTGTTTTAGGAATTACCCTTTAATTACTTACAACAAAATACAAGTTTTATGTACATCATAATCAAAATAATTTTCAGTTATACTCATGTTAAGGAAGACTTTTAAGATTTTACACAGTAATATATTCCGAAACTAAAATGGACAAAGTCAAATATCTCTTGACCGGAAAAAGATTTTGGGATGGGCGTTTTGTAGTTGTAAGTGATTATATATCTGGGGAAAATAGACACAAAGCGACCCTCCTATTAAAAATATCCTAAAAAACACGTAAAATTCGCCATTTTTTGCTTTTTTTCCGTTATCTTGGTCGCTGCTTTTTACTGAGTGTTAGAATTTGATAAACATGGTTTTAAAAAAAAATTAGATTAAAAGAGCAAATGAAAAAGCTTTCATTTGATTTTTTTTTAGAAATTTTTTGGTCCCATTTTTCATGGAGTTGCGAGTTTTTGAAAGTTACAAGATTTTTATTTATTAATTTTCAGCATATTTCTACAGCAAAAATGTAATGTACGAATTATTGTTTTACTGGCTGCCTACAGTAGCAGCTTTACTCTAGTAAGATCCGTTCTTGCATTTCAGTGACTTCACATAGATGGCGCTCACGTGTATTGTGTACCGTCTTTATCCAAAGCGGACGACATAGTATGCGAGGGTGCTATGTGTGGAAAGGTGCCAAAGGGTTAAGTCAGTCTGATGAGCCCCAATAAGGGCGAAAGCTAACTGTCTACCGGCCCGGGGTTATCCATAAGGTCTTGGACTCCCCGTACTTTAATGCAAGAACGTAACTTACTGGTCTTGTCCGATTAGCCAAGATTTTCTTCTCATATACGTATATATATATATATATATATATATATATATATATATATATATATATATATATATATATATATATATATATATATATATATATATATATATATATATATACCGGGTGTCCCAAGGGGGTGGCTCGCCCCTATACCTTTTTTGTTTTTAAGATAAAAAGTTATAATTTGGACTGTGTTTGTAAGAGATAAAATTGCATTTTTTAACAGATGACTTGACCTTTTCCAGCTTCCGGTTTAACCGGAAACGAGATCAACTTTTAATTTTTAAATGGGACACCCGGTATTTTTATGTTTTGTTTGACTCAGAGTATCATTCTGAATACAACTATGGGCCATTGGTCACTTTTTGTCAAGTAAAAAAAAATATTTTTCCGAAATTTATTTTTTAGTCTAGAGTGCTATGAGAATGTTAAAGTCGTTTATTTTAATTTTAAAAACAAGGGAAAAATTACGTTTTCCTATTTTTATTCATAATTTTCAAATTATGAGTAATTTAATTTTCAAACTTATTTTACCCGTTTTTTTCAAATGGGAACAGGGTGGCTCGTGCAGTTAGAATAAAAGAGCATTTTATTACGAATAATTTGATATCCCACATTATAAGGTTTTAACTCAACTACTCCTAAAAAACTAAAAAAACGTTACCCTACGTTGAACCAATGCATTGTTCCATAAATGGATTTTTTATGGAGTTTAGTCAAGACAGTAGGTCATGACTGAGAGGACAATAATAGTAATGTTGTGAAACAACCGAACTAAGGTGGCTTTGAAACCAAAAGTCTATTGAATGTGGATTTTTGTTGTCAGTATTGTTTAATACTTTTGGAATTCCTAATCTACAAGATGGAAAATTATTCAAGAAGTGAAAAAATTTACATGCTTTGAGTTTTTGGCGAGTGTGGACAAAAGTAAACTGATGCAGCTCGAATTTACACCGAAAGATATCCCGAACGCCGTCACCCAACACGTCATTATTTCTTAAAGCTAGTATTTTACTACTGTTGTTATTATTTCGGTTTCCATTAAAAACATTTTCCTCTGTTGCTAATACCAATATTAACGACTTAAACATATCCGTGGCACTCTAGACTAAAAAGTTAATTTTGAAATAAAATTTTTTTTGACATAACAAAAAGTGACAAGTGGCAAATAGTTATATTCAAAATGTAACCCAGAGTCAAAAATATAAAAAATAAAAAGGGTGTCCCATTTAAAATTCAAAAGTTGATGTCATTTCCCGGAAAACCGAAAGTTGAAAAAAGTTGAATCACTTGTGAAAAAATGTACTTTAATGCCTTATAAATATCCTTAAAATTGCAAGTTTGTATCAACAAAAACAAAAAAGGTATAGAGGCGAGCCACTTCCCAGGGACACCCGGTATATATATATATATATATATATATAACAAAAGTGTCGTGCAATTAATTATATATAATAAGTATTTGTTTTTATTAGATATTAGTTAACAATCATGTATAAAATAATGCAGACAAAAGAAGAAAAAAATGAATTATGAATTCTGCTGCTGCTTTCGCGTGTTTACTTTACATTTAGGTATTATTTTAGGATGCTCATGTTCATTGTGATGTTTATTGAGTGAGGTCTACATTTTTTTTGCAATATGATATTGTGAAAACGGAAGATGAAAGAAAATGAAAGTTGATATTATTGATATGATAATGGATTTTTTGCGAATAATCCATCATACAGTAGTGCTGGGATCCGAGGAGCAATAATTATTTACTTTAATTACAATAATGTTTATTGTGACTAGTTACACTGGTATTGGTACATTTTGGAACAATATACAGTATGTATTGAAAAGCGGAATAGAGCGGTAAAGAAACGTAAGTTGAAAAAGCACTTACCATTTATCCAACTACGTTCTTCGAAAGTGGACTGTATAGCGGGTTCGGAAGCGTTCTTAGCGGCACAGTATTGAATTTCTTATAGGATTACGTAACAAGCGGGATAGTGAACATTCCAACTGATTTTTATCATTAGCGGAGAGAACAATTATAAACTGCTTGTGTATCACTTTGCATTCTTCCTTACTACCAGGTTCTGGTTAAAAAATGTCAGTCACCAAATTTCCGCTGTAACCTGATCAAAATTGTTTTCTGCTGTAAGCTTCAGCCGCCTGTGACATTATGGTGCAAATTCAACTCATAACGCGGTAAAAGAGATATTTAAAAACACTAAATAGGAATAAAGATATCTTCTTATAATAGAAGTTATTGATTATGCGGAAATTAAGACTAAACAGTAATAATGCCCTAAATATAATAAAATGTTACCCGTCTAACGAATAACAAAAATAACGAAATGTATTCCATACAAATAAAACTAAGAAAATTGAGCGAATCGTAAACACTGTACGAACATTATACGAACCTGTTATCTTAGGCATAGCATTGTTTTTGAAACGATTAAAATGTTAAACAAGCAAAAACTACAACGACGTTACGCAGTGCCCTGTCCGGTAAGAATAATACTAAACATTAAACTGGCGCCTATTCCGATGTTGACCGAGTCGTGTGTTGTGACGTCATCGAGCAGCGTGAGCGTGGCATCTCAAACTTTGGAGGACGATAACATTTTTATTTCTGCAGATAATTAAAAAAGGAAAATACAGACATTTTTTTACATTTTGGGGACAATTTATTAAGAGAAAATGAAAAAAAAATGGAAACTTCCTAATTATGTTCTTCCTGGGTGAATTCGATCTGTTTCTTATTTCTGCTGTCGTTCAATTATTATGTTCAAGGTAATTCTGTTATTCTTATGTTGTCTTGTAGCAGCAGTAAAAATGGAGCTCAAAGATCTATCAGAGACTGCTATTATGGACAACAATAGTACGAGTATCCCACTGATTAAAGCAGAGTCAGAGTCAAAACTCTATGAAATTGAACATGTTCCAAGCGATACATTTATGTATAAACAGCCAAACAGACCTGCGCCGGAGTTAATTGTCCGACTAGAGAGGCTTCAGATTATTAAGAAGAATGGAGAGAGCTGTGTGGACGTTTCAGATATAATTTTGAGAACCAGTTTATGTGGGTAAGTTGTTTGTTTTCTGTTGAGATCATTAAAAAATACATAATCTACTAATTTTTAGTAATTTTACATTTCTAAGACCTTATTTAGTTGTTTTAAAATAAAAGTGTAAATATAGGTTTATATATTTGGATTTTCAAATAATTTTTTCATTAAATGAACCGACGCGACTCACAAAAGAAAAAGCACTATAAAGTATGAAATAATATTTTTACGTATTTATAACTGTGGTTGATGTTAAACTTAATTTTGTCAAGAGTCGGATAACTTGTACACCGAAGTTCTAAACTTTGATGTCGGCGCAATTTTAAAGTAAGGTAAACGACCAGTCTTTGACACTCCACCATTTATTGACACTCTTTCTTAATCCCATGAAAATAAGATCAAACTCCTAATTTAGAATACCATTCCCTTAAATTTTTAATGTGTCATAGATTTGGCAACAGTGCACCATCCGAACCAAATTTTAATTGCAGCCATTTTTGTACAGTTCTTCTTTATGTGTGGCTGTGTCCAAAATTGTTATATATTGCGGTGCTTCTTATAGAAAAAATTAAGGTAAGTAACATTTTAGATTTTTGTTAACATCTAAAATTATTATTTTAAAAAGCTATTATTTTAATAACTTCAAATTAAACTGTTAAACCTATGTTTTTGTAAAAGAAAAACTAATTAATTGCTAAAATTTAGTCTAAAATATTTGATGTCAATTATTGGTTGGAGTAAATATGGGTTATTCCAATAATTGACATTTTGTCAATAACTAGTTACAAGCTTTTTTATGTAAAAAATATGTAAAGATGAAGCTCTGACTATGGCAATATTGCCAGTAATTATCTTTTTTCCTATAAAATTCTATAACCAATCTTTGACAAATAATGTCAATAACTGGATTCTAGCTGTCAATTATTGGATGGCTAAAAACTTATTGAAAATTTTATTCTAGAAATGGCTCCTAAAAAGAACTACACCCCTGAGCAGATGGCGAGGGCATTGGACAATGTTAAGAACGGTATTCCAGCATCCATTGCAGCACAAATTCACGGAGTACCTAGATCAACTCTAATTTAGAAAAAGCAAGGAAAATCACCACAAGTATGTTCCATGGGACCACCAACAATTTTGACAAAAGAAGAGGAGGCTATTTTGGTAGAATGGATTCTCCAACTGTCCAAAAGGCATTTTCCCGTCACCAAAAATCAACTTCTTGATTCAGTACAAAAAATAATGAAAGAAAGCAAAAGGGAAAAAACCTTCACGAACGACTCCAGACCGAGCGAAAAATGGTATTTGCTATTTTTAAGAAGACACCCAGAAATAGCTGAAAGACTGTCACAAAATTTGACACAGAGTCGAGAAAACGTTACCGAAGAACAAATACGAAATTGGTTTCATGAAGTAAAAGAATATCTGGTTACCAAAAATATGTTGGACATAACAAATAACTCTAACAGGGTGTTCAATGGGGATGAAAGTGCATTTTATCTCTCACCGAAGGAAGGTAAAGTTTTGGCGAAAAAAGGTGACAAAAATATTTATTGTGCCAGTGGGGATGAAAAGGAAAATATAACCGTATTACTAACAGCTAATGCGGCTGGGAAAATAGCCCCACCAATGCTCGTCTTTGCATATGAAAGAATTCCAAGCGCGATTGCCAGAAGTATACCGGAAAACTGGGCACTGGGCACATCCGAGAATGGCTGGATGTGTGCATCCACATTTTATGAATACATTACAAATGTATTCAATCCTTGGCTTGAGAGAGAAGATAGAAAAACCTATCCTTTTTTTTGTGGATGGTCACGTATCCCACATGACTTTACACTTATCGAATTTTTGTGTTGCTAATGGCATTGAATTAATATCTTTATATCCTAATTCAACGCACCTCCTTCAACCTATGGACCTAGCGGTCTTTAGACCATTGAAGCTGGCCTACAAAAATGAGGTCCAAAATTGGAGAATAGAGAATTTTGGCAATAAGTTACTGAAACAGAATTTTGGAATTGTGTTTCAAAAAGCCTTAAAGCGCATTTGCGCTGATACTATTATAAATGGTTTTAGGTCATCAGGTTTGTGCCCCTTTAACAAGGATAATGTCAATTTCGCCAAAATTAGTACAAAGAATATCACTTCTAAATCCACTTCTCCTCCATCAACCAAATTGGTTATAAGTAATACAGATGCAATGCTAAAGTGTCTTGAAGAGAATATTGGGGAAGACAAGCTCGTCAGCTTTAGAGAAGCTTTAAAAAAAGATATCATATGGAATGGGGCTATTGAAGATACCAGCCTTTTTAAAATTTGGAAAGAGTGGACAATCAAAAAGCGACAACATAGAAGTGGTAAAGCAGCTGATGATAATAAAGAAAATACAAATGTAGCATCAACTTCTGCACTGCAGGAAAGTGCTGCTAAAGTTGTAGATATTAATGAAGTAGCAGTTACTATGCCTGTTCAACTTACGCCTGTTAAAGTTGTGGCACTTTCTAAAGATGAAGCATCTACATCTGGCATCCCTTTAAATATACCTACACCATTTAAAAAGGCTTTGTTTTGGCCCGACCCAAAACCTTCCACAAGAAAAAGAAAACTAAAAGACAGAATTCCTTCTGCAATTACCTCTGAAGCATGGAGAAAATATCACACCAAAAAGGAAAATGAAAAAAAAAGAAAATGGAGGAAAAGGAACAAAGAAAAATTAATAAACACGAAAAGGCTTTGAAGAAAAACCTAGAAAAAAATTCTAAAAAAGCGGTAGTATTGTCAGAAAGTTCCGAAGAGGAAGAATGGGTTGAGAGTGGTAATAGCTCAGATGATGTAGACATTTTCGAAGAAGAGCCAAAAGAGTTTTGTGTTCCTTCTCCAGGAGATGCATCTGTTGGAGATTATGTCCTAGTGAAATTTTATGGTGGAAAAAGAAATGCAACAATGTACAAATATGTATGTGTTGTACAAGATATACTTGACAATAATGATATACAAGTGATGTCGATGAAATCAATAACAAATGATAAAACAGTATTTATATTTGATGAAAAAGATATATCTTGCGTGAAAAAAAGTTCTATTTTAGGTTTACTGCCTACACCTTGTGTGTTGTGTGTGGCGAAAGAATTAAATACCAATTTTGTTCACCTGTAGATGTATTTGAAAACTAATTAGTTCTAAACTAAATATTTTGTGTTACATTTTTTAGTTAGCAGTAGTACTTAGTACTTAGTACTTATCTTTAACCTTAAGTTTTTAATTGTTTAAGTACATACAACTTTGTTCTTTCATTAAAGTAGTTTGTAAAATATTTTCTACTGCCCAAATAAAAATATTTTTAACAATTTATTTTCTGACGATAACTGGATGTCGATTACTGGAAAAATTAAAAAATGGTCTGTCAATAATTAGGTGGTGTGTCACAATTATGTAAAAAAAAATTAATAAGCTTAAAAGGTACATTAAAAAGATATATCACATACTATGCTTTACAGCAAACAAGAAAGTATGCCTTCGAATAGACAGACATAAGTAGAATCAATTAAAAGAGGGGAACCTAGGTTATTTGTAGTATGTGGCTCTTAAAGTGTCAATAATTGGTTGTTTACCTTATAATAGAAATCCTCAGTGATAATACTTTAATAAATTGGTTAATAAAGGGTAATATTTTTAGTTATTTATTACCGAGCCTTATGGTCAGCCTAATTGCGTTTGATTTTAAATAATTTGTACACAAAAATGTTCTGAACTTTATAGTAAGCGCTGCTTCTTATTAATTGTTTATGAATTATCATTACGGATCCTTATACTGTGAAGTTGCGCCGACTTCAAAGTTTAGAACTTCCGTGGACTAGTTACCTGACTTTGAACTAAATTAACCGAGTGTTCAGACCGTGGATGAATAAAGAATCATTCAAGGTAATTTAACGTTAACCGCTCAGCTGTTGAGAGAACAGACAGCAACGCTCGCGAGAGCCGTATTTGATTGACAAAAATTGGATCGACCCGGATCACGTTACGACACTCCAATGCTATTTTATCTCATTCTATTACCATTCTTAATTTAATTACGAATTTTCTTAAAGTTCGTAAGCTAATCCGAAACGATCCAGTTTTTGTCAATCGAATACACCTCTGGGGTACGATGTTATCATAACAAATAACAAATAAACCGCATCCTTTCTGTAGTTATCCAAGATTTGTGCTCACTAGTAATAATTGTAATTGTCAATTTTCATAAAAATAAAAGGTAGTTTTTATTTATTTATATATTTATTTTTCACTTATTCGTTTAATTTAATTTATGAAATTTTTCTCTATTTATTGTCGTTGAATGATTATGATGTAAGGCAATTTTTTAACCAGTTTGTTTAGAAAATTATTCAATGTAAATTCAAGATACATTGTAATTTTTGTAGATCTCAAGTAAAAACTGAACCAGAGGAAACTGGAAATGATGTGGTATATCAGGAATGGAAATTAAAAAATGAAGAAGTGGACATCAAAGATGAAGGATTATCTCAAAGCGCAATTGAGTGAGTAGTTATTTTGTTAATTACATTTTGTTAAATAGTTTTAAGTTTTTTTTGCTTTAAATTTATTAGATGTATGTGTAAAATAGGTATGTATTAACCTTATTTTGATCGAACTATGGATAAAATAAACCAGCTTTCAAAACCCTGGCTATTAGACGGAGAGCTGGCTACATAAAAATGCCTCAACCTAGGTGTAGTGAAAGTCTATGCGGGTTTGATAGCTTTAAATGTGCTTCATGCAAAATGACCGGTCTGCCGAGCCAGACCGGAAGAACAATGTGGGGGCGGGGGGTGAAATATGTACTGGGATATCCAAATAAAATCGAACAGGCCTTATAACTTTTTTTTAAAGATGGGAAAAATGGTGAATATTAAAGTATTGGGGATTTTTTCGGATCATTCATATATCTTGTCAGCAAAACAATTTAGCACCAAATCAAAAAAATATAGGATAAAACATCGATTTTCTCGCTTATTTTAAATTGGATGGTATGATTTTTATCATATTTCTGGATTCTAGGAGAAGTTCTGGACATATTTCGTATAACATACCCTATACTTTTTTTTAAAATCGTTTTTGGAATATTTCAAATTAAAAATTATTTCGCATAAATATACTTTAAACGTAACCATCCAGGATGCGAACGAAATACCTGCTGACTTGAAATTTTTTTTTGTAGGTAAGTCAAAGTTATTGTCAAGGTTGACAATAATACTTTAGTCACCATAAGTTTATAATTTTATTTTTATGCAAAATGAGTTCTTCTATTAAACAATAAATTTTGATTTTTATTACTTCTTAATATTTGAAAGCAATAACCAGCGATTATAAACAATAACAAATGAATTACTTATAACATAAAAAGATAAATGTTAACACTGGCGAATAAATATCAAAAGAAACTTTTTCCCACTTTTCATACATTCTTTTCTGCCTCTGAAGTGTGTTTATAATACTTTCAGCATCATTTTCATTCAGATTTCTTACTTCATTTCTCACCTTCTTATGAATTTCTTCAATATTCTCATTATGATTGCTGTATACATTTTTCAAATGGCCCCAAAGAAATGTATCTAAAGGTGCGAGGTCTGGGCTATTTGCAGGCCAATGTAACGTTCCATATCTACCGATCCATTCGTTATACTGATGGTTTAAAAAATTGCGAACCTCAATTATATTATGGGAAGGCGCTCCGTCCTGTTGCCATATAATATGTCGACGTTCTTCAAGTGGCAATTCGTCGGGAATATCTTCGATTTGATTTTCTAAAAAATTAATATAGCGCTGGCCAGTTAATGCTGCCCGCAAAAACAATGGTCCTAGAATTTTATTTTGTAATATCCCATACCAAACGTCGATTGAATTACGCCCCTGAAAAGCAATATCTTCGACGGTAAAGGAATTTTCAGCTGACCAAACATGAACATTTCGTCTATTAAACATTCCCGCAGTTAGTATGAAATAAATTAGGATCTTGCCGCATTTTCTCGTTAATATGTGTGACAAAAGTATATATCCTTTCTTTGTGATCAACACTAAGCTTTTGAACTGGCATAATTTGATTTGGTCTATACTTAAAATACTTTAACGTTTTGTGAACTGTTCTACAAGTCAACATTTTATTTCTTCCATATCAGAGATAACGCGCACAATCGCAAATTGATTTTTTTGGATTCTCTTGAAAATATAATAAAATCGCTAGGCCCCTTTCTTCATTTCTTTCTCTTCTTTTTTCATTGCCCAGAATTCCTCTTCTAGTCTACTATTTGTTTTTATTGTGGTGTTTAATGATGGAGATATTTGTCCCTCTTAAATACTTTCTTCATATTGTCTTTGAGCCGCTCTAATATTATTGATATTTTTTAAATTAATTATAACATTTTATATCTCTCATTAACTCATTTTGCATAAAAATAAAATTATAAATTCACGGTGACTAAAGTGATATTGTCAACATTGACATTCACTTTGACTTACCTACGACGAAAATTTAAAAAGGTAGCAGGCATTTCGTTTGCAACCTGGATAGTTGCGTTTAAAAAAATAATTTTTAATTTGAAATAATATTTCAAAATCGATTAAAAAACCGGATAGGGTACGATATACAATATGTATTGAACTTCTCCTAGAATACAAAAATATGATAAAAATCATTCCATCCAATTTAAAATAAGCTAGAAAATCGATGTTTTATACTATATTTTTTTTATTCAATGCTTATTTGTTTTGCTGATAAGATATATGAATGATCCATGAAAATCCCCAATTCTTTCATATTTAACACTTTTTCTTATCTAGTTATCTAGTTATAATGCCTGTTCAATTTTATTTGGATATCCCTGTACATATTTCACCCCCCGTCCCCACTTTATTCTTCCGGTCTGGCTCGGCAGACCAGTCATTTTGTTTTAAGCACATTTAAAGCCATTAAATCCCGCAGAGACTTTGACTACACCTAGGTTTAGCCATTTTTATGTAGCTAGCTCTTAGACTATATACATCATTTTAAAAATATCGGTTCAAGACGGAACACTTAAGAATTCAATATTGGGCGTGTAAACATTGCTGAAGTTTTTAGATAGTAATATAGTTAATATCACCTAAGATTTTAATGGCGACTGTTGATGACACATGTGTCACACATGTCATTTCTAGTAACATTCTTATTACACAACTTGAACTTTGGTCAGGGCCGGACTTCACATTTTGTACCAAAATTTATGACTTTAAATAGTGGAACAGAATTTTTCTGAAATTAATTTACTGACAACTTATGTGTAGAAGTATGATAAAACAATTGTACTAGAAACTAGATCTATGAATAAGTTTAAACGAGCATGTGGTGATACCTATCTGCCACCAGTCTCACGCCGCTCTTGGTAAGATCATTTATTTTTAGTTTCAACTAAACGAATTCGAAACGACAATTAAATTTGAAAACAAAGTTTAGCCCTAAAATCATCAAAAACAGAAATAATAAAAAATCGATATAAGTTTAAACTTATTTTCATTAGATCGATTCGCGGAACCTTCGGACACTTTATGGTTATGTCGTTTGGAGTGAAAAGGGTAGAAAAATATAAACGAATACTCCCAATTGGCTTTTGGTTTATGCTCCGCAGAATTATCTTAGAGGTGATCGTCATCTGACGAACCTTTGCCACCGTCTGAAACACAGTGACGTTTGGTGAAATTTTAAAGTTGTAAATAGTAATACATAGGGGTCCCACTATTAAGTCCTCTCTGCGCTGCGTTAGAGCTGCGCAGGCGCACGTCACCTGTCAGACGTCATCTGTTATATGTCATACGGCATCTCTCAACTGTTAAATGTCACACTCTCGGGCGACAGCTATTATGGCCTTAGCTACTTGGGCTTAACTACTATGGCATTAATATTTGACATACATCACGTGTTGATGATGAAGTTATAAACCATGTGAAAACATATGACAGGTGTCAGTTGTCCTTTAAGATATGTCAACTGTCACTTGTCAGACGTAAAAATAGAAATTTGACATATGTCACGTGTTGAAGATCACGTCATTAGACATGTGAAAATATATGAAAGCCGTCACGTGTCAAATGTCACCTGTCACTTATTAAATGTTAAAATTATTATTTCGTCGCGTGTTCTACGGGACGTAACAAGTGGTTTGGAAAAAAACCGAAGTCAATCGGTCAACTCGTTCGCGAGTTATGGGTTATTACGTCCAATGACTAAATGACTCGGGGTGAAAAGAATTGGATGAGTGGGTATGACAAAAAGGCCTTTTGATTAGTCAAACTGTTTTAAAAAATACCTCACTTAGAATACTGCAAAAGACTGTAACACTGCTAATGCCTAAATGGCAAAGCATATTATGCAATGACCATTGTCAATGATCATTTCTTAGTAAGAAATAAATCAGTACTTGTATACGTCGTATATTCTAATATTTATAAATCCTGTATACTACAATATTAGTATAATGGTGTAAAGATTGCATTGATAGAAGCATTTGAAAAAAATTAGTAATTCGCGCGAGCTTAATTAACCAAACACGAATCAAGGTCAGCTCAACCGTCATTTTTTACTGTTTAGACCAGGGGTCTTCAACCTTTTTTTTTATCGAAGGGCCACGTTTGAGTTTCCCTGACCGGCGGGCCAAAATCAGTTGAAAGCGGGAAGGTGGAACAGCTCCGCAGGACCCGAAAATTTTTCGGGGCCACGTCCAAATTTTGCCAAATTTCATCATGAATTCACCCAACTACAACCAAATTTCGTAAATTAAATCCCACCAAAAACATACATCGCACATCGCGTTTAAAATCGTCGCAACTCAAAATTTTTAAATTTTCTGATTATTTTAAAACCGAAATCTACTTTGCGTACTCTATCTGTTTACAAAACCCTGCAGCCGAGTATCACTAATTTTTCGCTAAATGGCGGCACCAATTTTGTAACTATTAATTTTAGGACTAAACTGTCGTATCTCAAGAAATATTTTTGAAAATCTTCTAGTAATATTTTGACAAAGATTTTCTTTTGCTTTTTGTGTAAAATGTATCTTTTTTGAGTTACGACAGTTTTGAATGGGATGTGCGACATGTAAAAAAACCGGCCAACTTCTCGTCAGGACTGTGTGTTATGTTATCGGAAAAAAATAACTGAAATGTAGAAATTATGCCAAGTTCCTTGCCTACACGTTATTAGCAGTGTTTTGACAAGTACAGAAAGATATTGATTGTGTGAACTGAAAAATGTACAGACCAAACTTGGCAATTTTTCAAAGGTCTCAACATTGCTCAGTTCTTTAATGAAAACTTTTACTTAGTGTGTAAATTTATCAATTCACACCACTGAAAAAATTCCTGTTGCACATTACTAGCTACATCAGGCTGAATGTTTCTTATCACAGTACGAATTAAATCTTTAAGAATTTCAATTGTATCGAGTTTATTTTTATACACATTTAGCATGTCCTTATAACCCAAAAAAATGTAAGGGACTTAAATCCGGCGACCTTGCCGGCCACTCTATTGGACCACGTCGCTCTATCAATCTCCCTGGAAAAGTGTTATTTAAATATATTCTGACATTAGCAATATAATGGGGAGGTGTCCCGTTCGGTTGATACGACAAAAGTTCATTTGGAAGGTCAAGATACTATTTTTATTTTGTGGTCAAGATGTGTTTTAGTAGTCTAAGATTGTTAGGGGCTTCCCGTTTTGATACATTGAATAGAGGTCGCGCCTTGTACTAAAAGTATGATTATTCGTAAAATAAAATTAGAAAGCTGCCGAAACTCCGTTTTCTTTAATAAAGACAATACTGGATATAGGTATTGTAATATAATCTTTGTCTACGCACGCGCAGGCTGCCAGCTGTAGTAGATATGAGATTACCAATAATTTTAAAAATATCTCATCGAAGAACAAGTGCTAACTTGTAGCCAATACACCTTTTAAAGCCGATCTAATTTTTTAAATAACAATTTAAAAAAAAAGTTACCCAAGCACAGCCTCGAACCCACGACCTCTTGGTCCAACTGAGATTCTACCTCTGGACCACGCTACTAATGTGAGAAACCCCGTACCGATGCCGTTTTATTTGATGACTAACATTGGAGTGGCTGAAATCGTATTTCCATGTTTAGTCGCTAATATAATCTATACTTCTATACTAATATATAAAAGAGTAAATTGACTGACTGACTGACTCATTCATTCATCAACGCCCAGCCAAAACTACTAATGCTAAAAAGCTAAGAAATTTTGCACACAGCTTTATTTTAAGCCGTAGACGTCCACTAAGAAAGGATTTTGCAAAATCCGCTCTTTAAGGGGGTAAAAGCAACGCCTAAAAATTAAATTATTTATTTTAAGAACTACTAAGTTTTAAGGAAAACGCCAAAACACGTCATTTTTATTTTATTTTATTTTTCTACATGAGGCTACTTTTTTTCGTGTTGGAATTTTACCCCTAAACACACCCATATCACTGATTTAGCAAGGCCCGGCCCTAACTATCAAATATTAAAAGTTGAAACTTTGTATACAGCTTTAGTTTAGACCCCAGACGCCCAGTAAGAAAGGATATTGCAAAAGTCACCATCCAAGAGGGTAAAATCAACCCCTAAAAATTAAATAATGTTTCAAGCTCAAACCGCTCGACCTAGAAAGCTAAATTTTGGCATAAATGTTTATTTTAGGGTGTAGGGTTTCGATAAGAAGGGATTTTTTAAAACTAAAATTCCAAGGGGTTGAAATAACCCCCTAAAAATGAAGGTATTTTTTATCTCAAAAAGTATTTGCTATTTAAAAAACTGTAAAACACGTCAATTTTATTTTATTTTTTACGTAATATGCCATTTTTTCCATGATCGATAAGTAGTATACAGGGTGTCACGATAACGAAAGTGGGCCTTATACTATTACTTGAAAACTGGACAGTCCATAAATGAAATTACACAAAATGTGCTAACTTTTTCTTAACAGTATTTTATATACAGGGTCTGCCACAATACGCAGAAAAGACTATGAATGCGACACAGGGGCAAAAATATTTTGTCAAGATTTGTTCACTGTATAGGAAAATAGTAACAGTTTACACTATTATTGTGTACAAGTCATATTGTACAGGATGTGTCACGGCTATATGTTTTACTATATATTATACTATACTTATATACTATTCTTATACTATACTTATATACTATTCTTATACTATACTTATATACTATTCTTTATAAGATACAGGGTATGCCACAAACGTCAATGTTCAATAATACATAAAGGAAATAACTTATACGCGTGCGAAGCCGCGGGTAGGTAAAAGCTATCTATATCATATATACTAACTAGTACCCGCGGGCTTCGCCAGCGTGTTTTAAACATGAAATCTATTTTTAGAATATACAGGGTGAGTCGGGAGGAACGCACCTAGTTCTAGGAGTGTATTCTACACGTAAATATATGTAAGTCAAAAAAACCCAAAAATTGTAATTCAATTTTTATTTTTTTATCGCCTATTCACCAACAAAAAAATGAAAATAAATCGTCTGTATCATATTTTTAAAACGTAATTTCAAAACGAATAAAAATCGGATTACAACTTTTGGGGTTTTTTTGACTTATATTTACGTGTAGAATACACCTCTAGAATTTGGTGCGTTCCTCCCGACTCACGCTGTGTATTCTAAAAATTTATTTCATGTTTAAAACACGCTGGCAAAGCCCGCGGGTGCCAGCTAGTTAATAATACATTAATACAATGCAAATACAATGCGCATATTAGGTACCTAATTGGTTTTTCTTTGTCCAACCCAAATGATTTGGAGAAGTTTATTTCACGGGGCGGGCGGTTCGACTGTATTTCCATAGTGGGAGTGGCGCGATATATTGGTGAGCCGTCGACAAATGTTGTCTCTTTTTAACTTCCTAAAGCGCATATGTCTGTTTCTCTCTTAGTTTTGATGAGTTTATATCGTCGATATAAACCTATGAGGCCAGTTTAAAATACGACCCAGCCAGGAGCAAACTTGGATATCTTTCGACGATGGCATGGCTTGATTCTTTCTTGGGGAGCTTTCGCATGGAAATTGCACTTTTTTGAAAGAAAAGTTTGGTGATGGACGGCGCGTTTGACAATAACATCATTAAAATCGCTAAAATAACTAAACAACAACATATAACTAAAAACATACAGTTAAAAGGGTCTCAAAAAGAAAATTGTCTAAAGAAAATAAAGCCCTAATAACACTAACAAACAACAAAATTTGAAGCCTCCAGAATTAAGTGATTTAAATCTTTGGTATTGGTTTCAGTTTTCCATAAGATGCTGTAGTTTTGTTTTAAAAATATGAACAGAATTAGATCACTTAATTTCACTGGGAAAATTATTAAACTTAATTAGAATAATTAGATCCTGGATTGTGGAAGATTGAGTTTTTGCCATTTTTTTTTGGATAAGAATAAAATAATCTGTTTGCCTCCTTGTACTGTACGGATGTACCTCATGTTTATAAATATTTTGGCTTGTTGGTATGTGGGTGCTTGAACTGTCTTAATTTTAAAAATAAAAACCAACATTAAGAAGTCAATTCATTTTTAAGCAATCGAGCATTAATGCTATTGGGGTATGCTTGGGTAATGACAAAATTAGCCTCATAGCACGGTTTTGTAATTTGTGGAGCCTAGCTATTTCATTTTGGTTTAGCAAAAACAGTACGGAAGCACAGTAATTTAGGTGGGAAAAGATAATTGTATTGTATATTATTAACCTTGTCCACGCCGATCAACATGGGGAACATCGTGAAAGGTAATGGACGCTGTAATTTATTTTTGTTAATTATAATAATGCTGGCATTTAAATTGTGAAAGGCTGTCGTGGCGATCGTCCAATATTTGTGTGGTTTCTGGATTGTTTCACGTCACACAAGTGGTTGGCATCTTCAGAAGGTGGGCTCAGCTTGACTACGTAGAAACTACTGGAACCAACGAATAACTAATACTGGAAGAATACCAACTCGCGTTGTTATTTGTCGCAGCACGGATCGAGTATATATATATATATATATATATATATATATATATATATATATATATATATATATATATATATATATATATATATATATATACTGGGAAGGGTAGTCTTGACCGACAGTTGAATAGAACATATTCCGTTTTTCTTTTTGTTAATAAAAAGAAAACCATACATATAAGCTATCATGTAATAATTTCCATTATTGTAGCCTTGAAAAAGGAAAAAATAAATTTCCGAAAGCTTGGCGTTTGTGAAAAAAGAGTTTTACTTCGTCCCGAGACCGCTACCCCAAGAAAATCAACAGTCGTTCTATATATATATATATATATATATATATATATATATATATATATATATATATATAAACTTAAATGATTTTGGCTGTAAGGCCCTTTTTTAAAAACTTTATTTTTCAGTAAAGAAATCGACTACAACATTTAGGTTTCAAATCTAGACTGCTTTACTAAAATAAAATAATATTGAATATTACAAGTATTGTCATATGCTGATCACAGCAATTACATAATTAGGTAAAAGTTAATTGGAGTCATTGTCCATTGCTACACAGTGGCGTGGTCCGATAACTCCTCCCCCATTAGAACGAGGCATCCCCTGGAAGGGTGACTTGTTGTCTTGAAGAGGGACGTCGGCATCGGTTTCTTGGATTCTCTGATTCCTCTTCTTTTTGGAAATGGTCCATTTCTTATACCAGCAGTACCCGATTAGGATAATGGCTACCATGTATAAGATTACGCTCCATATACTGGGCAGTACGTATTTTGTTAGAGGGTGCATATCTTCAATTGGAATTATAGGGCTTCCCTTGTTTATTAAGTAATTCGGGAGTTTCTAAGTGGTCTTTGCATCGCAGTTGTCTTCTTCTGTAACCGTAGCTAAGTATTGGTTAGTTTCAGGTATTCTTTCGATCTGGTTTTCAGAGATCATAGTTTTTGATGCTGGAAATATCATTTAGAAGAATATCTTCTTCACAGGGTGTTTTGAAGTTTCCTTGCAGGATATTCGGACAATGGTAATGTTTACCTACTGTCGGTACACAAGCTATTTAGAGGTTTGATTAAATTTAATTTAAGTTTGAGAAAATAACGTGCGATATTGTAACAAATTCTGATTCGTAGACTGTAGGATAGGTAGGATATAATATAGGTCATACTGATCTTAAAAGTCAATTAATATTAAAAGGAAGTTATTATTTTGTTTCCTTCAATTTTACATTGAACCTTTAACAATTATTCGTATTTAGAGGTGTTTGCAAGGGTTATTTTTAACGAAACCTGATTTTTTAATAAAAAGAAAAAATCTTGTACGCGTTAAAAATAGATTTTTGGCAATATAGTACTATTTTATCATAACGTTTTCTCTAACTAATTTTGTATCATAAATATAAGTAAGCTTAAAATTATTATATTGGTTATTCAGATTTTTTTTTTACTCTACAATTTTTGGCTATGTTTTTGATGTCTGTCCTTTGTCCTGTGATGAGGAACTTGAACTGTTTTTAAAAATATAAGTTTTTCGTTTGGGTCTTTTTATGTTAGATAGATGTATTTTGTCCGTAGTGTTGCCATGCGTAGGTTTAATTTTTGCTGTTTTTAAGTTTTCACTTACTTTAATTATTTCTTCGGGTTTATATTTGTTAGAGGTTTTTGATTGTTCCTGTTTATTTTTGACAAACACCTGTGTAGGGATTTCTGGTAATTTTTCACGTGATTCGTTAGCTTTGCTAATTATTTTTTCTTTAGAGTGTTGCATGGATTCGTTTAATTTTTGGTAAAATAGTTTCATTTTGTCGCGATGTTTAGATGTATAGGTGTTTACAAGTTGCTTTTCTATTTCAAGCTCGAAGGGAGATTCCGTTCCGAGATGTCCGGTGATTATCTCATAGGGTGCTAAATTAGTGACTGAGTGGATCGTATTGTTATACGCCAAAATGGCATAGTTAACTTTATTTTCGATTGGTTCATTTTTGAACTCTTCTTGATTATTTAATAATCTAATATGTTCGATCAATGTAGAATGAAACCGCTCGATTATGCCGTTTGATTCTGGACGCTGGGAACTTATAAAGTGAATTTTGATTTTGTGTGTTTCTAAAAGTTCACGGATTATCGAATTTTTAAACTCTAGTCCGTTATCTGACACTATTTGCTCCGGGATACTGTGATTAGAAAAATATTTAATAAGATTGTTAGCTACTTCCATAGATTGAGCTGAGTTTAATTTATATGCTTGTGCATATTTGGAAAATGAGTCAATTATAGTTAGGAATTTACAGTTTTCTAAGGAAATACTGTCAATATGTAAAATTTGAAAAGGCCTAGTTGCCGTAGGTGTAGTATTTAATTCTAATTTTAAGGGATTTCTGTCGTACTTTGTTAATTGGCAAATTTCGCAATCATTAATGTAGGTTTGAATTGAGGCATGTTGGTTGGGCCAATAGTAGTTGTTTTTTATACGTTTTTCAGTTTCATCGATACCTCGATGATTGGTTTTGCCCTCGTGATGATTTTGAATGGTTTGTTTAATTTCGTCATTGTCAGTAACGTCAATTAATTTTTTCGTACACTTGATCATATTAATTTGTGAATTTTTAAAGTATTTTTGTAAGGTGGTGCTAAACTTTTCGTATACAGGGTCTTCGAAGTAGAGATGGTATTTAACTTTAGGGACTATTGTTTCCTTAATAAAATTAACAACTTCTTTCTCAAAGTTATTTTTTGAAAACTGTACAAAAGTACGTTGTTTTGAATTAAACAAATCAATACGAGATGGACTGGCAGGGGCATATTTAACTCCTGAGCTTATTATTTGATTTTTTCCGAGGTTGACGGGACATTCTACAATGGGAATGCCTATAATAGGATTTTCGTTAGATGAATGAACCGTAACATCACTATCTTCTATAGCATTTTCCGCCGTATCTAAGTCTCCGGTTTCAACCAAAAGAGATTGATTTTCAAGGTCGTTACGACTGTTGTTTTGACTGAGATTGCGATTAAAGTCGTCTACATACGCTTGTAATTTAAAAATAGCGTCAGGTCTAGTTTCAGTTTCGTTTGCGTGTAACTCGATCCGGGACAGCGCGTCTGCGATTTTGTTAGGGCATCCTTTTTTATAAATAATTTCGTAATTGAGTTCTTCGCTATTTATATGTTCTGTTCTACTTTTAGAAATTTCAAATTTAACCTTTTCGACATTGAAATTGTTAAGATTTGGATACTCGTTAGTAAAAATCTGAAAATCTTTAAAATCAATGACATTTATTGGTTCTGGAAAGTTAACAGATTTTTGTATTTCTGTTTTATTTAGAATGACACAGAGAGCTTCGTGATTTTTTACTTTGGTCAAACATTCGGGTATTTCCAAGTCGCCAAAATTTTGTATAAGGTATGATTACGTCACCATTTGCGACATTTCGAATAGGAATTTTTATGATTTGTTCAGTTCTTGGCTGAACAATTATATTATTATTAGAATTACCCGGGATGTTATGGTAAAATATCCTAATTTTTGAACTAGGTGTTGTTAGTAAATTACTTTGAAGATCGACATTTGCTTTAAGAATTTTTAAGTTGTCTATACCTAATAGGCAATCAAAATAATTGTGAAAATTAAAAAGATAAAATTTTTGTGGACTAATTTTTTCTTTAAATAATTTAGCAAGCGGAATAGTAGTGCTGAAATGCTCTGAAGATGTACCGTGTGCCGTGGATATTTGAAAGGGGTCTTTTCGGATGAATTTGCAAAAATATTTTTGGGCAATATCAGGTTTAACGAACGATCTTGTACTGCCTGTATCAATTAGGATTTTTAATTGAAGTTCCGGCACAATTATATAAGGCAGTTGGCTACCGTTGTAGGCAAAGGTCATTAGATTAAATTTGGGTGGTTGTGATCTGAGGCCGTCATCTGAAAAAACTCGTTTTCAGGTTGGTTTTCAGGTTCTTCGAGGTACTCAACATACGGTTCGCTATAAATTTGATCATTTATTGAATTTTCTGCATCACATTGATTGTCAGTTTGTTGTTGGGATTATCTAAATAAAAGTCACTACTAGGGGAGTGAATAAACAAACTTATATTTTCTTATAAAAGAAAAGAGAACCCAGTTGTTAATACAACGACACGAGTCTTAAAACTAAACTGTAAAATAATCATTCTTTAGATTATTGGTTTCACAGCAGTAAGCAATATAGGCTACATTTGCAGAATGCTGACGTATCATAATAGATTAATACAGCTTGGTATCCTATTATATATTTTGTTATTTTAACACTCCCACTCAAAATTATAATAAAACATAAAACTTAAAATAGGTACAAGTTAACAAAGTAATAGTAATATAACATTGGTTACAGAACTAAAAGTTCATAGTACCTAAGCCAATGTTTTTTCTCATCTCTAACAGTCACGAAGCAGGTACGGATTTGGTAAATATATCCGTTTGTTGGTTTTCTGTGGAAATATTCAAGTTTAATTTTACCCATTTGTATTTGGTCTCTAATAAAATGATATTTTATTTCTATGTGTTTCGCTCTTTTATAATTTGTGGGATTTTTAGCAATGCTGATACAACCCATACTATCCTCAAAGATTAATAAGGATTCATGTATAGGATAATTTATGCTTATAAATTTTTTTTAACCATAAACCCTCACGAACACCTTCAAAACAACGCATTATTCTGCTTCTGTCGTGGATGTTACGACACAATTTTGTTTTCTGGTATTCCAGGATATAGTACATTTTTCGAATGCTTTAAATACATATCCTGTGGTAGTTTTTCGATCAGCATCACTATTTCCCCAATCAGAATCGACATAGCCAATTAGTATTTTACTATTAACATTGACATTTCTATTATAAGTCAATTTGAAATCTAGAGCACCTTAAATACATATATCGCAATACCCTTTTTAAATATTGCCACAGAGTTTTATTATTTTTACTCTGGTAACGACTTAAAATATTTACTGCAGTGGACAGATCAGGTCGTGTACAAAGCATGGCATACATTAAGCAGCCTATTAGATTTTTACAGGGAGCATCATAATTTTCTTCTGACATTAATGCTGTGTAATCTATTGTTGTTGGTAACGGAGTTTTAATTGGTTTGCAATCAGACATTTTAAATTTTTCTAAAACATTTTTCAAATATGTGGTTTGATTTATTGAAATTGAAGATTTTGTTTGAATAATTTCAATGCCTAGAAAAAAAACTAAATATTGTTTAAATCAGTCATATCAAAAATGTTACGAAGATAAGTTTTTAAACTTTGCATTGTATCAGGATTTTGAGTAACTAGGATTATGTCATCCACATATAATAGTAAATAAATGTTTTTTGTTATATCATTTTTATTTAAGAAATATATACAAGGGTCTATTTTTGAACCACAAAACCCTTTTCTTTTAAAATGATATCAAACCGTTCATACCAACACCTGGCTGCTTGTTTTAGACCATACAATGCTTTGTTTAGTTTACATACCTGATCTGATGTGACTTTTATGCTTTCCGGTATTTCCATATATATTTCTTCATTCAGAGTAGCATTTAAAAAGGCAGTTTTTACGTTCATTTGATGAACTAAAAGATTATTTTGATTTGCTAATGCTAAGAGAATTCGAAAAGAAGAAATACGTGCCACTGGTGCAAAGGTTTCCTGGTAATCATCAGGATATTTTTGACTGAAACATCTTGCAACCAGACGCGCCTTATATTTTACCGGATTACCATTTTTATCACTTTAAGTGTAAATACCCACTTGCAGCTTAATATATTTTTATTTAAGGGTTTCTTTACGATCGTCCAAGTTTTATTGATTTCAATAGACTTAAGTTCGTCTTTAATAGCCATTTCCCACTGATTTTTATCTGTTCTATATTGAATGTCAGAATAACATTTTGGCAATGAATTGAATACATTTTGTACAGATAATACATGGGTAGGAATTGGTCATCATCGTTATCGACGTACGACACTGGCAGACGATTTTTAAGCGTATCACTCCTGCGTAATTCATTATCTACTGAGTTGTTATTACTCTCAGTTTTTGATGAATCAGGATTTGTGCTCATAGGAATTTCTAAGTGGCCATGGCCGTCATCTGATATCTCAGATGTTTGGGTTTTGATTATTGAAGCTTTATTTATTTTGTCAGCTTCTTTTTCAGGGGACGGCCTTGAGACTTTGAAATTTATTTCATCAACTATAACATCACGAGCTGTGATAAATTTCGCTGTCTCAACGTTCCACAGTTTGTACCCATTTTGTTTTATTCATAACCGACGAAAATGCATTTTATTGATTTTTTATCGAATTTATCGGGTCGGATTTTTAAATGAACATAAACGGTTGAACCGAACACCTTTAAAAATTTTAATTGTGGCTTATGGCCGTGCCACATTTCATATGGCGTTTTATTTGTCTTTATCGCTTTAGTTGGGATTCTATTTATTAAATAGGTAGCAGTTAAGACTGCCTCTCCCCAGAACGATTTATTTGTCTTTATCGCTTTAGTTGGGGTTCTATTTATTAAATAGGTAGCAGTTAAGACTGCCTCTCCCCAGAACGATTTGTCAAGACAAGCAGAACATATTTCACGAGCTTTTTCTGTAATCGTTCGGTTCATACGTTCTGTTACGCCATATTGTTTAGGTGTATAGGGAACTGTTAAATGGAACGTTATTCCTTTTTGAGAGCAGAAATCTTTAAAATCATTGGACAGATACAGATACTCATGGCCATTGTCGCAATATAGGTTTACTATTTTTACATTAAAATAAGCTTCACTTTTAGCCACGAAATCTTATACATAGATAAGACTTGTGATTTATATGTTAGCAAATAAGTGACCGTATAATGGGTGTATTCATCAATAAAAGTTACATAATAATTTTGATTAAGCATTGTTGGTGGTGAAATAGGCCCACACACATCAGTATGAACAATATACATATAAAGGCCTATTTACGTGGTCTTTATTTTTTATATGTGCAAAAGGAAGTTTTGTTTGTTTAGCAAAAATATAACCTTCACATAAAATAGTAGTTTTAAAATCTAAGCTACTAAAGTGATTAACATCTTCGGCCATTTTATTATTTATTATTTGCTTAAACTTGATTGGACTAATATGGCCAAGACGTGCATGCCATAAGTTATAATCATTTAGATAGCTTAGGGTCAAAATTTTATTTGTTAAATTAACTACATTTTTGACCACTTTTAATGTTACACCAACTAAACCATTAATTTGCTTACCCGACAAGATGATTTGACTTTGTTTGTTTAGGACTTGTACACCTATTGAATTAAAAACAACAGTCATGCCACTTTGCTAGATACGGCAAACAGACAGAAGGTTTGCTGAGGCATCTGGTGCATACAGGACGTCTTCCAATGTTCCATAAACACCTTCATTGGTTTGTCCATGAATCACACCGCGTTTAGTAGCACTTAGACACACACCACTTTTTGCAACATTAACAGACACTGGCGGTGATAAGGTGGTATATGATGTAAATACATCATCCCTATTCACAATGTGACCTGTTGCTCCGGAGTCCAATAGAAATGTTAGGACTTTATTTGAAGAAGTTTGTGGAGTTTGAATGAAGGCAAAACTCCCACTGTTTGTAAGATTGCTAAGATTGTTACTTGGATTTTGTGTACTAGATTTTCCTTGGTTTTGTAACATTCATTTATAACAAAAACAATCCGTTTTCAAATGGTTGTTGCGACCACAATGATCACATGAAATATTTGTAACTTTATATTTTTGTTTGTTATTTCCCTCTTTCTTCTTTTCTTAGACATTTTTCTTCCAATCTTTATTTTCCTTCCATTTGTTATTTTTCTTAAATTTGTCCACTTGGTCCTGGAGTAAAATGAATGGAACTTGCCTTAAGGGCTTTTTGGTTATTTACACATTTTGGTGTGATTGTTGTTTAACTTCATGGTTCAATAATCTGGTTTTAACAAATGCCAGGGTGAGTTGATTTTCTGCTAATGTTTCAAGAGCAGTAATAACACCTTCATAAGACTGGTAGCGTCAACAATAAATGTGCGACTTTATCCATTTCATCGAGAGCAGCTCCAGCAGCTTATTATCCATGATTTATAGGTTATTTAAACACACCCGAAAACTCAACTATTATTCGCGTTGCCCTGGGCCCATAACCTGTTGGGATTATCTAAATAAAAGTCACTACTAGGGGAGTGAATAAACAAACTTATATTTTCTTATAAAAGAAAAGAGAACCCAGTTGTTAATACAACGACACGAGTCTTAAAACTAAACTGTAAAATAATCATTCTTTAGATTATTGGTTTCACAGCAGTAAGCAATATAGGCTACATTTGCAGAATGCTGACGTATCATAATAGATTAATACAGCTTGGTATCCTATTAGATATTTTGTTATTTTAACAATTGTCAATGTTATACAGTTCTTCAAAAACAAATTTAGGTCGATTGTTGTTAAGGGAATTTTGTCTAAAATTTTGGAAATTATTGTTTGGTGTTTGATTGACCGAAAAATTGTATATTTGTGTTTGTTGGGGTTTAAACGTATTTCTTGTACAAATTGTCATAGGTGTGGGTTTTGTCATTTGTTGACTACTGGTTTGATTGGGCCTAAATACATTTTGATTAGAGGGGCCAGGACTAAAAGAATTTCTGGGATTAAATCTATTATATGAAAGTTGTGTGTTATTTGAATAATTTAAATGTTGTGGTTGTAATCTAGGTGTGAAATCTTGTTTAAGGACCTGCGGTCTTTGTTTTTGCATTTTAACCGATGTGTTTTGAATTTGAAAATCATTCGTAAACATGTTTAACGCGCTATTTAAATCCTTTGGATTCTTTGTTCGCATTAAAGAGCCCATTGGTTCTTTGAGACCTCGTAATAAAACTCTTAATGCTAATTTTGGCAATATTCTGCTAAAGCTGGAGCTTGAACTGCACTTGCTCTAGCAGAAATATAGGATAGTTGTAAGTTAAGTAATTTTTGAACTTTATTAAGGAAATCGAAAGCATTTTCGTTTTCTTGTTTAAGTTCAACCATTTCAATATTTAATGTGAAAATATCACGTTTGTCAGCATATGTATTCAAGAGGGCTTCTTTTAAATCTGCCCAAACATTGATAATACATGACGAGATATTTATGGCCGCTTCGCCTTTAATTTTTGACAAAATCGAACTCATAAGATACTCATTTTGAGAATTATTTGTATCGACTGTGTCGTAAAAATTATTCACAAGCTTTTCGCAAACATCTATAAATCTTGGTAAAAGTTCAACTTCACCATAGAATTCAGGGATCATGATCTTGTCACTTAAATGATTTTTATCTTTGATCTTCTAGTGATCTTGCTGTAAGTACTTCTTAGTCATATAGAGGTTGCCCGCGAAAACTTTATAAGTTAGACAAAATACAACAAATTCTGGTTCTCGGCTAGGCTCAAACCTTACCAACTTTTATTCTTCATTATTTAAAAGTACCCATAAAATTTTATAAGTATATTTTACTTGAAATTTTAGTAAAACAAAAATAATGGCCCCACAGCTCAAACAAGAATATTTAAACATGATCCCTGAATTCTATGGTGAAGTTGAACTTTTACCAAGATTTATAGATGTTTGCGAAAAGCTTGTGAATAATTTTTACGACACAGTCGATACAAATAATTTTCAAAATGAGTATCTTATGAGTTCGATTTTGTCAAAAATTAAAGGCGAAACGGCCATAAATATCTCGTCATGTATTATCAATGTTTGGGCAGATTTAAAAGAAGCCCTCTTGAATACATATGCTGACAAACGTGATATTTTCACATTAAATATAGAAATGGTTGAACTTAAACAAGAAAATGAAAGTGCTTTCGATTTCCTTAATAAAGTTCAAAAATTACTTAACTTACAACTATCCTATTTCTGCTAGAGCAAGTGCACTTGAAGCTCCAGTTTTAGCAGAATATTGCCAAAAATTAGCATTAAGAGTTTTATTACGAGGTCTCAAAGAACCAATAGGCTCTTTAATGCGAACAAAGAATCCAAAGGATTTAAATAGCGCATTAAACATATTGACAAATGATTTTCAAATTCAAAATACATCGGTTAAAATTCAAAACAAAAGACCGCAGGTCCTAAAACAAAATTTCACACCTAGGTTACAATCACAACCTTTAAATTATTCAAATAACACACAACTTTCATATAATAGATTTAATCCCGGATTTTCTTCTAGTCCTGACCCCTCTAATCAAAATGTATTTAGGCCCAATCAAACCAGTAGTCAACAAATGACAAAACCCACACCTATGACAATTTGTACAAGAAATACGTGTAAACCCCAACAAACACAAAGACACAATTTTTCGGCCAATCAAACACCAAACAATAATTTTCAAAATTTCAGACAAAATTCCTTTAACAACAATCGACCTGAATTTGTTTTGGAGGAACTGTATAACATTGACAATGAACAACAAATTGACAATCAATGTGATGCAGAAAATTCGATAAATGACCAAATTTATAGCGAACCGTATGTTGAGTACCCCGAAGAACCTGAAGACCAACCTGAAAACGAGTTTTTTCAGATGACGGCCTCAGATCACAACCACCCAAATTTAATCTAATGCATGACCTTGGCCTACAACGGTAGCCAACTGCCTTATATAATTTTGCCGGAACTTCAATTAAAAATCCTTATTGATACAGGCAGTACAAGATCTTTCGTTAAACCTGATATTGCCCAAAAATATTTTTGCAAATTCATCCGAAAAGACCCCTTTCAAATATCCACGGCACACGGTACATCTTCAGAGCATTTCAGCACTACTATTCCGCTTGCTAAATTATTTAAAGAAAAAATTAGTCCACAAAAATTTTATCTTTTTAATTTTCACAATTATTTTGATTGCCTATTAGGTATAGAGTATAGATAGCTTAAAAATTCTTAAGGCAAATGTCGATCTTCAAAATAATTTACTAACAACACCTAGTTCAAAAATTAAGATATTTTACCATAACATCCCGGGTAATTCTAATAATAATATAATTGTTCAGCCAAGAACTGAACAAATCGTAAAAATTCCTATTCGAAATGTCGCAAATGGTGACGTAATCATACCTTATACAAAATTTTGGCGACTTGGAAATACCCGAATGTTTGACCAAAGTAAAAAATCACGAAGCTCTCTGTGTCATTCTAAATAAAACAGAAATACAAAAAGCTGTTAACTTTCCAGAACCAATAAATGTCATTGATTTTAAAGATTTTCAGATTTCTACTAACGAGTATCCAAATCTTAACAATTTCAATGTCGAAAAGGTTAAATTTGAAATTTCTAAAAGTAGAACAGAACATATAAATAGCGAAGAACTCGATTACGAAATTATTTATAAAAAAGGATGCCCCAACAAAAACGCAGACGCGCTGTCCCGGATCGAGTTACACGCAAACGAAACTGAAACTAGACCTGACGCTATTTTTAAATTACAAGAGTATGTAGACGACTTTAATCGCAATCTCAGTCAAAACAACAGTCGTAACGACCTTGAAAATCAATCTCTTTTGGTTGAAACCGGAGACTTAGATACGGCGGAAAATGCTATAGAAGATAGTGATGTTACGGTTCATTCATCTAACGAAAATCCTATTATAGGCATTCCCATTGTAGAATGTCCCGTCAACCTCGGAAAAAATCAAATAATAATCTCAGAAGTTAAATATGCCCCTGCCAGTCCATCTCGTATTGATTTGTTTAATTCAAAACAACGTACTTTTGTACAGTTTTCAAAAAATAACTTCGAGAAAGAAGTTGTTAATTTTATTAAGGAAACAATAGTCCCTAAAGTTAAATACCATCTCTACTTTGAAGACCCTGTATACGAAAAGTTTAGCACCACCTTACAAAAATACTTTAAAAATTCACAAATCAATATGATCAAGTGTACGAAAAAATTAATTGACGTTACTGACAATGACGAAATTAAACAAACCATTCAAAATCATCACGAGGGCAAAACCAATCATCGAGGTATCGATGAAACTGAAAAACGTATAAAAAACAACTACTATTGGCCCAACCAACATGCCTCAATTCAAACCTACATTAATGATTGCGAAATTTGCCAATTAACAAAGTACGACGGAAATCCCCTAAAATTAGAATTAAATACTACACCTACGGCAACTAGGCCATTTCAAATTTTACATATTGACAGTATTTCCTTAGAAAACTGTAAATTCCTAACTATAATTGACCCATTTTCCAAATATGCACAAGCATATTTAAATTAAACTCAGCTCAATCTATCGAAGTAGCTAACAATCTTATTAAATATTTTTCTCATCACAGTATCCCGGAGCAAATAGTGTCAGATAACGGACTAGAGTTTAAAAATTCGATAATCGTATCTAAGTCTCCGGTTTCAACCAAAAGAGATTGATTTTCAAGGTCGTTACGACTGTTGTTTTGACTGAGATTGCGATTAAAGTCGTCTACATACTCTTGTAATTTAAAAATAGCGTCAGGTCTAGTTTCAGTTTCGTTTGCGTGTAACTCGATCCGGGACAGCGCGTCTGCGTTTTTGTTAGGGCATCCTTTTTTATAAATAATTTCGTAATCGAGTTCTTCGCTATTTATATGTTCTGTTCTACTTTTAGAAATTTCAAATTTAACCTTTTCGACATTGAAATTGTTAAGATTTGGATACTCGTTAGTAGAAATCTGAAAATCTTTAAAATCAATGACATTTATTGGTTCTGGAAAGTTAACAGCTTTTTGTATTTCTGTTTTATTTAGAATGACACACGTGATTTTTTACTTTGGTCAAACATTCGGGTATTTCCAAGTCGCCAAAATTTTGTATAAGGTATGATTACGTCACCATTTGCGACATTTCGAATAGGAATTTTTATGATTTGTTCAGTTCTTGGCTGAGCAATTATATTATTATTAGAATTACCCGGGATGTTATGGTAAAATATCTTAATTTTTGAACTAGGTGTTGTTAGTAAATTATTTTGAAGATCGACATTTGCCTTAAGAATTTTTAAGCTATCTATACTCTATACCTAATAGGCAATCAAAATAATTGTGAAAATTAAAAAGATAAAATTTTTGTGGACTAATTTTTTCTTTAAATAATTTAGCAAGCAGAATAGTAGTGCTGAAATGCTCTGAAGATGTACCGTGTGCCGTGGATATTTGAAAGGGGTCTTTTCGGATGAATTTGCAAAAATATTTTTGGGTAATATCAGGTTTAACGAAAGATCTTGTACTGCCTGTATCAATAAGGATTTTTAATTGAAGTTCCGGCAAAATTATATAAGGCAGTTGGCTACCGTTGTAGGCAAAGGTCATGCATTAGATTAAATTTGGGTGGTTGTGATCTGAGGCCGTCATCTGAAAAAACTCGTTTTCAGGTTGGTCTTCAGGTTCTTCGGGGTACTCAACATACGGTTCGCTATAAATTTGGTCATTTATCGAATTTTCTGCATCACATTGATTGTCAATTTGTTGTTCATTGTCAATGTTATACAGTTCCTCCAAAACAAATTCAGGTCGATTGTTGTTAAAGGAATTTTGTCTGAAATTTTGAAAATTATTGTTTGGTGTTTGATTGGCCGAAAAATTGTGTCTTTGTGTTTGTTGGGGTTTAAACGTATTTCTTGTACAAATTGTCATAGGTGTGGGTTTTGTCATTTGTTGACTACTGGTTTGATTGGGCCTAAATACATTTTGATTAGATGGGCCTGGACTAGAAGAAAATCCGGGATTAAATCTATTATATGAAAGTTGTGTGTTATTTGAATAATTTAAAGGTTGTGATTGTAACCTAGGTGTGAAATTTTGTTTTAGGACCTGCGGTCTTTTGTTTTGAATTTTAACCGTATTGTATTTTGAATTTGAAAATCATTTGTCAATATGTTTAATGCGCTATTTAAATCCTTTGGATTCTTTGTTCGCATTAAAGAGCCTATTGGTTCTTTGAGACCTCGTAATAAAACTCTTAATGCTAATTTTTGACAATATTCTGCTAAAACTGGAGCTTCAAGTGCACTTGCTCTAGCAGAAATATAGGATAGTTGTAAGTTAAGTAATTTTTGAACTTTATTAAGGAAATCGAAAGCACTTTCATTTTCTTGTTTATGTATTCATATATGTGAACTTTTAGAAACACACAAAATCAAAATTCACTTTATAAGTTCCCAGCATCCAGAATCAAACGGCATAATCGAGCGGTTTCATTCTACATTGATCGAATATATTAGATTATTAAATAATCAAGAAGAGTTCCAAAATGAACCAATCGAAAATAAAGTTAACTATGCCATTTTGGCGTATAACAATACGATCCACTCAGTCACTAATTTAGCAACCTATGAGATAATCACCGGACATCTCGGAACGGAATCTCCCTTCGAGCTTGAAATAGAAAAGCAACTTGTAAACAACTATACATCTAAACATCGCGAGAAAATGAAACTATTTTACCAAAAATTAAACGAATCCATGCAACACTCTAAAGAAAAAATTATTAGCAAAGCTAACGAATCACGTGAAAAATTACCAGAAATCCCTACACAGGTGTTTGTAAAAAATAAACAGGAACAATTAAAAACCTCTAACAAATATAAACCCGAAGAAATAATTAAAGTAAGTGAAAACTTAAAAACAGCAAAAATTAAACCTACGCATGGCAACACTACGGACAAAATACACCTATCTAACATAAAAAGACCCAAACGAAAAACTTATATTTTAAAAAACAGTTCAAGTTCCTCATCCCAGGACAAAGGACAGACATCAAAAATATAGCTAAAAATTGTATAGTATAAAAATCTAAATAATCAATATAATAATTTTAAGCTTACTTATATTTATGATACAAAATTAGTTAGAGAAAACGTTATGATAAAAAATAGAACTATATTGCCAAAAATGTATTTTTAACACTTAAAAGAATTTTTCTTTTTATTAAAAATCAGCTTTCGTTAAAAATAACCCTTGCAAACATCTCTAAATACGAATAATTGTTAAAGGTTCAATGTAAAATTGAAGGAAACAAAATACTAATAATAACTTCCTTTTAATATAAATTGACTTTTAAGATCAGTATGACCTATATTATATCCTACCTATCCTACAGTCTACGAATCAGAATTTGATATTATATCGCACACTATTTTCTCAAACTTAAGTAGATTTAATCAAACCTCTAAATGGCTTGTGTACCGACAGTAAGTCGTACCACTGTCCAAATATCCCGCAAGGAAACGTCAAAACACCCTATGAAGAAGATATTCTTCTAAATGATATTTGCAGCATCAAAAAATTAAGATCTCTGAAAACCAGACCGAAAGAACACCTGAAACTAACCAATACTTAGCTACTTTTCCAAAAGAATGCAACTGGGATGCAAAGACCACTTAGAAGCTCCTAAATTATAGGGACTATTCAAAGGAAACCCTATAATTCCAAATGAAGAGATGCACCCTCTAACAAAATACGTACTGCCCAGTATATGGAGCGTCATCTTATACATTGTAGCCATCATCCTAATCGGATACTGCTGGTATAAGAAATGGACCATTTCCAAAAAGAAGAGAAATCAGAGAATCCAAGAAACCGACGCCGACGTCCCTCTTCAAGACAATAAAGTCACCCTTCCAGGGGATGCCTCGTTCTAATGGGGGAGGAGTTATCGGACCACGCCACTGTGTAGCAATGGACAATGACTCCAATTAACCTATACCTAATTATGTAATTGCTGTGATCAGCATGTTATGACAATACTTGTAATATTCAATATTATTTTATTTTAATAAAGCAGTCTAGATTTGAAACCTAAATGTTGTAGTCGATTTCTTTACTGAAAAATAAAGTTTTTAAAAAAGGGCCTTACAGCCAAAATCATTTAAGTTCGTCGATCATTCGTCGATCCTACCGACTGCACCACTTAAATGATTTTGGCTGTAAGGACTTCTTAGTCATATAGAGGTTGCCCGCGAAAACTTTATAAGTTAGACAAAATACAACAAATTGTGGTTCTCGGCTAGGCTCAAACCTTACCAACTATTTATTCTTCATTATTTAAAACTACCCATAAAATTTTATAAGTATATTCTACTCGAAATTTTATTAAAACAAAAATAATGGCCCCACAGCTTAAACAAGAATATTTAAACATGATCCCTGAATTCTTGGTAAAAGTTCAACTTCACCATAGAATTCAGGGATCATGTTTAAATATTCTTGTTTAAGCTGTAGGGCCATTATTTTTGTTTTAATAAAATTTCGAGTAGAATATACTTATAAAATTTTATGGGTAGTTTTAAATAATGAAGAATAAATAGTTGGTCAGGTTTGAGCCTAGCCGAGAACCAGAATTTGTTGTATTTTGTCTAACTTATAAAGTTTTCGCGGGCAACCTCTATATGACTAAGAAGTACTTACAGCAAGATCACTAGAATGATGTCCATGCACCTGTCTTTGATATGCCTTCAAAGATCTCTGCGTTGCTGGCCCTGATATCCACTCAGGTTTTGCCTGTAGAATATTCGCTTCTACTGCAACTGGACTCCCGGTTTTTCGAACGATTCGAATTGGGCTACTCAGTTCACCCTGGACCGGTCACGAATTTCGACGATTTTCACTAGTTTTTTCGCGAAACCGAAGCCATTTTAGGTTGTTTTTTTTCATAAATCGTAAAAACGAACCAGTTTTTTTCGAAAACTGTTGAAATATACTGCGCCACTTAAATGATTTCGGCTGTAAGGCCCTTTTTTAAAAATTTTATTTTTCAGTAAAGAAATCGACTACAACATTTAGGTTTCAAATCTAGACTGCTTTATTAAAATAAAATAATATTGAATATTACAAGTATTGTCATATGCTGATCACAGCAATTATATAATTAGGTAAAGGTTAATTGGAGTCATTGTCCATTGCTACACAGTGGCGTGGTCCGATATATATATATATATATATATATATATATATATATATATATATATATATATATATATATATATATATATATATATATATATATATATATATATATATATATATATATATAAACCAAGAACACGATTTTCTCAAAATTAATTTAAGGCATACAGAAGAAATAACACAATGTAAACTGAGTCTACCTATGAAAAAGTCCTTAATCACAATCCTGTCAAAAAATAGACGTAACTTGTCTTGATAATGTCAAACCAAATAAGTTAGTCTTCGATTGGGTAGTCTGTGCTTTTGGACTCCTCGTATGACATGAAAAAGAAAAAAGGATTTCAGGTTTTTATAATACAATACATTACAATATTTGTCACGTTTGCTCGAACAGTCTGATATTCTTCTATGAAACTATAATTGGAATTTTTGTCAAAAGAATATTTGCAATAATTTGTTTGAGTATTGAAAGCTTTAAAACCTAGACGTGACGTTAATGCATTAGAACTGAAACACAAACACTGAATACTTAGACACTGTAAAATATACCACTAAGAAACTTATATATATATATATATATATATATATATATATATATATATATATATATATATATATATATATGAAATAAAGCTACATTACCATGGTTCGTAGGCCGATTCTTTATGTTTTGACAACAACAAAATCTATAATAGTCCCTGCTGCAAATTACTTGTTTGCCTGTTGTGATCCTACCCACAATTCAACAAGAAACCTAAAATTAATGAGTACATGACTACTAACACTTTAATACCTAAATTATAACACGCAACTTATTTAGGAAAGACACTGGAAGGTTACTTTTACAACAGTTTTATCTTTACAATAAAATAAAAATTCACTACATACATGATGGCTACAATAATAATTGATCTATTACTACTATTGCCAAGAAAAAAGTTATGTTCATTGCACAGTTTTTGTACAAGGCTGATCGATTGTATATCAACTTTTTTTCACGTAATATGAAGGTACAAAAGAAAATTGCTGCCGGAATATATATACCATTATATGTTTAGAGTTTAACAAATGGGGGTAATTCCAGAGACGGCTTCTAACCTAGTTGGAAATAAAATTAGGATTCGATTTGAAAATAAAATACAAATATTTATTTACCCACATTGTGTTATTTGAAAGTGCGAGATACGAAAATATCATACAGGGTGTCTGAAAAGTCTTAGCATGGGCAAATATCTTTACTATTAATAAAGATAGCAACACCAAATTTTAGTTGTACCTTATTGGTTAGTAAATCTACTTTTTTACGTAATTTGACTCTTTCAACCCCCTTGGGGGGTTACGCTAGCGAGTTGAGGTCCAAAATTTTGGATGCAAACCTATGCCGTGTGGCCTCTTCGTTTAAAAGTCTTCAAAAAAGAAACATTGTTTTAGTATTTTAGTATTTATTTATTATTGTAATTCATTTTTAAATGGCAAGCCTATAAAAATTATAACTCGTAAATCGTATAATCGGGCGGGGCACAAGTCGACCATTAGTCGGCCACTTGTGCCAAACAGTACAAGTCGGCGCTGCTATTATTTGTTTTGTAGGGCACTTTTTTCTAACTTTTTTTCCAACTTTACTTCTTCATTTGTCGTTTTTATATGTTTTGTTTTTTGACATCTGCGCAGCAGACCAAAATGCGTACCACGCGCAAACCGAGCGTGCTAGACATGCGCACGGAATTTCAGGAGTTGGACTTTGGTGTCTACATTTGAACCCATTCATTTTTCAGAATATATCTCCAGTAGTTAAGGTACCACTACGTATTTAACTTTATAACTTTGTTCCCAAGTTTTTTTCGACTTTATTTTTCATTTTTTGCCATGTGCGCAGTAGATCAAAATGCGCACCACGCGCAAACCGAGCGTGCTAGACATGCGCACGGAATTTCAGGCGATGGACTTTGGTGTCTACATTTGAACCCATTCACTTTTAAGAATATATCTCCAGTAGTTAAGGTACCACTGCGAATTTAGACAACAAAGTACATCCCCTGAAATTTCGTGCGAATGTCTAGCCCTCTTGGTTTGCGCGTGGTACGCATTTTGATCAATGGTAAAACTTTTTCCCCAAGTTTTTTTCGACTGTATTTTTCGTTATTTGCCACCGCGCAGATAGCAAAAAAGAAAAATAAAATCGAAAAAACTTGGGAAAAACGTTATAAAGTTAAATACGCAGTGGTACCTTAACTACTGGAGATAGATTCTTAAAAGTGAATGGGTTCAAATGTAGACACCAAAGTCCATCTCCTGAAATTCCGTGCGCATGTCTAGCACGCTCGGTTTGCGCGTGGTACGCATTTTGGTCTACTGCGCAGATGTCAAAAAACAAAACATATACCAACGACAAATGAAGAAGTAAAGTTGGAGAAAAGGTAGAAAAAAGTGCCCCACAAAACAAAAAATAGCAGCGCCGACTTGTGCTGTATGGCACAAGAGGTCGACTAATGGTCGACTTTTGCCCCGACCGATTATACGATTTACGAGTTATAATTTTTATAGGCTTGCCATTTAAAAATGAATTACAATAATAAATAAATACTAAAATACTAAAACAATGTTTCTTTTTTGAAGATTTTTAAACGAAGAGGCCACACGGCATAGGTTTGCATTCAAAATTTTCGACCTCAACTCCCTAGCGTAACCCCCAAGGGGTCGAAAAAGTCAAATTACATAAAAACGTAGATTTATCAACCAATAAGGTACAACTAAATTTGGTGTCGCTATCTTTATTAATAGTAAAGATATTTGCCCATGCTAAGACTTTTCAGACACCCTGTATGATATTTTCGTATCTCGCACTTTCAAATAACACAATGTGGGTAAATAAATATTTGTATTTTATTTTCAAATCGAATCCTAATGTTATTTCCAACTAGGTTAGAAGCCGTCTCTGGAATTACCCCCATTTGTCAAACTTTAGAATAATACAAGATAGGTATTTTATTTAAAACGACTGATTGATTGAGTATTTTATTTAAAAGATTTCACTGAAACACTACTTTAAAAATTCTACTGGCAGCCTTGTCGAGCACTCAATGCAACAACACATACATGCAATATTCGAATTATTTGTTTTTGAAGCTTAACAGCAAAGAGTAAATAAGGTGTCCTAACTATTATTTGCTTATAAATGAAAAATTTCATCACTTCCTTTCCTTCTAAAGTCAGTCATGATGATACATTTCGGAGCATTTCTCTTGAAAAACAATGTTATTGTAATAAAAGTAACCCATACTACGAACAACATATTTTAATTGCTTACCAGGAAGAGAAAAAATAATCCACCTTGTTGTTAGAATGCTATAATTAAATAAATAGCTACAGCAAAATCAAAATGACAAGCAGCCATTTTTACATCTAAAAAGAAATTGTGGACGGGTCCACCTTAGCTTACAAACAAGCCAGACCGGGAAGTAGGGTGGTAATATAATTAAATTGTTGGATTGGTCGCATAACGCACCCATCTCTTTCTGCAGTATCGTTGGTTGGAGACAAGGAAAAATTTGTATGTCCGAACTTTATTCGCTACAAGTCTGGCCGGTACGTATGCCGTAACTAAGCGTGTTGCGATACTTGCCATAAGAAGTTTCATGGGTCTGACTGGAACTCAACGAAGACCAATTAAGAGAAGTCCGGCTTTCTAGTAAAAAGAGATGCAATTTCTTGACATTTCAAATTTAATACTAGCGGCACCACCACCCAGTGAAGTAACTAATGCCGGTAAAAACGGTCGTGACAATTGTATCGATCGCTCGAGTGACGTAGCGGGTAGGCGGGGCCAGGAGCAATCATGGCGGAGCCGGAGGTTCAAATTTATTTTAACTGTCTTTCCAAAAACGCATATTTACGAATTTTTGTTGATATCAACAAAAATTCGTAATTGTGCGTTTTTGGAAAGAGAGTTAAAATAAATTTGAAGGCAGAAAGAAAAACTAGTTGAATATTAAAGGTTTGAACGGATAATAAAAGTATCTTCGACATTTCAAAAAAAAAAATGTATTAACAAACAATAGATAAATACAAAGTTACGGAAATATAAAGAGGACGACTTAAAACAAATATCTCTTAAAATGAATTATTGTCTAGGTTCTGTTTGTTCCACTAATGAAGTTCTTAACTGAAACAAAAAAAAGTTATAAACTGTTCTAAGTTAATATCACATGATCTCACTAGTGTGTAAGCACACAATATGCGATGAATAAACATTTTTAAGTAGAGCAAAGCTGATCGAATCTCGGTCCTATCTTCTTAATGCCTCTGTATTAAAAGCGGTGAGCTCTACTTAAAACTTCTTGAAAATCTTGCAGCGTATGCAATATAGAAATTTGCAGATGTCAGAGCAAAGGCAATCAAAATACAGCTTTGCTCCGACTTCTTCATTGACCTTCATTGAACCTTGCTTGAACCTAAGTTACTGTTACGATTAGAAAAAACAGTTTCAGAAAATAGCACACGAGGCTTGAGGGACATGCCTGCATAGTTATGTTCCATCTCAAGTTGGCATTTTGAAGGTGACCTTGGAAAACTACCCAACTTTAATGTAGAAGGGGCATCAGGGTTATTAAAATCATAAATGCGAAAATGATCCTCGCAAACGAAAAGTCGGAACAATTTTTGCTTGGGCTTATTGTACAGGCAATTTTCCAAGCAGATAATGTGGATGGATCTTTCGGAAAAACATGAAATTTCTTGTTATTGTAATTTAAACTTTTAACTTTTACAAAATATGCATTTTTACATGATGGACACTTACATGAAAAGTTCTTTTTCCCAAGGACAAATGAAGCTGCAGCCAGACTAGACATTTTAAAAATATTTTAGATTTAAAGCTAGTCGGCACAGATATTAAGAAAGTAATAAACACAAAATATGATGAATTGTCTACATTAAAAAGGATACGTTACGGTAGTCCAGTCATAAGGTTAGCAAAACCTGGTCTCTGCCTTCATGCCATGTGAAGAGCTAAAATTAAATCAAAGGCCCTTTAGTTTTATTCATGTAAGTACTTAACAGGAATGTAAACTTTACACTTAAAAAAATTATTGAAAATAAATAATAAATAATGGTATGATCAGTCGAGACTCGAGACCCCATATTTACTTCAACAATTTAAATAAAATTAGCATGTTTTTAAAGAAATCTAGGTACCATTTACACTTGCTGTTGCAAGAACAAAATCAGATTTTGAAATAACATTACAACTGCAAGTTTAGACGTCAATTTCTACAAAACATACTGTGGTATGAACTATAATAATAATTAACAAGAACCATGGAAGTGTATTTAGACAGCTTATAAAACAAAACCACAACCTGGTAAACTTGAGATCATAGATGATAATATTGTAAATTTTTGGAAACACAATGACATGTCTACGATAATATTACGAATACCCTTAACAATATCCCACCGAATTTAGTTTCCGGCATCTGTTAAATTAATACCTGTTCGAATTATTGTAAGGTCAGTGACCCAGAATAATAGTTATCTTGATCGGGTGGAAAAGGTGTACATAAAGAATTTGTTGTGGTATTTGTGCTTCATGATAAATAATTCATTATGTACTTACCTGAACTATGAAATGATGATCTAATTAATGCCTGTATTAATAAAAAACATAAAAATTGTCGACAGGACCTTTTCAAACGACAGCCATAACTCAAAGAGAACAAACAATTTTCCTGTTACTCTAAGACCAACGTTTGGAGCAATTTTAAACGCACACTATTGGCCTTTCTCGTGGGTTAGAAAGAAATAGCTTATTTTTACATATGATCTGAGTAGTAGGTAGTAGTTAAACAATTAGGACTTGACAGCATAAATGAATAGTATTCCTTTCATTGCGAAGAGCAACTCCTAAACTGGTCCAACGCGTGACATGTGTTTCTTTCATTTAATATCTGTTGCGGTAACACGCGTGCCAGCTTCTCTACCCTGTGAAAGGAATACAATCTGTACCTCGTCTTGCTTCACCATGTGAGATCCCCTCGTCCGTGTTGTACATGCGCCAATTTAAACCTTCAGACCCCTGCTGGAACTCTGCGTGATCCCAGGTCATATTTATAACTAGCGTCTAGCCGGTACCGAGAATGTCGATCCCGAATTTTGCCGAACTATTGTCGATTGTCGCAACGTAATTTATGGCGCTAAATTTGAACACAATGTTTTTTAGATTATGTTATGACTATGAGTTATGATTTGATGAGTCGTTAGTGACTATTCATAAATTACGTAACGCTGAAAGGGGAGGATGGGGTTCATCCGGTCGTACTAGCCGTTTCGGAGGGGTCTAGGGGTGTTTAAGGCACCGTTATGTAACTTTACCAATTACAGTTCAAATGCGAATTATTTTTCCCCTTCATGCGCGTATAGATAATTGTATTAATTTTATCGATGTTATTAATATAAAATAAATTTAATTACATTATAAATTTTAACCAACAAAAAGCTATTCATTTTATAAAATTAGGGGGGTGATAGGATTTTGTCGTTACGTAACTTGGGGGAGGGGGTCAAAGACTGCGTTGTGGATCGTTACAAGGGGGAAAAGGGGGTAAAATTTGTCGAAATTAGCGTAACGTAATTTATGAATAGCCCCTTATAGGTTTTTTAACCCACTCCCCGAAATGAAGAGGATTTTAATTCCACCCGTATTTTTTTAAATATTTGTTCGCGCAGAACTTCGACGTGACTTAACCTATTTTAAAGAATTTTTTTGCATTCGAAGTGTTCTCCAAGCTGGTCCCATTTAATTTTTTTCGCGATCTCCCTACCGTAATTGGTTGGAAATTAACGGTTAGTGAATAATTTTAGTATGGACAACATTTTGTTCGCAAAGTATTGAGCACAAAATATATATTGTGCGACAACATATTCTTTCAAGGGTGTGTTAAAGATTTTAGCCTTCATTTCCTTCAGTAGTGGCGGAGGGAGGGGGTTAATTAGCTATACCCTAGAAATGATCAAATAAATGTCGATTTTGTGTTACTTTAGCGCCTTTAAAATAATTTCACCCTATAGGTCAAAAACGGTATAATAAAATTACGTACTATGTTTTTTGAACGCACTAACTGGAATGCTAACTTCTGCCATTATCTATGATTATTTTTTACTTTTTAGTGGATATGTGGGAAGTCGGTTTAACTTCGGGATCGCCATTCCCGGTACCGGCTAGACATTGGTATTGTAACGTACGTTACTGCGAAATCGCGCGGATTCGCGAGACTAGGTACTCAACTTAATGTTTTCTAGTTTAATCTGCTGCAATGATATTCTCGAGCTGTCCGGATCGGTCACATGGGTTTCCGAGAGCATGTACTCGGGGTAGAAGTGTCAGGTACACCGTTCTAACTGGCCGTTGGTGTCTTTTTGACTTGTCATTTGTCTACCGTCATTTACTGACGGCATTTTAACTTTGACAAGGCTGGGCGACAAACGTCCCTTGTAGAGGAATTTAAAATCCAGGTTCATCCCTTTTAATTTCATAGAAATTCTTCTGTCGGGAACTCGGAATGGTAAGTTGTAATGATTTTTCTAATTATTTTTGTATATTTTGAATGGAAGTGAATTCCGACCTTTAAAATCCACGTATTTAAATTAGCCCTTGTGGTTCGTTTAGGGAATACCCAGCTGATACTGATACTCATACTCCTACGGTTAGTGTTATTGATACTGATACTCATACTCATACGGTTAGTGTTATTGATACTGATACTCATACTCATACGGTTAGTGTTATTGATACTGATACTCATACTCATACTGTTAGTGTTATTGATACTGATACTCATACTCATACGGTTAGTGTTATTGATACTGATACTGATAGTCATACTCATACTCATGCTGAGACTGATCCTATTTACTAAAGTCCATATGACTATTGATTATTTCACCTACCTAATGGTTTAGTGACCTAATTATAAGGCCCAATTTGATGGATTAGTCCATGTTCTGAATTACCTCATTGAAGTCACCGTTTTGTGAGATTTGACTCATCTTTGAGGGTGAAGACAAATATTTTTTGGTTAATTAGAGAACAGTCTTGGGGAATGTGTTCCTGCCAAGGTTTGTGAGATAAAGGACTCCTGAAGTTCCAGGTTCGGAGTTTTAAACAGCAAGCTAAGTATATAGTTTTTAAGTGCGATGAAAAGCCAAGTGTGAACGAGCAGTATTTTTTATATTTAAAACTAATTTAAACGGTAAGTTCTAGCGTGTGAAGGAGTTGCAACTACCTAGGGGTAGTTAAGATCATTTCCCTTTTTCGTATAATCAACTGATATTTTTGCAATACCTTTTTATCTCTTTCTTTTTTTTTAAATTAAACGTTAATTAAATTTCAACAGTATTTCACATAAGTACATTCTTTAAATTAAACATACAGTTTACTTTTTAACATTGTTTCATTTTGTACACCTTTTAAGTTTACTTGCAGGATCTTTAATTATTGGTAGTGTGCTCTTTGGTACATTTATATTACTGCAAGTGGCGCCTAATTAGATCTGTTTGTTAACACACACCAATAATGTTAAGGGGTGTACATTTGTTTTAGGTAAGTACATTGATTTTGATCATTAGCAGATGGCGTTAATAAGCTTTAATTATTAAAACCCCCCCTTAAATAAATTGCCACGCAATATTGAGCTAGTCGATCGCTTGTTGTCATATCTCTAGCCCTGAATATAATAACATTTAAATGACAATGAACAATAATTTGGTTACAGTATATTTATGGGTCACTAGGGTGGGCGGGGCCTTATGCGTGTCATCATATGATTGGTTGGTTTTGATTATGACGTTGGTCACCTTATGTTCCACTTTGCTGTATGGTGCGATTTTTGTGTTCTTTAGTATCGGGGTCCATGATTTATGGATTTTTACTGCTTCCTCTGTTTTGTTGAAGTTGTCTGCATGCTTGTGCATTTCAGTGGCTTCCCTGTAGAGTGTGGCGTGATAAGAAGTCGATGCGAGAACTTGTGTTTCGTCGAATTTGATGCGATGGTTTGTCTTTGTAAGTATGTGTTCTGCTACGACGGATTTGCTGTTCTGTCCCAAGCGGCAGTTGGCTTTGTGTCCCTTAATTCTGGTGTTTATTGGCCGTTTTGTTATTCCTATGTATGTTCTTCCACATGTGCAAGGTATGTGGTATACTCCCCAAGCTGGCAAAGAATCCCTTTTATCTTTAACCGATCTTAGACATTCCTTTATTTTCCTTGTATATGGTTTTAATATTTTCCTTTTAAGCTGGGTAGAAATGGTCTGGCTGCTAGTTGATTCTGATCGTTGGTTCGGTTGTTTTTTGGTTGGATGGTCTTCTTTATTTCCTGCTCCGAATACCCATTGGCCATTAAAGCGTTTTTCAGATGCTCTAGTTCCGCGTTGAGTGCCTCGAGTTCACAAAATCTTCTTGCCCTTTCTGTTAACGTTTTGATAACACCATATTTGGATATGGAACTGGATATTTTCGTATATATATATTGTTGATGTGGCTGAGGAATTCTTTAAGCTTTTTTGTGACTCCATATAATGAAACTGTCGTCGACGTATCGGAACCATATTTTTGGCTTGGAAGGGGTACTGTTTAAGGCTTGTCTTTCAAGCTTTTCCATAAAGAAATTTGCTACAACTGGGCCCAGAGGGCTTCCCATTGCTACTCCTTCTGTCTGCTCATAAATTTTGTTGTCCCATGTATACTTTTTCCAATGGAAAGTGAAACCGCAAAAAAGTAACGCAGCCGACACCTTTGACGCAACAGTGTCGATAAGGTATAGCCATATAGGCGTCCCAAAATATTCTAACCAATTTAAGATGGGACACAATAAAAAGTTTTAACGTTTTAACCAACTATTATTTATAAGTATATCAAAACCTAACTGAATCTGCAAAAACGATGTTTAACCATAGAAATAATTGTATTCATGGGCGTACCGTCGACCGATAATTAAGACTTTAAATTAATGGCATAAATACGTTGTTATGTTTATGATCGTTTTGTAGTAAGTGTAACTATATTATATTTACACCATCGTCCGCTCCCCAGGCGTGCACGTATGGGCGTACCTTTACGACGCGGGGTTTGTCATGATCGAGATCAGATATTGAACTGAGAACCAAGGACACACATAATGGCTCAGATGCGTTGTGCATGTCACTTTCTTGTCGTTATTAGCCAGGGCCTCGGCTCTTGGCTATAATTATTTTTCCTAAGTTTTTTCCTGGAATTATAACTTAGACCACTACCTGTCTAAGAAACCATTTTTACCATTTCGTGAATACCGTTCTGGTCCCACTATTCGGTGCAAGACTCCCTTGACCAAGAACGTTGATTTATCCCAAATTAACAAGTACCAAGTATAGACTTCCTACATCTGAGTACAAAAGCCTGCGTCTAATCTCGAGACGCGGAGTGCATGTCTTTCATCCGTTTCACTCAATCGTAACGACAACCGCGGAGACCGCCACACTGAATTTAATTACTAATGCGGAAGACTTTCGTCCTCTTTCCTGTATATAGACTCTAATTCATGGATTGTCCTGCCAGGCACTCAGCAAAAGACCCGCCGCTCGGCCCAATTCGCTTAATTGTCCGATTAAAGTTGTCCATTTCTCAGCAGCATTTTGGAATAATTTTCCTCCTTCAAACCATCTTCCCCAAGACATGTTTCCAGGTTGAATCTCCCTACGCGTTACAGCTAGCAAGGTAAAGCCATTCGGCCTGTCCCTTTACTAGTGTCGCAGGGATCAAGTGCGTCCCGTCCCAAGACGCGAATTTTATGAACAAAGGACATCTTACCTGACACGTCTTTTTTCAAAATTTTCTTAGCGGAGTGACGCTCCTCACTAAGGATGTTGGGTTATTATATCTAATAACTGATTAAGGACAGTTGCTTAGTCCTTAACTGCCACGAACTTTTCGTGAATCCCACTCACAACCTTCCATTTCAACGTTGTAATTTTTTGACGGAGTTTAGATTATCTGTAGACAAAAACCGCGGCACCGCTGGACGTAAGTGTCGTTGCTAAGGCGGGAGGACGATGGTCGTCCGCTCCCAAGATGCGCGTAGCAAGGACCAGCCGCTCGGCCAAATCGCCGAGTTTTGCGATGAAGTTAATCTATTCCTATTACAAGTTGAATTTTATTTTGCAAGGTCCGTATAGGCCCTTTAACTGCAATATTAATTTTTTGTTAGCTTTCCAGGTCCCGAATGGTCTCTGGGAGCACATGGTTTGTCAATGTACCGCGCAAGAATCCCGTTCTTAGTGAAGACACGAAATTTATCTTGTCAACGGATTTGACTGAATTGTTGCGCAAAGAATTTTTTGACGATTTTTTATAGAACAAGAATTTTTTAATCCCACCGCAGCCGACACACCGCCTCCAGTTCGAGGACAATGCTGCTTTGGTATTGGGCGAACTATGGCTATTTCCACAACCCGGGTTAACGACTTTATGAGCGTTTTGAGTCCGTAGCCTAGCCTGAAACGCGACCGAGAATTTATCTCTTCTTTCTTTGTTTTTTCGTTTTCCTGTTTTTCACTCGACATTTACACAGTCGAGGCTAGCTGCACACTTGACCGGTACCCTGGATGATCGACAGCCCACTAGGGATCATGAAGGATTCCCAGATATTTTACATCACCGAAACAGCCGTAAATATTTAGAATTATTCGTTGACTTTGAATATGCGTAAATCTTTATTAAACTCCGGACATGTTTCGACTGGCGATGCCACGGTCGGTACCGAAGGTCATTCAACATGTAATAATTCGCTTTCATCTACCTCAAAAGGTCGCGAAAAAGCCATTATTATAATAAAAATTCACTTACATAAACCAAGTATATACAAACAAAAACACTTATAATACGCACTTCACTGGTAAAAACCTAAAACTTAACAGCCAGATTCTCCAACGCTAGTCCGGTCTAATTTGACAACCAAAAGTTTTAAACTGACAAGTGTAGGAATAAGACAACTAAGTTTTATATTATTAACTTATTTATGAGCTTTTTCGCAAATTTATCAAGAAAAGGACAATTTTAGTGTGTACTTTCAACAATAATAGAACTAAATTCATTACAGCAACAAGTTCCAGGATGAAAATCATTTGGAAACCAAGTAAATCGCTGAAATATCACAATAATTCATAAGTTTTTAATAACGACAATGACACGACAAAAACCTGTCAAAACATAACTGATCAACTATAAGATCTTAATTTAAACCAGTACTAAATCTTAAACTTTCTTAGTTAATCTGAACGTTACTGTTTTAAATAAATCATATTCTAAAAGAGCATCTGTCTAAACGTAACGTGTCAATTAAATAGAAATGACTCCGCCCTCTGCATGCGATAATATAATATTTCCCTTAGTGGAAAAGAGATAAAACGCATCGTCGCAGGTAGGCCGCTGTTTGAACTGTATACCGAAGTTATCACTAATAAATTTGCATGAAGTGTGGGTTAGTTGCTATGCGATATCGAGCGATCCCGAGCGATCCCGGTATAAGCGGCAGGCCTGTCTCGCTTTTTATACCATTTAAATTATATTTATGAGATTCAGTTTCCTCTGGCAAAAGTATAAAGTACGTTGTCGATAAGCAATGTTTAAACAGATTTGAAATATCCGTCATGAATATTTGGTTGATGTATTCCGTTACGTCGTTCAGTGGAACTTTCGTAAATAGGGATACCATATCAAAACATAATAGGATATCGTTTTCATCGAGAACTAGTTATTTGATCTTGGATATAAAGTGGGCTGAATCTTTAACGTAAGTGTCGGTCTGTCCAATGTATGGTTGTAGTAAAGATGTTAGGTGCTTGGCTAAATCGTACGTCGGCGAACCGATGGCGCTTACACTGGGACTTAGAGGAACTTCGGCTTTATGTATTTTTGGTAGGCCGTAAAGTCGCGGTGCCACTGCTTCGCTTTTGAACATCTTTTTCTTAAACTTTTCCTTGAGGCTTGAGTTTTGAACCATGGTTTTGGTTGTTGTTATTGTCTGCTGCGTTGGATCTTTGGTTAATTCTTTGTAGGTGTTTGGATCTAGTAGGTCGTTAATCTTTGTTTTGTAATTTGCAGTGCTTATTATTACCGTGACGTTCCCTTTGTCAGCTGGCAAAGCTAAAACACTACCGTCTTTGCTGAGGTCTCTTATGGCCACGGACGTAGCTATAGCTTTCATAAGGGAGGGGTCCGACACTGCACTTTATACAGGGAAAATGAAAATGTTACTACTCTATAGTAGTTATTGGAGCTGAAGTGACATGGTGACGTCATAATTGATCAAAAGCGGAATCTATTGAATACCTATATTAAACAAATCAAGGGCAAAATATATCGAATGAGATATAGGAATATCACTGAGTTGTTTCGTTTATCACATGTATGTTCTGCAAATTTTCCTTTTGAATTTTTTCAAAAATATTTTTGTTATATCCCTAGCGTACTTTGGGTGCGTTTCTAAGAAATATCCCAGAAATATGAGGTACATCCTTGGTATATCCCCAAAATATTTTTGGATTATTCTTAAGTAAAGCAAAAAATATTCCATAATAAGTCGAAAAAGTTCATTATCGTATTTTAGCGATATTCAATAGTTTTTAATAGTCTTAAAATATTTTTAAAATTAATGTCATTTATGTATTTAGATAACTATATAAATATCACTCGAAACATTCCAGGGACAAACCAGGAATACTTCTGAGTAGTATGCCCAGAGTATATATCAGAAAAGTACCAAGTATTTTTTTGAAACACATCAGAATATTTTCAGAATATGCCTGGTATGAGACATAGAAGTATTGCATTATATTTGCAGAAAATATTTCTGAATGTACCAAGAATATTCTGGGCTATCAGAAGAGGTATTTGTTAATAAAAAAGGAAACACAGAAGTAACAACAAATCTTAAACGGTAGAATATTACATACAATTATCTTCGTCATTATATAATTCATAATACAGTATTAAGGTATCATTGAATATACGGTATTCTTTGTTTTATATTCAAATCAAAGATTATATTTAAGTTTGGCATTTAGTTTGACTTCAAATCAAGATCTAATGTAATCAAAATAAGTTCAATTTACTTTATTAAATTCAATATTTTACTATAATTTCTTCGGTACTTATCTATTCTTGTCTATAATTTCTTCGGAATCTATTTGCACTACCAGATCACGATGAGTACTCATTAGAGCAAGGCCAGTCTTTCATCTCCTGTTTTATTTCTAAGGTAAGTTTTTATCCTCTCCAGAGTAGAGAAACATCTTTCAGGGGTCGCAGTGGACACTGGAAGTGTAGCTAAAATGATAAGGGACTTCTTCGTCAAAGGAAAAAACTGTTCATCGCACTGATCCATAGCTTCTATTGCAGTGGCAGGTTTTTGCGGTACATATTTCCAGTGATTGTGCCATATCTCAGATTCACTCGGATAATTCATGCCTTCATTTTCACCCAGAAATGTTTGTGCTATCTTTTTGAGGGCTTCTTTTGTTTCGGAGTTATTATTGGTCCTGTTAGGCAGAAGCATTTGAATCCCTTTGATTGTTTTTCCATGTGGTTCAAAGCGAGCATCGATTTCTGTAATCACGTGTTCAATAAAAGGGTAAAATACGTTTCGGCGATAATATATTTCGGCAGTTTCTCCTGGTACATTACTGCGTTGGGTTTGGCTTCCAGTAGTTCTTGGAACAAATATATCGCTTGAAGACATCTGCTTTGCTTGTTCGAAAAGAGTCGAAAACTGCGATTCAGTCCTTAGATTTTGTAAAGTTGTCTTTACTGTCTTCACGTAACTGCAAGTGTTGGACAAATCGACATTGACCTTCTGCAGTGCTTTGTTTAAGTTTGTTGTGAACAAAACACCTTCCTCAGTATAACAAGCGACACGATAAGCTAACTATTTTCCATGGCGGTCTGCAGTTGATACGCTTGGGTGGCGACATCCCTATTATCAGCTTTTTGAAGTGCCTCAAGTGTTGCACGTACTACGGGAAACATTTCTGCAAATCTATTTGAATTTGAATTTTGCAGAAGTAGAAATCGTACCGAAAAAAATTATTTTTGAAGAGTTAGATTAATACATGAAAGTAATTTCATGAAACTCACAGAAATTCAAATTTCACTTAAACTGTATTGAAACTTCAAAAGCATTTTGATAATTTTGTATTTATATGTTAAAAAAGCACACGTCGCGTGGCTAAAATTTTTTAGCGCGGGGCTTCAATGGGGGGGGGGGGGTCCGGGCCCCCTAACCCCCCCCCCCCCTATATACGTCCGTGCTATGGCTTTGGATTCTTTAGGTTTTAGGTTAATTTTTAGTGGTTTTGTGAACCCGACGCACTCAACGTAGAACTAGAGCATCTGAAAAACGCTTTAATAGCCAGCGGGTATTCGGAGCAGGAAATAACCATGCAACCGAACCAACAATTAGAACCAACCAGCAGCCTGAGTATTTCTACCCTACATTTCCAGAGTAACAGACAGAATTGGTCGTTTACTTCACAAGGACAATATAAAAACTATATACAAACCAACAAGGAAAATAAAGGAATGTCTGAGATCGGCTAAAGATAAAAGGGATTCTTTGCCAGTTTCGGGAGAATACCGCATTTCTTGCACATGAGGAAGCGTATACGTAGGAACAACAAAATGGTTAATAAACACCAGAATTAAGGAACACAGAGCCAACTGCCGCTTGGGACAGATAGTCAAATCCGCCGTAGCAGAACACACACAAAGACAGACCATCGCATTAAATTCGAAGAAACACAAGTTCTTACCACGCCAGCTCTACAGGGAAGCTATTGAAATCCACAAGCATGCAGACAACTTGAACAAAACACAGGAAGCAGTAAAAATGCATAAAACATGGATCCCGATACTGAACAACACAAAAATCGCACCATACAGCAAAGTGGAAAAGAAGGTGACCAACGTCATAACCAACCAATCATATGATGCCACGCATGAGGCCCCGCTCTCCCTAGCGACCCATAAATATGACCTGGGACCACGCAGTGTTCCAGTAGTTTGTGAGCAGTCCAGCTAAGCGCCTAAAGATGCCAACCACTCGTGTTGGCGAAACGTCAAGCGTAAGAGACGGATTAACAACCCAAAAATCACAAATAGACACGCATAAAACCAGATTTGTGTCGATCAGCACTCTCAATTACTTTATCCTATTTACTTATTCTATAGGAGCGTTGTTGACATACACAGTTACGTTTCTGCTAATAAATGCACTTTTCAGTCTTTCATTACCATAAGCTTGCCTTTCTCTGCATTAAATTGTAATAGATTTCCACATGTATATTTACAAATTTCCCTAAGCATTTCATTAATTTTAGTGATGCTTCCCTCGAGATTTTTTTATTTTAACAAAGATTAAGGCCTCGTCTGCAAAAAGGTGAATACAAACATTATCATCTATTATATTTACAATATCATTAAAATATTTATAGCACGAACAGTAAAGGTTCTAAGATACCGCCTTGAGAAACCATTGAATTTTACTTTTTGTTTCCGGGTTTCCAAATAACTAGCAAATCACTTTAAGAAATTACCTCCCAGCCCAATTCGTCACAATTTTACATTCAATATTTCTCTATCTATAGTTTTAAATGCTAGCCGTACATCTATAAAAACTGCACAGATTTATCCATACATTTCCATTTATCCTGTATACTCTGTATTGCAGTTTCACAGCTATGGTTTTTCCTTAAACGTGACTGAAAATCACTTATTACATTATTTTCCTGTATATGCTCTAAAATCTGTCTATATACACATTTTTCTAAAAAAAATTTCTAGCGAAGCCAGCATATTTATAGGACGTAGATCAGAAGCTAACAATGTATTAGGCTTCTTAAAAATGTGGACAACACAAGAGATTTTTAGTGCTGAGGGTACTTTACCCTGCGAAGAGTTAATTAAATTCAGTAGTGGTTCTTTAACACTCATAATCCTATATAGATTTCATCAGGACTAACTTTGTTGGGTGGAGAAAAAACGTTTGTTACATATGTACAACCATGTAGATTAGACACTAGTAACCTTCATGTTATTTAACCTTATTTTAACGTCAGTGTCCTTAGTCACATTTTTGTCTGTAGTTTTATTATTCTGGGTTTATTAAAGCCCATATTCTGAAAGTTGTCTTCACTCCGCTACTTATTAAAGTGTATTATGACTTATGACCATGACCCGCCGAAAAATTAACGTTTTTTTTTCTAACCTTTACATCCCGGTGTACAACGCAAATTCGCACGACACACATCTGGACAGATCGAACATTAAGTAGGTTTTACGGACTAAATCCGGCGCTTTCGCTATCTAGTCACGGTTCTATGTAGAAATTAATTTAAAGGTAGTTTATCTTCCGGGAGGAGGGGGCGATCGTCAAGATTTACATGGTGCACCTCTTCGGGGTAATGGTTACCTGCCTGCAATATTTCAGCTGTATAGATAGGCCTAAGAGTTTTTGAAATATTTTTAGCCGGAAATCGAATACCACCGGTAATAAAATTAGCCCTGTTATCTGGAATTTATCCATTAGCGTTCAGTTTTTACCGTGAATTTCTAAAAACTTGATTAATTTTTCAATCATAAGGCATACGCTTTAATGACATCGCCGGATCGAATATGCGTAGTGGACATGGTCAAAGAATAGCACATCTAAATCACAGTCTAAATGTATTGTTCCGGACGGCCGAAATTCAAAACACACTTTTGCTTTTCTAACCTTTATTTACTGACAGTATCACAATAACCTTCTTTACTGACAGTCAACGCGCTCCTCAGACTGAATACAAAATAAACTTTTGTTATCTACTTTAATATTTACAGTTTTTTATTTTAGTTTTTGTTGTAGTGAATGTCGAACAGTTAGGAAAGACCATTTAAGGAACCACATCTTACAGCACCACAACCCACAAAAAGTTGGCTTGTTTGGATCTGACAAATGTGAATATCGAACATATAAGAGTAACTACGTAAAACATAAAACCCCTGCTGCAGAATTTAAATTATTTAGATGTAACAAAAAATGCAATTATCAAACACGTTATAAGTCTAATTTAAAAAGTCACTACTTGAAACATAAAACCCCTGCAGAAGTTACATTATTTAGATGCAACAAATGCGATTATCAAACACGGCATAGGGCTGGTTTAAAACAACATTGCTTGAAACATAAAAACCCCGAAGAAGTCGAATTATTTAGATGCGACAGATGTGAATATCAAGCAATGAGGAAAGACTGTTTAAGGAACCACATTTTACAGCACCACAACCCACAGAAGGTTGGTTTGTTTGGATGTGACAAATGTGAATTTCAAACAGTTAGAAAAGGCCATTTAAGGAACCACATCTTACAGCACTACAACCCACAGAAAGTCGGTTTGTTCGAATGTGACACATGTGAATATCGAACAAATTTTAAGTATAATTTAAAGAGTCACTACTTGAAACATAAAACCCCTGCAGAAGTTAAATTATTTAGATGCAACAAATGCGATTATCAAACACGGTATAGCGCTACTTAAAATCACTGCTTGAAACATAAGAACCCCGAAGAAGTCGAATTATTTAGATGCGACACATGTGAATATCAAGCAATTAGGAAAGGCAATTTAAGGAACCACATTTTACTGCACCACAACCCACAGAAAGTCGGTTTGTTTGAATGTGACAAATGTGAATATCGAACAAATAATAAGTATAATTTAAAGAGTCACTACTTGAAACATAAAACCTCTGCAGAAGTTAAATTATTTAGATGCTGCAAATGCGATCATCAAACACGTTATAAGTCTAGTCTAAAGAGACACTACTTGAAACATAATACGCTCTCGTTTCGACTGAGCCAAATTAAAAATTTTGATAAACGTGTAAGGTTAAAAGTTGTTCCTTACATCGTGAGAAATATTTTTTGTTTTAACCTCTGTTTAGGGAGGAGAGAACGGCACGACAAACAGTGCGGCCAACCTGACATACCAAATATACAACATTATTCCCCCTTTTTTTCAAAAGGAAATTTACATAGGTATTTATAACTCTCTGGTTACACAACCAACAACAAACATACGAAACAATGTGTACAATATACTTTTTAAATATTGACCCCTAACATATTACTAATCTGTTTTTAAAGACAAATATCTTATAAACTAACCTATCAACCGGCCTTACCATTCTTTTTGGTCTTAAACTAGAAACCTCAATATTTACAGTATTTACATCTGAATCTGTGACCTTGTCCTCAGCAAGCTCGTTATTGCGTAATACATCAGATTCTGTTAGACTGCCAATCTCAGAAGTCTCTTTTTCGGCCGGAACGAGTTCAGATTCTTCCTGAGTAGATGTGCTAGAAGTACCAGGATTAGAAATTGGTATATGTGGCGTTACATATCCTGGATTAGTAAATTTCTTAATCTGGTTACAGTGATTTTTTCACCGCCTTTCTAATTCTGGAACTTCCACCAAATAAGTAACTTTTCCCAACTTTTTACAAATTTTGCCCTTAATGTAAGAAGGTTTATTTACATTTCTATTATACTTAACTAAAACTAACTCACCAACTACAAAATTTACATCTGATTTACTCAGATTTACCCCTACTACTATCCATTTGCTTTAGTTGCGATTTTTCTACTCTTTCACTGACCTTTGAATTAAGTTTAGAAACACTTTTTATAAAGGTGGGAATTAGAACTGGTAGCAAAAGAGTGGAAAATCTTGTCCTTAAGGGACGACTAATAGGCTAGGCAATGTATGGCCGAAAAGGCGGTGTAGAGTGCATGAAGGGGGGGAAAACTTTTGGCTTCAGGGATGTATCGGGGGTAGTTAGGACGTAAACATACTAAAAGTCCCCGACCCTAGTCCATCCGCTTCACGGGGGGAGGGGGATAGAAAGGTCTCTTTTTTTGTTTTTTCGCTTATAACTCAAAAATGGTGCATCGTAGCGAAAAATTTCTTACATAAAAATGAAAATTTTCTACAAGATTAGTTCTATTCATTTTTTTACTACGACACACCGTTTTCGATATATCTTCTCCCAATTTCGGCAATTTTTAAAAAATAATTTTTTGTCACACATTTTTTGTCATAATTCTCCCGGTAACTCCTCGGCCGTTTCTTTTACACAAAAGTCCCATTAAAGAATTAGCGATGGGTCGTTCGCGAACGAGTCGTTCAATTTAAACGACTCTTTTCAAAGAGCCGCGAATGAGCCGCTCCCATCAACTGAACGATACGTTTACCGCTCGTTAAAATATCTGCATTACTTGGCTCGCTCTCGTCCGTTCGACTCCGTAGAAATTCCACTCCACGCTTTCGCGAGTTTCGGACAACTCGGAGAGCGCGAGAGCACCATGGCCATACCCTTTTATTTTCTTTGGAGAGCGCGAGCGGCTCAGACGTGAACGAGAGTGGGTGGAGCATCTAGCGGCCTATGATAATACATTAACAGTTTGTACGTCTTTCGTATTACTATTATTTTACGATTAACGATTAATTACTTTGCCGGAAATCTGCAACAACGTTTTTTAACGGCGTATACTGCGGGTAGTTTATAACTTTGAAATCCATATTACATAATCATTATCTAATCTACAATAAAATCATTTTTGTTAATATGTATTCACTTTTATTTGGAACATAATTTAACAACTAAAAATTTTAATCATTCCAATATTTTAATTAATTTTATTTCATTTATTTATGTATATTATTTTTCTTTGAAGCCGTCGCGCCACAACCAGGCAGCGGACCGTCGGCAGTCGTAAATGTGTAATTCACATCCGCGTTTTATGCTCTCTTTTATGCACACGAACAAGTGCAGGTGTCACGTTAAAGTAAAGAGCTCCGCGATTCATTCAATCGAACGACTCCTTGCGAACGACTCTTTCAAGTGAGCTGAACGAGTGAGCGGGCTCTCTTGAAAATGAACGAATGACCCATCGCTATAAAGAATGTTATAGAACGTTAAATTTTCTTCAGGAATGTATAACATATACTAATTTTTCTCCAATGGGTCAGAAGTTACAGCAATTTTAATTTTTTGGCTAAAAGTAATGAGTTTCCAAGAAAACTCCTTAAAACTTTCGTTATTTTCGTTATTCCAGAATTGCAACTATCTATATAAGCTAACATACTGTGCATTCATACTTAAAGAGCGTATACTACGCGTACATGAAGTGCAGTATCAAGCATACATATGTATACATAGGTAAAAGATTACTACTTTTTCTCCTATGGGTCAGAAGTTACAACAATTTGATTTTTTTGGCTAAAAGTAATAATTTTTCAAGAAAACTCCTTAAAACTCTCGTTATTTTCGTTATTCCAGAGTTTCAACTATCCATATAAGCTAATATACTGTGCACTCACACATAAAGAGCGTATATCACGCGTACATGAAGTGCAGTATCAAGCATACATAATATATAACAGTTCTCACAGTCCTAACCCAATGACCAACGGTTTAGCTTTATTTATAAAAATTTTACATTATTTATTATCACGTTATTTTACGTTATTTCTGAGTCGTGCGACCTTGTAAAAGTCAAAGGACCACAGTAGAATATAATATCTAGATGCGAGCATCTCGTGTTATCATTTGGATTTCGAAATGCTGTCGCTTCGGTCGAAATTCAAATTGTGCCTTTTTTTCATAAGTTGTCAGCCTGCAGCCAGGTGGATCTCATCTTTTGTAAGTGAACGAAAGACTGCAGCAGTGGAAGGTGCAGCTGCAAAAAGGCAGCGATGAGTTGCTCTCGACTGTGTCAAAACTGCCAGGGGCACTGTTTAAACGGCGTGCCCATTTTGAACGAGGACGACGACGAAGAAGACTTGGAGCCCTTTCCCACATCCCATGCAGACACCTTATCCAACATTGAGGAAACTGATGACGAAGACGGAGGTGATTCGCAATTCGTGCTGTGATCAGTGTCGATGGTGGAGCCAGAAGCCGGGCCCTCCCGGCCCAAGAGAAACAGGCCAAATTAATTTGTGTTTCGAAAATAATTATTCATGTAATAAGATTTTTCATTTGTTCTTACATTTCTTGTAGTTTAATGTTTCACATTTCTTTTTTTGATGTTAGTTTTCGTAAAATAAAAATTGATTGTACAAATGATCGTTACACAGTCGCCTTCTTCCGAGGTTTTCAATTTTTCACAGTTAACTTGAAAATAAATAATATGGTTTTTATTTCCGCTGATTTGAGTCAAAACAAAGCGGAAAAAATTCGGTAACGCAGTTACAAACGGTTCTAAAACGGTGCTAAATAAGAACCAAAACAGAGCCTTAGTTTTAATTTACGTAGCTAACATCCATATCTTTATGACAAATATTTTTTAGCTTTTAAGTTTTCAACCGATTGAAATAAGTACCTATTTCTACATGGACATCGGCGTATTAAACTAAAAATTTACTAAATCTTCCATAAACATGTGTTCTATGTAAACTGATATACCTACCACCATACATTGAATGTTAAGACCCGTCCTGTTTAATACTACAAAATGCTTTAACCTTTTAACTTAGGGTTGCCGTCCGTCCGGATTTCCCCGGACATGTCCGGGTTTTAGGGGTGTCCAGGGTCCTTAGGGCGGGTTTTAATAACTGGTCCGGATTTTCGCTAAACTAAGAATACCGAAATCAAAATTATTAATTTTAAATCGGAGCGGGTGTCTAACATAAAATACTTAGGTTTGGTGTTAGATGAAAATCTGAATGGGGTCTCTTATGGCCTTGGATGTTTTAGGTTGATTTTTAGTGCTTTAGCTTTTTGCCAATACCCATGTGAAACATATGGCGTTATCAAAACGTTAACGGAAAGGACAAGAAGAATTTGTGAACCCGAGCCACTCAACGCGGAACTAGAGCATCTGAAAAACAATTTAATGGCAAATTGGTATTCGGAGCAGGAATTAAATAGACCATGCGACCAAAAAACAACCGAACCAACAATTAGAATCAACCAGCAGCCTGAGCATTTCTACCCTACATTTCCAGAGTAACAGACAGAATTGGTCGTTTACTTCAAAAGGACAATATTAAAACCATATACAAACCAACAAGGAAAATAAAGGAATGTCTGAAATCGGCTAAAGATAAAAGGGATTCTTTGTCAGCTTCGGGAGAATACTGCATTCCTTGCACATGTGGAAGCGTATACATAGGAACAACAAAATGGTCAATAAACACCTGAATTAAGGAACACAAAGCCAGCTGCCGCTTGGGTACAGATAGAAAAATCCGCTGTAGCAGAACACACACAAAGACAGACTAACGCATTAAATTCGAAGAAACACAAGTTTTTACATCGAGTTCTTTTTATCGCGCCAGCTCTATAGGGAAGCGATTGAAATTCACAAGCATGGAGACAATTTCAGCAAAACACAGTACGCAGTAAAAATACATAAAACATGGACCCCGATACTGAAGAACCCAAAAATCGCACCATACAGCCAAGTGAAAGGTGACCAACGTCATAACCAACTAATCATATGATGCCACTCATGCATGAGGCCCCGCCCTCCCTAGCGACCCATAAATATGACCTGGTGTCGTAATAGTACGTTTTTACAAAACATTTTAATCAGGAAAATTCCCCGTATTTGGAAAAATGTTACCATTAATATCCAAAATTACGTCCCTAAGCCCACGAGGCTCATTAAATTAAAACTACAGGTTTAAAAGCCCTTAAAGTGACCCCGAACCATCGGAAAATGGTCCTTTATAAAAAACAGGTTTAGTACGTTTTAGTGAATACCGCTCACAAAACACTAACTCCTATGCCTGCGAGGCATTCCCCCCATCATGATACACCACCGGGTTTAGACGCCTTTAAATAGATTTGAAAATCCACTAGGATCAATCTTTTCATAAAACACCATGAAAAACAAATACTATTGGATAATGTTGAACAAAACATATATACCATAGTACTCCCGACCCAGGACGTCCCCTTTTACCACAAAAAGGTTTAAACGCCTTGAAAACAGCGCAAATAATCAAATAAAGATTTGTTGTGATCTAAAACACAAATACGCTAATAATAAGTTAATTTGATTCCGAATCAAAAACTTTTATTAAGAAAAAAAGACCAAACCATTATATACTATTCCACAAAAATGCCAAACCATCAAAATTTCCAAAATTTTGCATGATACCGGAGATGTTGTCCCTTCGACGGCAACAGTCCAAATGAGCATTAAAACGGAGAGTATATCTCAGCGGACGGAGGTTTTTCGAGGGTGCCTGAACGCTGAGACCCAGACGCCGCTCGAGATCAGCGACATACAGATTAAATCGGACTAATATTGCTTGAACCAAGAATGCCTCCTTTAAGGCGGCCTTCCACCAAAGCAACCTTTCAACATGCAACAGACAACATGTTGCTTTTCAACGAAGGAAGGCAACAGGGAAACACGTTTACAAACAACACCGTTGAAAGCAACGAAATTATCTCGTCGAACGCAACCAAAACCATTTCCACCGATTCTACAAATATTTTAGTAGTCGGCAACAAGATGTCAAACCAAACGGTAGCTGCTGCAGCGTTTTTAATTCTTATTAATAAGCGCAAAAAAGAAGGCATCGATGGTGGACAAGACAACTGTATATTAGAAATTATACGGAACAGAATGCTTTTTTTGGCAAACTGTGCCGACGACAGGCACGTATCCAGGATTTGGTTTCGGGGAGGGTCCAAAATTCTCAGTTCGTGAGTTTGTAGTATGTATAGTATAGAAGCGGCGTGCAGTGAAATTTCAAAGTTGTACCTATGTCTCTGTTCCTAGTTACAGGAACCGTACCAAAGTTAGAGGATTTAATAGTGAGCCCACTGGGAATGTTATGGTAAATAAAAAAAAAATTTGTAATTTGCGAAAAAGGTTGAATTTCTGCTTTGCATACCGTGGGAAAAAATGAGCACGTTTAGGTATTTTATTTATTATTTTTGCTAAAAAAATTTACGTCATTTTGTCGAGAATTTTTAAATTTTATGAGAAAAAAATGTGTTAGTAGAAAGCTATAGTCATTTGAATTTTTTTTTAAATTATATTTTAGGTTTAAAAAAATTCAAATGACTACCTATAACTTTCTACAAACACATTTTTTTCTGTTAAAATTTAAAAATTCTCGACAAAATGATGTAAAACTTGTTTAGAAAAAATAATAAATATAATACCTAAACGTGTTCATTTTTTTCCCAGGGTAGGCAATTTAAAAATTCAACTATTTCGCAAATTACCAAATGCTTTTTTTTCTTTACCAAAACATTTCCAGTTGGCTCACTATTAAAACCCCTAAATTTGGTACGGTTCCTGTAAGTAGGAACAGAAATATACAACTTGAAATTTCACTGCACTCCGCTGAATGAAAACAATAACTACGTCAAGAAAAATAGTGTTATTTTTAAAAGTGCAAACATTTTTATAAAGCTAATCTACGGTTTTTTTATTCGCCATAACACTCATAATTGAGTCGACACTAACATCTATGTCTCTCGTGTTGCATTTTATTTCGAAGGAAAGTCTTCACTCTCTTCATCGTCGAAAACGACCTCTCAACAGTAGCAGTGGTCACTGGTAGGGTGGATAAAATGATCAGTAAATGATGTAGGATTGGAAAAAAGTTCTTGTTGTATATTTCAAGGACCTAAGGAGTGTTTAGAGGTTTGTTTCTTTAGAAACTTGATTACACCATAGATAGTATTCACCCTGGAGAGCAGACACTGAATATTCCCCATCAAAAAATATGGATAAGTGTTGGAACTTATTGGCTTTTTCAGGCGAGGCAAATCCTGGTAGTAGGGCTTGAAATGCTGCCAAGACGGCCCGATGTAGCCCGATTAAGTAATTTAGCGGCACAGTGGCGTTGACTAATATTAATTTACCAAGAAAAAAACTTTCGTTCGGGGGGGGGTCCGGACCCCCTGGACCCCTCCCCTAGATACGTGCCTGGCCGACGACGAAGCACTGTTCAAAACCTTTTCCCGGATGAGTTCCGATGACTTCAATTACCTGTTGGCAAAAGTTTCTCCTGTAATTTCGAAATGTGATACAAACTATCGAGATGCTATACCAGCTAAAGTTAGACTTCTGCTAACGTTACGCTTCTTGGCCAGTGAATTTTTGGGCTAGTTTTTGGTGGGCATCCAGTTTGGCCTTATTGTTTTTGTACTCGGGCAAGCGTATATTCCACAATACCTCCAGCTCCCTATATTGTTCTATGAAATCACACATTATTTCTTGGCTCCACTCCATCGTTGCTTTCAACCGAGACTGTTTCCCAACACTATCGGGTCCGAGGCAACGCGTAGAAACGTGTAGAACGTCGCCCGTTCAACGGATACATGTTGCCATCCGTCGCATGCAACATGTGGAACGCCACACGTTGCTTTGGTGTAAATGCATTTTGTTCTTTCAACGCTGTTGCTGTTGACACGTTGCCGAAATGTTGCCTCGGTGGAAGGCCGCCTTTACGGACGCGCGCAGTGCCACAGGAACGCATGCGCAGTTAAAAGGTTACAGGACGGGTCTTAATATTTGTGTATGGTGGTAGGTATATCAGTTCACATAGAACACATATTTATGAAAGATTTAGTAAATTTTTAGTTTAATACGCCGATGTCCATGTAGAAATACTTATGGTAATAGGTCGAAAACTTAAAAAATATTTTTCATAAAGATATGGATGTTACCCGCGTAAATTAAAACTGTGAAAGCCAGCTGTGTGGATCCGGCAATCGCAAAGCGAAATAAAGGTTGCTAGCAGATTTCCATCAGCGAAAAGGCCGACATACCGCCAAGAACCCTTTTACAGTCTAGATTCAACAAAGTAAATATTATGTTTACGTGGAAATACGGCGACACGGTTTTTTCGTGACGCCAAATTGAGACATGCCTTCGATACACCCTTTACTAATTCCAGAATGATACTAAAAACGACACGAGACACGAGCACCAGCCACGCCAACACGCTATAGCATTTAGCGCAGTGTTGCCAACCGACAGGAAATAAAAGCCGTGGCAAAGGAAGAGATTTTTTATTCACGGTTTAAATTTAAACACGTATTTTTGTTCCACTCAGCGGCAGTTAAAATACCTTTGTCATTTTTAGCATATTCATGAAACTGTTGACAGCTTTCCTTAAAATTAAAATATATTAACAATTCTGAATGAACAAATCCCTCCATTTTTTAAAATGCTTCTCATTTTTTTACCTTCATATTTAGCCTTTGTCGTGCATAAATGGCCAAGTATGCGTTTGGAGTTTTTAAACGAAAAAGTCGTGTTTCTATATGCGCGGCAGTACAGTAAGCTCGTCGCCGTACCTACCTTCTGTTTGAAAAGCCGTAAAAACACGGCAATTGCCGTGTCGTGGCAACACTGCTTTAGGGAGACGCGCTGACGCTACCTGCAGTGTTGCCAGAAGTCATTAAAAAAAAACTTGAGAGTGCTTGCGACTTGCGACTTAACCGCCGAAATTCGTGATAAATCGCGAGCCTGTAATGATTGCACCGAAAGTAAAAATAATAGGATTAAATAGTCTTATTCTACTATCATTTATTTTAATAAAACTGAAAAAAATTTTACGATATCAAAATATTAGTAAACAAATTTACAAACTTAAACAAATATCTATCACTTTGTGCTATAAAAAACGAAATATATTTTTTTATAAATAAAAGTGTAAAACTAACACAAAACAAAGAAAAAGAAAGAAGTTATTCATCTGGAGTTTCCATCTTATTTTTATCTGAATAAAATACGTGACCACAACCTAACCTTTTAATCGTATTATTTGTGATACAAAAATCGTAGCAATTTTTGTCTCTTGACAAACTTTTGGTATATAAAATGCCTTCTATTGTTTTCACTTTAGGTTTGTTGCGTAGGTAGTTGAGTTTTTATTAAACAAATGTGAAAAAATGTTCTCTCTACTGCTGCTTTCGAGTGTGGTAAGCAAAAAATCTGAAAAACAAATCTAAAGACCCGCAAATTTTAGAGAGTCATCCGAGATTTTTACTAATGAATTTTTTCCCAAAACAACAAGGTATCGTTATCAAAATTGTTTAGTGGGATCTTGACATTCGCCATTCGTTATTCAGATTTTGGATTTCATTTGGATTATATTGGAACTATTTGAACTACGTATATTGAGAAAGTGCAATGTGAAAATAGAAACAGAGTTTCAAACCTCAATTGCAATCAAATTGCAATTTGCAAAGATCAATGTCGTGAGATTCGCTGATTGATATTTCTATAAAGGTAAAAATCGTGAGATTTGGTACTTGATTCATGGGATCGGGAGAAATAACCGAAATCTGGCAACACTGGCCCACGCAAGCAGCCCGTACGAAGCTAACCGCAGCAGACCGAGGACGGACTTCGGCTGCTGCTCCGTTCCTGAATCTAGATTTGTTCGTTGCATAGATAAAGCTGTGTTTATTTGAATTTACTGGCGGACGAACCCGTCTCGTGGTTAAGAATACTATCCTTTTTTAACTACGTTATCTAAACAAGGAGAGCGCGCTGACCGACTGGAATCGGTTTGTCGTTGATGAATTCGGGAACAAGGCTATTCGTATACTGCGCATGCGTTCCTGTGGCAGAGATTTCGCCCATAGTGGAGTTAAATAGTTCTGCGCAACCTATGTATTTTATGAAATATCAGCAGTCCAAGTATGTATGTCGCTGCTCGAGATTGGCTACGCAAAGTCAAAATAGGATGTACCAAATTTTTATTATAAATTACATTGCCGAAATGGCATTAAACAGTCGCTTCAATTCCTTTAAGGGTTGACGATTCACCCACAGTCATTCCATTCCCATCACGGGGTGATGATTCACCATTCAAGTCTACTTCGACTTATAAGTTGCTTGGCCCCGTTTCGCACGGGTAACAAAAGCCAAGTCAATTTTTTATCTTCTACAGTACTAAAGTCCGCTAATCCAGTGAGTCAAATAAAGCTGTCTGAAGAAACTTCGTGAGTTTTTCGGTCGTCATGTCCAGTCGCCGTCTTCAACCCAAAGAAAATAATTTCTTCCAATCATTTAAATTGGTATTATGGAAATAATCACGATTGGCCGATTCCCGTAAACAACACCGACATTAAAGAAGAAATTCGACATTTCAAAAGAAATTCATTCTTCAAAAGAAATTCTAAGTCTTTGTTAAGGCTAAGAAAAACTTCAAAATGGATCTTACTTAGACCACACCACTTTAAATTCACATCCCATAAGGAAACTTGCAGTTCAGCATTCAGATAACATAAAATCAGATAATCAGCTAGAACTTCTTGAGAACAGGAGCAACGCAGAACTTCTGGGAAACTCTAGAACTTCCTGTTCGCGTTCGCGTTATAAGTTACACAACTAACTTACGAAACGTAGGGGATTTTAACTTAGTACTTCACAGTTGCACTTAGTGAACGAAAAGTTACTATTAGTGTTGTAAATATCCGTATTCATTAGAAATCCGAATCATACGGAATCGGAATCAGCTAATATCCGTATCCATTATCCGAATACGAATCCATTTCTTGACCCGCGCGAAAGCGGTTACAGATCATGTATACGTATGCATGCAACAGACTAAAACATTTTCTATCCGGATACACGGCTAGGTAGGTCGATGCGGTATCGGTATCATACCATTCGAAGTCGAAGTTTAGGGATAAGAAGGCACCGCGTCGCCCCGTTCTCGTTTGAATTCGGTTCGGGTGAGGCGGGACTAGTTTAACCAATGGGTCTCATCTTATATGATACCCGTTACCCCGATAACTATGCCATCTTTTTTTAGGAAATGTCATTAGAAAGAGAAAGCACAATATCAAATATGCCAAATCGCAGACCGTGTTGTTCGCTTACACTCGATTCCGATTCCGTTTTCTCTTTGCACTTTGCATTAGTAACCACCCGATGCGAATTTATTTTGATTCCGAATCCGTATTCAAGTTCTCGGCCGGTTCCGGATAATCCGGATTCTTTTAATATTCGGATCCAACGGATTTTTGGATACGTATCCTTACATCACTAGTTACTATCTACCTTCAGTACTTGGTCCTGAACTTCTGCGGCAACCGATAAAAAGGCTGTCGTGGTTGCTTCATGAGAAGTTGAAGAAATCCGGAAAATTTAAAGTTGCGCCTCGCGTTCTTAAAAAACTTAAATACCCAAGACAGGTATATCTTGGCTAGTTCTGGAATAAAAATCCGCAGACCATACAAACTTACGCTGATCATAACTGTTGACAGTGTTAAGGAACAGATTGGTATAAAATTTCTCAACACTTAGAAAATTTTACTTCGCCAAATTTCAACTATATAATTTCGACACTTAGAAAAAAAATTTCGAACTTAGAATATTTTAATCATTTTTTCCAAACTTTAATTAAAAGTTTCTTTTTACTTAACCGGTAAAAAACTTCAATTTAAACTAATACGTTTAAAACAAAAAAACCCCGATATTGACTACCCCGATTTTGACAAAATTTTACGATTAAAACTTAGAAAAGTTTTCGCAAACCAAACTTGTAAAATTATTAGCTTTTAGCAAAAATGATTTTTTAATTTTAAACAAGTTTTAACCAAGTTAAAAATACTTTTAACTTTCTTTAGTTATAAAACTACTTTTAAATAAAATTTCCATTAAAGTTTTACTTTAATAAATCAAGTTAAGTTACAAAAAACTTTCAGCCTGATTCTCCAACGCTAGTCCGGTCTAATTTGACAACCCAAAGTTTTAAACTGACAAGCGTAAGAATAAGACAACTAAATTTTATACTTTGAACTTATTTCTGAGCTTTCTCGCAAATTTCTCAAGAAAATGACAATTTTAGTACGTACTTTCAACAATAATAGAACTAAATTCGTTACAGCAATTCGTTCCAAGATAAAAGTCATTTGGAAACCAAGTAAATCGCTAAAATATCACGATAATTCATAAGTTTTTAAAGACGACCTATTCACAATGACATGACAAAAACCTGTCAAAACATAACTGATCAACTATAAGATCTTAATTTAAACCAGTACTAAATCTTAAACTTTCTTAGTGAATCTGAACGTTTAACTTTAAAACATCACCAGACGTGATAGAAAAAATTTTACATAGAGTAAAATACCACTTTACTTTCTTAGTTTTAACTTTTAATTTAATTTAAGTTCTAAACCTTTCATTTACTAAACTTGTAACCATAAAACTTTGCACCAAGCAAAATTTTTACCTAACTTTAAGTTAAATTTTTTAAATAAAAATTTAAAACATTTTATTTAACAAACTTGCATTGTTACTTTGCATAAAGGTAATAAAACTTTTTCACGACACAGTGTTGTCAAATCTTGTAAATATTACTTTTAAGAAAGATTAACGATAATCTCTTCTATGTTGTTTTTAAAACAATACCCTCGCTTTGTACATAAGCTACCAAGCATTTTAGACCTTAAGATAGGACAAAGACTTTTACTCAAGCCCCTTAAAGCTTTGTTTTAATCTTAAGAAACAAAATGTAAAACGATTTTGTAAAAAGCTATGCCGCTTTTAACATAAGTTTTAGTTATAAAAAGTTTATATAAAAAGTTATCCCTTGCTTTTAAAAGAGCCATTTTAAATAAGTAAGGATAATTTCCAATAGGTTAAGATGCGTTAATTGGTACCGTCCCAATTCCCTCCCTAACCGTGACAATCCCAATCATATTTAAATACTTCAGTGGATTTAAATACCAAAATTTCTTTTCAACAAAAAATAAACTACCCCAGTCAGAGTCCATTTACTCGGACCAAAATTCAACAAATTTCAAATTCAAAACTGAGAACCTTGTTTCATCTCCCTCTTTCGTTGAGGCGGTTGGAAACATTCCAGTTCAACCGGGTGGAAGGCGGGTTCCTCAACAAAACCCCATCCCTGGCGGTAAACAAAAACAAATAACAATTTACGCACCCAAACTAACGGACTTAGAACCCCCGTTAGCGCGTAAGTTGACAAGATCTTAAAGATTTTTTAATTCGGGTAAAAGGTTTTTTAAAAGATCGTAGGCAGGCACACGGACGACACTGGGACCACGCAGAGTCGCAGTCCTCGTCGCAGAGTTCCAGTAGTTTCTAAGCAATCAAGCTGAGCGCTCCTTCTAAAGATGCCAACCACTCGTGTTGGAGAAACGTCAAGCGTAGGAGACGGCCTAACAACCCAGAAACCACACACATAAAACCAGATTTGTGTCGATCACCCATAGGCCTACCATATAAAGACAAGTAACAAAGACAAACTAAACGCCCAGACGAGGGATGGAAAATGTTAGTAAACAATATTTGTTGTGTTGTGCTGTATTGTTTACTTAGTCCTCCACGACACGATAAACCCAAAGCCGGTAATCAATTGAACTCCAAGACCAACGGATACCGGTTATCCTTTTTTATTTGCAACTCCTAGAGAAAGATAACAAAGCATCGGCTGATGCGGTTTAGTCCTGGGACTAGTGGTCTAGACGTACGTCATGACAGTGTTGCCATTTGGGGCGACAAGTCGCCAAAATGACGACTTGTTGTCTATGAGTGTGGCGGCGATTTTCAATAAAAAACTTATTTTTGGCGACTTTTTACAGGTGAAGAAATTGAATATACACATTGTATACAATACGTATGAAGAAACAAAGTCACAATAATAATCATCATTGCACCGAGGGATTTCTCAAAGAGAATATCTAAACGCGCCACGAATTGTACGTCAAATTTTGGGGATTCCACCAAGTTTGTTCCACAAAAACATTTTTTTTTATTTAGTATTGACAGTTGTCTAACCCAATATCTCAAAAAAGCTGTGGCCACAAAGTGGCGACGTTTCATACTGATCGATGGCGACTTTTTGCTTTATTACTCTGGCAACACTGGTCTAGACGCCCGTCGGCAAGTGATTGTTTGGGTGGTCAGCTGTTTTTGTTTGGTGTAAACACGTGTCGGTGTGTTTACAGTGAGTTGCGAGTTTATTTTACAATTTGTGAGTGTCTTGAAAGCTTTTAACAGTGTTTAATAGGTGTTTCTGTGAGACAATGGGTAAAATATGCATAGTTTGTGGCCATGAGTACCAGAAAGGTGGTGGCAGGTCATTTCATCGGTAAGTAAACAACAACAATACGAGTACTTCAATGGCGTATCTTATAAAAGGGAAGCATTAGCCAAACCTGTAACACCAAAAATAGTTTTCACCGATTACAAAATGACGATTTCGGTTTCACGTTTCTCATTAAAAGCTATTTAACGTTTTCGGATTTGTGAAAATACGCAGCATGGTAGTGCGTCATGATTTTCTCACTTTCAATAGCTTTTGGCAACAAAAAAAAAGCAGTGACACCTGATGCTACTTTGCATTTTCTTTTGCAGGTAGCTCGAACGGAAAATGGTAGTTTTGAAGTGTTGTATTATTTGAGGTCTTTTATTTTTAATATAGCATTAATATGTAGACCTAATGTGCCTAAGTGCTTGAAGTTATTGTAAAGGCTTTTCACTAAATTTACCTTGTCTACTATCTTTACATACATGCGTAGATATTATGCAGTAGAACTCACAGTTTAAAGTAGATTTGATCAGTAAAGGATTATTTAGATAGCTAGGTTGTAGGTGTTAAGAAATAAGCCGAAAAGAAACAAAAGGAAAAAATGTTTAAACCAGAAGGCAGTTGGTGTGGCATCAAATTTTCTGGTGCCCATACATTTTAATACATATATAAAGAAACCTAGTCGTGCCTTTTATAGGAACATAGTTGTACAGTAGACGTAACAATTTTTTAGATTTCCTGATGATAAAAGAAGGCAGTCATGGCTTGAGGCCCTTCAGCTAAAAGACGAAAATGTGCAACAATGGACATACATATGTATGGATCATTTTAAAAATACAGATTTTATCGAAAGGAAATCAGGAGTATGAAACCTAAAACTTACTGCGGTACCTTTTAAACCCAAGTAAGTATTTTCCCAATTGCTTATACTAGGTTTATATTTGCTTTGTTTTGTTTTGTGTTAATATGTGACTTTCTTCTTGTTTATGTTTGTTACGGTAATGTGTACTTGGGATCGAACTAACAGTTGCCAACATAACTGTTCTCTTATCTGTGTTCCCTTTCTTTTTCTCTATGTCCCAAGTAGAACTTAAGTATGTCTCGTAAGAAAGGGTATATTGGTATTACAAATATCTAATTTAGAGTAGTTATAGTATATTGTTACTTTAGAGTAAATATCAATAAAATAGGAATTATCAGACACTTGTTTGCTTGGATGATTTTGTGAAATACCTACATCTCTTACTGGGATAAAAAATGCATATAATTTTGGCTTAATAATTGTGGGAGGAGGGAGCAATAACCATGGCAAATGAAAACAGTAACGTTTCTCTATATGAGCTAGTGGGGCCATTAAGGAAAACGTTACTGAGTAGGATACTTTTTGTGCAATATAGTGTGACAGCTCAATAATAGGTACCCATAAACATGCACAAAGGACCATACAGATACTTAACAGTCAAGTCATATCATTATAAAAAGTTTGTGTAGGTATTAATTTATCTTCTAACACAAAATAATGAATTTGGCTTATTACTACTACGGCTTGTTACAATTTCTTTGAGAAACAAAGAAAATATGAAAAAGTGCAATAGTAAATAATTGATTTAAGTGAAGCACTACTAAGTAACAACTAGTTTTTTCCAGAACGACCATCTGTAATATTGAAGAAAGATTTATAGCCATTCCTTCTCCAAAAAGGTAAATATCTGTTATCAAAATTCTCCTTGTTTGCAGTGTGCCTCATTGAGGCATAATTTCCAAAAATTCTTTAAGGAACACCAGAATTTGTAATAATATTTTTTTATGATGTTACAAACTTATTTAACGAGGCTTACTTTCATCATTTAGACATGATTATGAGTCTTCGAGCACCTTGACAGCTTCTGAACACGGTGACTCCCTTGAGCTAGATAGCAACCCTGGGAGCAATATGTATGAGGGAGTGAGGGCAGAACCAAGGTAATTTAGGTAAGTCTGTAAACCATTTTCAACGTATTAACTGACAATCTCGGAGAATAACACTTTCGTTCGTTCTTCAAAATGTTTTCAGGTATCCCGTAACTACCCTAAATATTCACAAAAATATTCGTGACAAAGATGGATCATCTAGGACTGTAACAGCCACAGATTTATCTGGCACACTGACAGCCACAGATTCATCTGGCACACTGACAGCCACAGATTCATCTGGCACACTGACAGTCACAGATTCATCTGGCACACTGACAGCCACATCTGGCCATTTACTCCCCAGCTGCCAGGAGAGGAAGCCACGAAAACAAAAGTTAGTAGGTATTTAATACTCAAAAAAACATTTGTTTAACGAAAAAGTGTATTTACACATATATGTATTATACTACATATATGTCACCAGCTGTGTTGTTAAGTAATGAACACAGAATTTTGGCGAATGGAAGTTATTAAAGTAATTTGACAGTGACATTGCCAGGTGGGGGGCGACCGCCCCCCCTGCCCTTTCGATCAACGTGTGATTAACGCCCCCGCTCATATACATAGCGAACAGCTATTTTTTTAAAACACCCTGTTCCCCCCACCCCAAAATGCTGGCTACGGCACTGCAATTTGATTATAAGTTGTTGCACCTTTCGACAGAAAGGATACTTTCTGTCGAAAGGTGCAACAGCTTATAATCTAATTGCAGTGCCGTAGCCAGCATTTTGGGGTGGGGGAAACAGGGTGTTTTAAAAAAATAGCTGTTCGCTATGTATATGAGCGGGGGCGTTAATCACACGTTGATCGAAAGGGCAGGGGGCGGTCGCCCCCCCACCGGGCAATGTCACTGTCAAATTGCTAAAGTAGGAAAAATTTTACAGCTACTTTAATAACTTCCATTCGCAAAATTCTGTGTTCTTCACTTAACAACACAGCTGGTGAATTTTGTTGCACTATGAGGACATGATCCATATGTATTTATTTTTTTCTGTTTTTTTTTGTTATTGATGAGCACAGTACTTTTTAATTACTTTTAGGTACTCTACTGCGACTTTTAAATTATTAATTAATTAAATATGTTTTAGGTACTATGATGCTTCAGCTACCTTAGATATAGAAAACGCTATTCCTAAAGGCGGTAGATCATCCAGTACGATAACAGGCACAGGTTCCTGTAGCGCATTGACAGCCACAAAATTGGCAGATAACAGCTGTAACAGTTTACGCCGCAGTTCTGAAGAGAAAGAACCCCCCCAAACAAAATAAGTAAATTAATAATCTAACAACTTTTCACAAACAAACCATGAATATAAAAGTATATGATACTTTGGTTTATCAAAGGAAAACGAAAGTAATGTAAATATGAAAAGTTTTTAAAGAAAACCTACTTGTATTGCTCAGATAACAAAACAAAATAATACAGTATTGTTACAGTTTTAGACATCATATTTTAAGATTAAACGACTTACCTGTAAGGAAGTTCAATCGTAACGACTGGTCCGTTCCGTATAGAACACCCTGTAGTTGCTTCTAAAGTGATGATAGTGCACTAAGTTGAAAGTAAAACATAGTTGACTCTTTTCATAACGTATCGATATCCCTTCATTAGGCTTTATGATAGCTAAAGGTAGATAAATCGAGTAGAAGGGGTGGGTATATACATTTACATAGGTATTCTTACTAAGGAAAGGGTGAGTTTGTTCTATACGGAACGGACCAGTCGTATAATTACGATTGAACTTCCTTCCTTCCTTCTCACCTAGAACAAGGTGTGAATCCTCAAAAATATGTCTTTTTTCTTTTGTTTTTAAATATATGTACAAATGTAATGTATTCCGGATAAAAAGAATCACCCGGTATATATATAGTACAACGCACGAGGTCAGATTTCAGTTTAATCGGATGTTTATGATTTTTAAAGAACCCAAGAAAGCTTATATAAACACAACAATTATGAATGAGAATTGTGTTACAGAAACCATTTCTCAGCATCTATGTTTCAGGGTTATAGATAGGCATGTTTTTGAATTTTAAAATGGATATGAGTAAATTTCCAGGTATATGCAATTTTTTAATACAGAAAATGGAATCTAGACAAGTTTGGAAGATGAGTAAATCTCTCTGTCTATATAGGTATCGGTATACGGATGATGAGTAAATCATCCAGTACTGCATATCTTCACTTGTATTTTTGTAAAATTGAGTGTAATTTATATGTAGATGATGAGTAAATCATCCAGTCTAAGTATGCATATCTTCAACACTTACAAAGTGTTGGAATAGCAATCCATAGTATTTTATTTTACAGAAGATGACAAAATGTGAGTTTTTTGAGAATAAGTTTGTATTTATTTTTACTTACTTGATGAACTAGAAGAGATATCTTCTAACAGGCCTTCTAATTTCCGCAGTTTCTTTTTGGTTTTCTCTAGTCTTTCTCTTTGTCACTTTCATATTTATTTTTACGCACTCACAAATCAAACCGGCACTGTTAGCACTAAAAAGCGTAATGACTAATGAAGGGATATGGATACCTTATGAAAAGAGTCAACTATGTTTTGCTTTCCACTTAGTGCACTGTCATCACTTTGGAAGCAATTACAGGGTGTTCTATTAGGAATGGACCAGGAAGTATAATTGGTGGATTGTGATATGTTAATATTTCTCCAACAATCTGCATTTATCATTGCAATTTATTAATTAAAATATCGTTAAGGCAATTCTCAACTCATATTTGTTATTGCTTATAATTTTTCCACTGTCACAGTATTTGCTAGTGTTATAACTAGAGATCTGATTCGAATATTGCATTCCAGGAACGGACTCCATGGGAAATAATGAACACACAAAACATTAAAAATAGTGGAGTCTTCACTTACAATCACTTTATTGTTATGATAACGATATTGATATAAGTAATCCTTTTACTATAATTATTTTATTAGAAGTTCTATTGATACTATTATAATAAATTGCTCCTTTTTTCCTCGCATAGTCTACACGACCTTCACATTAGTGAGTAAGTACAGTATATCCGATATAACAATCGCCATTCTGTTATTTTGAAACCTAAAGCAGTGATGAAGAAAGCTTCATTTACAACCTTTATTTTTTCTCGTTCCCATACATATGCAGTTTTGGGTATTATTAGGGCTGCTACTATTATTAGTATTATCCCCTATTTAGCCATTGCTAGTTTTATTTTTAATTCAACTTTAATGGAATACTCTGTATATTAGCTTTTGATTCTGTGATAAATTGTAGGCAAGTTGCATATAATGCACCATATGTTTACATAGAATAGTTTTACAGATATTTCCCTGTAAGACCTACTTTTGTTCTGTTGACGGCCTGTAGCCTCTAAACGGAAGGGCAAGCAACATAAGTCATAAGTTCATGTCTTAGTTTTATTACCTCTATCGAAACATATACAATTTGATCAAAATTATTTCCGTCGTGCTTCTGGAACTGTTGTGGTTAAACCGCAAGTTGAAATTTCATGATAGGTGATGTAACCCTGAGACAGGACAAGTCGTTTTTCTGTAAGTTGCACTACTACAGGTATGAAAAGGAAAATAAATTATTTTTACATTTACCTTGCATTACTAACTGGTAAACTTAGATATATATATATATATATATATATATATATATATATATATATATATATATATATATATATATATATATATGATATTTTATACCTTTGTAATTTGTACTAAAATCTGAAAGTTGCACAATATAGTGTTCCGTAAATTTAAGTTAGTACCTGCCTAGTCGATAACCTAGACCCTGTATATACAACAGCTACAAAAATATAACTTCAAAAGGGTACAAAAAACTGCTGCAATACACATTTTTGCTCTTTATTATGATTTATTGTAATCGTTGCTACTACAAGATGTGTGGCGCGTTTACAAGCATACATAATGTAGAAATTTCTTTTTGTGTTGTTGCCTACGCCATAGTTTCACTATTTTTTTGGACGATACAACGTGGTATAATTTTTATCCTGCCTAAAAAGTAGCGAATACATTTTGCAAACACATGGAATGTGGAGCGTCTCACACAACAAATTTAAAGTTGTTTAAGTTCTGAGGCAGATTTAGCTATAAACACTTATTGGCTTATTTCTAATTTAAAATTGTTACATGTACCTAAGTTACTGGTACATAATGTTAAAAGTATCTACTAATAATGAAACCATAAAAAATGTAGCAATCGTAAACTTTACTTACTCCCATACTTGTAAATGATAATAAAAATACTGCTATAAGTGTAATTATGACTTTTATTGCCCTTTTCCTTACTTTTGTTTTTCGGTACCTACATGAAATGCTAATTATTAAAGTTATTGCTAATTACTTTCATCAATCCACCTCTTACTAGCACCTGCTTGGCTTTGTGTTATCGTCACTCTGGTAAGTTATTTTTAGAAGAAAAAAAAGTAAGTCCCTACTTGATTGCTTTTAAACTTTATGAAAAGACACTTTTTTTAAGCTGTAATAAAAACGGCATTAACCTGTGATTTGGGTTGCTATATAAGTATAAAATACATCTATACCAAAGCCCGTAGTCTTGACACTGGCAAGGTTGGAAGCATGGCAAGTGCCTACCCTTATGTAAAGCAGAATCATAATATATACCCCTACATTATTTTACGAAATCATCTGAAAAGTTTGGTTACATTCATAAGTATACATTTTTCATTTGTTTTTATCGAATCGCCGTTCATCCGAATATGTTTGCTTAAAAATTTTAATTAATTCTAAAAATACATAAATCTTTTATTTTAAAACTATCATCAAATTGGTTTCGTATTATCACAACTTTTCACGCCGCCACTGCCACATGTTTATAAACAGATCGTCGTCTGTTTATAAACAACCTTCACCCCTTTCCTCTCGTCCCCGCATTTGTGTTTATAGTATGGGACAAACAATCCCCATGCTTTGGGTATTTGCGTTACGTATCTTTATAATAATTTCATCTTAGCGATCACCACTCCCAAATATTTTATCCTATTTACTTATTCTATAGGAGCGTTGCTGACATACACAGTTAAGTTTCTGCTAATAAATGTACTTTTCGGTCTTTCATTACCATAACCTTGCTTTTCTCTGCATTAAATTGTAATATATTTTCACATGTATTTTTACAAATTTCCCTAAGCATTTCATTAATTTTAGTGACGCTTTCCTCGAGATTTTTTATTTTAACAAAGATTAAGGTCTCGTCTGCAAAAAGGTGAATACAAACATTATCGTCATAATTAATTTCGTTTGATACCCTCCAATTAAATTTCACTTTTTGTTTCCGGTTTTCCAAATAACTAGCAAACCACTTTAAAACATCACCTCTTAGCCCTATTTGTCGCAATTTTACAACCAATATTTCTCTATCTATAGTTCCAAGTGCTCGCTTTAAATTTATAAAAACTGCAAGCGTACCCACACATTTATCCATACAACATTTCCATTGATCTAGCACACTCTGTATTGCAGTTTCGCTGCTATGGTTTTTCCTAAATCCTGACTGAAAATCACGTATTACATTATTTTGCTCTACTTGCTCTAAAATCTGTCTATATACCCATTTTTTCTAAAAAAATCTATCGAAGCTAGCATATTTATAGGACGTAGATCAGAAGCTAGACTTAGACTTCTTAGAAGTGGGGACAACATTAGAGATTTTTAGTGCTGAGGGTACTTTGCCCTATTCCAGCGAAGAATTAATTAAATTCAGTGGTGGTTCTTTAACACTGTCATAAATATTATCATATTTTTAATTCTATATAGATTTCATCAGGACTAACTTTGTTGGATGAAGAAAAAAAGGTGTTACATATATACAACCATGTAGATTGGACACTTTTAATCACATTTTTGTCTGTAGTTTTATTATTCCGGGTTTATTAAAGCCCATATTCTGAAAGTTGTCTTCACTCCGCTACTTATTAAAGTGTATTATGACCATGACCCGCTGAAAAAATATCGTTAATTCTTTTTAACCTTTACATCACACATCTGGACAGATCGAACTATAAGTAGGTTTTACGGACTAAATCCTGCGCTTTCGCCATCTAGTCACGATTCTATGTAGAAATTAATTTAAAGGTAGTTAATCTCCCGAGAGGAGGGGCCGATCGTCAAGGTTTATATGGTGCACCTCTTCGGGGTAATAGTTACCTGCCTGCAATATTTCAGCTGTAGAGGCCTTTGAGTTTTTGAAATATTTTTAGCCGGAAATCGAATCCCACCGGTAATAAAATTAGCCCGACTATCCGGAATTTATCCATTAGCATTCAGTTTTTACCATCAAATTCTAAAAACGTAACTAATTTTTCAATCGTAAGGCATATAGGCTTTAATGACGTCGCCGGATCGAATATGCATAGTAGACGTGGCCAAAGAATCGCACATCTAATTCACAGTCTAAATGTATTGTAAAATATTTAAAAATGACAACAAAATTGTTTCAATCTTCACTAAATTTTTATTTATAAACATGACAATTGTTTCGACAACACAGTGTCTTCGTCGGATGGTTGGTGTAAACTAACTGTTCTTATTATATGTATTAAATACTCACAAAATTTTTACCTAAATTTTTACAAGCTGGTGATTATGTTTACAATACAATTAGGAATAGGTAATGTCCTTATTTTACAATTTTAAGTTATATACCACAATACCGTTTTATTGCTGGAGGAATTTCCAACAAATTATAAATTTAACAATGGGGAACTATTCAAGTCCAGCTGGTCATTTAATAATATGTTTAATTTTTTACATTTATTTATTTCCATACTTTCTAATAAATTAAGTTTTACCGATTTGTTTTCTAACTGTAAAATTTCAAAATTATCATCAAACCTATGTTGCTCGTTATTCAAATGTAGAGCATAATGTGAATTATTAATTTTTTTGTTATAACTGGTTTTGTGTTCTTTAAGTCTTATTTCAAAGCTTCTGCCTGTTTGTCCAATGTAAATTTTTGGGCAGCTGCCACATTTAAGTTTGTAAACACCACATTTATGTTCTTTTTTAATTTTACTTTTGTTGTTTTTTATTAATTTTCCTAATTTGTTATTCGTTTTTAAAGCAATGTGTAAATCTAGTTTATTTAGATGTGTTTTGATTTTTTGTGTAAGTTTACCATGTGAGTGTTTTGTACCTATGTAAGTGTAGCTTTTGATTTTGTAGTAGGATATGCTAAATTGATAGCTTTTTTATATTGTTTTTTATTAATAATTTGGTCAATCATATTAGTGTTATAGCCATTATTTACTGCCAGTTGTTTAATAATATTTAATTCCTTGTTATAATTTTCCTCTGACATTGGTATGTTAATAAGTCTATGGACAAAAGAGTTGTAAGCAGAGATTTTATGAGTATATGGAGGACTAGATTTATTGTGTATGGTGATATCAGTGTGTGAAGGTTTGTGGTATATTGAAAAATCATGCTTATTATTTTTCTTTGATATTGTTAGGTCTAAAAAGTTTATTGAATTATTATGTTCTATTTCTAAAGTGAAATTTATATTATCGTGTAGATTATTGATAAAACTTAAGAAACTTTGGAGTTGGCGATCCGTACCGACAAAGCAAGCTAGAATATCATCCACATATCTATACCAATAAAGAAAATTACTGTGTAAGCTGTTTTTATGAATTTTATTCTCTAAATCGTTCATGAAAATCTCAGCTAACAGTGGACTTAAAGGATTTCCCATTATTAAACCTTCGGTAGACAAATATGTGGCATTGTTAAATTCAAAACAATTTTGATCCAGACACAACGTTTCTAAAATATCTTGTTTTATGACAGGATTGGTATTGTTTTCAATTAATAATTTTTCTACTAAATTAATAACATCATTAGGTGGTATACTAGGAAAAAGATTTTGTACATCAAAAGAAATAAGTTTAGCGTTGCTGGGTATATCAATCTTGTTAAATTTGGTAACCAAATCATACGAGTTTCGAATACTAAATTTTGGTTTAAAATTACAGTGTGTCTTAACGACTTCAATAAGTTTATTAGATAATTTGACTGAAGGTGCTGTGATATAAGAAGCTACTGGTCTAATGGGCATATTATTTTTATGCAATTTGATTAAGGAGTATAATTTTGGAGTGTGTGGGTTCATCACTGTGAGTTTTTTCTTTTCAAATTCATTAAATAAGCTAAGATCTTTTAACACCTCTTTGATTAATTTTTGGAACATTTGTGTTGGATCGGACTTCATGATTTGGAATTTAGTGGGGTCTAGAAATGCAAGAGTTTTTGACACATAATCGTCTTTATTTAAAGCTACTACTGTGTTTCCCTTATCTGCCCTTGTGAACATGATATTGTTTTTTGTTGCTTTATTTTTAATTGTTTTTACTATTTCATAGTCTTTGGAAAATTGACCACTTATTTTCATGTGTATATTGGACCGAAGAGTGCAGTACAGCAAAAGGGATATTTATAATGTATACCTTAAGGTAATTCATAGTGAAATAAGTCATAGACTCCATAGCATAGAATTTGACCTTTTTGATCACAAAATTAGAACCCAGGTAGAGCAGATCATTAATAAAAAAATTGTAAGGCAGAATCTAAAATTAGATAAATTAATTTCAAAAGGACTTAGTAATGAAAAAACTGCAATAGATAAGTATACAAACCATGTTTTTTATGATAGAGTTGTCAATCTTACCAATGTAACCTTTTCTAAGGAGGAGAACACGTTACTAGGAAAAGGCTTTAACTATAATTTAAAACCAAAAGATAATCCTGAAATTAGACGATATTTAGGGGTCGAATGTGAACTGGCTGTAAATCAGTTGGAAAATTCTAATTGCGATAAACATGTCATTGCAAGAACCATTTCACCACAAAATTATTTGAAAATAAGTGGTCAATTTTCCAAAGACTATGAAATAGTAAAAACAATTAAAAATGAAGCAACAAAAAAACAATATTTTCACAAGGGCAGATAAGGGAAACACAATTGTAGCTTTAAATAAAGACGATTATGTGTCAAAAACTCTTGCATTTCTAGACCCCACTAAATTCCAAATCATGAAGTCCGATCCAACACAAATGTTCCAAAAATTAATCAAAGAGGTGTTAAAAGATCTTAGCTTATTTAATGAATTTGAAAAGAAAAAACTCACAGTGATGAACCCACACACTCCAAAATTATACTCCTTAATCAAATTGCATAAAAATAATATGCCCATTAGACCAGTAGCTTCTTATATCACAGCACCTTCAGTCAAATTATCTAATAAACTTATTGAAGTCATTAAGACACACTGTAATTTTAAACCAAAATTTAGTATTCGAAACTCGTATGATTTGGTTACCAAAATTAACAAGATTGATATACCCAGCAACGCTAAACTTATTTCTTTTGATGTACAAAATCTTTTTCCTAGTATACCACCTAATGATGTTATTAATTTAGTAGAAAAATTATTAATTGAAAACAATACCAATCCTGTCATAAAACAAGATATTTTAGAAACGTTGTGTCTGGATCAAAATTGTTTTGAATTTAACAATGCCACATATTTGTCTACCGAAGGTTTAATAATGGGAAATCCTTTAAGTCCACTGTTAGCTGAGATTTTCATGAACGATTTAAAGAATAAAATTCATAAAAACAGCTTACACAGTAATTTTATTGGTATAGATATGTGGATGATATTCTAGCTTGCTTTGTCGGTACGGAACGCCAACTCCAAAGTTTCTTAAGTTTTATCAATAATCTACACGATAATATAAATTTCACTTTAGAAATAGAACATAATAATTCAATAAACTTTTTAGACCTAACAATATCAAAGAAAAATAATAAGCATGATTTTTCAATATACCACAAACCTTCACACACTGATGTCACCATACACAATAAATCTAGTCATCCATATACTCATAAAATCTCTGCTTACAACTCTTTTGTCCATAGACTTATTGACATTAGTGTTGTAAATATCCGTATTCATTAGATATCCGAATCATACGGAATCGGAATCAGCTAATATCCGTATCCATTATCCGAATACGAATCCATTTCTTGAGCCGCGCGAAAGCGGTTACAGATCATGTATACATATGCATGCAACAGACTAAAACATTTTCTATCCGGATACACGGCTAGGTAGGTCGATGCGGTATCGGTATCATACCATTCGAAGTCGAAGTTTAGGGATAAGAAGGCACCGCGTCGCAGGAGGGGCTAGAACTGCAAGAAATCCGACGTTGCCATTTTCGGTTTTCTTTGTCTTGCACCGGTAAACTTTAATTTCCTTTACAGGTAGATCAGCCACGTAGCCCAGTGGATAGAGCATCCGCTTATTGTCCGAGATGTGTTGGTTCGAACCCCGGCTCGGCCGCATCTTTTTTTTATTTTAACGGTGGATCGGAGGGCACCCTAAGGTCGGAACAGGGTTAGCACCTGGTTAGGGGCCCTGACCAGTCTCTTTCCTCGCAAGCGAAGAGGGATCGGTGCGAAAAAATCCACTATTTTAAAATCTTCGAGCTAGCGCACATGTGGCAACGTCGGATTTTTTGCAGTTCTAGCCGCTCCTCGCGTCGCGCCGTTCTCGTTTGAATTCGGTTCGGGTGAGGCGGGACTAGTTTAACCAATGGGTCTCATCCCATATCATACCCGTTACCCCGATAACTATGCTATCTTTTTTTAGGAAAGGTCATTAGAAAGAGAAAGCATAAGATCAAATATGCCACATCGCAGACCGTGTTATTCGCTTACAGTCGATTCCGTTTTCTCTTTGCACTTTGCATTACTAACCAGCCGATGCGAATTTATTTTGATTCCGAATCAAGTTCTCGGTCGGTTACGGATAATCCGGATTCTTTTAATATTCGGATCCAACGGATTTTTGGATACGTATCCTTACATCACTAATTGACATACCAATGTCAGAGGAAAATTATAACAAGGAATTAAATATTATTAAACAACTGGCAGTAAATAATGGCTATAACACTAATATGATTGACCAAATTATTAATAAAAAACAATATAATGCTATCAATTTAGCATATCCTACTACAAAATCAAAAGCTACACTTAGGTACAAAACACTCACATATACCGGTAAACTTACACAAAAAATCAAAACACATCTAAATAAACTAGATTTACACATTGCTTTCAAAACGAATAACAAATTAGGAAAATTAATAAAATTTACATTGGACAAACAGGCAGAAGCTTTGAAATAAGACTTAAAGAACACAAAACCAGTTATAACAAAAAAATTAATAATTCACATTATGCTATACATTTGAATAACGAGCAACATAGGTTTGATGATAATTTTGAAATTTTACAGTTAGAAAACAAATCGGTAAAGCTTAATTTATTAGAAAGTATGGAAATAAATAAATGTAAAAAATTAACCGTATTATCAAATGACCAGCTGGACTTGGATAGTTCCCCATTGTTAAATTTATAATTTGTTGGAAATTCCTCCAGCAATAAAACGGTATTGTGGTATATAACTTAAAATTGTAAAATAAGGACATTACCTACTCCTAATTGTATTGTAAACATAATCACCAGCTTGTAAAAATTTAGGTAAAAATTTTGTGAGTATTTAATACATATAATAAGAACAGTTAGTTTACACCAACCATCCGACGAAGACACTGTGTTGTCGAAACAATTGTCATGTTTATAAATAAAAATTTAGTGAAGATTGAAACAATTTTGTTGTCATTTTTAAATATTTTAATAATGGATCTTCATCAAGTAAAGGCTACATCAATTCAATAAATGTATTGTTCCGGACGGCCGAAATTCAGAACACACTTTCGCGTTTCCAACCTTTATTTACTGACAGTATCACAATAACCTTCTTTACTGACAGTCAGCGCTCTCCTCAGACTGAATACAAAATAAACTTTTGTTATCTACTTTAATATTTACAGTTTTTTATTTTACTTTTTGTTGTAGTGAATGTCGAACAGTTAGGAAAGACCATTTAAGGAACCACATCTTACAGCACCAGAACCCACAAAAAGTCGGTTTGTTTGGATCTGACAAATGTGAATATCGAACATATAAGAGTAACTACCTAAAACATAAAACCCCTGCTGCAGAATTTAAATTATTTGGATGTAACAAATGCAATTATCAAACACGTTATAACTCTAATTTAAAAAGTCACTACTTGAAACATAAAACCCCTACAGAAGTTAAGATATTTAGATGCAACAAATGCGATTATCAAACACGGCATAGGGCTGGTTTAAAACAACACTGCTTGAAACATAAAAACCCCGAAGAAGTCTTACTTAGCTGCGACAGATGTGAATATCAAACAATTTGGAAAGGCAGTTTAAGGAACCACATTTTACAGCACCACAACCCACAGAAAGTTGGTTTGTTTGGATGTGACAAATGTGAATATCGAACACGTTACAAGGGTAATTTAAAGAGACACTATTTGCAACATAAAACCCCTGCAGAAGTTAAATTATTTAGATGCAACAAATGCGATCATCAAACACGGTATAGGGCTAATTTAAAAACACACTGCTTGAAACATAAGAACCCCGAAGAAGTCGAATTATTTAGATGCGACACATGTGAATATCAAACAATTTGGAAAGACAATTTAAGGAACCACATTTTACTGCTCCACAACCCACAGAAAATTAGTTTGTTTGAATGTGACAAATGTGAATATCGAACACGTCATAAGTGTCAGTTAAAGAGCCACTACTTGAAACATAAAACCCCTGCAGAAATTAAATTATTTATATGCAACAAATGCGATTATCACACACGGTATAGGGGTGATTTAAAAAAACACTCCTTGAAACATAAGAACCCCGAAGAATTCGTATTATTTAGATGCGACGCATGTGAATATCAAGCAATTAGGAAAGACTGTTTAAGGAAGCACATTTTACGGTGCCACAACCCACAGAAAGTTGGTTTGTTTGGATGTGACAAATGTGAATATCAAACACGGTATAGGGATTATTTAAAAAAACACTGCTTGAAACATAAGAACCCCGAAGAAGTCGAATTATTTAGATGCGACACATGTGAATATCAAGCAGTTAGAAAAGACAATTTAAGGAAGCACATTTTACAGCGCCACAACCCACAGAAAGTTGGTTTGTTTGGATGTGACAAATGTGAATATCAAACAGCTAGGAAAGAGAATTTAAGGACACACATCTTACGGCACTACAACCCACAGAAAGCCGGTTTATTTGAATGTTACAAATGTGAATATCGAACACATCAAAAGGGTTATTTAAAGAGACACTACTTGAAACATAAAACCCCCGAAGAAGTTAAATTATTCAGATGCAACAAATGCGATTATCAAACACGTCATCAGAGTGTTTTAAAAAAACCCAGCTTGAATCATAAAAACCCCGAAGAAGTCGAAATATTTAGATGCCACAGATGTGAATATGAAACAAGTTGAATTATTTATATGCAACAAATGCGATTATCAAACACGGTATAGGGGTGATTTAAAAAACACTGCTTGAAACATAAGAACCCCAAAGAAGTCGAATTATTTACATGCGACACATGTGAATATCAAGCAATTAGAAAATACAGTTTAAGGAACCACATTTTACGGCGCCACAACCCACAGAAAGTTGGTTTTTTTGGATGTGACAAATGTGAATATCAGACAGTTAGGAAAGGTTTGTTTGAATGTGAGAAATGTGAATATCGGACACGTCAAAAGGGTCATTTAAAAAGACACTACTTGAAACATAAAACCCCCGAAGAAATCGAAATATTTAGATGCGACAGATGTGAATATCAAACTGTTAAGAAATATAGTTTAAGGAACCACATTTTGCAGCACCACAACCCACAGAAAGTTGGTTTGCTTGACAAATATGAATATCTAACAGGAAAGACAATTTAAGGAAACATCTTAGAGCACTGCAACCAGAGCTGGGCAGTAGTTAACTACGTAGTGTAACTACTTAAGGTGTTTTAACTATAATAATAATAATAATAATAACGATGATAATAATGGTAATAATAATAGTAATGATAACGATAAAGATAACGACGAGGATGATAAAATAATAATAATTATAATACTAGTAGATAGTAATAGTAGTAGTAATAATAATCCTAATAATCCTTGCGGTGGAGACGGCCCATCCCGAGGGGCGGGAGGTGGGCGCCGCCCTAACCTCGCGATGGGACGGATTCACCAGGGAGTTGTCTCTGCTCCGACACGGCGCGTCCCAATGGCTCATACGGGGATCACCGGAGACATGGCATAGGGTAGGCTGCTATGCCATACACAGCGACGGAGCGACTGGCGCCGAAGCCTTCCGCTCTGTCACTGTACAGCTGCGTGGACGGGGGTATCACAGGACGCTCCCGACCGCGTAGCTACAGCGTCCTTCAGGGTCACGTGGGCCCTGAAGTGAAGTGAGGATGAAAGTGAGAGAAAGGGACGAATGGTGTGGAATACTCACCTCACACACATACATGACGCACAGTGGCGGTTCGTGAGGTATTGAACTGGGTGTTCAACTCGGTGGATATACAAGAAAAATACGAATAGAAATATTGCAAAAATATGCATACTAATTTAAGCTTATCTATGTAAAAAGTCCAAAAAAATTGCAAAAACTTCAATTACGCGATTAAAATTTAAAATCTGGTACGGAATTTTAATCAAAATAACCTCGAACATAACCTATTACCACTACTAGCCGTCTGGGCTCCCGCGTATATCAATATTTTATCAGCTGACTACAGATATGATCCAGGTGCATCGTGCAGTGCACGCCAGAATGCTAAAATTTGCATCATTTTGATACGACGATGTTTTGTCTCACGCGCCGGACTCCTCTCTCTCCAACACACGGTCTTTGCCGATACTCTCGGCGTTCAGTTCTGATATTGAACGCGCTAGAGCTCGTATTAATGTTAATGTTAGACGGCGAAAGAAAAGAGCTTGACTGTTACAAAAATCCAAAAATATATTATACAGTACCTAATAAAAGTAAATGGAAAATTTGAAATTATAATAAAAAGATTAAAACAAATTATGGTTGATGTGTAATAGTATAGTTATAAGGTATAGAAAACCATCTTTTGGAGTAGATTTTTAGGGTGTTCACTGAACAATTGATCCTACACGAAAGCCGCCACTGATGACGCACATGCGAAACACACACACACGCACCATCACACACACACAACGCACTCATGCACACACCCAAATACACGCAGTTTTCACACAAGGTTTAATCCCAAGATGTTAAGCGACCCGTGTCAAAGGGATGAATGGCACCTGAACCTGAAATCAAGTGTCATATACGGAGCCTCTATGGTACCAGGCGACCCCATGGAGTAAGAAGCCTTTGTGTAGTAAGGGCGCACTGCTACACTCGACTGTCAAAACGACCCAACTCGGAACAAAAATGAATAATCTAAATAAAAAAAAAGGCAAGGTATGGAAGGAACAGAAACTCAGAAGTACGAAGCAAATGCTACTGACTATCAAAGGAATCAAGAAGAGGATCCCAGCGTAAGGCGCTCGTCATTGCCGAGAACACCACCTGGAGGTAGTAACCTACTAAATCTGACTCAGGGAAAAGACGACGTCTTCCTCACGCCAGAAGGAAAACCTGGCAAGGAGTCAGTGGATACAGAAGATAGTGAAGGATGGCAGGATGAGGAAGTTAAAACGAGCCCAATATACAAACTCCAAGGGAAGGGATTTGCTGCAGAGAGAGATCCTGCAGAAGCAAAAACACCAACGAAAAAGAAAAGGAAAAGAGAAACACAAGAAGGCGTTTGTGTAGAGGATGTAAACACCGAAATGGCTGCAGTACTAAGTAGAAGTCATGGAAAAATTAACAAAAAAAACCGAGGAACCAAAAAAAAAACTAATAAAAGATAGTACAAAAACTAAGGTGGAGATTAAATCTACTACAAGACAAATCGCATCTATCGTAGATAGATGCGATTTGTAGTGTGTAGATATGCTAAACAGAAAAATGATGATCTTGAAATCCAGCTATAATGATCTAACAAAAGCAAATGCTATACCGATGGCACAGGCAGATGAAACAATCGTGCCACAGAAGAGCATCCGGGACACAGGGATCCAAGCTAACGAGGAGGAAATTATTAAGGAAGTATCCGAACTGAAAGAGAAAATAAAAGAAGACGTTGAGAGACAAATGGAAAATAAAACGGGATGGGATATGGGATGGTCTGGCAAAAATAATAGACCAAAAATGGCCAAAAGCTTGCTTCGTTAACACGGAAATCGCGGCCCCAGAAACTATAAAAGAATATAGAGGTGACGAATTTGCAGGAAAAGTAGTTGATGATGTAAAATACAATTTTCCGGAGGTTGCGATTCTATTAGAGGAAGAGCAGATTGAAGGCCAGATTGAGTATATCAAAACAAACAAGGAAATTATTTTAAGTAGGGGAAATAAGAAAACGCCCTCAAGAGCTTTGTATATACTGCCATATAATGTAAACCCAGAAGGGGTAAATGACATCTGTAAATTATACGAAACTATAAACAACCTAGGAAAAGAGCTGAAACCGCATACTAAACTTATTAAGTTGATTGCGTGGGGAAATCTGGACGAAGATTACGTTAGAAAATGTGCCGAGTATGTGTTTCGCGAAACCGAAACAAAGATAGAGGTGAGCACCAGTCAAATCAAAAGAAAAACCAGATATAAATCATTTAGAAGCCAAGATAAACCAAAAACTGAAAATATTATTATAAAATCGGGCGGCAAACAGTACGCCGATATCCTGCGTACATTTAAAAGCAGTGTGGATATTTATGCAGCTGGGATCAAAGTATGGGCAATAAAAAAAAACAACAAATGGGGACGTGATGCTGGAAATCATGGGTGGTAAAGATAAGGCTGAAGCCCTGAGGTGCGAAATCCAAAAAAAAAATTACGACACGAGGGTCAGCATTAAAAGTAGCAATGATGTTGTTTTTTTTATATATGGCATTGATGGGGATATAAACAAGCAAGAAATTGAAGTGGCAGTCAGAAAAAGCGTAGGAGACGCTGCTACAGAGGAATACGTAAGAGTCCTATCAATTAGACCAAGTCAAGGGGGCAGTCAAAATGCCACGATTGGACTAAGTAAAGGACTGGCGAAAGACCTGATTAAAAAAGGTAATATCCGTGTAGGGTGGGTATCCTGCCGAGTGCGGGCGAGAGTAAATCTAACTAGATGCTATAGATGCCTTGAATTTGGACACCACACAAGCGAATGTACAGGGGAGGACAGGACGAAAACATGTATTAAATGCGCAAAGGAAAATCACAGGGCAGAAGACTGCAAAACAACAGCTTTTGCCTTACTTGTAAACAAGAAGGACATAGGTCTGATCAAACTAAGAGCCCAGTCTATAGAAAGCTGATAACAGACCAAGCAAGGAAAATAGCCAACGAGGTAAAAAGAAAACACCCCCATGGCAATAAAGATCTTACAGGTAAACGTGGGTAGGGCTTATGCAGCACAGGACATGGCATATGCAACGGCCATTCAAAGAAACGCGGATATATTAATTGCGAGCCAAATAAAAAGCGTGTAGAATGTAAGAATTGGCTTAAAGACAAAAGGGTAAGCGTGGCTGTACTGATCCCAAATAAAAATGTGGACATGGTAAAACACAAATCTGAGGAGGGATCTGTGATTATAATGATCGAAACCTTCGCTATTATTGGGTGCTATATATCCCCCAACATAACATTGATCGAGTACAAAACGGAAGTGGAAAGAATAATGGGATATGTTAAGCGAGAAAAAACAGAAAACATAGTACTCGGAGACATAAATGCTAAATCTGTATGGTGGGGCTCACCTAAGACAGATCAGAAAGGTGAATGCTGGATGGAGTAGATCTCAGAGCTACGTAGTGCGGTCCAAGTGTTCCCGGCCTGATATATTTGTAGTAGGCCTAACTGTGATATCTAAAGGGTAGTGGGAAGGGCAGTACCTGATATGACCGAGTGCAAAATTTAGTTTGGATTTAACCACGTGTTGGCGAGTTACGGCGACCAAAGTGCCAGCATTTCAGCAATGTCGAAGATTGAGTATCGTGCGATAATAAAATTTCTCACAAAAGCAGCCGTCACACCAGGCGATATTAAAATTCGAATGGATGCTGTGTATGGTGATTCATCCCCATCAGTATCGACTATTAAACATTGGTCAAAGTTGTTTCGTTGGGGCGAGAATCTCTTGAAGATGATCCACGCCAAGGTGGGCCTGTGACCGTGACAACTCCCGAAAACGTCGCCTTAGTCGAGAACGTCGTTTTGAGTGATCGTCGTTTGAAATCGAAAGAAATAGCAGCTCAAACAGGCCTCATTCTTCGTATTCTACATGCTCGTCTAGGCATGTCGAAAATTAGTGCAAGTTGGGTCCCTAAAATTCTTAGCGCTATTCAGAAACGGCGACGAATGGAGTGCTGTGAAGCTTTTTTGGAGCTCTATCGTGGGGATCCACAAGTAGTTTTGGATTCTATTGTAACGGGTGCCGAAACGATGGTCCTCTACCATGACCCCTTATCGAAAAGGGATTCGATGGAATGGCATCGAAAGGATGAACCGACCCCCAAAAAAGCCAAAGTCACCCAAAGCGCAAAAAAGATCTTGGCAACCATTTTTTAGGATTCCAAAGGCATTTTGCTTATAGATTTTAAAGAGCGCAATACTACTGTAAATGCTGAATATTATGCCCATTTGTTGCGGAAATTACGAGAAGCTATCGTGGAAAAACGCAGAGGAAAAATTAGTAGAGGAGTGCTGCTGTTGCATGACAACGCACCAGTGCACACAGCTGCCATTTCCAAAGCTGCTGTAGCCGAATGCGGGTTTACCGAGCTGGACCACCCACCGTACAGTCCGGATCTCGCCCTGAGTAACTACTTCCTCTTTTCGAAATTAAAGGCTGCCCTCAGGGGAAGAAAATTTACCAGCGACGAAGAAGTGCAACAGGCGGTATTAGGCCAGTTTGCATCTAAGGACGAAAATTATTTTTTTACAGGGATAGAGGCCTTAGTTCGCCGATGTGAAAAATGTGTTGAAATGCAGGGAGACTATATAGAAAAGTAATAAAAGTATTTTTTCTTTCTGCCTCCTTCTTCATAGGTAGGCCAGGAATACATGGACCACACTACATAGATATGGTAGTGCAAAACACCGGGTTAAAGCCCACTTTTGTTAGAGGAAATAGCGAGTCCTTCATTGATGTGACTATCTCAACGAATAGCATAGCAAAAAAAATATCCAATTGGGAGGTGCTGGACACTGAAACATTAACCGAACTTAACTACATATACTTTGAAATACAGGGAAAAATTAAAACTAGGAAGGACTTAGGAAAGACTACCACAGACTGGGACTCCTTTACAATCATTTTTTAACTACTTAGCAAAAATACAACTGAAGCTACCCACCAGGTACTGACCAAATGGATTAAGCAGGCATATGAAAATAGTATAAGTACCGAGAGGAAAAACACGAGCACCCCATATTGGTGGAACGAAGACATAAAAAGGGCAGAGTGCATAAAAGCTAGGCGAATCCAAACGAAGGCAAGAGCAGCAGGAAGAGAGGTACTAGAGGATCTGCAAAATCGATACAAAATACATAAAAACGAGCTTGACAATAATATATGGGGTGATGCTTACAAAATTGTCGCAAAAAGAGCAAATAAATTAACGCCATACCAGCCAAGTATTGAAAAAAGAGAAATAGTTGCCAGTCTTTTATATATGAAGCCGACAGCTGGGAAACGAAAGGAACTAAAGAGCACAAATCCCTTCACAAGGAAGGAGCTGGAAAATGCCATCACAAGCACCGTATACAGACAAAGACAAGTAGAAGCACTCTCGTCCAAGGTCTAATCCGACCTGCCGTCGTTCGGCCTGCACCCCGCCTTGCATCTAGCAGGGTGTTGGCAGGTTAACGATATACAGTGTCTCAGGTCGAAGCTGGTCATCGCAAAGGAAATACAGTGAGGGCATAAAGTCTGGAAACACCTAGTTTTTGACGAAGTTTTTTCGGAAGAATCGCCGAAACACGTCGACTTTGTTCTCATTTTCTACATATTCTAAAAATATTTGATTATATACAGGGTGACCCATAAAAGTTGGGCATTTGTCAAATTTGATTTTTTAAATAGAACACCCTGTATATTATTCCATTTTTGAATTGTGCGTTAGAAAATCAACATCTTTTGTATAAACCACCCTTCCTCTAAAATCAATTGTTTGCGAGATATTGCAACTTGAAAATTGGTAATTCTTACACCTTGAATTATTGCACTACCCTGGAAACCAGCATGTCCCATTATGATAGTTGTGTCAAAAATCAAACTCATTTAAATAAGATAGTAATTTGTATCTTAAAATATGCTTTCCGAGACCCAAAGGATTGAAATCCTTATGATGTTTGGCTGGGGAGATCGTCGTAGGCATCTTGACGAAGTTTGCGAACTTTTTAATAACACACATCCAGAGCGACAAGCAACGTTTGGGCAGGAATATTTCAAGACCAGATTGTTGGTCCCTATTTTTTTGACGAAAATTTGACCGGCCAAATGTATCTAGACTTTTTGCAAGTAGAGTTAATTCCTGCCTTAGCTCAGCGGTATCCAGGTGATGAGCCTGATACACCAGCCTTAACAATGTGGTTTCAACAAGATGGGGCCCCACCTCACTATGCGCTAGCTGTTTGGCAATATCTCAACGAGATATTTCCTAACAGGTGGATAGGACGTCGGGGCCCCATAGAATGGCCTGCGAGGTCACCGGATTTGACCCCCCTTAATTATTTCCTGTGGGGATATTTAAAAAGTAAAGTTTACTTTAACAGACCTCCTAACATAGAAGCTTTAAAAAATCGTATAAGGGATGAAATTCGGCAAATTTCACCATCTTTCATCCGTAACGTACAAGAGGAGTTTATGGATAGGCTAGGATATTGCCGGGAAGTTAACGGTCAACAATTTCAGCATTTGCTGCGTTAAAATTGTCTCAGTTGGATTGTTGTTGTTAAAATAAAAATGTGTTAAATTATTATTTGACTTTATTTAATTTTGCGAGCTAACAATTTTCAAGTTGCAATATCTCGCAAACAATTGATTTTAGAGGAAGGGTGGTTTATACAAAAGATGTTGATTTTCTAACGCTCAATTCAAAAATGGAATAATATACAGGGTGTTCTATTTAAAAAATCGGTAATTATGTAGTATACGGTTTTCAGCCATTTTTCCGTTTTTTGGAAAAATTCTTTTATGGTCACATTCTACTGTCTTTCCTGATTGCAAATATAAGTGCGCACATAAAAAATTATGTTGTTTTTTAATAATTTTTAATGAAACAAACTTACGGGACCTGGGAGCGAATAGGGGTGCTGGGCGGGGTAAAAACAAAAAACACAACATCGTAAAAGGCTTAACAACACTTTTCCCAACGTAATGAAGTGTAAAATCGAAGAAAAACGGTTAATAGCTAAGAAAATTGCTTTTTTCTATACAAAATTCCATTTTAAGTCACGATTCGTCATTATTTTCCCACCTGTCAATGTCAACCACAGAACAGCAGATATCAACAATGTGGCGCGACCATCGCAACGCAAATTTAGAATACATCCAAACTGCTCCACTCTTTTTAACTGTTGAATTTGTAAAAATAAAATTCTGTTATGGTCACATTCTACTGTCTTTCATGATTGCAAATATAAGTGCGCACATAATAAATTATGAGCAAACCTGACCACCTTTTTGCTCACCAACCTGAGCAAAAAGGTGGTCAGGTTTGCTCAGTTTTCATTGATATAGATACATATTATGTATCTATATCAATGAAAACTGAGCAAACCTGACCACCTTTTTGCTCAGGTTTGCTTGGGTGTATACAACTTTTTGCACAGATTCTGTCCAACTGTTAAAATTTGTGGGAAAAGCGATTTGTAAATTTGGCAACATCGCGTCTTTCAATCAGAAATTTCGAGTATGTGTAGCACGGATTGCGTGTTTATTTTCTTTCAGTTTTTTGATATTTTCTCTGTCTTTTTTATGTGTTTTTACATAAATTTGCCTAAATATGGTTCATAAAAATAGTGTGTAATGACTTGGATGTGTTTAAGTAAAAGTGCCGAAATTTAAAGAAATTCATTGGAAAAGCTAACCTAAAAGTTAAAAAAACACTACACTTTCATATCATATTTTTCATATTTCTACAATTTATAACATATTTCTGGACTAATTTGGACATACCCAACCGCCGACATCATACTGACACTGACTGAACGAAAAAGAACGTCAAAAATATAATCATAAACGATTTAGAACGTTGTCAAAAAAAATATTTTTAAGTGCATTTTTCACCGTTTTTCTTAGATTCTACACTTAATAACGTTAGGAAAAGTGTTGTTAAGCCTTTTACGATGTTGTGTTTTTTGTTTTTACCCCGCCCAGCACCCCTATTCGCTCCCACGTCCCGTAAGTTTGTTTCATTAAAAAGTTATTAAAAAACAACATAATTTATTATGTGCGCACTTATATTTGCAATCAGGAAAGACAGTAGAATGTGACCATAAAAGAATTTTTCCAAAAAACGGAAAAATGGCTGAAAACCGTATACTACATAATCACCAAAAAATCAAATTTGACAAATGCCCAACTTTTATGGCACACCCTGTATATAATCAAATATTTTCAGAATGTGTAGAAAATGAGAACAAAATCGACGTGTTTCGGCGTTTCTTCCGAAAATGTATAGTTTCGTAAAAAACTAGGTGTTTCCAGACTTTATGCCCTCACTGTATTTTCAGTGCTTTTTACACAGTGGCTCTTTAAAAACTATTATTTTGCAAAGCGTAGATATTCGATTTTTATTTTGTTATTTGTAGTCGTCGTGTTAAAATGTCTCGTATAACATACTGTTCCATTGATGGGTATTATACTAAAATTTGTACAGGCCTTCCATTTTTCCGCTTTGCTAATAAGACTCAAAAAATGTCTAAACAAAATCCTAAGATTGAAATTTTGCGAAACTTATAAATACATAGGCAAGCATGCATTAATATTTCTCATTAATTAAAACTAAGTCGTTTTTTAAGTAGTACATAGTAGAAACAGGATTATTTAATTAATTTTATTAAACAATCTATATAGTTTTCTTCACCTAATAAACCAATACAAATATGTTTTATAAGTATTTGTAGTATATTTAGATTTTTTATTGTATTAAACTCATATTACATGTATAGATTAGAATTTACGCTTTTGTTATGTTATCAATTTATCTGCAATTAAAACTGTATTCTCAATACGCATCTGAGTTTGATTGGGTTATTTAAAGATTTAATTATTTTAATTGATTGTGATAATACATATATCAAATATATATATATATATATATATATATATATATATATATATATATATATATATATATATATATATATATATATTTGATATATGTATTATCACAATCAATTAAAATAATTAAATCTTTAAATAACCCAATCAAACTCAGATGCGTATTGAGAATACAGTTTTAATTGCAGATAAATTGATAACATAACAAAAGCGTAAATTCTATATATATATATATATATATATATATATATATATATATATATATATATATATATATATATATGGATTTATATTTATAAAATTTTTGTGACCAATTGATTTGTTAACTCTGTTTTTATAGAGTGTTGTATTTTTAGTACGAGTGTTATTTATGTGATTAGTACAGTTAATTTTGTTTTTATTTTTGAAAATATATATTGACATGTTATATGAAAACAGTTGTCAGATATCCATTTTTTTCCTTTCTTCATATAACTAGTAATCTTTTTTATAGATAATTTTTAAAATATATTTTTGAATAGTTTCTATGTTTTAAAGATAATTTCTATTGATACCTGCCCAGCCAAGTATTCTATAATTTAAATGTGTTTGTAGTAATGAATAATATAATATTTCTAGTTGTTCAATATTGTGTGTATAGTATATATATATATATATATATATATATATATATATATATATATATATATATATATATATATATATATATATATATATATACTATATATATATATATATATATATACTATATATATATATATATATATATATATATATATATATATATATATATATATATATATATATATATATATATATATATATATATATATATATATATATGTACAGGGTGTCTGGAAAAGGTCTGTACAAAATGCTACCACCTATTCGTGAGACTAAAATAAGACGATTTAACCCAACTTACCTATATCCAAAAGTGTTTTGTTAGGGAGATACAGAGCCCCAAAGGGGTACTTAACAATTTACTTTTTTGGCTCTAACTGTTGAACCGACTTGTATAATTTAATGAAATTTTAATATTTTATGTTGGCCATAAAGACTCATAAAACTAGTGGTGGGCAATGCGGTTCTTTTTCGAGATTCGGTTCACTAAATCTGGATCAGTACAGAGATCCGGATTAATTGCTGTGGGTATTTTTCAAAGCGTACTATTTATAGAATTGAAATGGCATTTAAAAAAAGAGTGAAATATGGAATCACTTTGATTTTGACGAAGATAATAATAAAGCAAAATGCAATTATTGTTTTGTTTTAATTAATATATCCAAGGGATCCACTGGAAATCTTACTAGATATATGCGTACAAAACACATCGGTACGTAATAAATTAAAAAAAAAACAGGATGGCCATATACTGACAATGGTAAAGAAAAGACTGTGTCTTATGGCTACATCGGTACCATGTGAACGAATTTTTAGTAAAAGTGGGCAAATAGTCACAGAAAAAAGAAGTAGACTGAGAAGTTCAAAAACTACTGAAATTATTTTTCTACATGTTAATCTTTAAAAATATCTATAATGTGTATTTATTTTAGTTTTTATTATAAGGAATCCCACAATTATTACTATTAAGATTATTTAACACGCAAAAAATATATAGACAAACGCAACACACAATACCCCACAATACAGTACACAAATAATATGGAGTATCGCTTCCAAAGAAAATGAAAGGGTATCACCGATCGCTTTAACGTAGATCCGCCCGTCGGGCAATCGGATCCCTTGCCAAATTTTACTTCAAACTGAACCGAGAGCCGAGAGCCGCCAGCAATCGCCGCGTTCATCACCTTACGACAAACGTAGCGCAATCGACAGTCAAATCAAACAGATTCCATTTAAGATCCGTGAACCGTCTGTTTTATTTGAGGAGTCGGATCAGTCCGAATCCTTCTTAAGATCCGACTCATTGAACCGGTTCAGATCCGATCCGACCATCACTACATAAAACCATACTACAGTAGATGTTTGGCATCGTCAGGGAAGTCACGAACGGACTTGCCACCACACTCTTTGGGCCAAATTTTTTACAGGTATCATTTTGCAGAGCTCAAAACTGATTTTTTAAATACTTTGGTCATTCCTCTTTAAATACTTTGGTCATTCCTCTTTGAAAAAGGTACTCTACATTTGTTTCGAAAAAATTAAGTTTTTGTATAACACGTTATTGAAATAATTTTATCACAATACTACAATAAAACACCAGTCGTTTTTATTTCGTTAACAATGTGTTATTGACAACACTTTTCAAAATTGTCTGACTGATTATACAAGAATTAAGTAATGGAGCATTATTCCTATAGCGAATATGCTGACATGCATCTAATTTATGGACAAGCACTTGGCAATTGTGTGGAGGCAAGAAGAATTTATTCTGGTACATGGGTGGATGTGGAGGGTGGATCGTAGCTTAAGAGAAACAGGTAAAAAGTCAAGTGAAATAAAAAAAAATGCTAAAAGTAGCGAATCTTTTGCTAATCCATTTTAGGAAGTTTTTTGCCGCGCCGTGGTGGAGAAGGGCCTCCAAGAAGAGCAAGACACTCTCAGTTAGAGGAGGAAATTCTGGATGAGATTGCTGAAAATCCCTCTAATAGTGTAAGAAAGTTGTGGGATCAATTTCATGCGACAAAATGGGTTGTTCATGAGACCCTTCGAGAACAACTGCTACATCCGAATCACGTCCAAAAGGTACATGCCATGTCTCCCGCTGATTATCCTGCAAGAGTCAATTACGCAAATTGGTTTTCTCAACGATTTAGGCAAAATCCAAATTTTACTAGTATTGTTTTGTTCACGGACGAAGCCGGTTTCACCCGAGACGATGTAATAAATTGCCATAATTTGCATATCTGGCATGAAGAAAATCCCCATGCAATAGAACAGACAAAGCATCAACAAAGATTTATGGTTAACATGTGGGCGGGGATTATTGGGAATCATCTCATTGGACCGTTTTTTATTGAAGACAGATTAAATGGTGCCATCTATTTGCAATTCTTGCAACAAAACTTAAACGGTTTATTAGAAAATGTGCCCTTAGAAATTAGAAATCAGATGTGGTTTATGCACGACGGTGCACTGCCCCATTTTAGCAATTTAATTCGTCAGCACTTATCAAATACTTTTGGTGATAGATGGATAGGTCGAGGTGGGCCTATTGTATGGCCACCGAGGTCGCCAGTAGGTGTACTTGGCCGGTGCAGATTGCACCCCCCACCACTTTTTTGATTGGTCGACCCCCCACCCAATCAAACCCAAGCCCCGCCTCCGGTGGGGGGTCGACCAATCAAAAAAGTGGTGGGGAGTGCAATCTGCACCGGCCAATGCCCTCTAGCCCCGCCCCAAGCACCGGATTGGTCAACCCCCACCCAAGCCCCGCCTCCAAGCCCCGCCTCCAAGCACCGGGAGGCGGGGCTTAGGTGGTAGGTCGACCAATCAAAAAAGTGGTGCAGCATAAAAGGTTGATAATTTCAGTTAAACGATATTAGTTGTGAAGTGATAAAGTATTCTACTAAAGTCGGAATAAAATAAAACAATGGATTTACAATCCAAATTGTATATTTATAATGGTACTCCATTAAATGGGCAACGGGAAGAAATGGAATCGATTCATAAGGAAGAAAAAATTTATTTTCAAAAAACTACTGGTTGTCTAACCGAGGATAGACTTAATACTCTTGTGGATATTAACCGCTACAATTACGATGATGATGATGATGAGGATGAATATGAAGATGACTCCGGCACCGAGGAAGAAGTTCTGGGGAGTGGTTGTGGAGAAGAAGGACTAGTGAAAATTAAAAAAATTAACGCTTCAGAAGCTTTGAAAGAGAACTATTTAAAACGTGAAGTGTGCGTAATGCAATCATACATATTAATCACATCCATGGCGGGTGGCATGTACAGTCTGTGTCACGAGTGTTATTTTTTATTAGCCATAGAACAACAACGTGGTAAGCACATACATGTGAACACCCATTATAAGCGTCCCATGGATTGTTGTAAAGATGAAATTAAATGTAAAGTGTGTGAGCAAGTTCTACATATGATTATTTTACCAGAGATCTGTGTAACGTGTAACAAACCAGATGTACAGAAAATCACAAACCATAGAATTGACAAAACAACTTTAGAAGAAAGCGTGTAAGGATTTCTTTGAATATTTAACTATGCAAAATTGTTTAAACAGTATAACTATACATTTAAAAATGCTGAACCATTATAAATATACAACTTGGATTGTTAATAGTTTTAGTTTAATAAATATTTCTAAGCGGAACTTTGTGTTTGTATTTTCCTCAACATTAACCCAACTTAATATTCATGCGATAGATAAATGAAAAACGTAATGAAAGATAAAATTTTATTTATTACTGCATAAAGTTTAACAATTATTTTTATTCATACTTTGTGTTTGTAGTTGCAATTTACACACAACATAATTTTTAATTCAGGTGATAAAGAGAGGTTAATCAAAAGTAGAATTTTATTGGTAGCAATTCTTATAATTGTATAATAGTTTTACATTCTCCAATGCACAGTGGCAAGCTTGTACCGTTTTATGAAAATAACAATCAGGAACCTTCTTATATTTACTTAATTTTGGTTCATTAGAAGTCGGAATGCTAATAATGTTTTCACTATCTAAAACTTTTTGTAAAAATTTTGTCTTTTCAACACCTTTTACATATACTTTTGGCTTATTAAATAAAAAATATATATTTTAATAATATTATCAATCTCGTTTAAGTCAATGCATCCAGATTCCCAGTCTAAGCCGTGATATGTTTCACACCATGTAACAATTTTATTATCTTCAGGAGACAGCATGTTTCTTTTAAAGGGTGGTTTAAATAAAAAAGTTGAAAGACGAAATCCATCATAAATTGCCACTTCTTTAGGAACGTAACCAAAGGAACAAGTATACCCTTGAATGTCAATAAAAATGTGTGAAGTGCATTCCTTCATGGTGTGCAGTGAAGTGAAGTATTGTTCTTAAAAAGTCGCTTTTAAAATCCACTTTGTCGTGAAGTTGTTTTAATTATAATAAAGAAAAAGATGTTATAAAGAAAATATATTTAAAAACAAGCAATATACAACTAAAAATTATACTTATAATTATAAATATATTTACATGACCTTTTCGGCTGTTTTCGCCGCACTGGTGAACAACTCAAATAGTTCTTTTTTATATCACACACACTCGAACAGTTTGGCGCGCTGCTGCTGCTGCCGTTGGCTGTACTGGCTGTGAGGGTGGTGTCGACTGTCAGGGTGCTGTTGCTGCTGCCGTTGGCTGTGCTGGCTGTGAGGGTGGCGCCCACTGCTGTGTCGTTAATCAATGTTGTGGATTCTGAAAACCGGCTTGGAGAATTCGGCCTTGTAGGGATATCCCAAATCCACAAATCAAGTGATAATGCTTCCGTATCCGAATGAAGCGTGTCGCAAAACTCACTAAACTGTGGAAAACTCATTTTAGACACTTTTTTACGCAAAGCTTCACTCATAGCTAATTTCATTGTACTGTTCGTATTATTTAAAAGACAAGTGCGGTTAAAATGCGAGCGTTGTACTAATGAAAGATCACAACACGCGACTCAATATAGTGTGAAGCAAGCTCCTCCCATATGTATAATAATGCGGGAGAGAGGACTCACTCGACAACAAAGTTTTTTATTTGTAGCTTCATTATTGGAGATATATTCTTAAAAGTGGGTGGTGGGTTGGAATGTATGCACCAAAGTACCGCCCCTAACACTCCGTGCGCATGCGTAGCACGCTCGGTGTGCGCGTGGTACGCATTTTGGTCTACTGCGCAGATGTAAAAAAAAACCTCGCAGACAAAAAAAAAAAAACTCGCAGACAGGAAAAAAAAAACTCGCAGACAGAAAAAAAGAATAAAAAAAAACGCGCAGACAGAAAAAAAAACTCGCAGACAAAAAAAAACTCGCAGACAGAAAAAAAAAGAAAAAAAAAACGCGCAGACAGAAAAAAAAACAAAAAAAAACGCAGACAAAAAAGGTACTAGAGGTCGAACACCGTTATGTCCCGCCCAGACGAATTCTCTTTATATTCTCTTTGCGCTTCGCTTTCTTAAGTGTCGGTAGTCGTACCTTGAGCTCGATATAATACAGTTGTGCTTCATACATTCCGCTGAATATATTTTTGTTTATTCCGCTACGGTTAATTTAACATCTTTTGTTCACTCGCCTTGTGTCTTGTGTTTTGTTATATCTATTTTTCGTAAGTATGGCTTTGATTGATTTAACTGTCTTTGATTTAACATACGCTTGTAAAGTTCATGATTATATGGATTGCCTGATTTGTGGAATGACTGATGAACAAATTGTTGCGCTTGACTCGATCAGTATTGCGAGTGACAGCTTTTGTGATATTAAAGTAGAGGATTATACGCTAAACAATAGCGGGGGAGATCTAGAAAACATGTCTAATAATATAATAGTGAAATATTGTAATGATGACTCAGATCATGCTATTTCCGATGTCGAAGCGCAACAAATCACTTCTGAAACTGATGGGCACTTCAACCTATTACTAGAAAAATTAGTCACGGATAAAAATATTAGCAATACATTAAAAGTTGATTCTTCCAAATTGTCAAAGTTTACTACAACTGCCCCCAAATTATTAAAAGAAATTACAACAGACCCGAAACTAACCTGCACAAAATTCCACAAAACTGGCGATGTTCCGTACAAGAGTGAACTTGATACAGTTTTACGAGCTAAACCTAAAAAAAATATATCAAGCAAGGATATGCGAGGTAGTTGTGGACTAATGAAATCATTATTCCACAACTACTTTTCTTTAGGTGAGGCTTGTAAAAATTTAAATTTTGTCGGGGAAGTTTTAAATAGACCAAATGCGGAATCCTGCTTTTCTAGCCATGCTTCGAATCAATAGATATATAAAATATTTTTTTCCCTTTTCCCCACTCCTTTATTACCCATTTCCCTTACTCCATTTATATCCTCTCCTGGTGGAGTTATTGACTACCTTCCCGCGGTTCCACTGTTTAAACCAAAGTCAAGATTTTATTTCCTCAGTATTAAACATGTCCTTCTTGTGCACACTGTGTTTACGCGAGTTTAAGCAAAAGCGAGGTCTAGTGCGACATATTAAAGAAATTTGCTTAGCAAATACGTATGTCTCAAATCCCGATGATTACATAATTGATGGTGAGTTATTTTTTGTTTAACATTTTCTTTTTATTTATGGGAAATTATTATTTTTAGTTAATAAAAAATTTTTCTCGCAAGAAAAAGTTCGACACTGCCTGGACTGTGATGTCAGCGTCTCAAATGCAAGTTGGACTTCTCATTTAAAATCAAATGCTCACAAATTAAAAGCCTGCAAGTTTAGTGAATCTGGTATAGAGATACTAAACAGCGCATTTCAATGCCGAATTATTTCATATAAAATATCTTCCCCAAAGCACTTTGTTGATTTAAAAGAATTCCAAGAAAATGTGCAGAATAATGTAGTTAAAGTTATTCAATATGAATTGAAGAAACACAATGTCGTCAAAATTAATTTTGAGCTGTTTGGATTGTACTATTTACCAACTTCTAGAACTTCTGAAATTAAATCTCACAATACGATTTTCGAAGTTGTAACACAATCTACAAATCTGATAATGGTATATGAAAAATTAATGGGAATAATTCATGGAAAATTTGATGAATTTGCAGAACGCGATTCAGGTGTGTATAAGTTTATACATGTTTCGTTTTCAATAGTTTTTCAAAAACTAAAGAGTAACAATGAAATTAAAAATATTAACGCTTAACCGTTTTATTTTAGGATGGGTTCTGCAACAAATACTTCATCTTGAAGTTAATGTAAACAAGTATAATCCATTGAGGAGCTCATCATACATACCTCTTCCAAGAGAGATTCAATGGAAAAAGGCTGTTGTTAATGTACAAAATAGTGATCAGTTTTGTTTTGTTTATGCGGTTGTATCAGCTTTTTACCATGGAGATCCTCGAAATCCAACATCGTATCCGCAGTTTAGGGAGTTATTCAACTTTGAAGGTATAGACTTTCCAGTATCTATTAAAGACATTGCTAAATTTGAAGAGTTAAATAATGTATCAATAAACGTTTACGGTTTAGAAGTCGCATATAAGAATGGGAAAAACATTTATGAGGTGATTGGTCCTCTACATTTTTGCAAGGTTAGATCTAATACCCATATAAATTTATTACTATTATCGGAACTAGATGATATAGGTAATACTAAAAATCATTACTGCTATATAAGCGATCTTTCTCGGCTAGTTTCCAGTCAAGTTACTAATCACGAACATAGAAAATATTTTTGTGATGGTTGTCTACAATTTTTTACTACTTTGAATATTCTTAAGCAACACATGCAAAATGATTGCAACTTTGTTAGAAATGATTTTCCTTCAAAAGAGCTTATATTAGATAAATTTGGTAACATGGTGCCTGAAAATATATTAAAATTTGAAAATATCGAAAAACAAATGAAAGTTCCGTTTATCGTTTATGCTGACTTCGAGTGTGCTTTAAAACCTGTCGAAAATGATTATCTGGAAAATTCTTCTCAATCTTACACTCTGAAAAAATTTGAACATATTCTGCATTCCTTTGCTTACTACATTAAATGTTCATTTGATGACAAAGTTTCAAAGTTTCATTTATACCGAGGGAGGGATTGTATTGAAAAATTTGTAAAAGATTTAGAAATAGATATTAGAATGCTGTATTGAAATTATTTAAAAGATATTACACCCATGTCTAGACTAACAGATCCTGAGAAGGAAACTTTTGACAAATCGACTCATTGTCATATTTGTAAAAAAAGATTTCTAAACATTTCGGATAGAGTAAAAGATCATTGCCATATTACTGGAAAATTCAGAGGGGCAGCACACTCAGTATGTAATTTAAATTTTAAAATTCCGTCATGTATTCCAATTGTGATGCACAATCTAAAAAATTATGACAGCCATTTATTTATAAAATCATTGTGTTTAGATAAGGAGCAAATTGAAGTTATCCCCATGAATAAAGAAAAATATATTTCTTTCAGTAAGTTTATCCATGTGGATAAAATAAAATACAAAAATGGTAAAATAAGAGATAAATATATCAAACTAAGGTTTATTGATTCATATCAATTTTTACCATCATCTTTGGATAACTTATCAAGCATTTTGGATGATTCTCAATGTTTTGAAATTAGAAAACAATATCCAAATGACTTACAATTTAAAAATATAAGAAAGAAAGGTATTTTTCCTTATTCATACATTGATGATATTTCAAAATTTGCTGAAACTGATTTACCTGCTGCAGAATTATTTTACAATGAATTAAAGGAGGAAAATATTTCAAATGAGGAGTATCAACGCGCTGGAGAAATTTGGAAAATTTGTCAATGTCACTCACTTGGTGATTATTCAGATATTTATTTAAAATCTGATGTATTATTACTAGCAGACATTTTTGAAAATTATAGAAATCTTTGTTTAGAAACATATCAACTCGATCCTGCGCATTATTTTACTGCTCCAGGATTAAGATGGGATGCGATGTTATTGTATACAGGAGTAGAATTAGAACTCCTAACGGATCCCGATATGCTTAATTTCTTTAAAAAAGGTGTGAGAGGGGGTGTTAGTACTTGTACAGGAAGAAAGTCAATTGCCAATAATCATTTTCTTGAAAACTTTAATCCTGAGGAAAATACAAAATATATCATCTATTTGGATGCGACTAATTTATATGGTTTCGCTATGAGTCAATATTTACCTCAAAAAGATTTTGTTTGGCTGACCCAAGAAGAGATCGATAATATTAGAATAAATATAAATGATATATCTGATACAGCAGAAACAGGTTATGTTTTGGAAGTTGATTTAGAGTATCCTAAAGAACTACACGACGAACACAATGATCTTCCCTTCTGTCCTGAAAATCTGATTCCCCCGAACTCAAAATATTCTAAATTAATTCCAAATTTAAGAAATAAAGAAAAGTATGTAATCCATTACACATACCTTAAACAATGTTTAAATTTTGGTCTAAAACTTACAAAAATACATAGAGCTATAAAATTCACTCAATCCCCATGGCTTAAAAAATATATTGATTTGAATACTAATTTGAGAAATTCTTCAAAAAATAAATTTGACAAAAACTTATATAAGACTAAAAATAATAGCATATATGGTAAAACTATGGAAAATGTGGATAGAAGGGTGGATGTGAAACTGGTATCACATTGGGAACGAATAGGTCATAAAATTAACTGTGCAGAATCATTGATTGCAAAACCTTATTATAAAGATTGCAAAATATTTTCAGAAAATTTAGTAGCTTTACAAATGAATAAAACAAAAATTGAATATAACAAACCTATTTATGCAGGGTTTTCAATATTGGATATTTCTAAAACTGTAATGTATAATTTCTTTTATGACTACCTAAAGAAAAAATATAAACAAAATGTTTCCCTTTTGTATACTGATACCGATTCTCTCATATTTGAAGTTTCAACTGAAAATTTTTATAATGATTTGAAGCATAATTTGGATAAATTCGATACATCTAACTATGATTTAGATAATATTTATGGCATTCCTCCAAATATTTCTGAAGTAGGTAAATTTAAAGATGAATATGCTGGTGAACCCATCAAGAGTTTTTATGGGACTGGTGCGAAAGCGTATTGTGTTGAAACAAAAAGTAGTATTCTTAAAAAAGCTAAAGGTGTTTGTCGTTCGTCTATTCAAAAGCAACTAACAATTACAGATTATATAAACGTAATTGAACAAAATTCTAAAGTGTATTGCACAATGTATGCCTTTAGATCACATTCGCATACTATATAATATACTGAATTAATTCATAAATTGGCTTTGACTGCTGATGATGATAAACGATATTTAATTCCTGGGAGTAGTAAAACTTTAGCTTGGGGTCACCATGACATATCGTTACATTAATTGTGTAAAGCTATTGATACTGTTAACAAAGATGAATAATGTAATTTATAAAAAATTATTTTATATATAATAAAAAACTATAATAGTTGCAGGTCAGTTGTTAGGTACTCGTTGCAGAAAATGATTGTTAATACTGTGTTAGTGTTGTCTGCTCTAATAGGGAATATAATATATGTTAATTATGTTCCGAAAACTCACTTTGCTGAGATTTGTATTAATACAAATAAATCAGATATTAAACCTGAATGTTGTTATGTAATGAAAATAACTAATATAAGTGGTAGTACCATGTGGTATCACCAACTCGATGATAAGTATATATCTTCAACAAGATATTTTAAGATAAAATACCTGTATCCTAATAAAACTATAATTAATTCAGAATGGAATGTACTGTCACAACAAAGTGAGTTTACTTGTGAATATTTTACCATTTTATACGTAACCCTTTCATGTTTCATCTTAATTTTTGTAATGTATTTACATCATTTTTCTTGTGGAAAATATATAAATTTTTACACTAATAATCAATTACAATAAAAGTAAATGATATGTAGTGGGAGATCCCTCCGGATGGAGGGGGAAATAGGGTATAAAAGAGTAAATATATCTGAACTGGACAGTAGTTGCGACGTTAAAGTTAGAAGTATAAACATGAATACTCCGAACACTATTCACCCTAATAAAGTAAATTCATATAATAGTGAAGCATTTTCTCCAAGTTTAACTTCAAACAACATTTTCAATTCTAGTAGTGATAGTGATTTTAAAAACACAAGTGTTTTTCAACAGTGGTTTCATCCTTTAAATAAATCTATCAATAAATATATATGCATTGGTTTAAGTGTCGAAGATTTTAACCCGTGTATGAAGCTGTCGGGAAATAAAGGAATTTCAATTCTTTTAAGTGAAAATGAGTGGAGGGGAATCCTCTTTTATCAAGGTGTAATAACCAGTAACCTATTTTCATCAGAATCATATTGTGAATCTTTAGAGATTGGAAAAATTGGATTACACTTTGAAAAAATTCGAGACGAAAATCTCCTGAAAATTACGAAAAATGGATTTTACATCTATCTAGGGAGAGAAACAGTTTGCAATTTGTGGCAGTTAATTCCAATGATAGAAAAAAGATTAACTCTTTTTAAAAATCGACAATTTAATCAATACTTTTCAGTCTTTAAAAACAATTATGCAAATTGTGAAGGTGACATTGCAAATAAAATATTTGAAGTATTAGCTGCGCAGGAAAACACTAGTGAAAATATTTGCGGAATTCTGGAATTAGCTACTTCACATCCAACCATTCTTGAACGCAAAATCAAACAATTTTAAAGATATGAAGAAAGTGCAGTTCAATGAGAAGATAAACGAGGTTCATACAATAATCGCTTGGAGTTTCGCTTATAGACAAGCTAGAGAGAATATGTATGAACAATTGGCTAGGGATCGATTCCATTTTCAAAGAAGAATTGAACGCCTTGCCGCAATTTTAAATAAAGTTTTAACTATGGAGCATCGAGATAAAATTTATTATAAACGTTTCACATGTAACCAATAGATAAAAATAAAAACAGTTATATAAATGTAGTGTGTTTTATTTCATATTTAGGAATTACAGCTATAACAAGTATATATTATTTTAGTATTTCAGTTTTCGGAATCCAAGAATTGTGTGACTTATCCATTCCTAACCATTTAACATAAACTTTGTCTCCTTTTCGTCTTAATACTTTTTCAACTAGATACACATCAGGATGTTTCACTTTTTGCAACTCCTCTTCATAAAAACCTCCTTGAATATCAATATTTTTTTCATCTTTCAGTAAATATACTCTAGGGTTAGTTAATTTTATTTCTTTAACTTGGAAAACTTCATTAGACCAATTTGGGGTATACCCTTTTCGAAATGCCTCTCTGTATTTACTTATTCGAACAAAATCACCTTTTTTATATTTTGGATTTCTGGGATCAAGGGTTTTTGGAAAAGTGTAAATATGTTTTAGAATCTCCTTTTCATTATTTTTATTAACTTTATCAGGTGCTAACCCAATTGTTTTATGCTTTGAATTATTATACCTTAACACAATATCGTTTAAAATCTCTACCCATTTGTAATTTCCCTGTAAGCTAAAATTTTTCCACATATGATTTTTTAATGTTCTATTTACTCTTTCCACAACACTTGCTTTTAAATTTGAGAATGTGCTATAGTGATTAATTTTATATCTATTCATCAACTCGTTAAAATCCTTATTAAAAAATTCTTTTCCCATATCGGTTTGAAGGTTTTTTGGAATATTATTAACTACTTTTAAAATATTAGCCATGGCCGAAGTTACGTCTTGCGCAGTTTTTCTTTTAACAGGTTGAGTCCAGACATATTTTGAAAAAGTGTTTATTACTACTAAAATATATCGATATCCTTTATTAAATTTTGCATAGGGTAGCATCTCCACCAAATCAGCTTGCCATAAGTCATTTAATCCTTTAATTATTACACGTCGACGCTTAAAATTTTTTCTAGCCGGTTTATGCAATTCATTAACAACTTCTTCCTTGATGTTAGTTTGTTTACTCATGACTTCTAAATGTTTATTTTTCTATTTCTACACTGCATTTTATTAACAATTCCCCATAAAAATCTTCTAAATGACTACTTTCAGGACGATGAAAAGAAAGAACATCCCCTTTCTTTAGTTTTAATCCGACAGGGTTAATAACTTTTTTTCCATTAATTTTAAGAAACATATATTTTTTTGGATACTCTGCCCCAATTATTGTAGCAGATTCTATAGGAAAAATATAATTAATTCTTTTGTCTTGTAAAAGTTGGTAAACTCCATCTGAGAGATTGTAATTTCCCATAAAAGGTAACACCAAATTATAATATAATTTCACATCACTGAAAAATGTCGAAAATGATTATCTGGAAAATTCTTCTCAATCTTACACTCTGAAAAAATTTGAACATATTCTGCATTCCTTTGCTTACTACATTAAATGTTCATTTGATGACAAAGTTTCAAAGTTTCATTTATACCGAGGGAGGGATTGTATTGAAAAATTTGTAAAAGATTTAGAAATAGATATTAGAATGCTGTATTGAAATTATTTAAAAGATATTACACCCATGTCTAGACTAACAGATCCTGAGAAGGAAACTTTTGACAAATCGACTCATTGTCATATTTGTAAAAAAAGATTTCTAAACATTTCGGATAGAGTAAAAGATCATTGCCATATTACTGGAAAATTCAGAGGGGCAGCACACTCAGTATGTAATTTAAATTTTAAAATTCCGTCATGTATTCCAATTGTGATGCACAATCTAAAAAATTATGACAGCCATTTATTTATAAAATCATTGTGTTTAGATAAGGAGCAAATTGAAGTTATCCCCATGAATAAAGAAAAATATATTTCTTTCAGTAAGTTTATCCATGTGGATAAAATAAAATACAAAAATGGTAAAATAAGAGATAAATATATCAAACTAAGGTTTATTGATTCATATCAATTTTTACCATCATCTTTGGATAACTTATCAAGCATTTTGGATGATTCTCAATGTTTTGAAATTAGAAAACAATATCCAAATGACTTACAATTTAAAAATATAAGAAAGAAAGGTATTTTTCCTTATTCATACATTGATGATATTTCAAAATTTGCTGAAACTGATTTACCTGCTGCAGAATTATTTTACAATGAATTAAAGGAGGAAAATATTTCAAATGAGGAGTATCAACGCGCTGGAGAAATTTGGAAAATTTGTCAATGTCACTCACTTGGTGATTATTCAGATATTTATTTAAAATCTGATGTATTATTACTAGCAGACATTTTTGAAAATTATAGAAATCTTTGTTTAGAAACATATCAAGTCGATCCTGCGCATTATTTTACTGCTCCAGGATTAAGATGGGATGCGATGTTATTGTATACAGGAGTAGAATTAGAACTCCTAACGGATCCCGATATGCTTAATTTCTTTAAAAAAGGTGTGAGAGGGGGTGTTAGTACTTGTACAGGAAGAAAGTCAATTGCCAATAATCATTTTCTTGAAAACTTTAATCCTGAGGAAAATACAAAATATATCATCTATTTGGATGCGACTAATTTATATGGTTTCGCTATGAGTCAATATTTACCTCAAAAAGATTTTGTTTGGCTGACCCAAGAAGAGATCGATAATATTAGAATAAATATAAATGATATATCTGATACAGCAGAAACAGGTTATGTTTTGGAAGTTGATTTAGAGTATCCTAAAGAACTACACGACGAACACAATGATCTTCCCTTCTGTCCTGAAAATCTGATTCCCCCGAACTCAAAATATTCTAAATTAATTCCAAATTTAAGAAATAAAGAAAAGTATGTAATCCATTACACATACCTTAAACAATGTTTAAATTTTGGTCTAAAACTTACAAAAATACATAGAGCTATAAAATTCACTCAATCCCCATGGCTTAAAAAATATATTGATTTGAATACTAATTTGAGAAATTCTTCAAAAAATAAATTTGACAAAAACTTATATAAGACTAAAAATAATAGCATATATGGTAAAACTATGGAAAATGTGGATAGAAGGGTGGATGTGAAACTGGTATCACATTGGGAACGAATAGGTCATAAAATTAACTGTGCAGAATCATTGATTATAAAGATTGCAAAATATTTTCAGAAAATTTAGTAGCTTTACAAATGAATAAAACAAAAATTGAATATAACAAACCTATTTATGCAGGGTTTTCAATATTGGATATTTCTAAAACTGTAATGTATAATTTCTTTTATGACTACCTAAAGAAAAAATATAAACAAAATGTTTCCCTTTTGTATACTGATACCGATTCTCTCATATTTGAAGTTTCAACTGAAAATTTTTATAATGATTTGAAGCATAATTTGGATAAATTCGATACATCTAACTATGATTTAGATAATATTTATGGCATTCCTCCAAATATTTCTGAAGTAGGTAAATTTAAAGATGAATATGCTGGTGAACCCATCAAGAGTTTTTATGGGACTGGTGCGAAAGCGTATTGTGTTGAAACAAAAAGTAGTATTCTTAAAAAAGCTAAAGGTGTTTGTCGTTCGTCTATTCAAAAGCAACTAACAATTACAGATTATATAAACGTAATTGAACAAAATTCTAAAGTGTATTGCACAATGTATGCCTTTAGATCCCATTCGCATACTATATAATATACTGAATTAATTCATAAATTGGCTTTGACTGCTGATGATGATAAACGATATTTAATTCCTGGGAGTAGTAAAACTTTAGCTTGGGGTCACCATGACATATCGTTACATTAATTGTGTAAAGCTATTGATACTGTTAACAAAGATGAATAATGTAATTTATAAAAAATTATTTTATATATAATAAAAAACTATAATAGTTGCAGGTCAGTTGTTAGGTACTCGTTGCAGAAAATGATTGTTAATACTGTGTTAGTGTTGTCTGCTCTAATAGGGAATATAATATATGTTAATTATGTTCCGAAAACTCACTTTGCTGAGATTTGTATTAATACAAATAAATCAGATATTAAACCTGAATGTTGTTATGTAATGAAAATAACTAATATAAATGGTAGTACCATGTGGTATCACCAACTCGATGATAAGTATATATCTTCAACAAGATATTTTAAGATAAAATACCTGTATCCTAATAAAACTATAATTAATTCAGAATGGAATGTACTGTCACAACAAAGTGAGTTTACTTGTGAATATTTTACCATTTTATACGTAACCCTTTCATGTTTCATCTTAATTTTTGTAATGTATTTACATCATTTTTCTTGTGGAAAATATATAAATTTTTACACTAATAATCAATTACAATAAAAGTAAATGATATGTAGTGGGAGATCCCTCCGGATGGAGGGGGAAATAGGGTATAAAAGAGTAAATATATCTGAACTGGACAGTAGTTGCGACGTTAAAGTTAGAAGTATAAACATGAATACTCCGAACACTATTCACCCTAATAAAGTAAATTCATATAATAGTGAAGCATTTTCTCCAAGTTTAACTTCAAACAACATTTTCAATTCTAGTAGTGATAGTGATTTTAAAAACACAAGTGTTTTTCAACAGTGGTTTCATCCTTTAAATAAATCTATCAATAAATATATATGCATTGGTTTAAGTGTCGAAGATTTTAACCCGTGTATGAAGCTGTCGGGAAATAAAGGAATTTCAATTCTTTTAAGTGAAAATGAGTGGAGGGGAATCCTCTTTTATCAAGGTGTAATAACCAGTAACCTATTTTCATCAGAATCATATTGTGAATCTTTAGAGATTGGAAAAATTGGATTACACTTTGAAAAAATTCGAGACGAAAATCTCCTGAAAATTACGAAAAATGGATTTTACATCTATCTAGGGAGAGAAACAGTTTGCAATTTGTGGCAGTTAATTCCAATGATAGAAAAAAGATTAACTCTTTTTAAAAATCGACAATTTAATCAATACTTTTCAGTCTTTAAAAACAATTATGCAAATTGTGAAGGTGACATTGCAAATAAAATATTTGAAGTATTAGCTGCGCAGGAAAACACTAGTGAAAATATTTGCGGAATTCTGGAATTAGCTACTTCACATCCAACCATTCTTGAACGCAAAATCAAACAATTTTAAAGATATGAAGAAAGTGCAGTTCAATGAGAAGATAAACGAGGTTCATACAATAATCGCTTGGAGTTTCGCTTATAGACAAGCTAGAGAGAATATGTATGAACAATTGGCTAGGGATCGATTCCATTTTCAAAGAAGAATTGAACGCCTTGCCGCAATTTTAAATAAAGTTTTAACTATGGAGCATCGAGATAAAATTTATTATAAACGTTTCACATGTAACCAATAGATAAAAATAAAAACAGGTATATAAATGTAGTGTGTTTTATTTCATATTTAGGAATTACAGCTATAACAAGTATATATTATTTTAGTATTTCAGTTTTCGGAATCCAAGAATTGTGTGACTTATCCATTCCTAACCATTTAACATAAACTTTGTCTCCTTTTCGTCTTAATACTTTTTCAACTAGATACACATCAGGATGTTTCACTTTTTGCAACTCCTCTTCATAAAAACCTCCTTGAATATCAATATTTTTTTCATCTTTCAGTAAATATACTCTAGGGTTAGTTAATTTTATTTCTTTAACTTGGAAAACTTCATTAGACCAATTTGGGGTATACCCTTTTCGAAATGCCTCTCTGTATTTACTTATTCGAACAAAATCACCTTTTTTATATTTTGGATTTCTGGGATCAAGGGTTTTTGGAAAAGTGTAAATATGTTTTAGAATCTCCTTTTCATTATTTTTATTAACTTTATCAGGTGCTAACCCAATTGTTTTATGCTTTGAATTATTATACCTTAACACAATATCGTTTAAAATCTCTACCCATTTGTAATTTCCCTGTAAGCTAAAATTTTTCCACATGATTTTTTAATGTTCTATTTACTCTTTCCACAACACTTGCTTTTAAATTTGAGAATGTGCTATAGTGATTAATTTTATATCTATTCATCAACTCGTTAAAATCCTTATTAAAAAATTCTTTTCCCATATCGGTTTGAAGGTTTTTTGGAATATTATTAACTACTTTTAAAATATTAGCCATGGCCGAAGTTACGTCTTGCGCAGTTTTTCTTTTAACAGGTTGAGTCCAGACATATTTTGAAAAAGTGTTTATTACTACTAAAATATATCGATATCCTTTATTAAATTTTGCATAGGGTAGCATCTCCACCAAATCAGCTTGCCATAAGTCATTTAATCCTTTAATTATTACACGTCGACGCTTAAAATTTTTTCTAGCCGGTTTATGCAATTCATTAACAACTTCTTCCTTGATGTTAGTTTGTTTACTCATGACTTCTAAATGTTTATTTTTCTATTTCTACACTGCATTTTATTAACAATTCCCCATAAAAATCTTCTAAATGACTACTTTCAGGACGATGAAAAGAAAGAACATCCCCTTTCTTTAGTTTTAATCCGACAGGGTTAATAACTTTTTTTCCATTAATTTTAAGAAACATATATTTTTTTGGATACTCTGCCCCAATTATTGTAGCAGATTCTATAGGAAAAATATAATTAATTCTTTTGTCTTGTAAAAGTTGGTAAACTCCATCTGAGAGATTGTAATTTCCCATAAAAGGTAACACCAAATTATAATATAATTTCACATCACTGATATCAACAATTTTTAAAACATTTTCCCTACTAAAATTGGGCAACAAGTTACTGTTTATATTATCCCTCCCAAATATGTGGGAGCCAAACTTATCAATAGACATCTTAGCAGTCAACGGTACAATAAACAATACTTCAATTATGTTAAGTATTTATCCAATTATTTTTGCTTCCCTTAATTCTTCTAAAATCGATATTATTTCATTTTGATGACCAGTATGTCCAGCCATTTGCGATGACATCAACAATTTCATTCAATTTGGTTTGGATCGTCATAATATACATAATCTAATTTCTTTTTTGATAAATTTAACATAGCTCCCCCCTTTTTTGAGCCAAGTCTTGTTGTTCTTTGACGCGTTTGAGGGGGTTGCAATCTCTCCAGGCTAGAGACGCTAGTGATACTTGAAGTGCTGGAAGTACTTCTCGGTTTAATAATTTTGTTTTCTATTAAGTATGGTTTAATAATTGTAAGATACTTTGGATCAGTGGTGCCTTGAATTTGGTCATTAGCATCATAATTTCTCCTGTAAGCATTAGTTCGTGTCAAAATATCCATATAGTTTTTAAGATCGTTCGAGGTGAAACCTTTGGGATCTTGAAAAAACAAAAGTTCATATAGTCCAGGGGTACCATTATATGACACATTTTTAACTTTAATATTCTCTTTATCAAAATCAAGCAAACTGTCTCCAATTTGCCATTTTTCAGCATCGGCATCATGTCTTAAACCGTGTGTGTTATCCAGATCTCGCTCGCCTTTAACTGACGCATCAACAAAAGCTCTTACTAGTGGGTGAAATGCTTCAAGATATTCATTGTAGGATGGCAATCTAGTTAGTTCTAAAATTTCGCGTCTTGTATCTTCTAGTGTAGGTTGCAAGGTTGATTCATCTTGATTTTCTCTAACTGTAGAGCTTAATCTCGGTCTTAACAAAGATCCGTTATCATCTAAGAATGCATCATCACTAGTCTCAAAAACTTCTTCATTTTGTAAAAACGATGGTACATCATATGGCAGATATCTTTGGTAAATATTAGATTTTCTTTTGGTTATTTCCTTTTTTTGTGGCGTCGAAAACAATGGTACTGAGGAAATTTCAGGTTTTATGTGCGCTTCCGTTTTAATGGTTTTAATTAATTCCCGTAAAGGTTGAGTGATCGGTTTGAATTCTTTTTCCTTACGAAATTCAGTCTCAGCAATATCTGATTTTAAAGCATTATATTTTTGTTTAACATCCTTTCTCGTTTTTATTAACTCTTTAATTGTTCTGTCATCCATCTTTATGAAAGTTATGATGTTTACTGAATACCAAAAATTTTAGTAAACTGTTATATACTCTAAAGAAAAATAAAATTATCAAATCCTTTTCTATAACGCCCATCATTTAACGGACAATCTTTATCAATTACGATGAAATCATAATACTTTTGCCAACATAAAGCGCACATATCTTTAAATTCTTGAAATGAGATATCACTGTTCACATGGTCATTATATATATGTTTTAAGTTGGTGGCATCCTGTTGAAAGATAACAAGCAAATTAGCGTTATCTCTTATTAACTGTTTAGGAATAGAAGAATATGTCTGACATAAATAAAAACAATCGGTATTTTTATGTCGTCCAAAACAAAAATAATCTCTCATAAGTGTTTGGTCACAACAAACAATATCATCAAATACAATAACAGAATTTGATTTTATGTCATTAGGTGGTACAATGTCCTCAGCATTTGATGACTCAAAATAACCTATGAATTTTAGCGGAGTTAAAAGGGTTCTTAAATATTCATATTTGGGTTGGTACAGTGATTTCGAATAAACATATACATTTTCAAATCTTAAACCATTAACTTCTGTCAGAAGCGAAATTATTACGTTAGTTTTTCCACAGCCTGAGGGACCTACAATTAAACAGCGTTTACAACTTCCACCAAATAATTCACCATGTTTTCTATACGTATCTTGAGTAAACTCAAAATTTTTTATTGGTAAAGAGATATTTTGCTTTTTAATCTTCATCCTTTCAACATCACTATTTAAATAAGAACATTACAAAATATTACTCATTTTATATATAATGGTTAAACATATTACTTTAAGTAGCAGTCGCGCTAAGAGTGTTAAGAAGAAAGGTAGGGGTGTGGTTAACACCTTGATAGATAAATTACCCATAGAACTTCATTTACCTTCATACAAGTTTTGCGGTCCTGGTACAAAATTAAAGAATAGGCTTGCTCGAGGTGATAAAGGTATTAATCAGTTAGATGAAGCTTGTAAAGAACACGATATAGCATATTCAACATATTCTAATTTAGATCAAAGACATAAAGCAGATCAGGCTTTAGCCAATAAAGCTTTTAAACGATTCAAAGACAAAAATTCTAGTATAGGTGAAAAGTTATCTTCATTGGTTGTGACTGGAATAATGAAAGCTAAAACAAAATTGGGTATGGGTTTGAGGAGAAAAAGAAAACAAAAGCGTAAGAAAGGCGGTCAGATAACTTTTAATAATGCTGTTAAAAAAGCGCGTAAAGGTATCATCGGTAAGAAGTTTAATAATATAAAAAATGCTGTTAGCGCAGCTTTGTCATCCATTAAAAGGGGGAAATTAAAAGTTATAGAACCTAAGCAAAGAATCATTCCAATTCCAAAAACTGGAGGAATTTTACCATTAATACCACTTTTTGCTGGATTATCTGCTTTAGGAGCTTTGAGTGGCGGCGCTGCTGGTATTGCACAAGCAGTAAATTCAGCTAAAAACGCGCAAAAAAAATTAGAAGAAGAAAAGAGACACAATAGGATTATGGAGAAAATATCGGTAGGGAAAGGACTTTATTTAAAACCTTATAAGAAAGGGTGTGGTTTATATTTAAAACCATATCCAAAAAACTGTTAAAACTGCTACCTCGCAAACCTTTAACAAATTTTGATTTAATCAAATATGCAAAATTGCTAAAACTGCCGAATTTTGGAGGAGTTTTTATGAGAACAAATTTACCAACCAAAATCAAAAAATGTGAAACGGGTATTATTAATTTGGATGACAATAGGGGAGAAGGTACACATTGGACAGCCTATATTAAAAGAAATAATCATATAAATTACTTTGATAGTTTCGGTAACCTTAGACCACCAAGGGAAGTTATAACTTATTTTTTTAGCGATGGTAGCCATAATAACGTAAAATACAACTACAATAGATATCAGTCTTTTGACACTTTTACATGCGGTCAATTATGTTTACAATTTATTTATAATAATGTGTAATTATGTTTATATTTTATTCCACTCGAAACCATCATGTCGTTTACTATTGCTCTTTCTGGTGATTCCGCTGTATTACAGTCAGTATTTCATCCTCCAATCTACTTAGATTCTAACTCCTCATATGTTGTCGGACTCACAAATTTTGAAACTTTTAATGCCATACCAAATATAGATGAAACAAATAATAAAGTTTATTTTGGAAAAAATAATGAGTTTTTACAAATTCCACCAGGAAGTTATGAAATAGATGATATTAATAAATATTTACAAAACCAGTTTGAAAAGAAAGGTATTTCATTTCACCTTTATGCAAATAACAACACACTAAAATCATTGATTAAATCCACTACAGATATTATTTTCAAGGAGGGAACAATAGGTACACTTTTAGGGTTTCAAGAGGGCACTATTCCTGGTGATGGAAATCCAAGAATGTCAGAAAATCCTGCAGAGATTATAAAAGTCAATTCTTTATGTATTGATTGCAGTATCGCTGAAGGATCCTATCTGAACGGAAAGCCAGTGCACATTATTCATCAATTCTTTCCTAATGTTAGTCCGGGCTTTAAAATTATAGAAAGTCCTCAAAATATTATTTATTTTCCTGTTACTGTTAACGTAATAGATAAACTTACTGTAAAAATAATAGATCAAAACTTAAAACTTGTTAATTTTCGAAACGAAATTGTTACAATTAGATTACATATAAAACAACTATCATGGTTATACTATATAATAGGAATGTCTTAGAATGTGATAAATTATTCAAAAACAATAATGTTAAAAGGTATAAGAAGAACAAACATTTAAAATTTAAGATTAGTAGAAAGCCAAACACACAACGGATAACACGTGAAAACAAAATTTTTCTTAAATCCCTGGGTTTAAAGATATTAGTGTAACATGGATATCCTAAATGTATCACAAAATATTAACATAGACAATTCAATCACATTCAGAATTTCATGCTTACGAACCATATTTACCATCAAAATTGGGGAATAATGATGAAATTATCATTCCTATTCATGAAGTAGAAAAATATACGCTTCCTTCCGAAAGCTTTCTTCACATAGAGGGTAAATTAACTAAAGAAGATGGGAAAGTTTCAACAACATTAAAACTTGTTAATAACGGGATAGCTTTTCTTTTTAAGGAAATACGTTATCAGTTAAATGGCGTTACGGTAGACTCGGTTAGAGATGTTGGTTTAACTTCAACAATGAAAGGGTATTTATCGTATAACAAAAACGAGTGCAACAAATTAAAAAAATGCCGGCTGGTTTCCGGGAGAAGCTTCCAAGGTAGTCGATTCTGCTACAGGGTTATTTAGCGTTTGTATCCCACTTAAATTTTTAATGGGTTTTTTTGAAGATTATAAAAAAATAATACTGAATTCAAAGCAAGAACTTATTTTAATTCGAGACAATTCGGACAAAAATGCTACAATAAATACTAATGGGAATGAAAATCCCAAAATTGAACTTACCAAACTAACTTGGAATGTGCCTCACATATCAGTAGCTATCCCACAAGAATTAGCTCTTACGAAACTTATTGATAGAAATACAAACATATTAATTGCATTTAGAAGTTGGGAATTAATAGAATATCCGGAATTAACAAAAACAAGTCGTCACAACTGGCCTGTCAGAACTTCGACTAAGGTGAATACACCTCGCCATGTAGCACTATGTTTTCAAAAAAATTTGCGAGATAAAGTTACAACAGATATGAGCAGATTTACTGATATTAAATTACGAAACATTAAAGTATATTTAAATTCAGAAAGGTATCCATATATTCATTATTATATGATATGTTTTCACAATTTCAAAAATCGTACTATGGCCTATTACCCGAACCAATTTTTTCCCCAGAGGAATTTAAAGATTATGCGCCTATCACCTATATTGACTGTTCACATCAAAAAGATTCGATTGAAAGTGGTCCAATTGTTATGAGAGTAGAATTCGAATTACACAGTGACCTTCAAGATGATGTTTCTGCTTACTGTCTTGTGTTACATGATAAAATATTTAGTTATAATCCACTAACCAAAAGTGTTAAACAGCTTTAATAGGCATGCGCAATTATTTCTATATAATACGTTTATTTCATATGCGATTTTTAGTATTCGGTAGATAGTTATGAACACGCAATATTCAAAACTCTTAGCCAAACACATTAAAGAATTAAATAAACTAAAGCAATTAATTGATAGCTATTGTTTAAGCAGAAGGATGTTTAGAAAGTTTAAGTATTTGAAGATTTAACTATGAATACTGTTATTGATATTCAAGGATTTAAAATAGAAAATAATGAGTTTATTACAAAGGAGCTAGCAGCATATGATGGACATAATATCACACATTATATTTTTAAGCGACCATTTCAAATGGATCTACTACCACCAGATTTGCATAAACAGGCTATATGGGTGATGAAAAATCATCACTGCATTCCATGGAACGAAGGATTTACACCGCTACACAAATTTTCCGATATTATTAAATATTTAACACTCAAAAGTGATTTGGTGTACGTAAAAGGAAAGGAGAAGGCTGACATCATTCGCAAATATAGTCACAAACCTGTTATTGAATTGGATAATCATCCAACTATACAAGCTGATCAACCACATTGCTTTTATCATGCAAAAGACTATTGCATCTGCGCCTTAACTAATGTTTTTAATTTGTATAATCATTTTTTAATGGATGATAAATAAAACATAATAAATTGTATTAAGGTGTTTTATTAACCAGATATTTTTCACTTAAATGAAAACATAGTTTTACAATATTGATATAAACAATAAACAAATTAATAAATAATTCTTTCCCTCTTAGAAGCTTATAGAAAATTCAAACATGTTTTGACGTCCAGAAATCTGTTTCAAGTTAACCTTATCTTGAAATTTCCTTCTAAAGTCTTCAGATAGATCTTGACAACGTGATATTCGTTTCCAGTCAACTCTATCTTGAAATTCTTCTATAAACTTTTCAGTAAGGTTTTGATTAGCAGAGATCCATTTCCAATTAACCCTATTTTGAAATTTTCTTATGAAGTCTTCAGATAGATTTTGGCAAGGAGAAAGCCATTCCCAGTCAACTCTGTTTTGAAATTCTTCTATAAACTTTTCAGACAAACCTTGATATTTATTTTGACAAAGAGAGATCCATTTCCAATTTACTTTATCTTGAAACTTCCTTATAAAATCTTCAGACAGATTTTGGGAACGGGAAATCCGCTTCCAATTAACTTTGTCTTGGAATTCTTCTATAAAGTCTTCACTTAGTTTCTGATATGCAGATATCCATTTCCAGTTAACTTTATCTTGAAATTTTCTTATGAACTCTTCAGACAGTGGCGGCTGGTGAAATTTCAAAGTTGTATATCTCTGTTCCTACTCACAGGACCCGTACCAAATTTAGGGGTTTCAATAGTGAGCCCACTGGGAATGTATTGGTAAAGAGAAAAACATTTTGTAATTTGCGAAAAAAAGTTAAATTTTTGGTGTGCCCCTCCTAAGAAAAAGCTGAACACGTCTAGGTATTGTATTTATTATTTTTTCTGAACAAATTTTACATCATTTTGTCGACAGTTTTTAAATTTTGAGAGAAAAAAATGTGTTAGTAGAAAGTTATAGTCATTTGAATTTTTTTAAGTCTAAAATATAATTTAAAAAAAATTCAAATGACTATAACTTTCTACTAATACACTTTTTTCTCTCAAAATTTAAAAACTGTCGACAAAATAAAGTAAAATTTGTTTAGAAAAAATAATATCTAAAATACCTAGAAGTGTTCATTTTTTTCTTAGGAGGGGCACACCAAAAATTTAACTTTTTTCGCAAATTACAAAATGTTTTTTTTCTTTACCAAAACATTCCCAGTGGGCTCACTATTAAAACTCCTAAATTTGGTACTGGTCCTGTAAGTAGGAACAGAGATATACAACTTTGAAATTTCACCAGCCGCCACTGTCTTCAGATAGTTTTTGACTGTGAGAAATTCTCTCCCACATAACTTTGTCTTGAAATTCTTCCATACATTTTTCAGACAACCCTTCAAATTCGGATATACGCTTCCAATCAATAAGCCTTCTATTCAGATAGTCAACTACTAATAAATTAGTTGCAGAGCATTCGTAAAGCTTCAACAAATCCGATATTTCTATCTTTTCAAGTATTTCATCGTAAATATAATTATCCATTTTATTTAAGCTAAAGACTCTTTAGAAGTTTAAGGTATAAATGAAATGTGAAGCTTCCTTTCAATCAATATATTATATATCTTTTCCCCCACCTTTTCACAGTTGAGGGAGGGGGTAAAATAACGCTGATCATCATTAACCAAATTTATGGAATAATCACTAACATTTCAATGTAAATTGGTTTAGTGATATGATTAAATTTCTAATCCCTGTTGCAGCACATAATACATCAAGACCACTACTCTGAGCGGTTGTGTGTAATCTACCTTCCATTACTGAATTCTCATATACCTTTCGAAATTGAGTTCTGCATACTGCATACAATTCTTCATGAACTATGTTATGAGAAATTGTTCTTAACGATACATATTTAGCTATATTAATAATCTTTTTTAATTTTCGATGAAAACTAAAATTGTATACTATATCACCAGCTTTACTGACACAATAATTACACATATTTAGCACTGTTTTTTACAAGTCATTACCATTTATTAAAATACTTGTTAACTATTACACAAGTTAGGTCGTCATTTACTTCTTCAATTGTCTTTTCTTTTCTCAAGAATTTATGAACAAGTGTTACTGGAAATAGTTCTCCATATCCCAAACGATGTAGCTGCTCTACAACAACATTAATGCACACAGATCGTTCGGTAAATGTGTCACACATCATAATTCCATTAATACACTTTTGAAAATTCACATGATAATTATTAAAATAGTATGCGTAATAATCTTCCCAATATTTAAAACTCGTACGATCTTCAAAGTATTGATGTTGCAACTCTGCGTATTCTTCTAATAAATGCAGTCTAGCTAAGTTTATAGCTTTATGAAAGAATATACTAATTTCAGAGTTGCAAATACCGCACAGATCCATAACACTAAATATTATTAGTATGTTGTGACAGTGCTGCAGTGGTACTAAAGATGCGACTAATACGCGAATGCTCTTAGACTACAACCCCTTCTCTCCTATCCGTCCTATGCATAGTTTGGAGTGGGGCTGAGCGGTGAAGATTGACACCCCCCACCACTTTTTTGATTGGTCGACCTACCACCTAAGCCCCGCCTCCCGGTGCTTGGAGGCGGGGCTTGGGTGGGGTCGACCAATCCGGTGCTTGGGGCGGGGCTAGAGGGCATTGGCCGGTGCAGATTGCACCCCCACCACTTTTTTGATTGGTCGACCCCCCACGGGAGGCGGGGCTTGGGTTTGATTGGGTGGGGGGTCGACCAATCAAAAAAGTGGTGGGGGTGTAATCTGCACCGGCCAAGTATACCTACTGTCGCCCGACATGACTCCTTTAGATTTCTTCTTGTGGGGAAATTTAAAAAGGTTTGTATATTCAATGCCAGTTCACGCCAGGGAAAACCTGATAGAAGGAATAACACACCATTGCAACGAAATTCGAGACAATCCTGGAATGTTGTTTCAAGTACAACAACAAAACATCCGTCGGATAAGAAAATGTATAGAGGTACAGGGCGCCCACTTCGAAAATCGGCTCAAGTAAACAAGAAGAAGGAGAGCTTTCACATTTTTAACATTTTTCTGTTTAAGCGATTTCTGAAATATCAAAAAGATTCAGTTTTAAGTACTTTTTATGATTTAACTTTTACCTGTCAATAACACATCGTTAACGAAATAAAAACGGCTGGTGTTTTATTGTAGTATTATTTCAATAACGTGTTATACAAAACCTTAATTTTTTCGAAAACGGCTAATTTTATCGAAACAAATGTAGAGTACCTTTTTTAAAGAGGAATGACCAAAGTATTTAAAAAATCAGTTTTGAGCTCTGTAAAATGATACCTGTCAAAAATTTGGCCCAACGAGTGTGGTGGCAAGTCCGTTCCTGACTTCCCTGACGATGTCAAACATCTACTGTAGTATGGTTTTATAAGTATTTATGGCCAACATAAAATATTAAAATTTCATTAAATTATACAAGCCGGTTCAAAAGTTAGAGCCAAAAAAGTAAATCGTTAAGTACCCCTTTGGGGCTCTGTATCTCCCTAACGAAACACTTTTGGATATAGGTAAGTTGGGTTAAATCGTCTTATTTGAGTCTCACGAATACGTGGTAGCATTTTGTACAGACCTTTTCCAGACACCCTGTATATACAGGGTGTCCGGGAAAATGTGGGAAATCTCCCGGATATGAAAAAAACACGTGAAAAGAGTACTACAAGTTCATGTAAACTTTTTTCGTATCGGCCTCCTCTTCGGAGATATGGGCTCCCAAAGAGCTCCAATGAAATCAAGTTTTTTACACATAATTATTGAACCACCAGGTATATTACAATTTTTTTTTAATATGATGTATACCAGGTTAGACCCTTCAAATTACTATCCAAGAAAGTATTGTGAAGTACTCACAGCTGCAGGGACGGACTAGCTCTGACACTCATGACCCCATTTTTTTTACGCCCTGTATGATAAGAACTTTGGACCACGTTTTTTACATACCTTTAACCATTGACTAAAAATTAAGCACTCTTCATTCATGTCGTTAATCCTAACCGTTTTCGAAAAAAACGTTATTTTATTTACACTGTTAGTCCCCTAACTTCTGTCGGGTTGAATATGAAAAAGAGGAATTTTTCCCTGTCTCCAACATAGTTTCAATAAAACGTTAAAATTTAACTGCTTAGTTAAAAACTTCGTAAGAGGGTTCAACATGGGCCCCGTGAAGTCTTATACACTCGCGGGCACGACGAACTGAGGACTGCTGTACCGTACCCGCCACAATAACCCAGCATTGTTCCTTATTTGATCACAATGAAACGTGATTCTCCGTAGAAGCTCCTCCCTACTATCGACGGGAGTAGAATACACCAAGGTTTTGAGGTGTCCCCACAGGTAAAAATCCAATGGCGTTAGGTCGGGAGATCGAGGAGGCCTGGCAATAGGTCCTACCCTACCTATCCAACGGTTAGGATAGACGTTATTCAGGTGCTCCTGCACAGCAACGCTGAAATGAGGTGGTGTTCCTTCGTGCATGTAGTACACGTTTCGGCGAATTTCAAGTAGTAAGTGCTCTACTAAATCATGAAAAGCGTTCTGGAGGAATTCCAAATAAAGTTGTCCTTTCAGTCGTACTGGCAATACGAATGGTCCAATCAAAAAATTGCCAATGATTCCTGCCCAGACATTAATTGATTGGAACCGATGTTGACGATGCGAAACAATAGTTGCATGAGGATTTTCATCAGCCCATACATGTGAGTTGTGTAAATTCATGCTTCGTCCGTGAAGAGAATCTTCTGGCTTCCAAAGCATTGCAAGATGCAAGACCATACATCAGATGCATATCTGCATACTCAATAAACGTGTTATTTCGAATTATTTCACAATTAATTTAACCACGAAATCAGCGATGTGAAAGTTGACAAGTTCTAAAATGCAGGATATTTATTTCTTTCGTACCTAGTAACGTTTGCAACAACAATACTTGGTTTTTGGGGCCGATAAAATAATACGCACATTTTTGCGAACCTAGGTCGAGTTGCAATTCACAGAATTAGACGTATCTGTTATCGAAATACGCCAAATACATGATGTAAATAATATGACGTTTTTTCGAAAACGGTTAGGATTAACGACATGAATGAAGAGTACTTAATTTTTAGTCAATAGTTAAAGGTATGTAAAAAACGTGGTCCAAAGTTCATATCATACAGGGCGTAAAAAAAATGGGGTCATGAGTGTCAGAGCTAGTCCGTCCCTGCAGCTGTGAGTACTTCACAATACTTTCTTGGATAGTAATTTGAAGGGTCTAACCTGGTATACATCATATTAAAAAAAAATTGGAATATACCAGGTGGTTCAATAATTATGTGTAAAAAACTTGATTTCATTGGAGCTCTTTGGGAGCCCATATCTCCGAAGAGGAGGCCTATACGAAAAAAGTTTATATGAACTTGTAGTACTCTTTTCACGTGTTTTTTTCATATCCGGGAGATTTCCCACATTTTCCCGGACACCCTGTATACATATATGTTACGGTTAATTTGGATACTTCGCTAGTTTACAAACTAACCAGCTAGTTTGCAAACTAACTAAAGACACTGTTATTTTGAAGGAATCAGCCATTTCCCACAAAATAGCAGATGGTTTATAAACTAGCTGGTTAGTATGCAAACTATCGATTTGCTTCAGTTAAGATGAGGATTTTATTGAGGTTACCTTAACCTAAAAATTATGTTTTGTTTGTTGTCCAGAAAATCTAGCGAACGGTGGATCGGAGGACACCCTAAGGTCGCAACAGGATTAGCACCTGGTTAGGGGCCCTGACCAGTCTCTTTCCTCGCAGGCGAAGAGGGATCGGTGCGAAAAAATCCACTATTGTTCCTTCCTCTGCGCATGCGCAAGCCCGGGATAAAAAGTAGTACCCATCCCCTAGCCCTAGACTCTTGTGTCAAAAAATACGATACGGTAAGGTGCAAACGTACGGTAGGGGTAGTGTTCAAATTATCCAGTAAACTAGCTATTTTAGGCAACTAGGATAGTTGTAGTAATCGTATTAACTAAAGACAATTGGATAGTATACAAACTATATAAAATATCTAGTTAATATAAAAGCAATAATGAAAAATCTGTACATAAGGAACAATAGTGGATTTTTTCGCACCGATCCCTCTTCGCCTGCGAGGAAAGAGACTGGTCAGGGCCCCTAACCAGGTGCTAACCCTGTTCCGACCTTAGGGTGCCCTCCGATCCACCGTTCGCTAGATTTTCTGGACAACAAACAAAACATAATTTTTAGGTTAAGGTAACCTCAATAAAATCCTCATCTTAACTGAAGCAAATCGATAGTTTGCATACTAACCAGCTAGTTTATAAACCATCTGCTATTTTGTGGGAAATGGCTGATTCCTTCAAAATAACAGTGTCTTTAGTTAGTTTCCAAACTAGCTGGTTAGTTTGTAAACTAGCCAAGTATCCAAATTAAGCGTAACATATATATATATATATATATATATATATATATATATATATATATATATATATATATATATATATATATATATATATGTATGTATATATATATATATATATATATATATATATATATATATATATATATATATATATATATATATATATATATATATATATACTAGTTAAACAACAAAAACTGGTTTGTCTTAGGGTATCGGTCCTAGTGATGGCTTTTTGAATAAAACGCTTTTTAGCTACGCCAAGCTTTCGATAATGTTTATTATCTTCATCAGTGCTACAATATGAAACAGTAAATGAGATGACTTATATTTAAAAAACTACATTTGTATAGAAAAGAAAACGAAAGAAATAGAAAAATTGCAAGGTGAATTCTACATAACTAAATTACTTACTGCTAGTGCAATTTCTTTCTTAAGATAGTTTCCACAAGAAACAGTCATTATATTATTACAATAATTAGTATTTACATTTTTAATAATTTTCTGGCCTATCTACGTGGATGGTAAAAATGATTTGATCCTGAAATGATAGTGAAGTAATTCGCCGGAGTTTTTTTCAGGATTTTTGCATTTTTTGCATTTTCTTATTGGTTAAGTTATGATTTATTCGGTGTTGGTTAACATTCTACTAACTTAGCCGTAACCTTATTGATTATTTAATTATGTAAGACATTGGTAAATAAACTTTTTCGGATTGTTAAATTGTCACCTGATGTCATTTACAAAGAAAAGAGGTATTGTGAAAATGAACTGCAGAAAGGCTGGTTTAGTTAAATAGATAGATCAGCACTTTCGTTGTTGGTAGTGCTGTTTGTGTTGACCTTTAAAGTTAATGAGTTTGAGTAAATGGCACTGAGGCCTTCAATGTCAGCTCTTGTGTTGGTTGATTTTGGTTGTAGGAAAATTTCAACCATTTCCAGAAACACCCTCTTACTGCCGTTCACCTCACTACACAAAACTTGGGTTTCATTATGGTTGAATACATGTCCCAGTTCATTTGTGTCTTTGGAAAGAGAACATGATTTTTTATTCCATCTGCAATCACTTTTGTGTTGTGTGATTCTGTCTTTTAGCACCCTGGAAGTTTGTCCTATGTATATACCCTCACTTTCAGAGCAAGGAACACTATACACGACATTTGATCTTTTTATGGCTTCGTCTTTATCTTTCAGTTTACTAAAAATTGTCCCTGTTGTTTGTGTGTGTTTAAAAGCAATTTTTATATTGGGTTCAGATTTGAATAACTTACTAATTTTGGGTGCTATTTCTTTAATGTAGGGTACGGAATAATAAAAGGTCGGCTTTTCTTCAAGAAAAGCACTAATTTCAGGCGAAATTGCATTATTATCGCAGCCATGGGGATTGTCCGGACTCGTGTTGAGGATTAATTTTTTCAAAAATTTTAAATAATTAAAAGAATACTGTAAAGTTTTTTTAAGTTTTTTTGTAACATGGATGGATGAGAGATCGTTTTTATTCGTGTTTTTAGAGCTATTATTAAGTTGATTTTGGTTTTGGAAGTGTGACTGGAATGGTAATTAATGTATCTATTCGAGCTTGTACCAATCTAGAATGATCTGGTTTGAGGGTTTTCTTATAAGTTTAGTGTCTAGAAATGGTACACTATTCCCATTTTCAGTCTCTACTGTAAATTGGATATGGTTGTTGTAGCTATTGAACACTCTTAGGATCTCTGTAACACCATCGCTGGGTACAGACGTTATGATGTTATCCACGTATTTTTTTAAAAAAGGTAGGTAGGTAATTGATGAAAAGAGAGTTTAGGTATGCACGACTCCAGCAAATCATCCATGACATATTGTGATATATAAAGGGAGAAAGTGTGGCTCCCATAGGGGTGCCTAGTATTTGTAATATTTATTATCAAATTTAAAATAAATGTTATCGAAAATAAATTCTAAATTTCTAGGAAGCCATGTAGATCTAAATTTGTATAATAAGTAATGGTTTGCCAGTGTTTAGTGACGCTATCCTTGACAAGCGTATAAGGAATGTTGCTGAAAAGAGACACAACATTCAGGCTTATCAAGACATAGCCTCCTGGCAATTGTTTTTCATTAATAAAAGTGAAAAATTCAAATGAGTCCGTGATCCAGTATTCATTGCTCTGGCTGTAAGAATTCGTTAAAACCTCTGTAAGAAAAGCAGATAATTTACTAGTTGGTGAATCGATCGAGGAAATAATAGGTCTCAAGGAAAGAGATGGTTTATGAATTTTTGGTAACCCATAATATTTAGGGGAAACTTGATCATAAATAGTAAGAGTTTTTGCTACCTCCTCGGTCAATTGCCCTTTATTTTTGAATTTTTTTACAAGATTATTGGCCTTTTGTTGGACAGTAGATGTTGGGTCTCTGGTGAGCTGCTTGTAGTAAGACTGATCCTGTAAAATACTGTTGGATTTTTCGATATAGGTTTGTTTAGACATAATTACTGTAACATTTCCTTTGTCAGCCCTAGTAACAATCAGCTCATCATGGACTTTGAAAAATTGTTTAGCTCTGTTATATAACATGTTGAGGTAACTTTGCTGTGTTGGTTTTCTTATTGTATTAGTAAGGATATTGGCAAATTTAGCTCTTACAACATTTGTCTTGTCATTAGGAAATTGTTTTATTATATTTTGTTCCCTTTACGACATTTATTATCTAGTTAAATCGAAATTTAGTAATACCACTGCTCTTTAGTTATTTATTTATAATATCGGCCCCTTAGTGCAACAACTAGATAACTTGAAATTCATAGTTTTGAGAAAATCGATTTTAAAGTTTCAAAACATCAAAAAAATACAACCGTTAGGTAGTCAAAAATATTTAATATCTATACAGATATGTTGCATATCAAATTATAAATTGTCTATTTTGGAGACAATCAGGTTTTATATATTTGCAGAATTGATCAAAAACTTGAGATATCTAGTTGTTGCTGAAAATCTAGTCAAAAAAAGTAAAGTTATCTATTCATAACAACTAGCAATTAAACGAAAATCACTTAATAAATACTACTTTATTTGGAATAAAAAATGAACAGGAATGGTTCAAATAAAACCCAAAATAGTCCAACACTTAACACGACTTAAATATCAATATCAGTGACATCACTTTCGGAAGCTTCCGTGTTTTGAGGCCTTTTACGGTGGTCTCCGTGGAATGGGGTACTCTGATAAAATGCTTTATACTCGCTAGGGAGTGCCGAAGGATTCATTTTGAAAAGAGACATTAGGTCGTCGTATTTTTCTTTTTTAAGAGGTACTTGACTATGATACAAAGGATACAATTTTAAATGTACTCAAATAGATTTTGACATACCTCGAAGATTTTTGGATTGCCTACGCAAAATTTCCAAAATCTTCTTACCCCTTGACGTCATTTTTGCATTAACACCGTTAAAAAACACTGTAAAACCAATTTAGCAGCACAGAAATCCACCTGTTGTTTCAAGCACACAACTAGATATCTCATAGAGACCAAGAAAGTGCCGGCGAGTAACTCAATAATGCCAGTGCCACAACTAGATATCTCAAGATGTCTAGTTATAAAATGTGCATTTTCGAAGTTATCTATTTCTGGTCACTCTTTAAACAAGTTTGGTTGCTCGTACAAGATATCTAGATGTTGCATTGAAAAGAGCATGAAAAATAGGTCAGCTTTAACTGGATAACTCAAAACGCATAAATTTCGAGTTATCTAGTTGTTGCACTAAGGGGGCGATATTATTAAATAGAAACGCTAAATTACTCGCACAATTTCGTCGCCATAACCTGTCTAATAAAAAATCATGTTTGTTAATGATCGCTAATCGCTCGTCTTCATCAAAGTTCGAAAACAAGCTTCCAGGCGTCGGTTTTAGACATCTTTGCACACATTTTATGTTTAACAAAATAATGTTGTTTGTGTTTGATAACATTTCCTGCTCTATTGGTTATAATTTTATAACTGTGTAGTTGTTCTCAATTAGTGATAGTAAATTATGTGAAACTCTGGACCAACCCACCGGACTGGATGTGTTAGTAAATTATGAGATGCTTGGCCGCGCACACACGGCAAAACAACCTATTTACGACGACAAAAATACCAATGAAATAAAATTATTCAAATAATGTATTTAATGCTTGCTAAAGATGAATTTAGATATTTTAAAGGAATATTTGAACAACAATACTACTATCCATTTCTAAAGTTTTGACCCCTCAGTTTGGAAGCTTGTAAAGTAAAAAGCACAATTGTAAAAAATATTATTTTCACATATTTCGGTAAAGTTACTTGTCTCTATTACACAATGACATGTAAAACTTTGTAACCGTAGATGTGCTTTTCTAATGGGAAGGTAATTGTAAAATTGTCACCATTTTTTCCCTATTTCATCAATGACTCAATTGTAAAAATTTATTGTGCCTTACTGGTACTCCCAGGCCTAACTAATTTTTTACAGGCGATAAAGTGAACCTTACTTTAGTCCCAAAAAATATTAGTTTTATTTTTTTTTCTTAGGTTTGGTAGTAATAGTCAAAAAATGATTGTGGTTATGTAATTACTACCAGTAATCTTACAGCAAAAATTTTTGTTTTTTTGTATTACATATAAAGAGATGTAACTTTACGTTTAACGAAAATTTTGTTTTGGCAGTTGTCATAAACATAAATACAAACAATTAATTTGTGTAAAGGATAGCAGCATTGAGCTTGCGGGATGGAGCGGGGCGTCGAAGGTGCAGTAGTATGGGTGTTAAGGTAATAATCATTAAAGTAATGCAATATAGTGAAGGTTTTTTTTTGTGCTCTATATGATAAATTAGGTAACTGGTACAATTAAGAAAAAATAAGTATATACATTGATAAATATTTACATTTATTTGTATTTAACGATTTTCGATTGTTTCATTAAGATCTATAAAATAGGCAAAACGTGTGTTTAGAACAATAGTAATTTAAAAATATTACTTCAAAGTGAGTAACGTAAATAGGCCAATTAGCTTTATTTATTTATAATTCACCTAAAAGAAAAACAATATTTTTGATGTTCCCTTATTTTTATGATTCGCATATTTGGAAAATTGTAACAAATGCTGTGTTAAGTTTGTCTGCATTTGCCTTTGCTTAATAATAAAAGAAATATGTGAAAGTGGCCTGTTTACGTAGAATCACATCTGATTTAACTTTTAAGGTACAAAGCCCTGACAAAATTTAGTTAAACCTAAAACTAAAAATAACCTGATTGGATTACACCACTCTTTTTTACCGAAGAATACCTACACTTATGGATCGTTTTCTCCTTCTTCATTACTAAAGTCTTCATTTGAATCATCATCTTCATCTAAATTTATAATTAATGGTTCTACAACAACATCAACTAAGTGGTCTTTTTCTCTGTAGGATTCCTCAATTTTATTAGCGTGTCCAACGCAATTTTCCCAAACAGAATTTGGCACGTTCTGCATCGTTTCAAGACACACATTTAGTACATTTGTGATTTTAAACGTGGTATTCAATTTTGCCACTTTATTTTTCACATATGCCCAAATTAATTCAATTGCGTTGAATTCACCGTGTGCAACTGGCAACCATAGAAGCTTTACATTATCATTACGTCACTCCTTTGCAATTGTATCTAAAAGATAGGGGAAGGTTACCTTTGATGGCCCCCCTAACGTTATTTATTTATAATGTTTTAAATAAATAATATTTCACCACGTTCGCGTTGTTTGGTTTGAAAAATAGCCGTCCCAGGTATCTTGTAAATTATGTAAATTAAAATTTTTTTTGCTTACAATAAAGACAAGCCGCATCTGATTCTTCATCGCTGGAAACTTTTGCCGAATTATCTTCTTCGCTGTCTTCAGTCTGTTGCTTAATCTAAAGAAATTATAAAACCCATTAAATATATTCATATTCTTCATACCAACTACCGAGCCTGTGATGGCCCCCGGGGCCGTTATAGGCACATACATGGGGGGCCATCTTAGGCAAATATACTAATTTTATGTTTACGAAGTAAAATTATTTTAAAAGAATCATAACCTCAAAGCTGACCTGGCACAAGCACGATCAAATCTCTCATAACCCATATATTTCACAATGCCTCTTTAAACTACTTGGGTTTTGGCGTGACACAAATGTAAAATATTATTATTATTACTTCAGTACCTACTTACCCGATTCATTTCTTCGCAAATAAAAAATAACACAAGGATCTAAGCACTTCAGATTCCATTCGCCGACTGAACTCTGCTCACCGATCAGGATAGAGTCATAAAAATAGACAACACAAAGTACATTCAGAAAATATGACTAGGGGGCCATCACAGGCAGGGGGCCATCAAAGGTAACCTTCCCCTACGTTTTTGGAAAGTGATAGTTCTTCATAGGTCTAAAAGCATTGGTTTGGTTAATTCATTAAACGTTGTAAATCCATCGGGCAATGTTGCTTTTCGCTGGGACATCCATTCTATTATTTTTTGTTTTGTCCAGGCAGTTGTAGGATTTCGAAAATTAGGATCCAACATTGTATGATACGGTGCTTGGTCAATTACGATTACTGATTTGTCAGGTATTACGGAAAGCACTGTTCTAAACCATTCTTCGTAATGTTGTTTATTCATCTCGTTATGGTAATCCACTGACGCCGCACTTTTTTTCCCAACGAAACACTTCAGGCAGCCATCCAAAAACCCATTTCTACTACCAATATGTAAGATAATAACCCGTTGTCCTGATCCTGATGGCCGTTTTATTCCACCTCTAAAGCCATTAATTTCCTGTATACCACCTCTGTATTCATCAAAATTATCCCGTTTTGTGGGATTAACTCTTTCAACCCAGCCAAACTTCCTTGAATGATTTGCACCGCACCATGTTTCATCTGTATAAAATATTTGCCAAGGATCTTCACGATATCTCTTTATGGCGTATAAGAATTCCGCTCTTCTGGCAGCAATTGTGTTTTGTTCCATTAAAATTGGTTTATTAATTAGTTTTTTCTAGGAAAACCCAAGTTCTTTAATCCATCGGTACAAAGTCATTTCTGAAAAGTCTGGTAAATAATCGACATCTTTCAATTTCTGGTAAACTTCTTTTATAGAAGGAAACCGACGCTCCAGGTAAAACTTTAATATTGTTCTCCTTATGACGCCCTGCAAAATCTCATCACATTCCAGTCGGGGCCTTCCACTTCTCCCTTTTGATGGTATAATAATACCGGAACTTTTTTCTTCCGCAGTAACACGTTTATTAACGGTGCTTTCACTAACACCCAGGCAATCTGCTGTTCTTTTAACCACTTGCTCAATCAAAATATTTTCCAAACCGTTGTCTTTCTCTTATTGAAGGTACGCTCTGACTTTTAATATAATATTTTTCATTTGTTCGTTGCACTGACGAGACATTTTAACTTATTAGACTGTAGTTTGATACCGTATTTTTGGTTCAGATTACATCAGGTATTTATATAAATTCGAACAAGATAATCTTAAAAATCGTGTGAAAACAATAATAATTTCAAATTACTATCTACCACTAAAACCAAAAATTTAAATCAACAATAAGTAGATATAAACAACCACAATCAACTAAATAATATTATTTTACAAATCTTTTCAATACATAACAAATAGATTAAATTCTAAACAAATAAAAATACATGGACCTACGGACTACATACGACCTTTACGACGACGCCACCATACTGTGATTATGTCGGTAAAGGCGTTTGACACTTTGCATCTCTTTCTTATGTGGCTTTTAATATTTATTGCAATTTTTACAAGAACTAAAGGTGCTTTTTTTAATTTTGTGTAATAAAATACATTTGTATAATAATAACTACGTCTACGAGTGTAAAGATTTTTTTAAAGGTTTTAATTGTCCACAGTACAGCTGATACACAAACATCATTAAAAAATAAAAAAATACAATTTTAGACACATACTACCAATCTCTTGCGAAAGTATAGATATTGTTCTACCTACCTTCAAAATTGCATTTAAATAGGGAAAAAATTAACCAATATAGACATGAGAAAATCGTTTATCAGTATTAACGCAGTAACATCGTTTTTTTTTTCTACTTGATTATGAATAAGTTCAATATCGTTTACACTACAATAATACATTTTTTGGCAGAAACTCTTGGATAACGTCCTAACAAGCTGTAATTTTTTCAGTTTATTCTGCCCCGTGGTTTTTTGTTATTGACCCTGAGACTGAGGGGTCAAAACTTTAGAAATGGATAGTAGACCTTTTTTGCCCGTTTTATTATTTATGTCATAGATTTAAAGTATTGAAATCAAAATGCATTTTTACTCAAAATATATAAGTATTTATTTAGACATACTTATATGAAAATATACACTAAATAGCAAAAACATTCAATATGAAAATATTTTTTAAATGAAAATCAACCAGAATCCATTTAGATATCATTATCAGATGGTTCATCATTATCCATAAGTTCGTCGTCAAAATTTATTAAAATTTGACAATTATTGGAACAAAAACTAGTTTTAAATAAAACATAGAAAGGCACTAAAGGATGTACATGAATATACAGCGGAACTTTTTTTGAACGAAATTGAAACATCAATAAAAATTACTTTAATAAACTGTGTTGATTCTGCAGTAGGTTCTTTATGAAACATTTTTTAAATATTTTGTAAATAAAACTATTTTGCTTTTTAATGTTTCAGATTTATTAGAGTATGACTCTACATATGTTTCGCCTTATTAGGGCGAAACATATGTAGAGTCATACTCTAATAAATCTGAAACATTAAAAAGCAAAATAGTTTTATTTACAAAATATAAAAAAAAAAATACTTTATTAACTTCTTATACATCATTGAATAATTTTATACTTGAATTCATTAGTAACATCTAATTATAATACTTATATCAATTTAAAGTACTTACTACTCGGTAAAATGTTCATAGCTCAGTTTGTTAATTCGGTTCGCGGTAACTGTTCCAAGTTCCAACACACAATGTTTTAGCACTAAATTTGGCAGACGATTTATGCGTATAGAACAATTGGTTGGAGAGTGAACTTTGATGGACATGTTTAAACCGTTTTCGTACTACGACACATGATGCTAAAGAACTTTTTATAATATTTTATTGAGTTTTAGAATTTTAGTTTTGTCGTCGTAAATAGGTTGTTTTGCCGTATGTGCGGCGGCGGCAGATGGTGTTTGCGTTTTGATTTTTAACCTTTTTATAAAGGCAGAAAGCTTAAGCTAGTCGGAATAAATGAATACCTAATGCTCATCTCATTATTAACGTACTAGGTAATTCATAATGTTGTTTGTGTTTCCTTATAACATAGCCTGGTTCTTTCTGCGGACAATGTTAATTTAATTTCACGAATGTATGGTCCATATTTTAGCATATTAAGTAAAGAAATTGCTATTTAATTAAAAAGCACATTTTTGGTAAAATGCGTCTGTGGAATTAAAAATAGTTTGGATTATTTTCGGTTTTCACTAAAACTGATAAAAAATTAGATGTCACGATAATATTTAAGTTTGGCTGCTGGATCATTTGTTTTTTCTTTATAATATTAGAGTGTGTGACGTCAGGCTCTTCAGAAGCGTCGAATAACGGCCGGAATTTGGGCATTTTTTTAAATAAAAAAATGTGCAATTTGACGGAAATGGAGTTTTGGGCATGTCTGTAGACTACCCCAGGAGTCACCCATTCCAATATATGCAGTGAATTTCATAATTCCCTGTATAGGATATACAATAATTAATATCTAGGGATTTTTTTAATAACGCCAAATAGTATATATCTGTGACAGAGAAAATTGCATCGAACACCATCGTTAAAAACATTTAAAAAAAAGAAAATCGGTCAAGTGTGTCACAATTAGTGTTCCGTGCCATCAGCCCCCCACTTAAATTATAAATAATACACTCTCGTTTCGACTGAGCCAAATTAAAAATTTTGTTAAACGTGTAAGGTTAAAAGTTGTTCCTTACATCGTGAGAAATATTTTTTGTCGGAGTGGTCGGTCAGTCTTAAATTTATAACCTCTGTTTAGGGAGGGGAAAACGGCACGACAAACAGTGCGGCCAACCTGACATACCAAATATACAACATTACTCCCCCTTTTTTTTCAAAAGGAAATTTACACAGGTATTTATAACTCTCTGGTTACACAACCAACAACAAACATACGAAACAATGTATACAATATACTTTTTAAATATTGACCCCTAACATATTACTAATGTGTTTTTAAAGACAAATATTACTTCTTATAAACTAACCTATCAACCGGCCTTACCATTCTTTTTGGTCTTAAACTAGAAACCTCAATATTTACAGTATTTACATCTGAATATGTGACCTTGTCCTCAGCAAGCTCGTTATTGCGTAATACATCAGATTCTGTTAGACTGCCAATCTCAGAAGTCTCTTTTTCTGCCGGAACAAGTTCAGATTCTTCCTGAGTAGGTGTGCTAGAAGTACCAGGATCAGAAATTGGTATATGTGGCGTTACATAACCTGGATTAGTAAATTTCTTAATCTGGTTACAGTGATTTTTTCACCGCCTTTCTAATTCTGGAACTTCCACCAAATAAGTAACTTTTCCCAACTTTTTACAAATTTTGCCCTTAATGTAAGAAGGTTTATTTACATTTCTATAATACTTAACTAAAACTAACTCACCAACTACAAAATTTACATCTGATTTACCCCTACTACTATCCATTTGCTTTAGTTGCGATTTTTCTACTCTTTCACTGACCTTTGAATTAAGTTTAGAAACACTTTTTATAAAGGTGGGAATTAGAACTGGTAGCAAAAGAGTGGAAAATCTTGTCCTTAAGGGACGACTAATAGGCTAGGCAATGAATGGCCGAAAAGGCGGTGCAGAGTGCATGAAGGGGGGGAAAACTTTTTGCTTCAGGGATGTATCGGGGGTAGTTAGGACGTAAACATACTAAAAGTCCCCGACCCTAGTCCATCCGCTTCACGGGGGGAGGGGGATAGAAAGGTCTCTTTTTTTGTTTTTTCGCTTATAACTCAAAAATGGTGCATCGTAGCGAAAAATTTCTTACATAAAAATGAAAATTTTCTACAAGATTAGTTCTATACATTTTTTTACTACGACACACCGTTTTCGATATATCTTCTCCCAATTTCGGCAATTTTTAAAAAATAATTTTTTGTCACACATTTTTTGTCATAATTCTCCCGGTAACTCCTCGGCCGTTTCTTTTACACAAAAGTCCCATTAAAGAATGTTATAGAGCGTTAAATTTTCTTCAGGAATGTATAACATATACTAATTTTTCTCCAATGGGTCAGAAGTTACAGCAATTTTAATTTTTTGGCTAAAAGTAATGAGTTTCCAAGGAAACTCCTTAAAACTTTCGTTATTCCAGAATTGCAACTATCTATATAAGCTAACATACTGTGCATTCATACTTAAAGAGCGTATACTACGCGTACATGAAGTGCAGTATCAAGCATACATATATACATAGGTAAAAGATTACTACTTTTTCTCCTATGGGTCAGAAGTTACAACAATTTGATTTTTTTTGGCTAAAAGTAATAATTTTTCAAGAAAACTCCTTAAAACTTTCGTTATTCCAGAGTTTTAACTATCCATATAAGCTAATATACTGTGCACTCACACATAAAGAGCGTAGGTATATCACGCGTACATGAAGTGCAGTATCAAGCATACATAATATATAACACTTCTCACAGTCCTAACCCAATGACCAACGGTTTAGCTTTATTTATAAAAATTTTACATTATTTATTATCACGTTATTTTACGTTATTTCTGAGTCGTGTGACCTTGTAAAAGTCAAAGGACCACAGTAGAATATAATATCTAGATGCGAACATCTCGTGTTATCATTTGATAAATGCTGTCGCTTCGGTCGAAATTCAAATTGTGCCTTTTTTTCTTAAGTTGTCAGCCTGCAGCCAGGTGGATCTCATCTTTTGTAAGTGCACGAAAGACTGCAGCAGTGGAAGGTGCAGCTGCAAAAAGGCAGCGATGAGTTGCTCTCGACTGTGTCAAAACTGCCAGGGGCACTGTTTAAACGGCGTGCCCATTTTGAACGAGGACGACGACGAAGAAGACTTGGAGCCCTTTCCCACATCCCATGCAGACACCTTATCCAACATTGAGGAAACTGATGACGAAGACGGAGGTGATTCGCAATTCGTGCTGCGATCAGTGTCGATGGTGGAGCCAGAAGCCGGGCCCTCCCGGCCCAAGAGAAACAGGCCAAATTAATTTGTGTTTCGAAAATAATTATTCATGTAATAAGATTTTTCATTTGTTCTTACATTTCTTGTAGTTTAATGTTTCACATTTCTTGTTTTGATGTTAGTTTTCATAAAATAAAAATTGTACAAGTGCAATGACTTCCATTACAAATGATCGTTACACAGTCGCCTTCTTCCGAGGTTTTCAATTTTTCACAGTTAACTTGAAAATTGGTAACCTTTTACCTATGCATACATATGTATGCTTGACACTGCGCTTCATGTACGCGTAGTATACGCTCTTTAAGTATGAATGCACAGTATGTTAGCTTATATAGATAATTGCAATTCTGGAATAACGAAAATAACGAAAGTTTTAAGGAGTTTTCTTGAAAACTCATTACTTTTAGCCAAAAAATTCAAATTGCTGTAACTTCTGACCCACTGGAGAAAAATTAGTATATGTTATACATTCCTGAAGAAAATTTAATGCTCTATAACATTCTTTAATGAGACTTTTGTGTAAAAGAAACGGCCGAGGAGTTACCGGGAGAATTATGACAAAAAATGTGTGACAAAAAATAATTTTTTAAAAATTACCGAACTTTGGGAGAAGATATATCGAAAACGGTGTGTCGTAGTAAAAAAATATATAGAACTGATCTAGAAAATTTTATAGGCTTTCATTTTTATGTAGGAAACTTTTCGCTACGATGCACCATTTTTGAGTTATACGCGAAAAAACAAAAAAAGAGACCTTTCTGTCCCCCTCCCCCCGTGAAGCGGATGGACTAGGGTCGGGGACTTTTAGTATGTTTACGTCCTAACTACCCCCAACATATTCCCGAAGCAAAAAGTCCCCCCCCCCCCTCCAAGCACTCTACAACCCCTTCGTTGCCTAGCCTAAAACATTAAAACCGCTGGGCTGACCCCAGTCGTTATATGTGGAGTATTTCTGTAATCAAAAAGAAACCTACACAAAGATAAGTTAGAATTAGACCCTCTGTCTGCTAAAACCTTTTTTAAAGCGCTTTTTTGGGTTTTGACACAGTTCTCTGCAGCTCCGTTGGAGGAAGGGTGATATGGTGGACTTGCCAAATGTTTTATATTATTCTGTGATAACAAATTTTCGAATTCCTCCGACACTAAAGAAGGACCATTATCCGAAACAATAAGCCTAGGTAGGCCAAACCTAGCAAGCAAACATCTTAGAATTTAAATAGATTTTTTCGAGCTTATGTCCGACATTTCGAAAACTTTCAACCACTATAAGCATCGGTAACTAATAAATAAAAACATTTCCTTAGTTCAAAAAAATCGATATGGAGCCTCTGCCAAGGTCCACCTGGCAGTGGCCACGGAGAAATTTCAACCTTTGGCGAATTGTTAGCGTGTAAAATGCAAACATTACAGTTCTGTATTGTTTTTTCAATCTCGACATCCAAATTAGGGAACCAAAAATAACCCCGAGCCAAGCTTTTCATTTTCACGGCACCCATGTGAGTACTGCGAACTTGTTTAACTAATTCTTTTTGCAAAGTCATGGGCCCGACAATTCTATGGTTCCAAAACAGACAATCGTCTCGCATAAAAAACTCAAACCCTTTATGAAAAAAGGCTTAACATTTTTATCTTTTATTTTCTTGGGCCAACCTGCGCTAACCCACTCCTTAACCCTAGCCAAAATTAGATCCTTTAACGTAGCCTCTTTAATAGCTTGAAAATCCGATTTAAAATTCGCGCAATGGTTAAAAAAGCAACAGTAATCTACATCAATGTTTTCATCATTTATGTTATTATCTATATTATTAGCTGGAAAACGAGATAACCAATCTGCAGTGTTTTTTTTTGCTTTTAACATACTCTATTTCGTAATTATAAGCTGACAAAATTATGGCCCATCTTCTAGGCCTGTTTGCAGAATATTGTGGAATGGATTTATTATGACCAAATATTGTGAGTAAAGGCTTATGGTCAGTAACTAATTTAAATTTTTTGATACTGTCATACAAATATTGATTGAACTTAGTTACTCCATAAATAATTGCTAATCCTTCTTTTTCAATTTGAGAATATTTTATTTCCGAAATAGAAAGCGTTCTAGAGGCAAAAGCTCTAGAACGCTTTTCTTCTCCTGAAGGAAATTTGTGGCTTAAAATTACTCCGATTCCAACAGGAGAAGCATCTACCGGTAGCCTCGACTCCAAATTAGGGTCAAAATATACAAGCACATCTGCTGACTTTAAACTGTTTTTAATTTTGGTAAAAGCCGTGTCACACTGGTCCGACCAGTTAAATTTGACATTACCTATCAACAAATTATATAAAGGATTGAGAAAAGTAGCCATATTTTTAATGAATCTACCATAATAATTGATACTACCTAGAAATGATTGAAGCTCCTTAACATTTTTTGGCCTTTGGGCTTTATATATGGCTACAGTTTTTTCCTTTGAGGGGTACAAGCCCTCCTCATCTATAATAAATCCTAAATACTCCACTTTTTTTTGAAAGAAACTGCATTATCTAAATTTACTTTGAGACCCGAACTTGTTAAAATACCCAAACCCCATTTTAGAGTGGCAAAATGACTATTCTTGTCTGTTTCGGTAACCAGGATGTCGTCTTGAAAAACTGCACACCTGGAAACTGAATTTAATAAAGAATCCATTATTTTTCTGAAATTTGGAAAGTGCACAAGCTATACCAAAGGTTAACCTATTATATTTAAACAGACCTAAATGAGTTGCTATAGTCAAGAGCTCCTTACTTTTTTCCTCCACTCCTATTTGTTGAAAAGCTTGGGACGTCTAATTTTGATAACTCCCTTCCTCCTTGAGGTTTGTAGAAAAGCTCTTCAATTCGCGGCATAGGATGCTGGTCTATTTCTATCTCTGAGTTGACTGTGACTTTAAAACCTCCACATATGCAGACTCGCCATTTGTATTGAAAACAGGTACTATTGGGGCTGTCCATGCACTGTAATCGACTGGAGAAATGATACCTAGAGATAAAAGCCTATTAATTCATCCTCAACTTGTTTTATGGCAAAAGGTACTGGTCTGCCCTTAATAATTTTAATAATAAACTTTGACACCACAAGTGGATTTTTTAACTTAATATTTACGAGTCCCCTTTGAAAAAATCCCTGACCTGGCGGAAAAGGGTCTGGAAATTCCCTAACTAACTGTTCCACATTATACCTTATAAAATTTACTTGATCTAAATTAAAGGAATAAGCAAAATTGTACAAATTCAAAAAAAAAACGTCCGGCTATATATAGGTGGACCACCCTGATCAATAACGTACATGTTTATTTTATTTGCTTTATTTAAAAAATTAATATCAACTTCTATAAAACCTAGAGCATTGACCTCTGTACCATTATAAAAAACAAAGCCCCTTTTTGTAGGCTGCAAAAAAATTATTCGAAAATTTATATAAGTATATTATATGATTTGAAATGCACGTCCTGTTGCTGCCACAATCGATTTGAAATTTGATTGGAATATTCTCTACAAAAACACTGATGCAGTACGACTCTACTACAATATTTTTGTTTGATATTGTATAAACTCAAATCAGAGTCGCTGTCCTGTGAAATTGTTACAAAGTTACTATCATGAAATTCATTGTTTACTTGGGTCAGTTTACGAGGGTCATACACCTCAGCAATAAAATGTTGCCTTAAACCTCTTTTTTTAGGTAATTTTTTTGGTGATTTATGTTTATTTTTACAAACAGCTGCTAAATGACCGGGTTTATTACAACGTAAACAAATAGAATTAAAAAAAAAACTTTTGAATGCTTGCTTCACCCACAAACTGCGCATGGTGCCTGACGTGCATGTCCCTGCCATTGCGCCCCATGCTGACTTGCATTCCACCGGCCACGGCTTCCATGTCGGAGATGATTGACAGCTTCCTGTTTGGCAATTGCTCCAACTGCTTCCTGCGCCGCTATCTTGGTTTCAGCGATAGACACCATACTTTCCAAGTCTGTTGCCACCTTTTGTTCCATTGATCGGTCCAAAATATATCCTTTTTCGAATCCGAAAACGAATCGATCCCCTAGGCAGACTTTCAGCTCCTCGCCAAATTCACATCCGACGGCTAATTCACGCAGTCTAGCAGCCCACTGATTGGCCGTATTTTTAAAATTTATGAAGCGCAATATAGAATTTACGTTAGTTAAAGCCGATTTTATATAAATTCTATTGGCAATATACTTTGCCTCCTGCTTATAATACAAATTTTAAAGCATATGATTTAAAATAATCATGTAAATAAAGGGATACATTAATTTAAAATAATAGATATTGGTAAATTGCCTGCCAATGCGTTATATATATTTATTTACGTGAAAAGAAAAGGTAAATAATTTTTATGAAATAAACTATGCCGAATAATTAAGATAATTATTTTTATTTAGAGGCATATTCTTATTAAAATATATACCTACAGAGTCTTCCTAAAATATGTTATAAATAAGAATTTTGTTTGTTCCTATAATTTGTCAAATATTTTTTGCGGTGAATAACATCTGCATGTTTGCGACGGAAACATGTTTTTAGGATAGTTTTTTTTGGGTTTTTTACACTTTAAATTTTTTAATATGTCAAAAATTATTCTAAACAAGACAAAAATATCTAAATTTATGAAATTAGGTAAAACAAGAAATTATTTTTTAAGAAAATAGCCTTTTCTCAGTCTCTTTGTTTGTCGTATTTTCTCTATTAAAGTCTGGTGATTCGTTACCGTGGAGATTTTTAGCAATTGTTTGTAACAGTAAACTTTTTTTATTGAAGCGAGTTTGTAAAAACATTAAACACATTTGACATTCATGACATGACACAATTCATGGTTTAAATTTCCTTCATAATCACTTTCGTTAAAATGTCTAGAACAGATTGTAGCATTTTTCACATTAAACTTATCTTCTCGTTTTGCACAAACGCTTCCAAACACTTTGTGTTTCTTTGTCTTTGGGGAAGCTATAAACTTTAATTTCAGCATAAAGCCCTTGCAATGATTGTCCACATCATAACCATACATAACACACATCATTTTCACTTTTAAACTCTTAAAAGTGATATAAATACACCAAAAAATAACTTTAAATCACAACGCTATCTTAACAAAGACGTGTCTCGTTTACAAAATATGCCGGAATTATTCACAGCGTGACTTACGTGGCCACGCCTATCTGCGCGGTGCCATATCTTCTTTTATTTGTATCATGCGGGTTCCTTTGTTGCTGCATAAAATCTGTAGCGTGCCGCAAACGCGGCTTGCTATGGCTTAAAATGCTGATCAAGTACTGTTACTAACTGGGTATACGTTTTATCTTCAGGTTTGGCAGGGCTTACTAGGTCAAAAATTAGTTGGTACGAATCATCGTCAAAAATGTTGAGTAAGATAGCCCTTTTCCTTGAGTCGGCTGTGCCACTTTTAATATCATTTGCCAAAAAATAATTTTCTAATCGTGCTTTGAATACCGTAAACCGGGGGAACTTCGACATCCGGGTAAACTTCGACACCTACTATAATTTTGTAATAATTTTTCTTTTTTTCTGTTGTTTTTCTGTTTTTTTTTATTTTATATATTTTTTTTCAGTTGATTAGCAGGTTTCTCTTTCTTTTCAGATTGATTTTGGTGAACAAGCAGAATAAGTAGTAATATGCCGCGCACATATGTAAAGAAGGTGGGGGGAAGGAGTTACCAAAATTATTGTCCTGAAAACATGGCCAAAGCTGTGGAAGCTGTGAAGCAAGGGATGTCCCAGTCGGCTGCGAGCAAAAAGTTCAAGGTCCCGAGGACAACTTTGTTGGAAAAAATCCACCAGAAACATCCCCTAAAAGTAGGTCGTCCTACTGTGCTGACCCAAGAGGAAGAAGCGTTGGTAGCAAAATCTCTTCGGACAGTGAGCGACTGGGGTTTCCCAATGACGCAAGCAGATGTTCGCCAGGTTCTTTCAAAATTTGTGACTAAACAGGGCAGAGATATTCCAGGGTGGAAGAATAATCAACCTGGAGAAGATTTTGTACATTGCTTTTCAGCAAGGAATAATTTAAGCACTCGCTTAGCAACCAATATTAAACGCCAGCGAGCTGCGGTTGGTGCACCACAAGTAAACGAATTTTTTAATAACATTAAAGATCAGTTACAAAATGCTCTTCCGCAGAATGTTTACAACTATGATGAGACGAATATAACGGACGATCCCGGCGCCAAGAAAGTTTTAGTCCCCAGGGGAACGAAACGAGTAGAAAGGGTTCAGGAACACTCGAGAACTTCGATAAGTGTGATGGTTTGCGGCACCGCAAAAGGTGACTTGCTGCCCCCGATGGTTGTCTATAAAGCACAACATCTTTACGAAAACTGGACGATTGGGGGGCCTAAAGGGACTGTATGACTCAACCTTAAGTGGGTGGTTTGATATGGTGACATTTGAAAAGTGGTTTTTTGAAATATTGCTTCCTTACACCAAACAAAATAGCACTCCAGAGGAAATAAAAATTGTAATAGGCGATAACCTCGCATCACACTTTTCACCTAGAGTTGTAGAAGCTGCCTTAGAGAATACCATCTACATGACTCCCCTTCCGGCAAACTCTACACACTTAATGCAACCGTTGGATGTCAGTTTTTTTGCTCCGATGAAGCGAAAGTGGAGGGAGGTTTTGGATGGCTGGAGAAAGGAATCGCGTCGAAAAGGGGCCATCCCGAAGGAGCAATTCCCATCGCTGTTAAATCGGTTATGGGTATCCATAAAAGAAAATGCAGCAAAGAACCTGCAGTCCGGATTTCGATCTACTGGCATAAGCCCGTTTAGCCCTGAAACCGTATTAGAAAAACTTCCATCAACACAGTCAAATTCGGAAAGGTCTTTGGATGAAAGTTTACTGGAGTTTCTGATGGAATCTCGTGGTTATAAAGAAGATACAGCAGTTCGTAAAAGGGGAAAGAAAGTTTCCACAAGACCAGGTGAACAAATGAAAATGGCCCCCAAATCTACAGATGCCGAAGAACTTGATGTTTTACCAGGTGAAGCATCTACTAAGGCACCTAATTCTTCAGACACCGAAGAACGTGATGTTTTACCACCAAAATTGCCTAAAAAGACTGTAGCCAACAAAGCGAAATCAGAAAAGAAGAAATCAAAGACAACCTGCTTCAACCCTAAAGTAAAAACTACGAAGCCAGTAGCCTCAACGTCACGTGGTCTAACAGGCATAAATATCGACAGCAATACTGAGAGCAATACTGACTCTTACTGCTCATTATGCAATTGCAGTTATAAAAATTACACTGGCAAAAATGATTGGATCTGTTGCGTCTCCTGCTTGAAGTGGGTCTGTGGCACTTGTAATCTTGGTTCAATTAATCCCCAATATGAATGTCCTTCCTGTGCCTCGTGCTCAATTTGCTTGATGGATTATTCTGAGTACACCAATCGAAAGGCTTGGATTAAGTGCGTAACGTGCAACAAATGGATTTGTGGACATTGTAATAAGGGTTCAAAGAGAGCGAATTACGAATGCCCTGTTTGCGATGATGATGATTAAAGACTGGCTATTAGTATTATTTACTTTATTTATATGTTTACTTTGTTTGTTTATTTTTTTGAGAATGTTCCTCTTAGTTTTACTTTTTAGAGAATGTGATTTGTTTGTTTAAACCAAATGCGCCTTGAAACCAAAGGTTTTTATTTTAATACAATCGTTTTATAACATTTAGGGCCTTTTATTGTATTCTTAGTTGATGCTTCTGACTTTTAAAATATGGTAAAACTATATAGAATTAACCTGATTTTACTTTTTTTGGTGTCGAACTTACCCAGGTGCTTTCCTAGTTCGACAATTCGCTAAAATACATGGGGTGTCGAAGTTACCCCATGTACGGGGTAACTTCGACACCAAAAAGAGACCAAAAAAAAAGGGAGAAGGGGGTGGGGGACAAAACTGATTTTTTCTTGGTTGAGAGCCAAGACATCAAGTGTTACAATGGCATAAGAGTCGAGGGTTTCTAGATGACACATTTTGGCACGCGAGGCTAAATATGTCAAAAACCTGTCGAAGTTCCCCCGGTTTACGGTATGCCCCAGTCTGATTTTCGTAACGAAAATTCGCGTAAGTGTCCAAACTGCGCACTTTCGGCCGTATTCTCACGTGGATATCACCAGCCTTTTATCTTTTTTTTAGTTTTAATTTGCAGAAACTTGCACTGCAAACACTGAATTTCACGGCTTCGCGTCCTGAACCATCACATTATATCCTCATCGCCACTTTGTTATGTCTGTTGACCACTCTGACACTTTTACCGTTTTTTGGCGATTTAAAACCATCAAAACCAAAACCATGTGCTCTCTTTGTTTATCCAACGTAATTAAACGTCAACAGCAGTGGCGGTTGGTGAAATTTCAAAGTTGTTTATCTCTGTTCATACTTACAGGACCCGTACCAAATTTAGGGGTTTTACTACCACTGGGAATGTTTTGGTAAAGAAAAAAAAACATTTTGTAATTTGCGAAAAAAAGTGAAATTTTTGGTGCGGCCCTCCCAAAAACAAATGAACACGTCTAGGTATTTCATTTCTTTTTTGTCTAAACAAATTTTACATCATTTTGGCGACAGGTTTTCAATTTTGAGAGAAAAAAATGTGGTAGGAGAAAGTTATAGTCATTTGAATTTTTTGGACAATTATCTTTTAGGCATAAAAAACTTCAAATGACTATAACTCTCTACTAACACATTTTTTTCTCTCAAAATTGAAAAACTGTCGCCAAAATGATGTAAAATTTGTTTAGACAAAAAAGAAATCAAATACCTAGACGTGTTCATTTTTTCTTGGGAGGGCCGCACCAAAAATTTCACTTTTTTTCGCAAATTACAAAATGTTTTTTTTTCTTTACCAAAACAAGTGGGCTCACTAGGAAAACTCCTAAATTTGGTACGGGTCCTGTAAGTATGAACAGAGATAAACAACTTTGAAATTTCACCAACCGCCACTGGTCAACAGACAAAGATATCGCCACAAAAATCAAAACCATATTGTTATCCTTATTTGTACAATGCAGTCAAATGTAAATAAATAAAGACAACAATGGTAAACCCTTGGGTTTGGCTTTGATGGTTTTGAATCGCCAAAAAACGTCTTTTGTGGATACAGAAATAAAACAAATTCTGGATGGTTAAAGCTTACTTTATTCACCATACTATCACAAGCAGAATAATAGGCCGGAGTGGTCGATCAGTCTTATATTTATAACCTCTGCTTAGGGTGGGGGAAAACGGCACGACAAACAGTGCGGCCAACCTGACATACCAAATAACAACACTTTGTTTACCACACTCGAGCGCAGCAGTACAGATAATATTTTCTCAAATTAATTTAATAAAAACTCAACTACGCAACAAACTTAAACTGAAAACAATAGAAGGCATTTTATATACCAAACATTTGTTAAGAGACAAAAATTGTTACAATTTTTGTATCACCAATAATACGATTAAAAAGTTAGGTTGTGGTCACGTATGGTATTCAGATAAAAATAAGATAGAAACTCTATTGATTCAGATGAATAACTTTTTTTGTTTATTTTGTGTTAGTTTTACACTTTTATTTATAAAAAAAATATGGCGTTTTTTATAGTACCAAGTGATAGATATTTATTTAAGTTTGTAAATTTGTTTTAATATAATTTTTATATTGATAAATTTTTTTGAGTTTTATTAAAATAAATGATAGTAGAATAAAATTATTTAATCCTATTATTTTTACTTCCGATGCAATCATTACGGTCTCGCGATTTCTCACGAATTTCTGCGGTCAATTCTACCGTTTTTTTCATATCTTCTGGAAACACTGCAAGTAGCGCCAGTCGCGTCTCGCTAAATCAGGGTTGCCAGACGTACAATAATTATCGTACATGTACGATAAGTTTAGGGCACGAACGATAAACGATAACAAATCATTATCGTACGCACAAATCATTATCGTACGATAATTTTCAAGTTTGTGTATATACCCAATTTTTGGGGAAAAAAAACAAGAAAGATTCCAAGTACCCTACGACACGACTCGAGCGTTGGGCATTAATCGCTAACGTGAAGTATGCTACCGCATAGTCATACGTCGTTTTCGGCCGGCTAGTGGCCATGGTCACGGTTGACAGTTAAACGATCAACCAATTGGTTGACAAGTGAAGTTTAATCCATTATTTAACTGTCAACCGTGACCATGACCACTAGCCGGCCGAAAACGATGATAGTAGTTTAAGTTTACAACCAATTGGTTGACAAATGAAGTTTAATCCATTATTTAACTGTCAACAGTGTCAACCGTGACCATGACCACTAGCCGGCCGAAAACGATGATAGTAGTTTAAGTTTACGTGTTGACTCTAATTGGATTCGTTAATTTTTAAGTTTACTAGATTTTTGAGTTATATTCTTTATATTGTTATTGTTCCCTAATGTTAAATTTTATTCTATTAACAACTGCATTTTATTTCATTATTATAATTAAGCAGAATCAATTTGACTACACTCTCGTGACGTCATCGAGCCAACTATGGATCAAAAATATCAGAAAACTTAAATATTGTTTGATATTTATAATAATACTTAATAGATATTCCATGGATTTAGGACCTGTACGATAATTTTTCACAAAAATGATAATTTTGTAGGTCGTGTAAGATAAAAACAAAACTAAAATCTGGCAACCCTGCGCTAAATGTGCTATTTGTTCGTGTCAGTATCCTAGAATTAACGGAAGGCGCGTCGAATGCACAAATCTCATTTTGGCGTGGTGAAAAACCGTGTCGCCGTATTTCCACGTAAACATAATATTAACTTTGTTGAATCTAGACTGTAAAAGGTTTCTTCGCAGCATTTTGGCCCTTTCCTCTGATGGAAATCTGCAAGCAACCTTTATTTCGCTTTACGATTGCCGGATCCATACAGCTGACTTACATAGGCTTTGTTTTGGTTCAGATTTAGAACTGTTAGAGCGGTTCGTGACTGCGTTCTCGAATTTTTGTTTTATTTTTGCCAAAACTGATTTATAAAAATTAAAACATATTTTTTTAAATTTTAATACATTCTATCCTAACTAAATAATACCTATGGTTTTTATTTCCAAGTTGATTTGAGTCAAAACAAAGCGGAAAAAAGTTGGTAACGCAGTTACAAACGGTTCTAAAACAGTGCTAAATAAGAACAAAAACAGAGCCATAGTTTTAATTTACGTAGCTAACATCCATATCTTTATGACAAATATTTTTTAGCTTTTAAGTTTTCAACCGATTGAAATAAGTATTTCTGCATGGACAGCGGCGTATTAAACTAAAAATTTACTAAATCTTCCATAAACATGTGTTCTATGTAAACTGATATACCTACCACATACATTGAATATTAAGACCCGTCCTGTTTAATACTACACAATGATTTAACCTTTTAACTTAGGGTTGCCGTCCGTCCGGATTTCCCCGGACATGTCCGGGTTTTAGGGGCGTCCGGGGTCGTTAGGGCGGGTTTTGATAACTGGTCCGGATTTTCGCTAAACTAAGAATACCGAAATCAAAATTATTAATTTTAAATCGGAGCGGGTTTCTAACATAAAATACTTAGGTTTGGTGTTAGATGAAAATGTGAATGGGGTCTCTTATGGCATTGGATTCTTTAGGTTTTAGGTTGATTTTTAGTGCTTTAACTTTTTGCCAATACCCATGTGAAACATATGACGTTATCAAAACGTTAACGGAAAGGACAAGAAGAATTTGTGAACCCGAGCCACTCAACGCAGAACTAGAGCATCTGAAAAACACTCTAATGGCAAATGGGTATTCGGAGCAGGAATTAAATAGACCATGCAACCAAAAAACAACCGAACCAACAATCAGAACCAACCAGCAGCCAGAGCATTTCTACCCTCATTCCCAGAGTAACAGACAGAATTGGTCGTTTACTTCAAAAGGAAAATATAAAAACCAAATGCAAACCAACAAGGAAAATAAAGGAATGTCTGAGATCGGCTAAAGATAAAAGGGATTCTTTGTCAGCTTCGGGAGAATACCGCATTCCTTACACATGTGGAAGCGTATACATAGGAACAACAAAATGGTCAATAAACACCTGAATTAAGGAACACAAAGCCAACTGCCGCTTGGGACAGATAGAAAAATCCGCCGTAGCAGAACACACACAAAGGCAGAGCATCGCATTCAATTGAAAGAAACACAAGTTTTTGCATCGAGTTCTTATCGCGCCAGCTCTATAGGGAAGCCACTGAAATTCACAAGCATGCAGACAATTTCAACAAAACACAGAAAGCAGTAAAAATACATAAAACATGGACCCCAATACTGAAGAACACAAAAATCGCACCATACAGCAAAGTGGAAGGTGACCAACGTCATAACCAACCAAACATATGATGCCACGCATGAGGCCCCGCCCTCCCTAGCGACCCATAAATATAACTTGGGACCACGCTGGAGATACGAAACTATAGATAGTCACGACCATCGATAATTGCCGATAGTCGAAGGAGCGACTATCGATAACTATCGATAGTAAAAAAAGTTAGGTTAGGTATTCAATAACTAACAAAAGTTAGGTTAGGTATTCAGTACCTACTAACCTAACTTTATTTGGTTTTGTACTGCTTTATTAAATGCTGCAGAATTACTTTTATTTTATAGTCTGTCACCTTCTGCCTTATTGTTTATTATTTGTAAACAAGTAATATTTCCAAACAAGCAATGAGAGACAACAAATTAAGATAGCAACCAGGAATCTTTGTTTGAAAAAATTATAAAAACCTCTTCTAATACAACACAGAACAATAATAATAACGCCCTCAAAAAATAAATAGGCTTATTCTGGAATATTCCGTTTTAGTTAATACCTACACAGACGGGCGAATTTTTGGGTATGCTTGCGCGATATTATGTTTTATACATTTCATATTTCTTTCTTCTAACTTGGCTTCTGCTCCAAAGGTCAATTAGCCAGATGTTATGGTTTAAACTCTGTCTTTCTGATGTTAGAACAAACCGCTATGAAGTTTGTGAAGTAATGGGATGTTGTAATATTTGTAATATTCAAAAACTATCGATTGGTGCCGATAGTTGAAAAACTATCGATAGCATTCGATAGTTCATACTATCGATAGTTATCGATAGCGCTATCGATAGTTTCGTATCTCTAGACCACGCAGAGTTCCAGTCAACGAATACTAATATAGGAAGAAGACCAACTAGCGTTGTTATTTGTCGCAGCACGGATCGAGTCGAAGGTCATATGAAATGTCAGTCAAACGTCAAATTACAGCGACAATTAGTCTGGACGTTTGGGAACGGTGGCGGGATTGGGAACTAAAGGTGGCGCAGGCGCAATTTAAAACATCATATTTTTGGTTATTTTAAATATTTTAAAGTAGCAAATAAAACTTAAATAATTATTTGGAATCAAAACCAAATAGGTTTGATGCCAAATAAATTCATAAGTTTTAAATCCACTTTAAAATATAACGTCTAGCATGAATATGAAAAGGAAAATCAAACTTAATGAAGTTGAGATAGGTAACTTTATTATCAAAAAGAAACACAAATATAAACATTTCATCAATGGCTTAAAGCGATGCAACACTTTATAGATTCTCACCCATACCTAAATTTTAAAACAACACAATTTATAGAAAAAACAATATACATTATATTCTGGTCGTTTTTTTTATAAATAACATAAACCAAGAACACGATTTTCTCAAAATTAATTTAAGGCATACAGAAGAAATAAGACAATGTAAACTGAGCATACCTAAGAAAAAGTCCTTAATCATAATCACAATCCTGTCAAAAAATAGACGTAACTTGTATTGATGTCAAACCAAATAAATTAGTCTTCGCTTGGGTAGTCTGTGCTTTTGGACTCCTCATATGACATGAAAAAGAAAAAAAGATTTCAGGCTTTTATAATACAATACATTACAATATTTGTCACGTTTGCTCAAACAGTCCGATATTCTTCTGTGAAACTGTAATTGGAATTTTTGTGAAAAGAATATTTTCAATAATTTTTTAGAGTTTTGAAACCTGTAAAACCTAGATGTGACGTTAATGCACTAGAACTGAAACACAAATACTTAATACTTAGACACTGTAAAATATACCACTGAGAAATTTATAGATATGAAATAAAGCTACATTACCATGGTTCGTAGGTCGATTCTTTGTTTTGTTAAAACAAAATCTATAATAGTCCCTGCTGCAATATACTTGTTTGCCTGTTGTGATCCTACCCACAATTCAACAAGAAACCTAAAATTAATATGAGTACATGACTATTAACACTTTAAGTACCTAAATTATAACACACAACTTATTTAGGAAAGATACTGGAAGGTTACTTTTACAACAATTTTATCTGTATAATAAAAGAAAAATTCACTAAATACATGATGGCTACAATTGATCTATTACTACTATTGCCAAGAAAAATGTTATGTTCATTGCACAGTTTTCGTACAAGGCTGATCAATTGTATATCAACTTTTTTTCACACAATATGAAGGTACAAAAGAAAATTGCTTCCGGAATATATATACCAACCAAACCTTTTAGTAGCTTACCTTATTTTTGCTTTAAAGAAAACAAGTTATATGCCATCATAATAATACAAGATAGGAATTTTATTTAAATGGCTGATTGATTGAGTATTTTATTTAAAAGATTCACTGAAACACGACTTTAAAAATTCTACTGGTAGCCTGGTCGAGCACTCAATGCAACACACGAAATCATTGGTGTAATATTCGAATTGTTTGTTTTTGAAGCTTAAAAGCAAAGAGTAAATAGGTGTCCTATCTATTATTTGCTTATAAATGAAAAATTTCATCACTTCCTTTCCTTCTAAAGTTTGTATGATTATACATTTCGGAGCATTTCTCTTGAAAAACAATGGTATTGTAATAAAAGTAACCCATACTACAAACAAAATATTTGAATTACTTACCTGGAAGAGAAAAAATAATCCATCTTCTTGTTAGAATGCTGTAATTAAATAAAAAGCTACTGCAAAGCCAAAAATGACCAGCAGCCATTTTTACATCTTTATGGGCGAGTCCACTTTCCAGACGGCCAGACCGGGAAGTAGGGTGATAAAATAATGAAATTGTTGATTGTTGAATTGGTCGCCTAACGCACCCATCTCTCTCTGTAGTATCGATGGTTGAACGTTTAAAAAGAGACAAAGAAAAATTTGTATGTCCGAACTTTATTCGAAAAAAGTCTGGCCGGTACGTATGTCGCAACTAAGCGTGTTGCGATACTTGCCATAAGGAGTTTCATGGGGCATGGGGCTGGTTCCAGTAGCAGCCCCATGAAACTTCTTATGGCAAGTATCGCAACACGCTTAGTTACGACATACGTACCGGCCAGACTTTTATCGAATAAAGTTCGGACATACAAATTTTTCTTTGTCTCTTTTTAAATGTCCAACCAACAATACTACAGAAAGAGATGGGTGCGTTAGGCGACCAATCCAACAATCAACAATTTCATTATTTTACCACCCTACTTCCCGGTCTGGCCGACTGGAAGTCTGGAAGCTAATGTGGACTCGCCCATAATTTCTTTTAGATGTAAATAAAAAGGGCTGCTGGTCATTTTTGACTTTGCTGGAGCTTTTTATTTAATTATAGCATTCTAACAAGAAGATGGATTATTTTTTCTCTTCCAGGTAAGTAATTAAATTATTTTGTTTGTAGTATGGGTTACTTGTATTACAATACCATTGTTTTTCAAGAGAAATGCTGTGGAATGTATGATGACGTAACTTTAGAAGGAAAGGAAGTGATGAAATTTTTCATTTATAAGCAAATAATAGTTAGGACAACTCTTTGCTGTTAAGCTTCAAAAACACAATTCGAATATTGCACCAATGATTTCGTGTGTTGCATTGAGTGCTGGGCAAGGCTGCCAGTAGAATTTTTAAAGTAGTGTTTCAGTGAAATCTTTTAAATAAAATACTCACAATCATCGTTGTTAAAATACCTATCTTGTATTATTATGATGTCATATAACTTGTTTTCTTTAAAGCAAAAATAAGGTAAACTACTAAAAGGTTTGGTGGGTATATACCGTCAGCAATTTTCTTTTGTACCTTCATATTACGTGAAAAAAAGTTGATATACAATTGATCAGCCTTGTACGAAAACTGTGCAATGAACATAACTTTTTTCTTGGCAATAGTAGTAATAGATCAATTGTAGCCATCATGTATTTAGTGAATTTTTATTTTATTATACAGATAAAATTGTTGTAAAAGTAACCTTCCAGTATATTTCCTAAATAAGTTGCGTGTTATAATTTAGGTACTTACAGTGTTAATAGTCATGTACCTACTCATTAATTTTAGGTTTCTGGTTGAATTGTGGGTAGGATCACAACAGGCAAACAAGTATATTGCAGCAGAGACTATTATAGATTTTGTTGTAATGTATTTTTATTTTATTTTATTTATTCAAACACGGGCCTTGCCCATTTTATTTACAAAATAATTCTATTACAATTAATATATTTACGCCTAGTTTAGCCTAACATCGTACAATGTATCGCACATAATAATTAAATAATAACTGAATAGCTCACAGGAACACAACAGCAAACAACAGACAATATCAGACATACAATAAACAGCAATACTGCAGATAAATGCGAGAACGGAAACGATCAATCAACAAGCTATCTCAGTAGGCGCTCAAAACGACCTCTGCAGTGAAACAAATCCAAAACATCCGAAAAGCGGTTTGCCAACCTTGTTGCTCTCGGCACAAAGGAGTTGAACCCAACGAAGACCAATTAAGAGAAGTCCGGCTTTCTAGTAAAAAGAGATGCAATTTCTTGACATTTCAAATTTAATACTAGCGGCACCACCACCCAGTGAAGTAACTAATGCCGGGTTGGGTTGGGTCGTGACAATTGTATCGATCGCTCGAGTGACGTAGCGGGTAGGCGGGGCCAGGAGCAATCATGGCGGAGCCGGAGGTTCAAATTTATTTTAACTGTCTTTCCAAAAACGCATAATTACGAATTTTTGTTGATATCAACAAAAATTCGTAATTGTGCGTTTTTGGAAAGAGAGTTAAAATAAATTTGAAGGCAGAAAGAAAAACTAGTTGAATATTAAAAGGTTTGAACGGATAATAAAAGTATCTTCGACATTTCAAAAAAAAAATGTATTAACAAACAATAGATAAATACAAAGTTACGGAAATATATAAAAGAGGACGACTTAAAACAAATATATCTTAAAATTAATTATTGTCTAGGTTCTGTTTGTTCCACTAATGAAGTTCTTAACTGAAACAAAAAAAAGTTATAAACTGTTCTAAGTTAATATCACATGATCTCACTAGTGTGTAAGCACACAATATGCGATGAATAAACATTTTTAAGTAGAGCAAAGCTGATCGAATCTCGGTCCTATCTTCTTAATGCCTCTGTATTAAAAGCGGTGAGCTCTACTTAAAACTTCTTGAAAATCTTGCAGCGTATGCAATATAGAAATTTGCAGATGTTAGAGCAAAGCCAATCAAAATACAGCTTTGCTCCGACTTCTTCATTGACCTTCATTGAACCTTGCATGAACCTAAGTTACTGTTACGATTAGAAAAAACAGTTTCAGAAAATAGCACACGAGGCTTGAGGGACATGCCTGCATAGTTATGTTCCATCTCAAGTTGGCATTTTGAAGGTGACCTTGGAAAACTACCCAACTTTAATGTAGAAGGGGCATCAGGGTTATTAAAATCATAAATGCAAAAATGATCCTCGCAAACGAAAAAGTCTGAACGATTTTTGCTGGGGCTTATTGTACAGGCAATTTTCCAAGCAGATAATGTGGATGGATCTTTCGGAAAAACATGAAATTTCTTGTTATTGTAATTTAAACTTTTAACTTTTACAAAATATGCATTTTTACATGATGGACACTTACATGAAAAGTTCTTTTTCCCAAGGACAGATGAAGCTGCAGCCAGACTAGACATTTTAAAAATATTTTTAGATTTAAAGCTAGTCGGCACAGATATTAAGAAAGTAATAAACACAAAATAGGATGAATTGTCTACATTAAAAAGGATACGTTACGGTAGTCCAGTCATAAGGTTAGCAAAACCTGGTCTCTGCCTTCATGCCATGTGAAGAGCTAAAATTAAATCAAAGGCCCTTTAGTTTTATTGTAAGTACTTAACAGGAATGTAAACTTTACACTTAAAAAAATTATTGAAAATAAATAATGATATGATCAGTCGAGACTCGAGACCCCATATTTACTTCAACAATTTAAATAAAATTAGCATGTTTTTAAAGAAATCTAGGTACCATTTACACTTGCTGTTGCAAGAACAAAATCAGATTTTTAAATAACATTACAACTGCAAGTTTAGACGTCAATTTCTACAAAACATACTGTGGTATGAACTATAATAATAATTAACAAGAACCATGGAAGTGTATTTAGACAGCTTATAAAACAAAACCACAACCTGGTAAACTTGAGATCATAGATGATAATATTGTAAATTTTTGGAAACACAATGACATGTCTACGATAATATTACGAATACCCTTAACAATATCCCACCGAATTTAGTTTCGGGCATCTGTTAAATTAATACCTGTTCGAATTATTGTAAGGCCAGTGACTGTTAACGTATCTGAAAATTTCAAATTTCGCGCGCTGCCTGACTCTGCTGTTGGCAGCCCTGTCGATTCCTTGGTTCTCTCTCTGAGAGCATGGCGGTGAATACTAGAAGAGCTGAATTGTAAGTAGCCCTAAATTAACCGATTTATGGGTGTTTTTACTTGGCTAATAAATCACAAACCAATTAAAAGTAACCGCTGGCAACTCTAGTTTAAACCAACACTATAAACGGCGCGATATCTAAATGATATCTCCCCAGAAATCAATTTACACCAAGAAACCAAAACAGAGAAAATAAAATAACATGGCGCCCAATGTGGGGCCAAACAAAGAAAACCAATAACATGGCGCCCGAACGTGGGGCAAAATGATGTTGTCCAAGGCAGACATTTATCCGATTTTATGATCGACATTTCATATAGCTTTGCATGAAAAGTGGCTTCTAGAAATATAATTTTAATATAACTGATTGACATTTTATCTCAATTGAGTAAATTAAATCATTGGCAACCAGAAATACACGAAAAATTTTCTATGGGTCATTCTCCAAGAAATGAAAAACTGTCCACAGTGAAAAAATTTCTATGGGTCGTTCTCCGGGAAATTAAAAACATCTGTCTTCATAGGAAATGTTAAATTATAAACAATTTCGCGAAAACAGACTGGTTAAAGTGTTTTTATCATAATATTTCAACTTGGGATAAACCGATTTTGTACGATCCTTTTTATGTAGCCAAACTTTTACAATTTCTTTTATATAACAAAAGTTTAAATAATTTTATAGTAATTTGATTTAATTATATTAAGATTTTGTTTAATTTAGTTTGTATATTGAGGTATAATATTAACACCAGTGTTTTTACTATGGATCGCTATAAAATAATAGATCAAACACCAAACTTACAACAATCAACAAGACTTTTTACGTATCCTAACTTGGACAGCATTGTTTCTAGCCCAGTGGAGCAGACTGACTTACGCCCTTACAAAACCAGTAACAATACAAACCCATTTTCGCCGTATTATACAATGCACGCATCAAAAACTCCTCTTTTTAAACCCCAAATTTCAAATGATACTTTTGATTCTTCCAGTTATTCTGCCCTAGAACCCCTGAATAAACTGAATTCTGACAATCCCAATTATAATTTCAGTTCCCCAAAGTTAAACACAACTCAGAATAACCAGACAAACAAAGCAGTGCCTGCAGAATCTTCTTTCGAAAAAGCTCTATTAAATATTACTAATGCTTTTACCGAGACATTAAAAGCTTTTTCAGATAACTTTCCAAAACCTGCCAAGAACTCATTATTATGCAATTTTCACGGGTTTGAACATGAAAATCCTGTCTATTTTCTTGAAAATCTTGAAAAATATTTCTATGAAAACGCAGTCCATAGTGATTCCGATAAAGTTGGCTATGCGGTGTCTAGATTAAAGGGAGAAGCGGCAGCTTGGTATGAACCGTATACATATCTAAGCATATCTTGGGGATATTTTCGAGAAAGATTTTTAGAAAAATTTAATGAAGTTTCGCTTTTGGCTTCCTCAACTTCACGTCTTTATGGAGAAAAGCAAGCTTTGGCAGAACCCGTAAGTTTGTTTATTACTCGAAAAATGTCACTTTTTGCTCGTCTAGAACCAAATAGACCAGAAACTCTTAAGACGGCAGTCATTATTGAACTCTTAAAACCAGAGATTCGTTCAAGGATCCGACAATTTGGCGTACCAACTACATGCGAAGATCTCGTAAGAATAGCATCATTTATCGAAAAAGACTTAAAAGAAGAACTGACATATTTTAAACAAAACAGACTACCAACTATGCGTACAGATAGCATGCCAATTAACGAAAAATACACAACTAATCGCCCTCAGCAACAACAAAATAAAATTCACAAGGACTCACAACCACCTTCAGCATGTAAATTCTGCAAAGAATGGCATTTTCATCGCGACTGTCCACAAAATCCGTACAACCAGAAAAACGTGAACAAGGTCGGCAATGTTCAACCTCAAACGATTCCGACCTCACTACAACAATGTTTGAGGCCAACTACCGAAAATTGGAGGACTGGAATGAGGTCTGTCCCCCAAAATCAATAAATGACATTTCAACAAAAAATACAAAAAATGATTTACCCCGTATTTACATCATAATAAATTCTCAAAAAATTCCAGCACTCTTAGATTCGGGGGCCAGTGTCAATATAATTCATTCCAGTATTCTTGCAGAAAAGCAGCGTTGTCAGGATTCCCCTGAACGCTTTACTTTAGCTTGTGGTGATAATTCATTCCTTTCGTCTGGACAAACCAGTATAACCTTCACTATTGACTCTTTAACGCTGGAGTCGAATTTTCATATTCTCGATAATCTTCAAGAAAAATGTATTCTGGGAGAACCTTTTCTAAGGCAATATCAAGTTATCTTAGATTTTCATCGCAATTGCGCTTATGTTGGCTCTGAGCAACGAAAAACCATATATTGGCATGGTTCACAAAATAGTCAGCATATAAATGACGAGATTCTAGATGATCTAGCTTCTAAGGTTCAAAATCAACCGAAACTTTTAAATCTTCTCACAGAATTCAAAGATATTTTTAATTATGGGTTGCATCAACCAACAACAAGGTCTACAGAGCATAATATTATACTTACAGATCCCAATAAAAGGATAGTCCTGAAACCTTACCCAATGAATCCCAGTGTCAAAGAAATTATGTATAGTCAAGTAGAAGAAATGCTTTCAGCTGGCGTAATTGAACCATCCTCATCTTCGTACAGTTCACCCGTTGTTATTGTGAATAGAGAAAATAAAAAACCTAGATTTTGTGTTGATTTCCGTCAACTTAATAAAATTACCGCTGAAGAACCATCAATCTTGCCAAAGATTTCTGACACACTAAAAGAATTAGGAAATTCTACTGTTTTCACTGTCTTAGACCTTAAAGCAGGCTACTGGCAAGTACCTCTCAACCCTTCTTCAAAACCATACACAGCTTTTTCTATGCCTAATGGAGCACACTATCAGTTTACTGTCATGCCATTTGGGTTAAAAAACGCTCCTGGAACGTTTCAGAGACTTATGACTAACGAAGTTCTGTCAGGATTTTTGAATGTCTTTTGCAAAGTGTACCTAGATGATATAATTATCTATTCACCAGATATGAATTCACATCTTAAGCATCTTCGTTTAGTCTTTGAGCGATTAAAGATTCATAATTTGCGAATTTCTCATGAAAAATGTCAGTTTGCCGCTTCTGAGCTTAATTATCTAGGTCATCGTATTTCCAATAATATCATAACCCCTCAAGAGAAAGATATTCTGGCCATACAAGGTTTCCCTTCCCCACAATCTAAGAAACAGTTGCAAAGCTTTCTAGGAACATGTAATTGGATTCGTGAGTATGTCCCAAATATGTCAGAAATCACTGCTCCATTAAATGACCTTCTGAAAAAAAGTGTCAAATTTCACTGGACTCCTCGACACGAACAAAATTTTCAAAAAATCAAAGAATGCGTTTCTTGTCCCCTTAAATTGCACAGGCCGGATTTCACTAAACAGTTTTTTGTTCAAACTGATGCCTCCTCTTTAGGAATGGGCGTTGTTTTGTACCAGCTTGGACCGAATAAGGAGCGACAAATAATTTCATACTCCAGTGCTCGCTTTACCAACGCAGAATCCAAATATCATTGTAACGAACAAGAATGTCTCGCAGTTATTTGGGCTATAAAAAAGTATCGCCATTTTCTTGAAAATAAAAAATTTACTCTCCTTACTGATTCGAGATCTCTTCTTTGGCTTGACAAGTACAAAGATACAAAGTCTAAACTAACCCGATGGTCACTACTCTTACAAGAGTATAATTTTGAATTAATTCATTGTGCAGGACGAAACAATGAGCTTGCCGATTTTCTCAGCAGAAATCCGAATAATGAGACATTTAATACAAAAGATATAAGTAACGAACGTTTATTTCCCCCTTTATCCGACTCAAAAACTCTTGAAGTTTGTATAAACTATATATCTCACTATGACCTTTACGAAAAAATATCAATTGGACAAAGACGGTCCCTACCAATGGGAAAAAAGATTGCTAAATGGCAGAGAATTAATGCTTATGGTGCCAGGAATGCTTCTGAAAGGCATTTCCACCGTACGTATTTAGTCAAAGATGGTATTTTGTTTAGAAATGGAAAAACCGAACAACTTATTGTCCCCCGCCAGTTAGTCAAAAATGTGATACATTTTCATCACGACAATCCTGAAACAGCTCATCCCGGTAGGGATGAGACAATTCGAAAAATTTTACAAAAATACTTTTTTAAAAATATTCATAAAATTGTAGGCAACTATATTGGTAATTGTATCGTTTGTGCCGCCGTTAAGAAAAGACAGGTTCAGAAAGAGGCACCTTTAAGAGCTCATACGCCTCGCTACCCTTTTGAAATACTCTCTATTGATATCCTTGGCCCATATAATGAAAGTTTGAGAGGAAGAAAATACATACTTTGCATTGAAGATGTTTTTACTAAATGGATGGAAGCAGAAGCGTATGGACAAGTGGATTCCAAAACAGTGACTAATTTCCTTAAAAAGATTTTTTCTAGATATGGTTGTCCAAAAAGTATTATATCAGACAATGGGCCACAATTTAGTGGGAAAACATACAGGCAGTTTTGCGAAAAAAATAAAATAAAGAGGTTCTTTACCCCTATATACCACCAACAAAGTAACCCAGTGGAGAGAAGAAATCAAGAACTTAAGAAAGTATTACGAACATTATTATTAGGTAAGTCTGACAATAGGTGGGACACTTACTTGGATGATGCCTTAAAAATATTAAGGACACGGAAGAATGAAGCTACCGATATGACACCTGCTAGGGCATTACTGGGTTATGAACTGGCAGAATCGGGCGAATGGACAACCCCTATGTATAACGCAGATCGTCAGAAAGAAACTCACATCACCACTGAAAGCAGACACACCCAGATAGAAACCAATCAAAACAGGTATCATCAACGATACGTGAAGGAAAATCAAAAGCCTTCGGTGATATTTAAAACTGGTGATCAGGTAATGATTCGTGAATTTCGACAACTTAAAGACCCTTTTGGCCCAGTGTGGTCCGGTCCCTTCGAAATTTTAGAGAAAGACAGCGACTTAGTATACAGGGTGTTAAGAAATAGTAGGCCGGTTAAAATGCATATAAATGACCTCAGACCTGCTCCTCTTGGCAACCAAGACCCTCGGTATGACTCCGATTCAGGGTCTAGTGTAACGAACCACGCAGATATGGACTTATCTGAGGTGGACACTAATTCCAGTGCTGAAGCACTACATCTTTCACATCATTCGGATGAATGCAATACAGAACAAACCTGTTCAAATCCTACATTACAATCATCTATCCCCCTAATTCTTAGTCACACTTTGGACAAAGGTGACACCAAAGCAAGTTTGCTTTCTCAAAGTGTAAGTTCTTGCACGAACCTTCCTTTTGCCGACACTCAGAAAAATTTAATTGATCACCGAACTACTTTTTCAGTAACCGACGGTCCTGTTTCTTCTAGACTGAGACGAAATATTAAACCCAAAATGTGTACTTTTCATGACTGTGACTGTAGAAACTCCATAGACAAAAAAACCTCCCAACCAATGAGTAGTATATTCCTTGCTTAGATAACTAAGATTATTTTCTCCCCGATACAGTTTAATATTGTACTCGAGTAAAAAATTGTTAGATTGCTAAACAATCAGAAATTATTTTGTTATAGTATACAGATTTACATTTATTTTACATTCTTTGTAACATTAGGTTAGTAAAGTGTTCCGTAACATTTTCCTTGTAAACGTCTTGTGTATCCATTTATGCTATGTATATTCCTTAGTATATTGCGTCTCTTGTCTTGTATACAATATAAGATTTAACTTCTATTTTCTTTAAGATTTTCTTTAGTATTCTTATGTATAGAATAGCTTTACTTGTCGAATTTCACCTTTCATATGTCCTTACCTACCTTTTGTCGGTTAATAGATAGCCCATGGCTGGTTATCAGTAAATTGTAAACCTTCACAAATGAATTAGTGGTACAGACATTGTAAGGGCATGAAATTGTTGATCTTTTTAGTTGTAGGCATGTGACTATATTACTGTGTAGATGTTAATAGAATTAGACTTTGGAATGTAATTACCTTCAATTATATTTTTAATAAATGGCGAGGTACACTTACAAATTCAGCTCTCCAAAAGCGGGGGGTGTTAACGTATCTGAAAATTTCAAATTTCGCGCGCTGCCTGACTCTGCTGTTGGCAGCCCTGTCGATTCCTTGGTTCTCTCTCTGAGAGCATGGCGGTGAATACTAGAAGAGCTGAATTGTAAGTAGCCCTAAATTAACCGATTTATGGGTGTTTTTACTTGGCTAATAAATCACAAACCAATTAAAAGTAACCGCTGGCAACTCTAGTTTAAACCAACACTATAAACGGCGCGATATCTAAATGATATCTCCCCAGAAATCAATTTACACCAAGAAACCAAAACAGAGAAAATAAAATAACATGGCGCCCAATGTGGGGCCAAACAAAGAAAACCAATAACATGACCCAGAATAATAGTTATCTTGATCGGGTGGAAAAGGTGTACATAAAGAATTTGTTGTGGTATTTGTGCTTCATGATAAATAATTCATTATGTACTTACCTGAACTATGAAATGATGATCTAATTAATGCCTGTATTAATAAAAAACATAAAAATTGTCGACATGACCTTTTCAAACTACAGCCATAATTCAAAGAGAACAAAGAATTTTCCTGTTACTCTAAGACCAACGTTTGGAGCAATTTTAAACGCACACTATTGGCCTTTCTCGTGGGTTAGAAAGAAATAGCTTATTTTTACATATGATCTGAGTAGTAGGTAGTAGTTAAACGATTAGGACTTGACAGCATAAATGAATAGTATTCCTTTCATTGCGAAGAGCAACTCCTAAACTGCTCCAACGCGTGACATGTGTTTCTTTCATTTAATATCTGTTGCGGTAACACGCGTGCCAGCTTCTCTACCCTGTGAAAGGAATACAATCTGTACCTCGTCTTGCTTCACCATGTGAGATCCCCTCGTCCGTGTTGTACATGCGCCAATTTAAACCTTCAGACCCCTGGTTGAACCTGAGATTTGTGCGATAGAAGGGTTGGTGAAAAGTATTAGTGGATCTAGTGGTTCTACCCGGGACTGCCAAGCCGACGGCCTCCAGCAATGGTGGACAGTCAACTTGGGCGTTAGTTATTTTATAGAGTAATCTGAGGTCCCTCTGCTCCCTCCTTGATTTTAAATCAGGCAAGGAAAAGGTACTCTGAAGCAAGTTGTAATCGCGAACATAGTTGTCAGGGGGAATGATGTCCGCCTTGAAGGAGATATACCTCAAGAATCTTCTCTGGACCTGCTCGATTCTGTGTATATGACAGGCGTACATGGGGCTCCAGACGGAGGAAGCATACTCCAGAAGAGGTCTGACTAGCATACAGTAAAGCAACCGTATAGCTGAAGTATTATTAAAGTCCCCCGTACACCTCTTAACAAACCCGAGCATCTTAAGGGCCCTAGCGAGCATATCCGTGATATGAGGGACGAATGAGAGGGAGGTATCGATGATCACTCCAAGATCCTTGATGGATGAGGAGGATGTCAAAATGTTATTATTGATCTCATAATGGAAGTTTGTTGGGTTTTTTCTTTTACTAAAACAGATGACATGACACTTTGAAGCATTGAGGTCCATGCCGTTCCTCCCACACCACGCCTCCAAACGCCCCAAGTCGGACTGAAGTCTCACACAGTCATCCTGAGACCCAATTGACAGGTAAAGTTTAAGGTCATCCGCAAAACAAATGAATTTTGAATACATGAAGCAGAACTCGATATCATTTACAAAAATATTAAATAGAAGGGGCCCCAAGTGGGAACCCTGGGGCACACCTGAAGGAACTTTAATTTCACCCGACCTGAAGTTGTTTATTTTTACAATTTGAGTCCGTCCCGAAAGGTAGCTGGACAGCCAACCCAGCAACGAACCATCCACCCCCATAGCCTGAACCTTAGCAAGCAAAAGCGTGTGGTTTACTCTTTCGAACGCCTTGGAAAAGTCGGTGTAAATCGCGTGGACCTCACCGGCCCTCTCCAATACGTCCGACAGATATTCAACATATAGGTAAGCAGATTCAGCTCGGTGGACTTGCCCCTCCGGAAACCAAACTGCTGATCAATGATGGCGTGGCCGAGTACAGAAGTTAAATGTCTCTCTACGAGGTTTTCGAAGAGCTTGGGTATAGCGCTGAGGATGCACACAGGTCGGTAATTAGATATATCAGCCCTGTCGCCAGTCTTATGGATGGGCATAAGATAGCCCGCCTTCCAGAAATCCGGAAAAACACCAGAATCTAGCGATCTATTGAAAATTATGTGTAGGGGTCGAGATATAGTAAAACTACAGGCCCTCAGCAAGCTTGGTGGGATGCCATCAGGCCCTGGTCCCTTGTGGGGATCCAGTTTACAAATTTCCTCGTATATGCTGGAAACAGGAATGAAATAATTAACAATATTTAAGTGGCTGAAAGACTGAATTGGTGTACGGGGGTATATTTTTGTTGAATAAACTGTCTGAAAATACTCCGCAAATAAGTTGGGAAGATCAGGACCCAAAAGGCATTCTCTATTATTATAAAACATTTGAGGCGGCAAATCATTGTTTTTACGCTTCGAGTTAACAAACTTCCAGAAATTCTTTACATTTTTTTGGGTTAAAAGAGATAGTTGTGACCGATCGACGAATTGTTGGTAGCAAACTCTACTTAGTATCTTACAGTCCGATCTAAGCTTAGCAAATCTGCTATAGTCCCTTCGCGAACCCGACTCTCTAAATGCCCTGTGAGCTTTCCTCTTCAATACAATCAGATTCTTCAACTCTGGTGAAAACCACCCTGGGAAGTTCCGCTGGGCCACCCTCTTGAGTGGTACCGTGGCATGAATAATTGAAAAAAGTATATCATAAAAAATATTCAGCATATTATCGAGCGACTGATTGAGCAGCAAATTATCCCTGCCAATCTGCCCAAGGTAGTCATTTATTACAGTAAAATCTATAGAATTATAATCATAGTAAAAGTCACCTGGATGAGGAGCACCGGAATTCGAATGAGCAGCAAAGTTCATCATACAAACACACAGCGGTGGGTGATAATCATCAGGTGGCAACAGTGGGTCGCCAGCCAGAGAAACACTGGAACACCCATTCACCAGCACCAAATCCAGTATGTTGCCTGTCGTGTTGGGTATTTCGTTAACCTGATGAAGGTTATGGAAGGCACATAAATCCGACACAATTTCAAGCACTTCAGCCTCGCGGGGACGGGTACCCGGGGTGTAGCTTTATTTCATATCTAAGTTTCTCAGTGGTATATTTTACAGTGTCTAAGTATTCAGTGTTTGTGTTTTAGTTCTAGTGCATTATCACGTTTAGGTTTTACAGCTTTCAATACTCTAAAAAATTATTGCAAATATTCTTTTGACAAAAATTCCAATTATAGTTTCATAGAAGAATATCAGACTGAGCAAACGAGACAAATGTTGTAATGTATTGTATTATAAAAACCTGAAATCCTTTTTTCTTTTTCATGTCATACGAGGACTCCAAAAGCAATCGAAGGCTAACTTATTTGGTTTGACATTATCAAGACAAGTTACGTCTATTTTTTGACAGGATTGTGATTAAGGACTTTTTCTTAGGTATACTCAGTGTACATGTCTTATTTCTTCTGTATGCCTTAAATTAATTTTGAGAAAATCGTGTTCTTGGTTATGTTATACATATATAAAAAAAAATGACCAGAATATAATGTATATTGTTTTTGATTTCTATAAATTTTGTTGTTTTAAAATTTAGGTATGGGTGAGTGTCTATAATGTGTTGCATCGTTTTAAGCTATTTATGAAATGTTTATATTTGTGTTTCTTTTTGATAATAAAGTTACGATCTCAACTTCATTACGTTTGATTTTCCTTTTCATATTCATGCTAGACGTTATAGTTTAAAGTGGATTTAAAACTTATGGATTTATTTGGCATCAAACCTATTTGGTTTTGATTCCAAATAATTTTGTAAGTTTTATTTGCTACTTTAAAATAACCAAAAATATTAAGTTTTAAATTGCGCCTGCGCCACCTTTAGTTCCCAATCCCACCACCGTTCCCCAACGTCCAGACTAATTGTCGCTGTAATTTGACGTTTGATTGACATTTCATATGACCTTCGACTCGATCCGTGCTGCGACAAATAACAACGCTAGTTCAGCTAGTTGGTCTTCTTCCTGTATTAGTATTCGTTGTCCAGTAGTTTGTAAGCAGTCAAGCTGAGCGCTCCTTCTAAAGATACCAACCAACCACTCGTGTTGGCGAAATGTCAAGCGTAAGAGACGGCCTAACAACCCAGAAACCACATAAAACCAGATTTGTGTCGATCACCACTCCCAAATACTTTATCCTATTTACTTATTCTATAGAAGCGTTGTTGACATACACAGTTAAGTTCCTGCTAATAAATTTTTCCTTCTTTCATTACCAATTACCGTAACCTTGCTTTTCTCTGCATTAAATTGTAATAGATTTTCACAGGTATATTTACAAATTTTCCTAAGCATTTTATTAATTTTAGTGACGCTTTCCTCGACATTTTTTATTTTAACAAAGATTGAGGTCTCGTCTGCAAAAAGGTGAATACAAACATTATCATCTATTATATTTACAATATAATTAATGTATATAGCACAAACAGTACAGGTCCTAAGATACTGATACTGGGGAACCATTTAATTTTACTTTTTGTTTCCGGGTTTTCAAATAACTAGCAAACCACTTTAAAAAATCACCTCCCAGCCCAATTCGTCACAATTTTACAATCAATATTTCTCTATGTATAGTTTTAAATGCTCGCTGTAAATCTATGAAAACGGCACACATTTATCCATACAACATTTCCGTTTATCTAGCACACTCTGTATTGCAGCTTCACAGCTATGATTTTTCCTGTATATGCTCTAAAATCTGTCTATATACACATTTTTCTAAAAAAATCTGTCGAAGCCAGCATATTTATAGGACGTAGATCAGAAGCTAACAATGTATAGGCTTCTTAGAAATGGGGACAACACAAGAGATTTACCCTGTTCCGGCGAAGAATTAATTAAATTCAGTAGTGGTTCTTTAACACTGTCATAAATATAATTCTATATAGATTTCATCAGGACTAACTTTGTTGGGTAGAGAAAAAAAGTTTGTGACATATGTACAACCATGTATATTGGACACCAGTAACCCTCATGTTATTTAACTTTATTTTAACATCAGTGTCCTTAGTCACATTTTTGTATGTAGTGTTATTATTCTGGGTTTATTAAAGCCCATATTCTGAAAGTTGTCTTCACTCCGCTACTTATTAAAGTGTTTTATGACTTATGACCAGGGCCGTCCCTATACTATGTGCCGCTGACGTGCAAACCAAATTTTGCCGCCTACAGTCAAATAAATTCAGTACATGGGTTTAAACATTACTGAGGAAGCTATTGCCTTTTTTTGTAAATATGTAGGTATATTAAAAAATTTAAAAAAAAAACATAGAATTTTAAAAAACATAAAATTCAAAAAAAACATAGAATTCTAAAAAACATAAAATTCGTAATAACAAAAACTAGTATTGTTAAAATTAACAAAAATACGATGAATAAAGTACTTATTTTAATTATTATTAAAATTGATATTTTTTTCCTTCATGTCGGCAAATATTTTAATAAGATTTTCTATGTCAAAATTTTTACATATCTTATGTTATGTTCTTTCTATTTTGTGTTGTTGACGATCTTAAATAATTTTTTATCATTTTCAGTTGTGAAAACGATCGCTCTCCGCTGGCAACCGAAACAGGCAATGTTAAAAGTATCGTTAAAACAATAGACAGATTTTGAAATTCTGAGGTTATATTATTTTTATATATGAAATTCAATATTTATTTTGGAGTTTCTTCGGTTACTATAAAGTTTTGAATATGTCGGATTTCATCTGCTAAATCGACAGCATAAATATCTTTGGAACAATCGGTTCTAGATAAATGGCTATGATAATTATAGATCAGTCCAATGGTTCTTTAGCTCTGGACTAGTGTTGTAAATATCCGTATTCATTAGATATCCGAATCATACGGAATCGGAATCAGCTAATATCCGTATCCATTATCCGAATTCGAATCCATTTCTTGACCCGCGCGAAAGCGGTTACAGATCATGTATACGTATGCATGCAACAGACTAAAACATTTTCTATCCGGATACACGGCTAGGTAGGTCGATGCGGTAATCGGTATCGGTATCATACCAGTCGAAGTCGAAGTTTAGGGATAAGAAGGCACCGCGTCGCGCCGTTCTCGTTTGAATTCGGTTCGGGTGAGGCGGGACTAGTTTAACCAATGGGTCTCATCTCATATGATACCCGTTACCCCGATAACTATGCCATCTTTTTTTAGGAAATGTCATTAGAAAGAGAAAGCACAATATCAAATATGCCAAATCGCAGACCGTGTTGTTCGCTTACACTCGATTCCGATTCCGTTTTCTCTTTGCACTTTGCATTAGTAACCACCCGATGCGAATTTATTTTTATTCCGAATCCGTATTCAAGTTCTCGGCCGGTTCCGGATAATCCGGATTCTTTTAATATTCGGATCCAACGGATTTTTGGATACGTATCCTTACATCACTACTCTGGACTCGAAATTTGTTTTAGTTCTTTAAAATTATGCAAACATGCTAATACATGTTAATCTGTATTCATATGCTCTTAAGAGCTCAAAACGTTCTTTTATAGCAACCACGACTGTGTCAAGAACAGCATTAAAAAATATTTTAAATTTGCTCTTAGGGTCTGTAGGTACTTGGTTTTCGGATTCATAGTGAAATAGTTTCACTTTTTTTTGCGTGTTCTAACTGATGAACCTTCTGTTTTCCGCTCCCGCTGCGTACTAGTCGGGCGGCAAGCAGTGGTCGCAACGGACGCTGTTTGTGACAGAGAAAAGACAGCCGAAACAGTCTTGCAATTTTGCCGCCCCTATAAAACGCCACTGGCGTGCACCGCACTCCCGGGTAGGGACGGCCCTGCTTATGACCATGACCCGCTACAAAAATAGCGTTAATTCTTTTTAACTTTTACATCCCGGTATACAACGCAAGTATGCACGACACACATCTGGACAGATCGAACTAGTGTTGGGAATAATCGAATGAATTAAATAATCGAAATATTAGCTCTCGAATGATTTTAATAATCGAATGATCATTCGAAATAATCATTCGAATCAAAAAATATAGCAAATAAAACTACACAAAAATCATCTCTTGAATTTTTTTTGCTTGGATTGGCCGTTTTCGATAAAAATTAAAAAATGTAAAGTTATACATAACATTATTTATTAGTATACCTAATTTGTTAAAAAAAAAAACAAAAAAGTAAGAGATCCATGAAAACAAAAACACATCTTTAAACAAATTTGGCAACTAGCATGATTCCCCTTTATGCATTAAAAATTGTCACCAAATTTCAACTTTATACAAATTTGCGTCCTCTAGTTATTTAGGAAAAACCTTTTACAAAAATTCAACACCCTGTGTATTAAAAACAAAGTCTTTTAGAACCTATGTTTTGTCTTAAAATTAAGTAAGGAATAATACCCTCAAGTTTGGCCACATACTTTACTAACATACTGTATATATCATAAAAACATGCAATAACACTATGCGTTGTCGAGAGATGAAATAATGCTCGATCGATATCGAAGGATCATTCGAAATAAACAATCATTCGAATGAAAAAATCATCCGAGACCCAGACAATATTAAAAACATGCTATGCGTTGTCGAGAGATGAAATAATGCTCGAGCGATATCGAAGGATCATTCGAAATAAATAATCATTCGAATGAAAAACACATCCGAGACAATCGCATCATAACGCAACGTCGAGTGCCGAGTCGGCGGCGGCATCATTTCGTATTTCGTCTCGTCATTCGAAGCGGCGAAAGGCGATTATTATTATATTATAATCTCTCGGCTAAATCATTCGAATGATCGCGCTGACTTCTCGAGATATCTCGAGTGATTTGAATAATCGAATGATCGATTATTTTTCATTCGAAATATCCCATCGCTAGATCGAACTATAAGTAGGTTTTACGGACTAAATCCAGCGCTTTCGCCATCTAGTCACGATTCTATGTAGAAATTAATTTAAAGGTAGTTTATCTCCCGGGAGGGGGAGGGGGGGCGATCGTCAAGGTTTATGTGGTGCACCTCTTCGGGGTAATAGTTACCTGCCTGCAATATTCCAGCTTTATAGGCCTTTGAGTATTTGAAATATTTTTAGCCGGAAATCGCATCCCACCAAATGAAATAGCCCTGTTATCTGGAATTTATCCGTTAGCATTCATTTTTTACCATCAAATTCTAAAAACGTAACTAATTTTTCAATCATAAGGCATACGCTTTAATGACGTCGCCGGATCGAATATGCATAGCAGACGTGGCCAAAGAATCGCACATCTAATTCACAGTCTAAATGTGTTGTTCCGGACGGCCGAAATTCAGAACACACTTTCGCTGTTCTAACCTTTTTTTACTGACAGTATCACAATAACTTTTTTTACTGACAGTCAACGCGCTCCTTAGACTGAATACAAAATAAACTTTTGTTATCTACTTTAATATTTATAGTTTTCTATTTTACTTTTTGTTGTAGTGAATGTCGAACAGTTAGGAAAGACTATTTAAGGAACCACATCTTACAGCACCACAACCCACAAAACGGCGGTTTGTTTGGATCTGACAAATGTGAATATCTAATATATAAGAGTAACTACCTAAAACATAAAACCCCTGCTGCAGAATTTAAATTATTTAGATGTAACAAATGCAGTTATCAAACACGTTATAAGTCTAATTTAACAAGTCATTACTTGAAACATAAAACCCCTGCAGAAGTTAAATTATTTAGATGCAACAAATGCGATTATCAAACACGGTACATGACTAATTTAAGAAAACACGGCTTGAAACATAAGAACCCCGAAGAAGTCGAATTATTTAGATGCGACACATGTGAATATCAAGCAATTAGGAAATCCAGTTTAAGGAGCCACATTAGACGGCACCACAACCCACAGAAAGTTGGTTTGTTTGGATGTGACAAATGTGAATTTCAAACAGCTTGGAAAGACAGTATGAGGAATCACGTCTTACGGCACTACAACCCACAGAAAATCAGTTTGTTTGAATGTGACAAATGTGAATATCGAACATATAATAAGTCTAATTTAAAAAGTCACTACTTGAAACATAAAACCCCTGCAGAAGTTAAATTATTTAAATGCAACAAATGCGATTATCAAACACGTTATCAGGGTGATTTAAAAAAACATTACTTGAAACATAAGAACCCCAAAGAAGTCGAATTATTTAGATGCTACAGATGTAAATATCAAACAATTAGAAAAGGCTGTTTAAGGAGGCACATTTTACAGCACTACAACCCACAGAAAGTCACTTTGTTTGAATGTGACAAATGTGAATATCGAGCACGTCAAAAGAGTCATTTAAAGAGACACTACTTGAAACATGAAACCCCGAAGAAGTTAAATTATTCAGATGCAACAAATGCGATTATCAAACATGTCATCAGAGTGTTTTAAAAAACCCCAGCTTGAATCATAAAAACCCCGAAGAAGTCGAAATATTTAGATGCGACAGATGTGAATTACAAACAGTTAAGAAAGACAGTTTAAGGAACCACTTTTTGCAGCACCATAACCCACAGAAAGATGGTTTGCTTGGATGTGACAAATGTGAATATCTAACAGGAAAGACAATTTAAGGAAACATCTTACAGCACTACAACCAGAGCTGGGCAGTAGTTACCTATGAAAGTAGTTAACTACTTTTTCTGTAAAAGTAGTTGTAGGTATTCTTACTACTTGATTCCTCCTAGTAGTTATACTCGAAAAAGTAGTTAACTACTCAGTGTAACTACTTAAGGAATTTTAATTACTTTGTGTAATTTAACTATAATAATAATAATAATAATAATAATAATAATAATAGGTTTATTCAATAATTTATGATATATGTACAATTGAAATATACATATATAGATTCTTGAATAAGCCAAACAACAATACTACTTGACTCACGAAGTAAATATACTTGTTCTGAGTTCACTTAAAAATAATATTCATCCAAGTTTATACCATTTATGTACAATAATAATAGTAATAATATTATTAATAATAATAATAATTATAATTATAATAATAATAATATTAATCAGGCACAACTAGAGTATTGATATCCATGAATTGAAATCAGAATATATCACAACAGTATACTCAGTCGCTGTTTATTAATTATTCTACAGTCATTTATTCATCATTTATTGAAGTATTTATCACATAATGTAATATTTGTCTTTGATTTGATAATATCCAATTTTTAATTTCATTTTTATATTTACTTAAAGATTTAATTATTTTAATTGATTGTGGTAATATATCAAATATATATATATACATATATATATATATATATATATATATATATATATATATATATATATATATATATATACCTATATATAAAAGTATGTTTGGAATTTTATGAAAAACTACTGTTTCGTCTTCCTCGGTGTCTAAGTTGTTAAAAGACACCACATCGACTCATCAGAGGCCTGACAGTAGCATGAGCATTTCTGCTCCCATATATTTCCACAGTTCTTGCCTATAAAAGACAAAATGAACGTTTTTAAAAGATAGAAGTTCTTGAGATTACTCTCTGAGAAATGTCATAGGGATCCTTATCGGATCTCCCATGGTAGCTTGGATGTGGGAGTCTCGTGACCTCTCCACACTACCTGCGACATTCTCATTTATGAACATAGTTAAGTATGTTTAGAATTATATGAAAAACTACTGTTTCGTCTTCCTCGGTGTCTAAGTTGTTAAAAGACATATAATATATATATATATATATATATATATATATATATATATATATATATATATATATATATATATATATATATATATATATATACAGGGTGATTCACGGTCGATGGTAGGTTAGACGTTTATGGAGAACGGAACGCGGGATTTCTTTGAAAATTTGGCAACGTGGGTAATTAGCTATGCTCTGTCCATCTAAAATATTTTCAGCATTGCGACGTTGCCGCTTCTATCAAAAAGTCCTAGCAACTTTATTTTTTTAAATGGAACACCCCATATATTAATAAATTTTTAGAATCGCTCTTTTATTACAATACTTTTTTGTTAATATTACCCTATACCTATCTCTATCGGTTTTCGAGATAAAAATTAGTTTGTGTTAAATATGGTCCAAAACATGGCCCTAATTACACGTAAGTAAATTAGTGCTCTCAATTCATGGAAAGTTGATATTTTGGCGGTAGTTTAGACAGACCCGATGTATTTATTTTTCACCATGAAATCGACTCCATATCATACAGGGCGTGCTAAGATTACTATTATTTCCGTTGTTCATAAAAGGGGTCAAATGTTCGTTTTTTTAAATGAAACCCCCTGTATATTAATCAATAAATTGAAAGACGAAGAAAAACGCTTTAAGATGGTACATCATATTCCTATACCTAAATCATCAAGTTTTCTTAATAAAAGCGCTTTTTTGTGAAAAAAAAAATAAAGACTTTAATTTTAAGTAACCATGGATATCAAACATCAAAATATCAAACTTACGACATTTTGACGACTGTGTTTAAAAAAATCTCCCAAAATGAACGCAGATAATCATTATTCAAACGAAGTTCTTATGAAATTATTTATTTTACACGGACAATGTGATCAAATCATTGCCAGAACTTGCAGAAAATTTAACCAAATGTATCCTGAATTGACACAAATGAACGAAAGGAAGTTTGTAAGATTACAAAATAATTTCATTAACATGTGAAAATAAATTAAATAACAAAATTAGGAAGGTTCAAAAAACAAAACTGTAAACAAAATAAGAAATTTTTACAATAAATGCTGGAAATGTTGTCCATTACATTCTAAACATTTTAGTATGTGCTTTTGTACGCGACTCGTAGTTGCTTTTTCAATTTCATGGGGATCCAGATCTTCAATACACCGAACTATTCGCCGTCGCAGTTCTTCTTTGGTAGGCACTGGAGTACTGTACACTCTTTCTTTTAAAACACCCCATAAATAAAAGTCAAGCGGCGTGAGATCGGGGGATCTCGGTGGCCAATCCCACGGCCCTAAGCGCCTAAACCAACGATCGTCAAATATTTCATAAAGTACCCTGGAAACTTCCTGGGTGCAATGAGCTGGCGCTCCGTCCAGTTGAAACCACGAATTCCTATAATCCTCTAAAGATAAATTTTCGACGAAATCGGTAACAGTCGTCCTTAGTATTTCGAGATATCTCTCAGCATTTAAAGTGGCATCATAAATAAAAAAGCTAATTTTGTGCTTTTTTAAAATACAAAAAACATTTAGGTCAAATTTTTCTTGAAATCCCATTTCTTTTGTCACGTGAGGATTATGATCAGCCCAAAAATGCTTATTTCTTCTATTAAAAATCCCATCCCTTGTAAATTTTGCTTCGTCGCTCCAAATGATTTTTGACAAAAACTCCGGATCCTCTTGTATACGTATTAAAAGGGTTTCGCAAAAATGCACTCTACGTTCAAAGTCTTCTGCTTTGAGGGCTTGCACTTTAGTAAATTTAAACGGATGCATTTCGTGATTTCCCAAAATTCGTTGTATTGAAGCATATGATACACCCAAATCTTTTTCTGCACTACGAATGGAAGCCTCTGGATATGCATAAAAATATGCCAAAACGTTGACAATATTATCTTCATTTGAAGTAACAGGTTTTGGTAATGTTAGAGGCGCTTTTAAATTTGAGCCATAGTTAATGAAATTATTTTGTAATCTTACAAACTTCCTTTCGTTCATTTGTGTCAATTCAGGATACATTTGGTTAAATTTTCTGCAAGTTCTGGCAATGATTTGATCACATTGTCCGTGTAAAATAAATAATTTCATAAGAACTTCGTTTGAATAATGATTATCTGCGTTCATTTTGGGAGATTTTTTTAAACACAGTCGTCAAAATGTCGTAAGTTTGATATTTTGATGTTTGATATCCATGGTTACTTAAAATTAAAGTCTTTATTTTTTTTTTCACAAAAAAGCGCTTTTATTAAGAAAACTTGATGATTTAGGTATAGGAATATGATGTACCATCTTAAAGCGTTTTTCTTCGTCTTTCAATTTATTGATTAATATACAGGGGGTTTCATTTAAAAAAACGAACATTTGACCCCTTTTATGAACAACGGAAATAATAGTAATCTTAGCACGCCCTGTATGATATGGAGTCGATTTCATGGTGAAAAATAAATACATCGGGTCTGTCTAAACTACCGCCAAAATATCAACTTTCCATGAATTGAGAGCACTAATTTACTTACGTGTAATTAGGGCCATGTTTTGGACCATATTTAACACAAACTAATTTTTATCTCGAAAACCGATAGAGATAGGTATAGGGTAATATTAACAAAAAAGTATTGTAATAAAAGAGCGATTCTAAAAATTTATTAATATATGGGGTGTTCCATTTAAAAAAATAAAGTTGCTAGGACTTTTTGATAGAAGCGGCAACGTCGCAATGCTGAAAATATTTTAGATGGACAGAGCATAGCTAATTACCCACGTTGCCAAATTTTCACAAAAATCCCGCGTTCCGTTCTCCATAAACGTCTAACCTACCATCGACCGTGAATCACCCTGTATATATATATATACAGGGTGGTGCAACCAAGATGGGGTGGACGATTGTGAGTAAACGGTGAGGAATTTCGAAAAAAATTTTTTTGGATATTATCGATAGTCAAACACGCTATGTTTTAAAATTATAGCCATAATACAGGGTGGTCCGAAAAATTCGTGGCGAACCAAACTTGTATTTTTTTAAATGGGACACCCGGTATATAATTGTTCCAATTGATTCTCCTGTTCGTTACGATCATTTTGATATAGGGTTTATTGGGTCTAAAACTTATAGTAAGGGAATGGGACGCGGTTAAAGTTGAAAAAATGGTCAGAGTTCGGCCATTTTTTAAAGAAATTTGAAACAGGTATGGAAAAACCAAATATTCCATAAAACGTTACATATCCTTGAATACATTAATCACTTGAAATTTGTTTAAAATTATTCACTGTTATACAGGGTGGTCAAGTTTTGCAAATACGCCCTGGACTCATTTTTCTTAAATGGAACGCCCTGTATATTTTATTTTCATGTTAAAGATAACATTACTAGCTTTCAAAAAATACCATACATGATGCCTTTCTGACCAACAGTTTTTTAGTAAACTAGCCGTGAAAGCAAAGTTTCTTCATTCTAATACGATTATACTGAATTTACGTTGTTTATTATTGAAATGAAACAAAAAATTGACGAACTTGTCAAAGCTACTGCCGCATAATCCATTATTTACAAGTTAAGTGTAGGTGGCCCAATAATTATGAGGTAAGAAAACTGAGACCCGAAACTTTTACATGTTTATTAGAGATATTTCAAAAAACAGAAAATATTGTTTTTAGGAAATGTAAAGTAATTAATAAACAAAGATAATCAGTTATCAATATTATTAATAGTGTAAGGAAATTAATTAAGCAAAAACAGAACATCTTCTAAAATTATTTAGGTATGTACTTACTTGTTTATATTAAATTAGGTTTACAAGTAAGTAACATACCTAAATAATTCTAAAAGATGTTCTGTTTTTGCTTAATTAATTTCCTTGCACTATTAATAATACTGATAACTGATTATCTTTGTTTATTAATTACTTTACATTTCCTAAAAATAATATTTTCTGTTTTTTGAAATATCTCTAATAAACATGTAAAAGTTTCGGGTCTCAGTTTTCTTACCTCATAATTATTGGGCCACCTACACTTAACTTGTAAATAATGGATTATGCGGCAGTAGCTTTGACAAGTTCGTCAATCTTTTGTTTCATTTCAATAATAAACAACGTAAATTCAGTATAATCGTATTAGAATGAAGAAACTTTGCTTTCACGGCTAGTTTACTAAAAAACTGTTGGTCAGAAAGGCATCATGTATGGTATTTTTTGAAAGCTAGTAATGTTATCTTTAACATGAAAATAAAATATACAGGGTGTTCCATTTAAAACAAATGAGCCCAGGGCGTATTTGCAAAACTTGACCACCCTGTATAACAGTGAATAATTTTAAACAAATTTCAAGTGATTAATGTATTCAAGGATATGTAACGTTTTATGGAGTATTTGGTTTTTCCATACCTGTTTCAAATTTCTTTAAGAAATGGCCGAACTCTGAGCATTTTTTCAACTGTAACCGCGTCCCATTCCCTTACTCTAAGTTTTAGACCCAATAAACCCTATATCAAAATGATCGTAACGAACAGGAGAATCAATTGGAACAATTATATACCGGGTGTCCCATTTAAGAAAATACAAGTTTGGTTCGCCACGAGTTTTTCGGACCACCCTGTATTATGGCTATAATTTTAAAACATAGCGTGTCTGACTATCGATAATATCCAAAACAAATTTTTTCGAAATTCCTCACCGTTTACCCACAATCGTGCACCCCATCTTGGTTGCACCACCCTGTATATATATATATATATATATATATATATATATATATATATATATATATATATATATATATATATATATATATATATATATATATATATATATATATATATATAGTTTGAAGTTTATTGTATAAAATTTTTGTGACCGACTGATTTGTTAACTCTGTTTTATAGGTTGTTGTATTTTTGGTGCGAGTGTTATTTATGTGATTATTATAGTTCATTTTGTTTTTATTTTTGAAAATATATATTGAAAAAGTTGTCTGATATCCATTTTTTTATACTCTTCATATAACAAGTCAGAACAATATAAATAATCTTTCTTATAGATAATTTTTAAAATATATTTTTGAATAGTTTCTATGGTATGTAGATAATTTCTATTGATACTTCTCCAGCCAAGGATTCCATAATTTAAATGTGTCTGTACTAATGAATAATATAATATTTCTAGTTGTTCAATATTTAAAACTAGTTTCAGGTGTTTGTTAAGTTTTGGTATAAGCATTCTTAATTTTTTGGTAATATATACGCTATGAAAATTCCATTTTAGATTTTTATCACTAATTATTCCTAGATATTTGATTTTTTCAGCTTTTTCTTTAATGATATCATTAAATTTCAGTTTACCAGTTTTTGGTGAATTATTTATACATATATAAAGTAAATGGTACCTATATACTTTGTTTTTTTTTATAATTTATAGTTAATAAGATATAATCAAACCAGCTGCTTATTTTATTATTTATTATTTTCTTCATAAAAAACTACAGTATCATCTGCAAAACTATGTAATTTTCCTTGACAATTTAGGTTAAATATATCATTTAGATATATGTTAAATAATAATTGTCCTAAGACAGTGCCTTAAGTAGGGTTGCCAGACCTTCTATATTTAATAGAAGTCTTCTATATTCAACGAAAATCTTCTATCTTCTATGTTCCTAAAATATAGAAGCAAAATCTTCTATATTTCGGCGTTTCAGAATACTATTATAATTTTTTGATTTTTGGCACAGCAAGCATCATTGCTTGTTATGGAGAGGGTTGATGCGTAGAGAAATCTATGGGTTGATCTATGTAGAAGTGATCGATGGTGTCTCGATCTCGATTTTATCCGCTCGAATCCTAATGTAACAACTTGTGACTGCATAACAGCGGTAAATAATAAATAATAACTGAACCTAAAATTTTGAGAACGAATCTTTGCGGGTTGGTTTTGTTTCTACTCGTATAGTGTAAATACACTACTTATCAGGCGCGGCCCGTGAAATTTTAAAGTTGCATATCTCTGTTTCTACTTATTAGTACTTATGGGACCCATGCCAAGTTCAGGTTTTTTTAATAGTGAGCCTACAAGGAATGTTTTGGTAAACAAAAAAAATGTTGTAACTTGCGAAAAAAAGTTGAATTTTTGAATTGACCCACCTGGAGGGGGAAAAATTAACACGATTAGATATTTTATTTATTATTTTGTCTAAGCAAATTTTACATCATTTTGTCGACAATTCTTAAATATTAAGAGAAAAAATGTGTTAGTAGAGAGTTATAGTCATTTGATTTTTTTTTAATTTATGCGTATATTGTAGGTTTAAATTTTTTTAATATTTTATATTTTATTTGAGTTGAATTTAAAATAATGTTTAATGGTTATTATTTTAGTCCTTCTTATTTTCATTTATCTGAATATGTTTAATAGGTATGTGTTTATTTTTAATACATTAGCAGTTATACCTAATGTAATGATGGTAATAAATAATGATTTATTTGAATCTTCAATATATTTTTTGAAACTTCTATATTTAATTAATTCTTCTATTTTTGACATTTTGATTTGTGGCAACCCTAGCCTTAAGGAACCCCGTAATCAAATGTTTTAGGTAAGCTAATGTTTTTTTCTAATTTTTACAAGTGTATTCTATTATTACTTTTAAAAATATTTAACTACTTCCCTATATTACGTCATTACATTACGTGTATGTCGACCCGTGCCAAAAATCTCGTTAGAACAAGTTCTCGGAAATTTTCCGTCTGATGTCTCCAGTCCAGTAAGCGATAAGCAAGCATTTTTTTACTTGATGTTATAGGTTCAAGTCTTTTTTCAATCATTTTTGTAAGTAAAGTACGGCTACAGTACATGTTTAGTTTGGTTTGTAGTTAAATATTAGTAGTCTAACTACTTTTTTTGAAGAAGTAGTTTAACTACCAAGTAGTTAAACTACTTTCTTGATAAAGTAGTTAGTAGTTATACACCACTACTTATTTCAAGTAGTTTGACCAGCTCTGACTACAACCCACAGAAAGCCGGTTTGTTTGAATGTGACAAATGTGATTATCAAACTCGTCATCAGGGTGATTTAAAAAAACACTGCTTGAAACATAAAACTAGAGTCCGAGCGAAGGTCAGTTTTGTGGCCCAAGCCGAAGCCGAACTTCAGCTTTCTTATTACCTTCGGCCGAAGCTGAATGTTTGTAAATACTTATTTTATGCAATTGCGTTGTGCGTGAGAAGCACTCTTTTTCATTTTGAATTATTTTTTTTTGTTTTTTACCCGTTTAACGCTCAAGAAAATTTTACATTATCTTGCACAAACGCTCTCTGGCTAAATATGTAACCACTTTTTTTAAGGTCGATTAATGTATTAATTTATTGTGAACCTTATAATCAATATCTGTTGCGCTAAACGATCCCATGGCTAAATATGTAACCACCTTTGTGATGGAATCGTTTCCCGCTTAAAATACGTATGCATGTTCATCATACATGGCTACACATGTAACCTCTTAGTCATAGTTGTGCGTTTATAGAGTTTAGAGTAAGAATTACCACGTGCTGCAAAAGTTAGTGTTTTTTTTAAGAAAACCGAATCAATTAAAAAAATTTGTTCGATATTGTTTGGGAAATAGAGTGTTAGGTAAGTAAGTATTAAAATGTAGGTCAATGTGGTCAATTTTATATTAAAACATAATTTTTCTGTGAAACTGGAAAAAAATTAGATCTAGGATGAAGATCAGCTGTAACATCTTGGCCAAATTATTTATGTCTTGCATACTATAAAAACGAACATCCTCTAATACAATAAAATAAATAGTTTCTCGCAAAAAATTTGTAGGCATTGAGTACGATCTTTTATTTTGGTTGAATTTTCGGCATAACTATGATAGATATGCAGTCCAGAAAAACGATTGAATTTCATATTTTTGAGATAAGCTTCAAAATGATGAAAGATAAATATACTTTTGATGAGTGGGAAAAGATGGCTAGTGATCAGATTGACCAAACCTTTGAAGACCTAGGTGACGATCAAGCCATAAATTCGGATTTTGGTGAAGATAGTGATGCAGAAGACGACAAAATTGTCTCACAAAATGCGAATCTTACGACTCGAAATAAACGAACGTCTACTGCCCAGCCCTCGACAAGTACCTAAAGTCATCGAAGATGAGAATGACGACGCCGTGATTCAATTCGACAGTGACGGTCGATTGGTGATCCAAATTTTGTCCCGGACCAGTCAAATAGAAGGACTGGTGAATGATTGGTGTAGCAGTTCAGATTCTGAGGATGGAGGCCAAAAAGACGACGGCTTTAACTTCTCGAAAATTGGGCAGTCACCTCAATTCATTTCTAATTCTATTTTTACTAGGCCATTCGGGCCAAAAAATGAAGTGGATGTTTCTTCACCCATAAAAGTATTTTCGACTTTCTTAGAACCTATGTGAGTAACAATAGTTGAACAGTCTAATTTACATGCTCAACAAAATGGTGTCGCTCTGGAATTATCAATAAAGGAACCTATGGTTTTTTTGGGAATACTGTATATATATACTGTATAATTATAATGGGGTTTCATGTTTTACCAGCAATTCGCTTGTACTGGTCAACTAATAACTTTTTGGTCCCTGGAGTGTCGAATCTTGTGACTCTAAAGAGATTTCTTTAAATACTTCGATATTTGCACCTTAATGGTAACAGTATAATGCCTAAAAAGGGGAAAACAAACTTTAACAAAATCTACAAGGTCAGACCACTCTTCGATTTCCTAAACAAAATATAGGAAGACACTTTTTACCCCAAACGAAATTTTTCGGTCGATGTGAGCATGATTGGATTCAAAGGCAGCAGTAGTTTGAAACAATACATGCCTTGAAAACCAATTAAGCGGGGTTTTAAAGTTTGGGCCATAACCTGCGCTGCGACTGGTTTTTTATTAGGTTTTGAAGTTTACCGGCTCTCCCTTTCATTTCAGACATTAGGTTACTAGGTTACTGTTTGTTTTTTGATAGATTTTTTACTTGTCTCTCACCATTACGGAAACTATTATCAGTAGTGCTCTTTGGATGTGGTACTTTACAATCAAATAAAAATTTGTATCCAAAAAACAAACTGGTTGGTGACAAACGAATGAAATATGGATATCATGATTCTGCTTCTGCTGGTGACATTTCTGTTGCAAAATGGAAAGACAGAGGTAAAAAATCTGTAATTGTTGCATCTAATATGCATAATCCTAATAAGGAAGGGGTCAGGGAAAATATTCTATGTCCCGATAGCATTTGTGAGTACAATAAACATATGGGAGGGGTTGATCAGTTTGATCAAATGTTAGGTTGTTATGCAATTTACTAGAATTACCTCATCGATAGTGCAATAAAAATAAACCAGTGAGTCATTTGCCTTTTCGCAGTACATTAGCTGATGAGCTAATTGGGAATTATTGTAATAGAAAACAATCGGGCAAAAAAACAAGTTCTGTTATCACAAAAGCCAAAAAGAAAAGTGGAAGAGTAGTAAAAAATACTTCGAATATTGCTGCTTCTTTTGAACATCTTCCAGTACGTGGTACTTGTAGACGTTGCGCTTATTGCAGTTCAAAGAAAAAAGTAAAACGATCTCGAATAGAATACAATGTAAGTTTAGGTTTGGAGTGTTTTTTGCCATTTGTTGGGTCGTAGAACACGAACCTGAAATCAGTTTCCGGCGGTCTCGTATGGTTTTCCAAAAAAAATTAAACATAATTATTTTTTCGTAACAAAAAAACTCCACATTTAGGCAAAAATAGCTAAGAAAATTGCTTTTTTTCTTTCGAAAATTCCATTTTAAGTCGTCGTTCACCCTGTCAACGCTATGATTGTGTCGGTGTTGCCAGGTTTGCTTATTTTCCCCGAAAAAGTTATAAATTAAGAATAAGAAATAAAAGCTAACCAACTGAAATTACAACTCTGTCCAACTTAGTCAACAACATTTTTTTAAGTTTAACCCTCATCAAACCTAAGCGAAATCCTAATGATCAGTAATCCAACACGTGCAACGAGAGACCAACAGTCGTGGTCACCCTCTGAACGGTCAGGTTGTATGACGCGCGCAACGTAAATAAACGTAACCTCAAAAATATAACTATATGAGATGTACTTGTAACAGGTTTACCGGATTCTTGCATCAGCAACGTGGTCCAGAGGCAAGAGAATCCGCTCATGAACAGAGAGGTAGTTGGTTCGAGGCCGTGTTCGGGTGTACTTCTTTTTTTAATTTTTGTCATTTAAAAAAATAGATCGGCTCTAAAAGGTGTATTGGAAACGGGTTAGCATTCCTATAGTATGTTTTCTTAAATTTTACTGTGGGAAAGTTATAACAGTGGCAATAACTTTTTTGTGAATTTTGCTCAAGGTTGACACTTCTTTATCATTCATTTTAAAGTTGGCAACCGTCCGATTCGGTTTTAATGCTCTAATGCTAAATTAAAAAAGATACTGATGAAACCTAAAACTGAGCAAACCTGTCCGAGAACGTATTTTACAACTCCATGGCCACAAGAAGAAATTATATTATTTCTAAGAACAGCTTTTATTCCAAAATTTCACAAAAAAATAATTAAATAGTAACAGAGCCCTAACCCGTGCCAGTACACCCCACAACCTTGCAATCAGCTGAAACGCTGGACCTAACCGGGTGGCGCGCGCATAGAAGATCGTTTGTAGCGCCCGACCGGCTAGACTCTATGATGCTGGGTTGGCTGTGACCTATTAGTGATCACACTTCATAATACCGTTAGTACCAACCAAGTGTGTGAAAGTGAAAAATAAGCTGAGCTTTTCACGGCGACTAACGTCACAACGTCACTGAATAAATCGAGGATTTCCTCAAAACTCGCATAGACCATCGATCGGTGCCGGTGATTCCCCGAAATGCGTTTGTACATGTAGGCCACATATCCGCACTTTATTTCGACATGAAGCCATTTTAATAAGTATTTGACCACCTAATATTTGACCGCGGTCAAATTAACCAGTCAGTTAACCAAGGCACAACTCTGATCTTACGTAAGCTGGTGGGTCAGGGTGTAAAGCTGCAACTTTACCGATCTGCCGCGTGTGACTGGTTTGAGTCCTGTTTGTGATTTTGCAGGCAAAGTGTAAAATTTATGAGCTCCAGTAGCAGAGAACTTACAGCAAACCATAACCCATGGAGTGCCACAGGGATCTGTATTGGGCCGGGCCCTCTTTTATTTCTTATTTATATCAGTGATCTTCCTAATATTGATATATCAGGCACCCGTGGCGCACCGGGGGGGGGGGGGGGGGGGGGGCTGCAGACTCCCTGACTAACATCCTAGACACAAAAAAATTAAAACAGTGCACTATAAATTGAAAAAATTCGTCGAATTGTGATACTTCACCTCACGTTGCATACTGTCAGCCCCCCCCCCAAGACAAAATAGCCCCCCCCCCCCCCCCAGGACATAATCCTGGGTGCGCCACTGTCAGGCACATTCACCCTGTTTGCTGACGATGCGACCATTCTTTGGGCTAAAGTATTACAATATTACCTGGGTAATACTATAAGCCCTAGCTAGCATTCGGTGAGATCTGAGATCCGTTGGATCGGCCATGGCTGCTGGCTGGTTCGGTAGTAATTACTATGTGATTTTTTTAATTGTGAGCGCCACCTTTTTTTTTGTGTATTGTTTACAGGGGTAAAAACAGAAACCTTTTAAAAATATCGCCACTAACGTACCTGAATATCGCAAACAAAAAGATCTGGGTCCCACACAAATAAACTTTTATTATATTAATAATAATTTGACCCACTTTTTACAAACTTTGTACATTACTTATATTTTTACATATTTACATAGTAATGCTGCTAAAAATATCTAAAGGTATATTTTTACTTGTGCGTCTGGCGGTAGCGTCCGGCGGTAACCGCTGGCGGTAGCGTACTGCTTTACTATATTTTATATGGCGCTATTTTCATCTATGCGTCTGAGCCGCGCGGCCCGACGTCCGAACGCGCGTGTCCCTGTCTCGACTGCTCATAGTAGCAGTCTAGCCGCCGACGGTCGCGCGATCGGTACATTTTAGGTAATTGTTTTAAGTCTAAACGCATTTTTCGGTGTTCACTGCTTTTTTTTGCATCATGGCTCCACAATTTACTGCAAATGAAGACGAATTACTAATTAAAGAAGTTAGAAGGTATCCCGCCCTTTTTGATGCTCGTCTTGCTTTAAAAATGGGATCAACTTTTTGACGCTTTTTTCTCTGTAAAGCCAGTTCCTCTTCTTCTTCGTCATCTTTAATTAAGAGTACAGCAGCGAGTTCTTTTTTATCCATCTACTGTACGAGATACTGCACTTAACTGTCGTTTCTAAACAAGCGCCAAAATGCCAACGCTTTTAGCAAAAACACACAGACGCGACCGCCAGTCGTTACCGCTGGAGGTTACCGTCGGACGCTGCCGCCAGACGCATTCAGCGAAACCATACCTTAAGCTGAATTGGTTTGTACCATCTGATAGAAACCCTAAGTATAATAAATACTGACCGCTATTCGAATAGGGCGCACATTATTTTAGCTAAAATAGTAAATTGTGATCGCAACCAATTTGTCATTACATAATTAATGAAAGAAATTTTACTATGGTTACCAGATAAAAATGGTGAAATTAAATATTTAAACAATTATAAATAAAAAGGAACAAACTGGCCTTAATGTTGTTTTTTCTCGATCTTGGCTTCAAAGCCCCACCATACTGCCTCTTCTTAAAATGGTCTAAAAGGGGTTTATCCCTAGGGTCAATCTTAACGGCGTTTTAAAAGGGGTTAATACCACAGGTGGTGAATCTCACAGGTGGTGAACCAAACAGGTTTTGAATTCAAAGATGCGCTATCCTGAAGGAGAACTAAAGAGATTGAAACTCACAGGCGGTTCATCCCAAAGGTGATCTATCCCGACGGTGAACCCTAAAATGAATTTACACCCTATAATGTCACACGACAAAAGCTATGGTACGGAGGACTTAGATAAAGAACTTACCTCTAGTTATGAGGGAACCATAAAAATTACAAATCCATACTGGACTTCTAAAGTGCCATTAATAGCCAATAAAAATACTTTTCCAACCATAATAATACTTTCAGACTAAAAGAAATGAAACATATTCTTAACACATGGTTTCTACAAAATGACGTTTTACTACTTACAGAAAATCAAAAACATCCTCAAAGGCATACAGCGACGTTTCTTTTTCTATAAAAGACCATTCAGGAAACAAATAGAATCGCACAATATCTATAATTCTCAAAAACTGCCAAAATTAGTGCTGAAGAATGCCTCCCTGAAATGGGTCTCGTCTACCTGTTTCTTCGCAGATTCGAAACGACGAAAGACCTATTTTCTTTGTCCTTTCCTATATTTATAATCTCTGTTCTAAAAAAAACACATTCTTCAAAACAAAAACCGACTTCCTCTCCACGTCGTGGCTAACCTCAATTCGATCGCACAGCCAAGATATGTTCTGACAGAATAGTCGGGTTCGTTCCTAATCAAAATATTCTCTGCGGAATGGCGAATTGACGAGATAACATTTAGCGAACTCTCAAAACTACCTATTGATAATGAAGCCAAAAATCATTTTATACCGAGGTGCAATTCTTAAGAAAGTAGAAAGCTATTCAATTTGTTATAAAGACAGACTAAGAAAGTTTTAAAGGACTTAAATGAAAAGGTTTACATAAATAATAACCGTAGTAGCATTTTTCCTTATGGAGAAATATGCGTAAAATAAAAATGCTACAAAAGTAGATGCTGATGCCAGAATCCAAAATGAACAGAGATCTTTTAAGGATAAAGAAATGGACCGATTCTAATCAATTATCTTTTGGTATCAAAAACCCAATGTCTTAACTTTTAAATGTAACTTAAATACTATTTTCTTGGGAGATCTGTCCATTAACACTGAAAATGTAAATATACCTATTGGGGCTTTATGTACTTTCCACAACAATAAAACTAAATTAATTTTTACAGCACGTTCCAATATGGAAATAATTTGGAAACCAAGCAAATCGCTGAAATATTAGATTAACTCATACATTTTTTATGACAACTTATTCACAATGGCAGAACGAAAATCTGTCAGAAGGCAATCCAGAATTAACGAGTAGTCGTCTAGACGTATAAGTTATTTCCGAAGTGATGACTGGATATAGTTCTAAGCTGACTATTCGTCCTGTATTTTACAGGATTTCTTTTTATCTGCTGTCCTGTATTGTGGGCGTCCTGTAAAATGTCCTGTATTTTGTTCTTAATAAAAAGTATTGCAACCTTGATATTTTTTTTTTTTTTTTATTGATAAAGCCTGCGGCGTTTACTGTTATTAAAACTGGTCTGCAAGACCAACCATTAATTTTTCTCTAAATTCTTAAAAACTAAAATCCTTATATACTAAAGTTCACCCAATGGAGTCCTAAAGGTTTATCTGTTGTGACTCATGGCCATGGCACTTAGCACTCACACACTTGCGCACTGTACTATGTTTTCAAAAGTCTATACTAGTTCAAAGGGCTTGGTCCTCTTCAGCCTTCTAACTAGGTCCTGGTTGTCAAGAAGCCTAATGGCTTCGACGTTAACGTGCTGATGGAGTCGAGACTCGTGCTTGATGGCAAATCTTCTAATTTCACTAGCGACATACGGGATACCAAGATCGCGATGTAGGTCACTATTTCGTATGTACCACGGTGCACTAACTATGTTCCGTAATACTTTATTTTGGAAGGTTTGGATGCGTTTGATGTGGCTCTCCTTGGCACAGCCCCATAACTGGATGCCATAAACCCAGACTGGTTTCAAAATCTGGTTGTATATCATGATTTTACAGTGTATTGACAGCTTAGATTTTCGTCCCAAGAGCCAATACAACTGTCTATATTTGAGCCCTACTTCAGTGCGTTTAGTTCTGATATGTTCCTTCCATCTTAGTTTCGCATCTAAGGTCATCCCCAGGTATTTGGCAGTATTTGCATAGGGAACTATGATACCATTTATGTTAATTGGTTGATGATTGCCTATTCTTTTGTTGGTAAAGTTGACACAAATAGATTTTTGCTCATTAAGCTTAATCTTCCAGTCTGTGGTCCAATTGTAAATCTGGTCGCTAGCATGTTGGAGTTGTCTGGTTACTGCATCTAGGTCTGTTCCTACTGCTAATACAGCAGTGTCATCAGCGAATGTAGCCACAGTTACATTTTCTGTTTGTGGGAGATCACAAGTGTACAGTAAATAAAGGACGGGTCCCAAGACGCTTCCTTGAGGCACACCTGCTTTAACGTCCTTCAGTTTGGAGTATTCATCCTCCTGTTTAATTCTGAACACTCTATCTGTAATGTAGGAGGTTAGCAACTCTACATATTGTTTTGGTAACATTCTGTTTAATTTGTTAATTAGCCCTTTGTGCCAAACTTTATCAAAAGCTTGAGCTACGTCAAGGAAGATAGTTGAGCAGATTAGCTTTTCTTCTAGTGCCCTTTCTATGATGTCTGTTATTCGATGGACTTGGTCTATCGTGGAGTGCTTGCATCTAAAGCCAAATTGATGATTTGGGATTAGGTTACTGTTCTCTATTATAATCTTAAGTCGTTTTAAGAAAAGCTTTTCAAATAATTTTGAAATAATTGGTAGTAGTGATATGGGCCTGTAAGATTTGGCTTCATTCGGTGGTTTGCCTGGTTTTGGTAGCATAATGACTTCAGCCACTTTCCAGACGCTAGGGACGTGTTTTAGTCTAAGTGCTGCATTAATTAGGTAAGTCAGCATAACTATACCTTTTTTTGGTAGTTGTTTTAAAATTTCTCCTGTTATTGATGTGGTAAAGTAAAAATCATGCAAGAAAAAGCCACGGGGGTCATAGCAGGCGCGGCCCGTGAGGTTTTTTTACAGGTGGGTCAAATTTTGTGGGCAACTAGTGATATCAACGCAACAAGCAGAATACACTTTTTTATTTATGAAGGTTTTTTAATAATGTGCTTAGTTCTGCCAAGAAATTATTTACGTACAAATAGCACCGCAAAAAACATAAAAAATATTAAAATTGCATTTTAGCTGTGACTTTTTTTAAATTACGTGCAAGCCTTTTTAATAATATTTCTTATAATGTACTCACTTTTATGTAGTTAAATGTGTTTGTATATCATATCGATCCTTCTGTTGGGAGAAGAATGTTCAATCATTAGCTCATTAAAATTATAAATACTTCTCATAAAAGGTTTATCAATGCTTAACATAGCTAAAGCGCTTAACCTTGACTCCGCCATTATATTTCTGAAGAGTCTTAATCCTTTTTAGTGTCAAAAAGCACCTCGCACTTTCCACTGTCGTCACTGGAATAGTACATAAAATTTCCAAAATTTTACGCTTTCCGAAAACGTTTCACTTAGGTTCATTTCTAACAAGAGCTGTAAAATGGCAACAGCACCCGACCTATTATAAAAATCTTCACGACTAAATGACCGTCATATATATGAAGGCATCACGCGTGCTCTGTCTCCAGGCCTGTAGCCAGGTTTAGATTTCAGAGGGGACAACTAAAGTTTTAGGGGGAGCAGACTTATGATATAATATTTTTCTAGTAGACAAGACAATGATTTCAGTGAGTGGGAAACTTTTTTTTTCAGAGTGGGCCTTGCCCACTCTGGACCCCCTAGCTAGGGACCTGTTTGCCTCGTTTTAGAATATGCCTGGCTTAATTCTTAAAAAACATTATTTTGTTTATAACTCCACCCCCAATCCCCGCCATAATGATAGGCACTTTTCAGAATTCCCTGACAAATCTACCGATCCAAACGACCGGTAAGAAGGTGACACAAAAATGACAGAAATACATGCAATTTCAAGTCACCAGTGAATTCCAAAACGGCTGGTGATCAATCGTTTGAAAACGATCTATTGTCCTGTGAATTTTGACAAATGCCCGATATGTCCTGTATTGACTCACAAAAAATATGGTCACCTTAGTATAGTCGGGACCACGATATACTTACAACGGTATGCTACGTTATGACGTCACTTCGAGGGAAGATCTTAAATTCACTAGGCGCTTACCTGAGCAAATGAAATATGACGATACTATTTTAATAAACATCAACTCAGCATACTACCCGACAATAAACTGACCTGTGCTCATGTACAAGGGATTTAGTCAAGGTTAGTCAATTAGCGAATCTGCGCGTAAGTCTTGTTTCGTATAACTCGGTGTCTACTTCCACGCTAACGTGAAGCCAGGTTACACAAAATCGTTCCACGCAAGTACGTCATTTTTAGCTATGACGCAATTCGCGTGCACCTAACATTTCACTGTTGGAGTCACGCTAATGTTTATAAAACTTTTCTACCTTCCTTCCTATTTTGAGGTAGATCATCAAAGTAATTCTGCAATCAAAATTGGTATTTTTGAAAATTATTTTTAAAAATAATGCATTTTAAAATTTCAAAGCTTTTTACCATTGAAAACTGAACTCTGTCAAATTAATATAATTTACCGCAGAATGGTCATGACCAGAGAGCGGAAATTTGGATGCGCTAACAGAATCGGACTGCCGGCGCGGCGTCCTTATACTACTAGAAATTTTCAGTCGCGTAAAACAAGATGTTTTAACTTGTTTTATTTTTTTTGGCTTTTCATCCAATGCAGAATTTTAAATTATATCAGTTATTGTGTGAATAATAACCTAGGGTATAGAAAAAATTTGTTTTTGGTTACTTTAAATAATGTTATTTTGTACCACGTCCGAAGCGACTAGACTATAGCTCGCACTGTTAGGGATCAGGAACGTTAGGCATTTACACCAGAGTAGTTAGTTGAAATTTGAAACTAAGTTGAAATTATGGCATTATACCAGTATATTCTTAAATTATGGATTCCTAATAATTATATTTATATGTCAGTCGATTAAAACTATTAAAATACCGTTAAATAACATCACCTGCCATTGTGTTAAAATTATAAGAAATATGAGATCCGATGGTGTAAACGCTAAAGGCGCATTGCTATAGTACAGTCAACCAGTGTCGGACTGGCCTACCGGGCAACCGGGCAAATTCCCGGTGGGCCAAATGCTTTGGTGGGCCAAACCAATATGGACGTTTTCAAAAAGTGTAAATCATTTTACTTATTTAAATAAAGTAACTGAAAGACCTATTATAAACATACAAAAACATGTATAGAACTAAAGACGTTATAAATAACATTATGTTAAGTAAAGTTTAGTATTCAGATGGACTCAACACAAGATGTTACTTCCTCAGAACAGTGGTCAGTAATATGTACAATGGAGAAGTCCGTGAAAGCTTTTACCGAAATAATATCAGATTCCTTGATTCCTATAAAAGAATGGCCATATGGGAAGAGAAAATAGGAGGAAACAATTTGAAACGCATGAAAAAGATTTGCAACACAAGATGGTGGAGCAAATCGAAAGCTTTAGAAGTTTTACTCTTATACTGATCAGCAAAATCAAATATATTCCACGTTATTAATTGTTTTATATACAATCTATACTAGTGAAGAATCTGACAGTAAGACAAGTTCAGAAGCAAAGAGTTTATTCGACTCCTTCGTTAAATTTGAGATAATTGTGGTATCATTCACTTATTTGCATCTCTTTCAGTATTTAACACCGGTTTCTAATTAGTTACAAACAAAAGGTTTAAACTTTCAAAAAGTTTTTCATATTATTAACAATGCAAAAAAAGTATAAAAGCTATGTTTAATAAGTGTAATGTTATCGTCGATAGTGTCAGAAAATTTGTAAGTAGGTAGTATAGAAGAAAATATAATAGTCAATTGTGATATTTCAGTCTAAATTTAATTTTCGGAAATAAGATTGAGAAGAAAGAAAAAAATGCTCGGAGAATCTTGCCAAGATGAAATATCAGTACCTAATACATCAAACGGGAGGAATGAAAAAATTGAGATTGAATGTTTCAAAATTATACTGAATCAAATAACACAAAATTTGCATTCTAGATTTTCGGATCACAAGGCAATTTATAAAGAATTTTCTTAGTTTGATCCTGCAACTTTTAAAGATATTGCTAGTTTAGATGCGAAAAACTTTCCTGAAAATGCTTTATCATCAATTTCTAATTTAACGGGTACCTATAGAAGTAGGTAGATACATTAAAGCAAGAATTACTGAGTTTTGCAGAAAACTACGACAATGTTAAACTAGAAAATTCAGAAAAATATAATTTAATGAACCGACCATCCTCCTCGAAATCTCGGCTTCAGGAGAGCTCGGAGTGGGGCTCAAATGAATAAATTTCATCTCCAAAGCATACCTCAGAAATATGCTGGGTGTATGTATTGTTGTTTTTTTATTTTACATAAATATTAATTGCACTCCTTAGCTTACAGTAATTTGTATAAATATTTCGTATGAATATTTATTAACGTTGTCCTGTACATAAGTTTCTTGCGAAAGATCTTTTTCAAAATTAAAGATTATGAAAACAAGATCTGATCTGCCCTTCGTCAAAATTTATTAGAAATATTCATGATCCTTAGCATAGAGACTGATCTGTTAAAAGAAATTAATTACGATAAAATAATAGACATTTTCTCCACAACTTCACCTTTGCTAAAGTCTAAGCTCTGCTCAGCTCAGCTTAATTAATTATAGGTTAAAAATAAAAATAAATAATTTTAATTTATACCATACTAACATATACTTAATATTTTTGTTTATCTATTTTATTCTAGGTTAACTTAGTTTTTTTATGATTTTCACTTTCTTTATTTTTGTTATTTAATTCAGCAATAAAATTTTAAATAAAATTAGGCTGATTTATTAGATTATAGTATATTTGGTTTCCATTAAAACATGTTTTTATTTTGCATCTTTGTTTTACAATAATTTATAAATAGAGATAACATGTTTTCTTTTGCTTTTTGTTATAAAATATTAAATGGTCTAGGAGAACATTGTAATAAGAAAGTATATGTTGAGGTTGGAAGTAGACCACTTTCAAGTTTGCCCGGTGGGCCAATAACGCCAGTCCGATACTGCAGTCAACCAACCATGAGTGTAGAGTTGTAGATAAGGGACAATAAACTTAAAATTTCAATTAAAACATTTTTTTATATTAAAAAGCTCATCAAGGTTATATTAAAAACAAGTTCTTAAATCTTGTGTGCAAAATACATTATTAAAATTTTGTCTCAATTTCTTAGCAATAGTTTATTTATTTTCGTTTTAAAAATCCACGTATTTAACGTGAACGATCTTTCTAATTCTACCAAAGTTATAGATTTTACAGGTTAAAAATTGCTTGATTGAAACAGATGTTTTTCTTGCACAAGACTCGCATCATGAGTGGTTTCACAATGTTTCATGAATTCTGGCCGAAAACATACCTTAAAATTATATAAAGAACAATTTTTGTCTTTTACTCTGAAGCCAGAATCAGTTGCATCATGGACTCTTTTTTGTGCGCCCTAAAGTTTCTTTTTGAAGTAAGTTTTTTCCCACATACACAATTAAACTTATAATTGTTAGGATTTTTTATAATATAGCTTTAGAGTTGTCCATTTTTAGTCTCCTGAACACAAATAGAACTCAATATAGATACAATATGCGATCTCTTTGGTTTGAAAGGAAAACCTAGCGTAGGGATTTTCTTCTATTTGACTGTCAAAGGCCAAAAATAAATCAAAATTTTGTGTGCCTACATACGTTTTCATACAAAATAAAACCAAACATTTGTTTTTCTAGACTTTTATGCCGTTGTATGCGCATATTGACGAGAGTTTATTTTTTTTACAAAAGTTGTACCAACGACGAAATGCCCTAGTGCTAAGGTATCCGCTTATGGATCGGATCAATTGGTAGTCGATTCAATGCCGGGCCCGACCGGTCTTTTTTTTTTGAATTCTTGTCAAATTCATACTACATGAGAATCCACGCTGGCGCTTCGAAGCTCCCGAGTTCCTGTGTCAGGGATATTTTTTAATGACTTACACGGGCCGAGCGTAGCAAGGTCCGTATCACTACGTCTAATGTGCATGTGCGGACGTATATAAATTAAATTTTAAATTAAATAGTCCCGCCGGACGTAGAAGCCGAGAAGCGCAACAAGCTTGTCGCAAAATGTGTATGCGCAAGTCAGCAGGCAAAGTACAGTTGGTATGGCTAGCCGCTTGTTATAGTGAGCTGTCGCGCGGGACCGGGCGTTGGACAGTCGCGGTTTTTTAATAATGTGCCTAGTTTCGCTAAGAAATTATTTACCTATAAATAAGCATCGCAAAAAAAAACATAAAATAGATACTATATAGCGCGTTCGGCAATTCAATCTTTTCCATCGTTTTGCTCGGAATTTTTGACGGACACATGTTCTATCACTGTAAACAGTACGACCGATCACGTGCCTGTCAAAAATTCCGAGCAAAACGATGAAAAAAATTGAATTGCCGAACGCGCTCATAGTATATTAAACATTGCTACTCTAGATGCTTATGACTTTTAGTAGTGATTTTCTATGTGATTTAAAAGTCTAAGATTGTTTGCCGCTTCCCGTTTCGATACGTCTCCTCAATAGATGTCGCGCCTTGTACTAAAAGTATGATTATTCGTAATGTGTTAGAATAAATAAGTAATACAAGGAATCAAGGAATGTACTGTACCATGAACCATTTTCGTTAAACATGTATTTTTAGTGATTTACAATAAATCTAAGTTTTTCTACAGTTTATCCGTTTCCTTATTTAATCCGTCTATGCTACAGGTTCTAAACTAGCATTTTTGCTGTAACTTGACCGAAATATCAAATAATACCCAAACACGTATTGATATTACCCAATGAAATAGGACAGCTAGCCGAAATACCGTTTTCTTTAATAAATACAATACAGATGCAATGCGCATAGTAGTTAATTAGTTTTTCTTTGTCAAACCCAAATGTTTTGTAAAGAGTATATTTCACGGGGCGGTTCGAGTGTATTGTAGCAAACCCAGCAAACGCAAGCAAACCCAACCGGGACCGGCAGCGTCGACGGCCACGCGCGCGCCGAAAGCGATATTGCTGGTGCTGGGCTGTCGACAAATTTTGCCTTATTTTAACTTCCTAAAGCGCGAATGTTGATCTCTCTCTTAGTTTTAATGCATTTATATAGTCTATATAAACCTATGACGTCAACTTAAAATACGACCGAGCCCGGAGCAAGCTTGGATATCTGTCGATGATGGCTTGGCTTGATTCTTTCCTGGGGAACTTGCATTTTTTTAAAAGAAAAGTTTGGTTTTAAAAAATAAATTATTAAGTTGGTCATTGAAAATAAATTTAGGTGGGTCATTGACAAATGGCCTTTTGGGCCTGTTAGAATATAAAGTCCAGAATTTTTTCATTAAATACAATTTTTATAATAGGTGTATATATACAAAATAACGTTATATTAAGCTACAACAATTAAAATTCTGAAAGAAAAATGTTAATCAATAATATAATAAAAAGAATATATAAAATTTAAAAAATAATACAACAAAAAGCAAATTCCATTGCCAATTTCTTTGTCGTTTCGTGTTCTCAGTTCTGCAATGAACCCAAATGGTGCTTGACGTGGCGTTTTTAGATAAATGTTGTTAATAAATTGAATGTTTTTAACTGTGATTATGTCCGTGTCACTGTCTTTTGTAAACATAATTGTTTTCTACCAGTGCACCACTAAAGGTTCGTTCGAAGGTAAGATAATTTTGATTTTTAACTGTAGCAAAAAACATTAGTAATAGAACGGTTTTTAGCTCTTAAGAAGAAGACCGAAACGTCAAATATATGTGAATAACAACCCACAAAACTGTTATAATTTTTTCCCCGGGATCCAAAACCCAATAACCTTCAAATAAAAAAAATTATATATATATATATATATATATATATATATATATATATATATATATATATATATATATATATATATATATATATATATATATATATATATATATATATGGAAGTACGTAGGGTTTCACGGATGGAGAAATATGTGTCGTGGTTAATCCGGGAATACATCCGTTCGTTTGATTCGTTTCTAATTGAAACTTGCAGACGTTTCGCCAAAATCTCATTTGGCATCTTCTGTGCTTACTCGCTGGTCGTAGGAAGTAAACTGAGGGTGGCAACCGCAGTTCGTGGTTTTATAGTGGATCGCCTCGGTCTTAGGTCGTATCTATTGGCCGGCGTTGGCTCCGCCCCCTGAGTGGTCTGCTTGGGATCTGTGTTCGGCTTCACTTGGTTCTCGGCCATCGTGGTGTTCATGTTAGAGGGCTTGATTATGGATTTCCATGTTACTGGAAGGTTCAAGGCATCGTCGCGTTTGTTTAGGTTGCCGCTTTTTTCTATTTCGATTGCTTCGCGGATAAGCCTGGTTTTGTAGTGGTCTATGTTGGCTATCTGTTTGCAGCTGTCGAAGTTGATTTTGTGTCCTGTTTCAAGCTGGTGACGGAAAAGGGCTGACGATGTTTGTTCTTGATGCAGAGCTTCTGTTCTTCTAATCTTGCCGATATTCGTCTATTGGTCTGTCCGTCTGTCCTATATAATATGTTTTGCTGCAGGTCCCACATGAGATGCTGTAGACACCGTGGTTTTCAAGTTTTATTTTATCTTTTGGGTTTCTTAGAGATGATCCTATTGTTTGGTGTGGCTTGTAGGCTGTCGCGATGTTGTGCTTGCGTAGGATTCTCCCGATTCTGTCTGTTGTTCCCTTGATATATGGTAGTATAGATATGGGCCTGTCTTTGGTGGATTCTTCTGGTTTCTTTTTTTGGCGATTTTGTTCCTGGTCTATGGCTTTTTTTATTGTATGTGTTTTGTAGCCGGTTTGTTTCAGAGCTGATTTTATGTTGTCTAGTTCCTGTTGTTTCCCTTGGTAGTCTGTCAGCCGGATGGATCGTGTAATCAGTGTGTTGGCTACTCCTTGTATTTGAGTCGGGTGGTGATGAGACTCAGCGTTGAGGTATCTGTTTGTGTGTGTTGGTTTTCTATATACAGTGTGTCGCAGAGTTCCTTCTTTTCTTTTTGTTACTAGCACGTCTAAGAATGGAAGACTGTAAGTAAGTATATATGGAAACCCATATATACTTACTGCCCTCTTCGTTATGACGGCAGTATGGTGAACTGGATTTTTGGATGGCGGGAATTTAGATGATCCAAGAATTGGTGGAGTTTGTCCTTGCCGAAAGACCATATTACGAAAACATCGTCGACATATCTAATCCATAGTTATGGTTTGAGATGGGCTTCTTCAAGAGCATTGTTTTCGAAGTAGGTCGTGAGGAGGTTTGTTATGGCTGGTGATAATGAAGAACCCATTGCTGCGCCTTCCGTCTGTCTGTAGATTTGGTCATCGAATAAGAAGTATGCGTTTTTTAGACAGTGTTTGGCTAAGTCCACCACGTGTTTTGGGAAGGTCTCGTTTCTTGATATCTGTTCCAGAGCTTCATCAACCGGTATACTGGGGTATAAGGATTTGACGTCAAAACTGGCTATGATGTCATTCTCCTTAAGCTTGACAGTTTTTAGGATCTGCGTAAAGTACTCGGAGTTTTTGACGTAGGAATTAGCTTTTTCAACTGATGGTTGCAAGAGGCTGGCTAGATACTTTTCCAATTTTTGTAGTGGGGAGTTGAAGGCACTGACGATTGGTCTTAGTGGGATATATATATATATATATATATATATATATATATATATATATATATATATATGTATATATATATTTCTACTGTAAAATCTGTTTAATATTTGGAAAAAATTCAGAACTTAATAACTTGTAAAATAGCTTTTGTCCTGAGTGCGACTCTGTTGTCGCATCGTGATTCCGCTCACTGGTCATGACCAGTGAGCGGAATCACGATGCGACAACAGAGTCGCACTCAGGACAAAAGCTAATTTACAAGTTATTAATTTTTTCCAAATACTAAACAGATTTTACAGTAGAATATATATATATATATATATATATATATATATATATATATATATATATATATATATATATATATATATATATACAGTGACCGGCAAAAAGTTCGCAACATATGGGAAAAATTTTTATTAGGTGAGTATTGGAAAAACTTTTCCGGGGGATCGGTTCTGCATGTCCGATAACCTAAAAATCGATTTTGACATACGTCACGTGACCACTGGTATAGCGTCAAATTAAAAAAAAATTGTTAATTTACAAGAAGTGAGGTTAGTTGACGAGATATCAAAAAAAGTTATTTGAAAAAATTGCTTAGAATTAAATTCTAGGTCCTTGTGCAAAATTTTAAGATTTTATTAAAAAAAATTGGAAAACACAATTTTTTTTAAATATTTTTTTATCGATTTACAAATTTCCAGTTTTTTTCGTTTAGATAGCTTGGCTAATGTAAAGCCCATGTATCTGGATGAAAATAAACGAATGTAGTAGTTTTTTCTACAATTGACAGGACAAAATTAAAAAAAACAGGGTTTCGCCGGACGCTAGCTATTGCAATGATTTGTATCTAGCAGCAGTGTCAAAATTTTAGAGACATTTCAATGAGATTACATTGAGAAAACCTTAATCGTCTTAAATATATCTGAAGTTCGACTTTTTGTAAAGTTAAGGGGAGTAAAATAGATAATAAACAAAAAATTACCTGTTTATTTAATCGAAATTTCATAAACGAAAACCAATGTAAGAAAAACTTAAAAGTAGTCAAATTCTGTACTAACAACATAAAAAATCATTGTTTTTCCTTGGGTGCACAAAATTTAAAACTCAGTATGACCACCATTTCTCTCCATACATACTATTGTTCTCGAGCGCAACTCTCGATTAACATTTCGGAGCATTTTACGATTTATTTGCAATACACAATTTCTAATGACATTCTCTAAATTTTGTATATTCCTAAAGGGTCGATGTTTGTACACAGGGTTCTTTAGGTATCCCCACATAAAGAAATCTAACGGAGTCAGATCTGGTGATCTCGCAGGCCACGGATTTTCAGAAAACCGTCCTATCCACTGGTTTCCAAATTCTTGATCCAGCCATCTCTTCACCTCATTTGTGGAATGAATGCTAGCTCCGTCTTGTTGAAAGTATAAATTTCTTCTTTCGGCCAATGACAAATTGTCTAAAAAGTCAGATATCTCAGTTTGTAGAAATTCTAAATATCGTTCTGAATTTAAATTGTCTCTAAAGAAAAAAGGTCCCACTATTCTGAGGTTGAAAATTCCGCACCACACATTAACCTTAAAACTATATTGGTCTTTACTCTGAATTACAAAGTCTGGGTTTTCGGTGGCCCACCATCTACAGTTTTGTGAACTGACGGTTCCGTTAGAGGTAAATGTAGCTTCATCCGAGAAAAGAACGTTCTTTGGGAAATTAAAATCTTCCTCAATCATACCCTGGAACCAGGCACAAAAATCGAAGCGGGCGTCATAATCCCTATCTTTTAATACTTGTACAAATTTAGGTTTGTACGGATGAAATTTGTTTCTTTTTAATATCCTCCGCACAGATCTTTCGTGAATGTTAGTGATCTCCGATATTTGACTAACTGCTAATTGGGGTGTTTCTGTGATCGACAAACACACATCCAGAGAACCTTCGTCACCTGTTACCGGTTTTTCATGGGAAACTTTATACTGATTTTCTACCGATCCCGTTTCTTTAAATTTATTGACTAGACGAGATACTGTGGAATAATGGAGGGATTTATCGGGGTGCCTCTCATTAAAAATTGCTGCTGTTTCTCTATGGCTTTTGTAATTATCTCCAGAAATTAAAATAATTTCTATCTTTTCCTGAAGAAGTAGTGTGGGTGCCATTTTAAGGAATAAAATATTAATAAACTTATGTAAAATATCAAACTTAGTAAGATGCGAGACATAAACCAATGACATAGGTTGAAATCAAACAAATTATAATTTGTTTGACATTTTTCTGTTGTTTTTAACCTACTAGATTATTTGGTTGTTTTAATTTCAGAGCCTGCTTTGGTAGTTTTAAGTACAACTAAATAGACCTGGTTGTTAAATTTATGTGCGAAAAATCTTAATAAAATCTTGATACAGTCATTTCATTAGATTCAAACCATTGCAACAGCGAGCGTCCGGCGAACACCTATTTTTTCGATTTTGTCCTGTCAATTGTAGAATTGTAGATCTGACTCCGTTAGATTTTTTTATGTGGGGATACCTAAAGAACCCTGTGTACAAACATCGACCCTTTAGGAATATACAAAATTTAGAGAATGTCATTATAAATTGTGTATTGCAAATAAATCGTAAAATGCTCCGAAATGTTAATCGAGAGTTGCGCTCGAGAACAACAGTATGTATGGAGAGAAATGGTGGTCATACTGAGTTTTAAATTTTGTGCACCCAAGGAAAAACAATGATTTTTTGTGTTAGTACAGAATTTGACTACTTTTAAGTTTTTCTTACATTGGTTTTCGTTTATAAAATTTCGATTAAATAAACAGGTAATTTTTTGTTTATTATCTATTTTAATCCCCTTAACTTTACAAAAAGTCGAACTTCAGATATATTTAAGACGATTAAGGTTTTCTCAATGTAATCTCATTGAAACGTCTCTAAAATTTTGACACTGCTGCTAGATACAAATCATTGCAACAGCTAGCGTCCGGCGAAACCCTGTTTTTTTTAATTTTGTCCTGTCAATTGTAGAAAAAACTACTACATTCGTTTATTTTCATCCAGATACATGGGCTTTACATTAGCCAAGCTATCTAAACGAAAAAAACTGGAAATTTGTAAATCGATAAAAAAATATTTAAAAAAAATTGAGTTTTCCAATTTTTTTAAATAAAATCTTAAAATTTTGCACAAGGACCTAGAATTTAATTCTAAGCAATTTTTTCAAATAACTTTTTTTGATATCTCGTCAACTAACCTCACTTTTTGTAAATTAACAATTTTTTTTTTAATTTGACGCTATACCAGTGGTCACGTGACGTATGTCAAAATCGATTTTTAGGTTATCGGACATGCAGAACCGATCCCCTGGGAAAGTTTTTCCAATACTCTCCTAATAAAAATTTTTCCCATATGTTGCGAACTTTTTGCCGGTCACTGTATATATATATATATATATATATCGATGGTTGAAAGGCAAAAGGTCATAAGCGACAGTTTAATAATTTCGCAGTAGGACGATTTAAATTATTTTTTTATTTTAAATTATTTCTCTTATTTTTTTCAAACGCATTTTTTTAATTTAAAAACTAGTAGAGTAAAACCTAAGACGTGTTTGTTGTAATAACTATTAATATACAAAAACAAATCCTTTCATAACAAAGTTGCTGTCGCTTAAGCAATTTAGTGATCAAAAAACATTTGGGTAAAAGGTCTTAACAAACCTTACATTAAATGTTAGAAATTAGGTGAAACGTTTTAACCACCTTAGTTTTAAATATAAATGATTAGGTAAAACGTTTCAACCACCTTACTTTTAAATATAAATGATTAGGTTAAACGTTTCAACCAACTTACTTTTAAATATAAATGATTAGGTAAAACCTTTTGACCAGCTGATTAGTAAATATAAGCTAATAGGTTTAATGTTTTAACATGCTCGTTCAACCAATTATATAGCTGCTTGTTTTTATGTTGAATTGACAACTACTTGTGACGTGCGATTATTATTATTATTATTTTAGCGTAGGGATAATAAAATTAAACAAATTTGTATAAAAGTAACAAGCTAATACATTTTCTACCCAGGAAAAACTAGCTAAACGCCACGATCACAGATGAAGCATGAGGGGTAAATGAGCTCAAGCGACAATACTTGTGTTACTTGTTTTGTAGCAAAACAGGATAACAACCAATATTAAAAAATAAATGGAATAGCAAATTGGTGCAAACAAGATTTAAATGTTTTCTCAAATACTCTAAATGACAATCGCTTCAAATTATCCTTTATTTTGTCGCTTGGTAGAAAAAAATGGCTTGCAATTCATTATTTTTCGGTTGACTCAAGCGACAAAAAAATCATAGTAGGAAGCTAAAACTGCGCTCATTCGACGCAGAAAAAAAAATTAACTTTAGTGACGTTTAAATATCAATTTCACGAAATGTGTCGCTTAAGCCGTTTTGCCTTTCAACCATCGATATATATATATATATATATATATATATATATATATATATATATATATATATATATATATATATATATATAATGTTCTGGAATTTATATTCCAACAGGCGCGGCTCGTCCATAAGGTCATTTGTCAATGACCCACCTAAATTTATTTTCAATGACCAACTTAATAATGTATTTTTTAAAACCAAACTTTTCTTTTAAAAAAATGCAACTTCCCCAAGAAAGAATCAAGCCAAGCCGTCGTCGAAAGATATCTAAGCTTGCTCCGGGCTGGGTCGTACTTTAAGGTGACGTCATAGGTTTATATGGACTATATAAAATGCATTAAAACTAAGAGAGAGATCAACATTCGCGCTTTAGGAAGTTAAAAATAGGCAAAGTTTGTCGACAGCCCACCAGTAATATTGCTTTCGGCGCGCGCGTGGCTGTCGACGCGGTCGGTCCCGGTTGGGTTTTGCTGGGTTCGCTACAATACACACGAACCGCCCCGTGAAATATACTCTTTAAAAAACATTTTGGTTTGACAAAGAAAAACTAATATGCGCATTGTATCTGTATTGTATTTATTAAAGAAAACGGTGTTTCGGCTAGCTTTCCTATTTCATTGTGTAATATCAATATGTGTTTGGATATTATTTGACATTTCGGTCAAGTTACAGCAAAAATGCAATTTTAGGACCTGTAGCATAGTCGGATTAAATAATGAAACGGATAAACTGTAGAAAAACTTAGATTTATTATAAATCACTAAAAATACATGTTTAACGAAAATGGTTCATGGTACAGCACATTCCTTGATTCCTTGTATTACTTATTTATTCTAACGCATTACGAATAATCATACTTTTAGCACAAGGCGCGACATCTATTGAGGAGACGTATCAAAACGGGAAGCGGCAAACAATCTTAGACTTTTAAATCACATAGAAAAGCACTACTAAAAGTCATAAACATCTAGAGTGGCAATGTTTAATATACTATAGTATCTATTCTATGTTTTTTTGCGATGTTTATTTGTAGGTAAATAATTTCTTGGCGAAACTAGGCACATTATTAAAAAACCGCGACGGTCCAACGCCCGGCCCCGCGCGACAGCTCACTATAACAAGCGGCTAGCCATACCAACTGTACTTTGGCTGCCTGACTTGCGCATACACATTTTGCGACAAGCTTGTTGCGCTTCTCGGTTTCTACGTCCGGAGGGACTCTTTCATTTAAAATTTAATTTACGTCCGCACATGCACATTTGACGTAGTGATACGGACCTTGCTACGCTCGGCCCGTATAAGTCATTAAAAAATATCCCTGACACAGGAACTCGGGAGCTTCGAAGCGCCAGCGTGGATTCTCATGTAGTATGAATTTGACAAGAATTCAAAACAAAGACCGGTCGGGCCCGGCATTGAATCCACTACCAATTGATCCGATCCATAAGCGGATACCTTAGCACTAGGGCATTGCGCCGTTGGTACAACTTTTGTAAAAAAAATAAACTCTCGTCAATACGCGCATACAACGGCAGAAAAGTTTAGAAAAACAAATGTCTGGGTTTATTTCGTATGAAAACGTATGTAGGCACACAAAATTTTGATTTATTTTTGGCCTTTCACATTCAAATAGAAGAAAATCCCAACGCTAGGTTTTCCTTTCAAACCAAAGAGATCGCGTATTGTATCTATTTCGAGCTCTATTTGTGTTCAGGAGGCTAAAAATGGAAAACTCTAAAGCTATATTATATAAAAATCCTAACAGTTTGTATGTGGGAACAAACTTACTCCAGAAAGAAACTTTAGGGCGCACAAAAATGAGTCCAGGTACAACTGATTGTGGCTTCAGAATAAAAGACAAAAATTGTTCTTTATATAATTTTAAGGTATGTTTTCGGTCAGAATTCATGAAACATTGTGAAACCACTTATGATGTGAGTCTTATGCAAGACAAACATCTGTTTCAGTCAAACAATTTTTAACCTGTAAAATCTATAACTTTGGTAGAATTAGAAAGATCGTTCACGTTAAATACGTGGATTTTTAAAACGAAAATAAATAAACTATTGCTAAGAAATTGAGAACAAATGTTAATAATTTATTTTGCACGCAAGATTTAAGAACTTATTTTTAATATAACCTTGATGAGCTTTTTAATATAAAAAATGTTTTAATTGAAATTTTAAGTTTATTTTCCCGTATCTACAACTCTACACTCGGGCTTGGTTGACTCTACTATAGCAATGCGCCTGTAGCGTTTACACCATCGGAGCTCATATTTCTTATAATTTTAACACAATGGCAGGTGATGTTATTTAACGGTATTTTAATAGTTTTAATCGACTGATATATAAATATAATTATTAGGAATCCATAATTTAAGAATATACTGGTATAATGCCATAATTTCAACTTAGTTTCAAATTTCAACTAAATACTCTGGTGTAAATACCTAACGTTCCTGATCCCTAACAATGCGAGCTATAGTCTAGTCGCTTCGGACGTGGCACAAAATAACATTATTTAAAGTAATCAAAAACACATTTTTTGTATACCCTAGGTTATTATTCACATAATATCTGATATAATTTAAAATTCTGTATTGAATGAAAAGCCAATGAAAATAAAATACGTTAAAATATTGTGTTTTACGCGACTGAAAATTTCTAGTATCCGGCAGTCCGATTCTGTTAGCGCATCCAAATTTCCGCTCTATGGTCATGACTCATGACATAGGTAGTTAATCTAGAATTAACAAAGAAAAACAAATCACTTTAAGATGGGGAATACTTTACTATGACCTCAAATTATGTCAGCTGACTGTCGATAAAAACAAACGTGGTTATTTTTCGGGTTTCATACTCATTAGCGTGACTCCAACAGTGAAATGTTAGGTGCACGCGAATTGCGGCATAGCTAAAAATGACGTGCTTGCGTGGAACGATTTTGTGTAACTTGGCTAGAAGTAAACACGGCGTTAATTTAAAGGTAGTTTATCTCCCGGGGGGAGGGGGAAATCGTCAAGGTTTATGTGGTGCACCTCTTTGGGGTATTGGTTACCTGCCTGCAATATTTCGGCTTTATAGGCCTTTGAGTTTTTGAAATATTTTTGGCCAGCAATCGAATCCCACCGGTAATAAAATTAGGCCTGTTATCCGAAAAGTATCCATTATCATTCAGTTTTCACCATCAACTTCTAAAAAAAGTAATTCATTCTTTCCAATCAGAAGGCATACGCTTCAACGGCATCTCCGGATCCAATATGCATGGTAGACGTGACCAAAGAATCGCACATGTAATGCCCGGACGGCCGAAATTCAGAACGCACTTTCGCTTTTCTAACCTTTATTTATAGTTTTGCAAAAGTTAACTGAATCTCATAAATCTAAATTCTTAAGATTTAAATTGTATAAAAAGCCAGACAAAGGCCTGCCGCTTATACCGGGATCGCTCGATTCCCCATAGCAAGTAACCCACATTTCATTCAGATTTATTAGTGATAACTTCGGTATATAATGCAAACAGCAGCTGCCTGTCTCGACGATTCGTTTTGTCTCTTTTCCACTAAGGGTAATATTATATTAGCGCATGCAGGGGACGGATTCATTTCCATTTAATTAAGACGTTACGTTTAGACAGATGCTCGTTTAGAACATGATTTATGTGAAACAGTTAAGTTTTAGGATTTGACGAGTGCAGTGCGTATTATAAGTGTTTTTACTTGGTTTATGTAAGTGCATTTTTATTATAATAATGGCTTTTTGGCGACCTTTTGAGGTCGATGAAAGCGAATTATTACATGTTGAATTACCTTCGGTACCGATCGTGGCATCGCCAGTCGAAACATGTCCGGAGTTTAATAAAGATTTACATGTTCAAAGTCAACGAATAATTCTAAATATTTACGGCTGTTTAAAAAAAGAAAATCCGGCACAGTCAGATAAAGCCATTATAAAAAGAGTTAACGAATTAACACAACTTTCGATATCTACAATTTATCGCGTAATTAAAACAAGAGATGTTACAGATCATTCGGTAAAGCGAAAGAAAACTAATCAAAAGTTTCAGAAAGTTGACGATGCAGCAAAAGATGTCATTAGACGAATTGTGTACAATCTATATAAGGAAAATACGGTGCCAACCAGAGGCGTACCGCTGGGGGGGGGGGGGGGGGGGGGTTGGGTTTAACCCCCCCCCCCCCCCCCATTGATCTCTTATAGTAGTTATTATAAACATTATACAGCACGGTAGTATATACAAATTTATATTCAAACAAGGGTTTTGTCTACCAACCCCCCCCCCAAACCAAAGGTGACCTACAAACCCCCCCCCCCCCCCCCCAAACCAAAAGTCACGGTACGCCTCTGGTGCCAACATTAGAAATGATCCGGGATAAGTTACGCGATTACCCTGATTACAATTACCAGTCATTGGAAACTCTTCGAGGAATTTTATTAAATTGCGGATTTAAACACAAAAAAATTGATAATCGGATGGTTATAATGGAATCGCGCCGTCTTGTTGAACATCGTCAAGAATATTTGCGTAATATAAAAGAACACCGGGAATCAAATAGGTATAGTGTCTCTAGATGAGACATGGTTTGATACTCATGATATTGTTCAGTACGGTTGGGTAGATGAAACTCAAAATTGCAGTTTAAATGCACCGTGTTCAAGAGGAAAGCGCGTGATAATACTTCATGCCGGAGGTGAAAATGGTTTCGTGCCCAATGCACTGCTTTTGTCGGCCAAAAACATAACCCAATCTTCTGCCGATTATCATGAGGACATGACTGGGGATTTATTTGAAAAGTGGTTTGTTGATCAGCGTTTACCAAGCATTCCACTTCAAACATTTTGAGCCTGATTTTCTTCATTGATATCATCCATATATCGATTTGAATGTCAGACTTGATTTGGTTTGAGCCGCTTGGTCCGGTGATGTAAAATACTTTTGTTTATAAAATTCGCGTCTTGGGACGGGACGCACTTGATCACTCCGACACGAGTAAAGGGACAGGCCGAATGGCTTTACCTTGCTAGCTGGAACCCGTAAGGAGATTCAACCTGGATACATGTCTTGGGGAAGATGGTTTAAAGGAGGAAAATTATTCCAAAATGCTGCTGAGAAATGGATAACTTTAATCGGACAATTAAGCGAATTGGGCCGAGCGGCGGGTTTTTTGCTGAGTGCCTGGCAGGACAATCCATGAATAGAGTCTATATACAGGAAAGAGGACGAAAGTCTTCCGCCTTAGTAATTAAATTCAGTGTGGCGGTCTCCGCGGTTGTCGTTACGATTGAGTGAAACGCATGAAAGACATGCACTCCGCGTCTCGAAATTAGACGCAGGCTTTTGTACTCAGATGTAGGAAGTCTATACTTGGTACTTGTTAATTTGGGATAAATCAACGTTCTTGGTCAAGGGAGTCTTGCACCGACTAGAGGGACCAGAACGGTATTCACGAAACGGTAAAAATGGTTTCTTAGACAGATAGTGGTCTAAGTTATAATTCCAGGAAAAAACTTAGGAAAAATAATTATAGTCAAGAGGCGTGGCCCTGGCTAATAACAAGAAAGTGGCATGCATAACGCATCCGAGCCAGTATGTGTGTCCTTGGTTCTCAGTTGAATAGCTGATCTCGATCATGACAAACCGCGCGTCGTAAAGGTACGCCCATACGTGCGCGCCTGGGGAGCGGACGACGGTGTAAATATAATATAGTTACACTTACTACAAAACGATCATAAAAATAACAACGTATTTATGCCATTAATTTAAAGTCTTAATTATCGGTCGACGGTACGCCCATGAATACAATTATTTCTATGGTTAAACATCGTTTTTGCAGATTCAGTTAGGTTTTGATATACTTATAAATAATATTTGGTTAGAATATTTTGGGACGCCTATGGCTGGACCTTATCGGCACTGCTGCGTCAAAGGTGTCGGCTTCGTTACCTTTTTTTTGCGGTTTCACTTAACATTAGTTAAAGTATACTGACAGTGTCACAATATCCTCTTTGGTAATTCTTCGGATTACCGGAAACAGCGAATTTTTTCATGAAATTTTGCACCTACCCTAATTTTGGGTCGTAGAACACGAATCCGAAGTCAGTTTTTGGCGGTCTCGTATGGTTTTTCCAAAAAAAAAAAATTTTTGGAAAACTTTTAGGTTACCTTTTTTTGATAGATTCCTTTAAGTTTCGACACTTTCACTTAAACATATCTGTAAACTTATAATTTTTATTTTATTTCGTCACACAAAACACCACATTTAGGCAAAAATAGCTAAGAAAATTGCTTTTTCCTATAGAAAATTCCATTTTAATCCCTGCTAGCCACCATTATTTTCCCAGCTGTCAAGTGTCCGGCGTTGCCAGGTTTACTTATCTGCCATGAAAAAGTTGTAAATTAGGAATAATAAAAAAGCTAACCATAACAAACTAAAGTTACTATTCTGTCCAACTTAGTCAACAACATTTTTTAATTTTAACCTACATCAGACCTAACCAAAATCCTATTGATCAGCAATCCAACACCTGCATATGCTGATGCATGCAACCATATATGAACAAAAAGGTGTATACCCAACTCAAGCAAACCTGAGCAAAAAGGTGGTCAGGTTAGCTCAGTTTTCATTGATGTAGATACATATATATATATATATATATATATATATATATATATATATATATATATATATATATATATCTATATCAATGAAAACTGAGCAAACCTGACCACCTTTTTGCTCACCCAACCTGAGCAAAACCCAAGTAGCATATTTAGACACAAATTGGACACAAATTTCTTTGCTGCGAAACGTTTCGAAACATTTTCGATTCAAATTATAAAATTGTGTCCAGACACATATATTCCGAAACTTTTGCGACACATTTTCGAATTTAGTTACTTGAAACACTTAAGAACCGTTTGTTTCGAAATGTTTTACAAACCACAGTGTCGATACATTTTCGACACGCGGAAGTGAATATGTTTCGAAACATTTTTATATAAAATTAAAAGTTGTGGTAAGACACACGCGTTCCCAAAACGTAGCGACACATTTTCGAATTAAGCTAATCGAAACAAATTGGCATTTTTCTGTTTCGAAATATTTGTCAAACAATGATATTCATTCATTTACGAAACTTGTGAAGAAAATAATTTTCGAAACTTTGAAAAACATACACACTACGACCTCTTTGGAACAAATTATCATAACCTATAATTTTTACATTTTGTTTACTTTGGTTTTTTGAATCACCTATTTAGGCCTGGGTTACCCAACTTCGTAATTTTTAGTCCTTAATTCTTAATTCTTAAGCATTTCGTAAAATTTGAGTGAGTTATTAGATCAGGTTTATCCAGTTTCTTTATTCTTAATTTTTATCTCTTCTTTTTCCAATTCTTCTTTTTTCAGCTCTTGACAGTTGGACAATACATGTCACAATTGACATAGGAAATATAAACACAACTTGTTTATTTGTGTTATAAATAGTTAAATTCAATATTAAACTTAAATACAAAAATCATGAAGACTGTCGTCCATCACCAAACGTCAAATTAACCCGGATAACAATGTCATTGGTCAAGATCTGTCTAAAACAGCTGAACAAGCCGCATGCGCATTTAATATTTCCTTAATTCTTTATTCGTAATTCGTAAAAGTTAAAAATTGGCAACTTTCAAGGTCGTTCTTAAAAATTAAGGATAAAGAATAAAGAATTAAGAAACTGGGTAATCAGTGTCACTTAATAGTACATTGTGAACTTGCTTATGAGTTAGGAATTAAGAATTAAGAAGTTGGATAAACCCGGCCTTAACCATTTTACGTTTATTTGTTTAAAAAATATGGGAAGAAAACAACAGTATAAACATTTTTCAAGGTTTTACAAGACACTAAAAAGAAAAACGAAATAATTTGAAAAGGAAAAGTAAAACCACAATCTGATTTTCTAATTATTAGTGATGTCCCTTCGACATCTATAAGGACGATTTTCCCTTGGATTCCCTTGGGTACTGAGTACATTTTTATTTTCCGTTCTTTTTGTTTAATAGAAAATATTAATGATCTGAACTATTTCTGTAGGTTTTGGTTTTAGGTTATGATTTGGCAGTGTTGCGTTTGTTCCGCACATTTTCGATACATTATCGAAACGGTGTATCTGTTTCGACACATTTTCTATTAATTATAGCTACAAGATGTATGAAACATTATAGAAACCAAATACTAGAAATTGTGTGTTGACTCCATTTTAGGACCGAATAATGTCTCGCTTTCTGGCGGCCATTTTGACAAATGAATGGTATCTTGTTAAAATTGGTGTTAATTAAATTCCTGCATTTTTCGAAAAGCCAAGAAGCTGTTACGTTAGTTCTGTTTTACTAGCTAATTCAATTTAAAAAAGAAAAAAGTAAAATTATAAAAATATTTTTAATTTAATTTTTTACAAAGTATTATTTTTTCTGTAATTTTTTTTTATATTCTGACATCCCACGAAGACCGAGGTCTAAGTACTATGTACCGTGGGTGTACTGGGGAATCGACTCACACATCCAGAGCTGGAAACATCCGTAGAGATTTCACCAGCCCTTTAAGAGGATGTGTGGGGTGGTACTACCTCGGGCGAGGAACAATTCCTCTACCACCTTCCACTTTTTGTTGTTGTGAATAAAGTATTTTGATACGCCAATGATTCACTTGTCTTATAGATTGTTAATTTCATATAATGTTAGATTAAGATGTTTATCAACAGATGGCGTTACAGTTAAGTTTTCTTAATAGAATGTTCTTATTGAAAGGAGATAGATACAAATGCTTATTAAGAGAAGTAAGAGACAAAAGGAAAGAAGAACGAGTCTTTTGTCGTGTATGAAAAATGTATGTAGCCGGTATAAGTTGTCGTCTGTAGTTTTGATTATTAAACACTATTTGTAATGGCAAATGTTGTAAATAAATATTGTAAATAGTAAAAGACGTCAAGTGCATCATTATTAAACATAAAACAACAGGTTATGGGCCCAGAGTCACCGAAAATGATCCAGAATCACCCAGGAAAAGTCAAGAAGTGAACCATGACCTTGGCTTAGCCGCTTAGCCCTAGTAACAAGAAAAAACGAAAAGAAAAATGGCGAGTATGAGCAAAAATAATTTTAATATAGAACTTCTAAATAGTAATAATTTTCATACTTGGAAATTTAGAATGCATGTTTTACTGGAAGAGAAAAATGTATATGAATTTATTGAAAAGGAATATAATGATGCAGACTATACAGACGAAAAGAAAAAGCTAGAAGCGAAAAAAAGAGATAATTTGTGTAGGTCACTAATAGTTCAATGTATTGATGACAGTCAAATAGACATAGTTAGAGGAAAAGAAACAGCATTTAATATGTGGAGTTGTCTCGAGGAAAGATATGAAAAAAAGGGTATTCCAGGCCAACTGATGTTAAGAAGAAAATTAATGTCCATGAAGTTATCAGATATAAACAAGCTTGAAGAATTTTTGGCAGAATTTGATTTGACTATTAATCAATTAAAAGCTACAGGAGCAGATCTAAAAGATCAGGACATAGTATGTAACTTGTTAATGGCAATGCCTCCAAGCTTTGAGACAGTAGTAACTATTTTAGAAAATAGTCCAGCCAACACTTTAACATTAGACTTTGTGAAAGCGAGATTAAGATTTGAACTTGAAAGACGAAAGTCTTTATATGAAAATAATTTTAAAACTGACAGTGTGAAACCAGCAGCATTCAACAATACAAATATGAGTATAAATCGTGGTGTATGTTTCTCATGTGGTAAAAGAGGACATTTTAAAAGAGATTGCAGAGCAAATAATGGACAACATTCTAGAGGTGGAAATACATATTTTCAAAATGCAAACAGAGGTCAAAGCAGAGATGGACATGGAGGTTTGAGTAGAGGATTCAGAGGTAGAGGTTTTAGAAGAGGTTTAAGTAGACAATATGGACAGAATTTTAGTAGAAACGATGACAGAAATGATGAAAGAAGAGGAAATTATACAGAAAATACAGAAAATGGACGAAGACAGGGAGAAAATGAAGAAGGTAGCGAGCGAGGTATTTGTTTCATGTCAGATATTAATGACTTTGAGAATGTAAGTACTGATGAACTATTATTTTACATAGACTCAGGGTGTACAGACCATTTAGTCAATGACAAATCATATTTTAGTGATCTTATGATTCTTGAAAATCCAATAAAAATAGCTGTAGCTAAGAATAGCAATTATATGGAAGCTGTAGGAGTAGGAAACATTAAAGTTATATGTAAAGTAAGGGAAAAAGAGGTTGAATGTACCATAAAAAATGTATTTTATGTACCTAACTTACGTAAGAACTTATTGTCTGTTAAACGCTTAGAGATGGCAAACATAAAAGTAGTTTTTAATGATGGTCAAGTTTTCCTGTATCATGAAAAAAAAAATGTAATAGGTATAGGATATAGAAATAATTTATATGAAATTAAATTTAGAGTTAAAAATAATGAATGTTTAAATACTGAAGTCGAAAATGAAATGGTGAATATATGGCATAAAAGATTAGGGCACATTTGTCAAACAAATTTAGAAAAACTAATTCGTTATAATATGGTTAACGGCTTAGAACAAATAGAAATAAGAAAAGTAGATTTTTGTCAAGGATGTGTAGCAGGTAAAATGACTAGACAAAAGTTTAATAACAGAAAAAGAGCAAAAAGAATTTTGGAAATAATACATACTGATGTAGCAGGTCCTATTACTCCAGAGAGTCATGACGGTGGTAAATATTTTGTAACGTTTATCGATGATTATTCAAATTTTGTATCTGTATTTATAATTAAAAATAAAAGTGAAGTTTTTCATTATTTTAAGGAATATGTAAAATCAGTTCAAGCTAAATTTAATATGAAAATATCTACTTTAAGATGTGATAATGGAGGGGAATATATTTCAGAGGAAATTAAAAGGTTTTGCAAGGAAAATGGAACGTTCATTGATTATACCACTCCGTATACACCGGAACAGAACGGCAAGGCAGAAAGATTTAACAGAAGTTTAGTTGATAAAGCTAGATGTATGATTCAAGATGCCAATTTACCAAAATATTTTTGGAATGAAGCAATAAGAGTAGCAGCATATATTTTGAATCGTAGTCCAAGTGCACAGTTAGACAATAAGACACCAGCTGAAATATGGAATGGGGCAAAACCAGATTTAGGTAATATGAGAATTTTTGGATGTACTGCATATTCACATATCCCGAAGCAGTTAAGAGAGAAGTTTGATACAAAAGCAAAGAAATGTATTATGATAGGATACACAAACACTGGTTATAGATTATGGGATGTGAAAGAACAGAAAGTAATCATGGCTAGAGATGTAATTTTTAATGAAAAGGATTTTTACTTCAAGGAAAAAGAGAGGGAAAAATTTGCTGAAATAGAAAACAATGAAACAAATGATTACAATGAAGAAAATAACATAATACAGCAAGAACAAACAAACAATGAAGAGAAAGATGAAAATGGCAAAAACCAAGGCAGAAGAAGAAAAATACCTGAAAAATATAATGATTATGAAATGTACATGGCTTTTGATGCTATATCTTTTGTGAACAATATTCCAGAAAATATAGAAGATATAAATAAGAGAGAAGACAAAAATATGTGGATAATGGCAATGGAAAAAGAAATAGAGTCAATAAAGAAAAACAAAACATGGACAGAAGTCAAGAAACCAGAAAAAGCAGAAATTTTGAGCACAAAGTGGGTGTTTGCATCCAAACCCCTAGAAGATAAGTTAGAAGATAAGTACAAAGCAAGATTGGTAGTGAAGGGATTTGCACAGAAAGAATCTTTTGATTATGATGATATTTACTCACCAGTTGCAAAAATGGTTACACTTAGAACACTTTTATCTATTGGAAATCAATATGGGTACTATTTCAAACAACTTGATGTGAAAACAGCCTTTCTAAATGCAGAATTAAAGGAAGACATTTATATTTATCCACCAGAAGGAATAAGGTGTAAACATGATTTTGTGTTAAAACTAAATAAATCTCTATACGGATTGAAGCAGGCATCAAAATGCTGGAATCAAAAAATAAATGAGCTTTTACTAAATTTGAGTTTTATAAGATCAGAAACAGATTTTTGTTTATATATCAAAGTTTTTGAAGATGGACAAGTTATGTATTTATTACTTTATGTCGATGATATAATTATTGCAGGACCAGATTTACATAGAATTGAAATTTGTAAAAATAACTTAAAAGAGAAATTTGAAATTAAAGATAAAGGGGACTTAAAAAATTTTTTAGGAATACAAATAAATTATAATAGAGAAATGGGTATTTTAGAGATAAATCAGAAAAGATATATAGAAGGGATTTTAAGAAAATTTGGATTTGAAAATTGTAAACCGACAGCAATTCCTATTGATCCACAATTAAAATTAGAATCTAAAGAAAACAATGAAGATAAACCTATAAAGCAGCTTATAGGATGCTTAATGTATCTCATGTTGGGATCAAGACCGGACATCAGCTTTGCAACGAACTATTTTAGTCGATACCAAGATCAGAATAGTATAGAAGTATGGGTTCATTTAAAACGGGTTTTGAGATATTTGAAGGGAACTATAAATTTGAATCTTATATATGAAAGAAATAATAAATCACCAATTTTGGAATGTTACGCAGATTCAGATTGGGCCAGTGACTGTAAAGATAGAAAGTCAACTTCTGGATTCACCATAAAAGTATTTGGAAATGCAATATCATGGGTAACTAGGAAGCAACATTGTATTGCACTATCTAGTACAGAGGCAGAACTAGTAGCTCTATGTGCTGCTATACAAGATTGTATGTGGATGAAAAAGTTATTAATAGATATGAATTTTGATGTTGAAAACTTTAAAGTGTATGAAGATAATCAAGGATGTATTGCATTGATTAAGAATCCTGAAAATAACAAACGTGTTAAGCATATTGATATTAAATATAAATTTATTTGTGAAAATGTAAATGCCAAAGTTATGATTCTTGAGTACTTAAATACTGAATTTCAACTAGCTGACATTCTGACAAAAGGTTTGCAAAGAGTTAGATTCAATGAAATTTGTAAACTTTTAAATTTAAAAGTGAGAGAGGGATAATTTTAAGTTAAAGACATTATAGATGCATACTTGTAAAATTATCATTATTATAAGATGGTTGATATATTTAAAATACAATTTTAGGATTTAGTATTGGTAATGTATCAAACATATGTATTTTAAACTTGATATAATACTTATATTATAATTATAACTATTGTCATTTTTATAAAGTTTGCAGTTTTGTAAAATAGTTAAATTTCTGAACTTTGTAAGTTAATCATTGAGGAAAGGAGTTGCGAAAAGTAAATCATTGAGAGAGGGTGTTGTGAATAAAGTATTTTGATACGCCAATGATTCACTTGTCTTATAGATTGTTAATTTCATATAATGTTAGATTAAGATGTTTATCAACAGATGGCGTTACAGTTAAGTTTTCTTAATAGAATGTTCTTATTGAAAGGAGATAGATACAGCTTATTAAGAGAAGTAAGAGACAAAAGGAAAGAAGAACGAGTCTTTTGTCGTGTATGAAAAATGTATGTAGCCGGTATAAGTTGTCGTCTGTAGTTTTGATTATTAAACACTATTTGTAATGGCAAATGTTGTAAATAAATATTGTAAATAGTAAAAGACGTCAAGTGCATCATTATTAAACATAAAACAACATTTGTGACAATCCTACTAAATGTCTGGCCACACTTTTTTTTATTAAGCATGCGGCCGGGCCAGGATTCGAACCTGGTCAGTGCCGGAGACGCGTCACAAACCCAGCGCCTTAGACCACTGGGCTATTTGCTCCGACAAATGCAAATAAATGGAGAGCGCGTTAAATATATAAAGCTAAATTACTAAATTGCACAATAAAATTTATTTCGACAATGATTTTTGGTTCTCTTTTGCAATAACTACATATAAAATAAATCTACCATAACCAATAGAAAATACAGTTGTAACAAATTCATGATGGCGAAATTATTTTGTCTTCATATTGGTGTTTCTTTATTTTATCCATTATTACATATTCAAATACAAATATCAGCCACTGTTGGAAACAATTTTACCAAAATGTTTGCGCTGGTTTTACCCATGCTCCAACAGTTCTATAAGATGTTGAACTGTCACTTGTCACTCTTGAATAAACACATTTGATGTATCAGTTTAGAAACGTTTTCGAAACATTTCGGAAACATTTTCGATAAAGGTTTCGATTGTGTGTCGAAACAGCGAAAGTCACAGCTAGTACCAACCACTTGGAAACACGTGCAAATGCGCCGTTTAAAATGTATACGTTTCGAAAATATTTCCATATTTGTTGCCAACAGTTTCCAATTTGTGTCGGAAACAGAAGCAGTGGTTTCGATACATTTACCAAAATGTGTATAAAAATGTTACTTGGGAAAGGTGGTCAGGCTTGCTCAGTTTTCATTGATATAGATATATATGTATCTATATCAATGAAAACTGAGCAAACCTGACCACCTTTTTGCTCAGGTTTGCTTGGGTGTATACACCTTTTTACGCATATTGGTTCATTTTGGGAAAAACGATTTGTAAATTTTGCAACAGTGCAGAAATTTCGAGTATGTACCACGAGTTGCATGTTTATTTTATTTCAGTTTTTGATATTTTCTCTGTTTTTTTAATGTGTTTTTATATAAATTTCCCTAAATATGGCCCAGAAAAATAGTGTGTAGTGACTTGTATAGATGTGTTTAAGTAAAAGTGCCGAAATTTAAAGAATTTCATTGAAAAAGCTAACCTAAAAGTTTTCCAAAAAATTTTTTTTTTTGGAAAAACCATACGAGACTGCCAAAAACTGACTTCGGATTCGTGTTCTACGACCCAAAATTAGGGTCTGTGCAAAATTTGATGAACAAATTCGCTGTTTCCGGTAATCCGAAGAATTACCTCCTCTTTTACCGACAGTCAACGCGCTCCTCAATACAAAATCATCGTTTCTTATCTACTTTTATATTTACAATTTTTTATTTCACTTTTTGTTGTAGTGTGTCGACTGATGGAAGTAATCAAGAAAAACAAACGTGCATATCCCATGTGTGGGATTGTCAGAAAAAGCAGATCCATCATTTAAAGAGGTGCCAGTTACAGCACACGGACCCTGAAGAGATTGAGTTCTTTAGATGCTATAAATGTGAATATCGAACATATTATAAGTCTAATTTAAAGAGTCACTACTTGAAACATAAAGCCCCTGCAGAAGTTAATTTATTTAGATGCGACAAATGCGATTATCGAACAAGTTATAAGGCCGATTTGAAAAAACACTTCTTGAAACATAAAAACCCCGAAGAAGTCGAATTATTTAGATGCAACAAATGTGAATATCAAACAGTTAGGAATGACAGTTTAAGGATTCACATTTTACAGCACCACAACCCACAGAAAGTTGGTTTGTTTGAATGTGACAAACGTGGATACCAAACAGCTAGGAAAGGCAATTTAAGGAGCCACGTCTTACAGCACTACAAGCCACAGGAAGGTTTGTTTGAATGTGACAAATGTGAATATCGAACACGTCATAAGTTTCATTTAAAGAGACACTACTTGAGACATAAATCCCTTGCAGAAGTTAAATTATTTAGGTGCGACAAATGCGATTATCAAACACGTTATAAGTATTATTTAAAAAGACACTACTTGAAACATAAAACCCCTGCAGAAGTTAAATTATTTAGGTGCAACAAATGCGATTATCAAACACGCTATCAGTGTGTTTTAAAGAAACACTGCTTGAAACATAAAAACCCCGAAGAAGTCGAACTATTTAGATGCGACAAATGCGATTATCAAACACGTTATAAGTATTATTTAAAAAGACACTACTTGAAACATAAACCCCCTGCAGAAGTTAAATTATTTAGATGCAACAAATGCGATTATCAAACACGTTATCAGGGTAATTTAACACAACACTGCTTGAAACATAAAAACCCCGAAGAAGTCGAATTATTTAGATGTGACATATGTGTATATCAAACGGTTAAGAAAGACAATTTAAAGAAACACATTTTACAGCACCACAACCCACAGAAAGTTGGTTTGTTTGGATGTGACAAATGTGAATATCAAACAGCTTGGAAAGACAGTATAAGGAATCACATCTTACGGCACTACAACCCACAGGAAGTCGGTTTGTTTGAATGTGACAAATGTGAATATCGAGCACGTCATAAGTTTCATTTAAAGGGACACTACTTGAAACATAAAACCCTTGCAGAAGTTAAATTATTTAGATGCCACAAATGCGATTATCAAACACATTATAAGTATTATTTAAAAAAACATTGCTTGAGACATAAAAACCCGGAAAAAGTCCAATTATTTTACTGCGACATATGTGAATATCAAACAGTTAGGAAAGACAGTTTAAGGGACCACATTTTACAGCACCACAACCCACAGAAAGTTGGTTTGTTTGGATGTGACAAATGTGAATATCAAACAGCTAGGAAACGCAATTTAAAGAGACACATCTTACAGCACTCCAACCCAGAGGAAGTCTGTTTGTTTGAATGTGACAAATGTGGATATCGAACACGTTATAAGTTTCATTTAAAGAGGCACTTCTTGAAACATAGAACCCCTGCAGAAGTTAAATTATTTAGATGCGACAAATGCGATTATCAAACACATTATCAGAATGATTTAAGAAAGCACCGCTTGAAACATAAAAAACCTAGAAGAAGTCGAATTATTTAGATGCGACATATATGAATATCAAACAGATAGGAAAGGCAATTTAAGCAGCCATATCTTACATCACTACAACCTACAGTGAATATCGAACACGTCATAAGTTTCATTTAAAGAGTCACTACTTGAAACAAAACCTCCGAAGAAATTAAATTATTTAGATGCAACACGTTATAAGTCTAGTTAAACGAGACACTACTTAAAACCAGTGGCGGCTCGTGGTTAAAAAACCAGGTGAATTGCTTGGGCGAAATTTATTGCGAATTCGCCATTTTATTAAAAAACTTAGACTATGACTTACCTAAATTTTGTAGGCCAAATCAATCCTTCGGTCTTTTAGAGCAGCAAATTTTTCTATATCTTCATGCAACGTTTGTTTCCTCGTGATTCCTTGCAAAATATCCTTAAGAATTGAAATATATGCTAAGAAATTAAGTCTTACTTGGGACATGGTGTTCCTTAAAAATGATTTTAAACGCTTAAGGCATGAAAAGCGCCTTTCCACAGATACACTAGTTGAGGGTGTCGTTAAGATTAGAGAAAAAGTTCATACGCTTCGGTAAAAATATCTTTAGTTTTATTTATTTTTTTCACGAACATCTTCAGCATAATATTTCTATAGCTCTTTCTTTAGCAAAAATAATATTAATTTCGTTTTTAAGTCTGTGATTTAGTGAGAAAAATTTTTCATATAATTCTAGCACATTGTCAAACGGGACAGAAAGAAAATATTTATCATTGGAGAAATTTGGTGGTGTCACCAAGAGACAAAAACTGCAACTTTTTACAATATTCAAACCTTTTTCTCATTTTTCCATCAGACTGTGAATGTGAATATTTCAAATGCTTTATACTTTGTTTTGATTTCTTCCTTTGAAAGCATTTATTTCTGTTACCGAGTCTTCCTTGTCAAATAGTGTATTTAAAACATGTTTCATTTCTTTTGTTACTGAGCATGTCACGTGTCCGTTTTATATAGAATATACAATAATTAATATGCAGGGATTTTTCTGAACAACGTCGAATAGAAATCGGTAACAGAAAAATTGCGTCGAACACTATCGCTAAAAAAGTATGCTCAAAATCGTTGAAACCATGTCCATAAAACTTTTTTTGCAGCTTTCGGATGGTGCTTTGGAGGTCTTGACCGAGGCTATTGATTTTTCCTTCTCTCCCGGCACATTTCCAGAATATCTGAAGAGAACTAACATTGTTCCTTTATATAAAGGAGATGATCCGAATAGCCCTTCAAACTATAGGCCAGTCGCTTTGTTGCTTAATTTATTAAAAATAGTCGAGAAATCAGATGAGTTTTATTTTGTTACTGACTTGTTTGTTTTTCAATGGATGTATATTTTAGCTTTACTTTTATTTACTTTTTTTGTATTTAAGAATATCATACTGTTTGTATTAAGCTAGATATTGAGATGTGGTTTTAAATCTTGTTTATTTGCTGACTTTTCTGAATACTGTCTCCCCATTACATGCTTTGTATTTTACTTTATACTTCATAGTTAAGCTTTGTCAGTAAAATACTCTTGTGGCAATAAAAGCATTTTGAGTCTGAGTTTATATTATTTAAAAATCCATCTGCAAACCGGCCAGATTTCTGATCAGTTTTATTAGAATTTATAATAAATTTAAAAACTTCCTTTAATTTGTGCCCGTCTGATTTAGAATTAGAAGACCATCGAGTTTCAGTGATAGTAGGTATATGTTTTGCATATGTAGAGACAAGGGCGTGTGTTCGTTTCGCTGAATGGTGAAAAAATACGGGAATTCCACTGAGATTTGCAAAATCTTTTTTCTCTTCCGCTTTCTCTTCCTCTTTCAAATTGCAAATAATGTCATTTACAGGACACATAATGTAATAATAATAGTCTACCACTACCTACTACTTAATCCAAAATTAATTTAAAATTACAAAAAATAATAATAATTATACCTTTACCGACAAAACAAAAACAACGCTGTCAAAACTACTGAAATCATCTGTTAACATAAAACTCCCTTCGATTGGAAACTCCGGGGTAGTTGAAGATTTTTGCAACGGTAAATACCTCACCAGCTGATTTATGCTGAATCTACCTCTAGCTCGGTCGGTTTCTTTTTCTCTGTCTCAGGGTCAATTTGCTTGTTCTTCGCCTATCAAGCCTTTAAGGGCGGCTTAACTTATGATATACAAACGGCACATGTCGATCAGACACCTGGAATTGGTCGAGATAGCCTGCAAGCAACTGCTCCGTCTCACCTTGGTCGCTATACGTTCACGCCTATGATCATTAGACATACCTAAAAACGAAATCGCCGCGCATGACGTCACCTGGCAGACACCGCAGGCAGTGTTGTGCATTGGTTTGCATTTGTTGATCTGTAAAATATATGTGTTTTCCAAGTTTTCGTGTAATTTCATTGTTATTTTTTTAAAACGTGTTTTATAATAGTGTTAGTAACATAAACGTTGTGTATGTTAACGTATAAATAGTCTAAAGTTGTGATTTACTCATCATTTTCGGTCGGCTAGTGGCCATGGTCACGGTGGACATTAAATAATCTTCATTAGTCAACCAATTGGTTGACAAATGAGGTTTATAATTTAACTGTCAACCGTGATAATGATCACTAGCCGATCGAAAACGACGACCGCTGAAATATCTATTGTGCTATGGTAATCTGTAAAAACCATATCCTAGTAGCCAAGAGGAGTAATATAAAGTATTTTCGGTTTCCAAATGATTCTAGTTAAACAAAACAGTGGGTTATTGCTTGTAGACTTAGAGAATTAAATAATAAAAAAAAAAGTTTTAATAATTGTAAAAGAAAATTGGATAAAAAATGTAGGGTTATGGGACAATTGTCTATGTCCGGTAATTACCATTTATATTTGACCGACAAGGACAAGTCAAATTGATATTTGTCTGGACATTTTTCAATTTGACCGAAAATACTGTTATTTTAAAACTTCCCATCACTTATTTAATCTGACATAATTTGGCACATAACCTAAAAAAAATTGTAAATTTGAGGAGCGGCTGTGGGTAGAAGAATCCGATGTTGCCAGATATACCGAATTATTTAATTCTGACAGGTGTATATGCAACCGACATTACACCATATGTGTATAAGTGGGTTGCATTTTGCATCCGGTCCTGATGATTATTACCAAAAATAAAAAAAGTTCTTTATTATTTAAAAGACATGTGCACTTAATTCTGGATTTAATGTAATAAAAATAGTTCAATGGAATGGCAACTAAGGAAATAAAAGACCAACATTTTACTTAAATGAGACTCTTTAATAACTGCATATTTAAGTAAAGGCACTACAAACCTTATAGGAAAAGTTTTTATTTTATTATATTTATTTATAACGGTTTAAAATATTTATTTATTTATTAAATTTACGGGGAATCCCCATTTTTACAATATAACAAATCTTCAATAGTTAATATTAGGTAGCCAACATAAAAATCGGGTATGATTTTATCAATTAGGTCACTAATAAATGCATTTTCAGTGACCTAATAAATAATATTTGTTCCCATAATAGTAGATCTGTCACCTAAATTGAATTACCAAATAATATCTTAACGCTTACCTAAATATTAATTAAGAATTACTTGGAAATAATATCAATCATCAAATAATTGTATTGGTTTTCAAAATAATAGAAGTGTCACCTAAAATGAATCCCAAATGAAATTAATCTTGGCGAACTTTGTACCGCTTCTACAACCTACAACACAGCCGAAGACGACCTCAACCAACACCCTGGCGCACCGATCCCTCTTCGCCTGCGAGGAAAGAGACTTGCCAGGGCCCCTAACCAGGTGCTAACCCTGTTCCGACCTTAGGGTGCCCTCCGATCCACCGTTCGCATAAAAAACGTTCGTCGGTGAATAAGAAGATAATCTGGCAACGAGAGTTGACTGCCGTTTACCGCTGATCCCCACCTCCCAAGTCGACCCCTTCCGCCCCGCCACGGCCCGATATGCCGACGAGCGTCGATCGACGTGCGTCGTCGCTACCGGATTCCACTCTCTCTCTCTCTCTCTCCTCTCTCTCCTCTCTCTCCTCTCTCTCTCCTCTCTCTCTCCTCTCTCTCCTCTCTCTCCTCTCTCTCCTCTCTCTCCTCTCTCTCCTCTCTCTCTCCTCTCTCTCCTCTCTCTCCTCTCTCATACAACAAGACCCGTTAAGGTTAAAGGATAAATCTGAAAATATAAAAAATAAGATTATGAGTTGGAACACAAATTTTGCCAAGCACAAAATTAGCGATTAACTGACAAAACATATACAGCATTGGCAAAATTGTCAAAAACAAATTGTAGAGACTGAAGGAGAGAATATGCAGATTAAACACAAAATTTAACTTCAAAATTAACAATAAAAGTATGAACGTTAAGACTCTAGAATTATAATTAAAATGAAACTTAAAAAAGTTGTGCCTTAGCGAATCATCATTAAACATGGGTACATTCATGCATGGGTCAATTCATGCATAAATTCGTTGAAAGAATAGTTTGCCGAAGATATTAGCACAGCCCTAACCCTCCTTTTAAATTTTCCAGTTGACAACTGCTTGACGTTCTCTGGAATTGCATTATACCAGGTTTTCCCTAGGTGAAGCACAGTTTTTTTAGTCAGCTCCAAATGTGACTGAGGGACATTTAGATTATTTCCCCTCTAGTCGCGTGCTCGTGAGTGTATCAATTCCTGTGGAATACATACTGTGCAAACAACATACACTCTCAGAAATCACAAGATCATACAGTGTAAGCACCCTCAACTCTTTAAATAGAGGTCGAGAGTGCGCGACCCTGTCCGCCCTGCATACAATTCGTATTGCTCTCTTCTGCAATAGAAATATAGTATTAAGATTATTAACAGTCGAGTACCCCCAAAATACCAATCCATACCTCAAGTGGGACTCAAACAAAGCATATACTTCAAGAGAAATCTCGAGAGTATTCAACTCGCATGAAACAGTCTTCATAACCCAGATAGCAGATGCCAGAACTTTATTATGTGCAGATCCCAGTTTAAGGTTCATTCCAGCAGGACTCTCAAAAATCTATATTCCGAGATCCTACCAATCGTTGAATTTCCGATCCTTAAAGATATCCCTTGACCTTTGGAAAATAATATAATTATTTCATCTTTTCATTATTAAGGGCCAGTTTGTTGGCATCAAACCACTGCTTAACTAACCTAATATCTTTATTTACTACTAGTAGGTTGAGTGCTTTGTGTAAGGATTTAGCTAATGAGTAATAATAGTTATAAAGCATATATCGAGAATAAAATTAGAAATGATCCAAGGACCCTTTGGAAATACCTACATCAAGGAATTCGGTCATTGCCTAAAAATGAATTTGACCCCGTCTGCAAAGTATGGGAGTACCATTTAAATTACAAGTTTACCTTGAAAAGTAGAATGCAGGCCAGGTCCGGACTTCAGAAGTTTGTGTATTCACACTTATTATGATGAAATACAAATACAAGAAGCTTCACCGTACGGATAAATCCCAGAAGTTTTAAAAAAGTCCAAAGCTAGAAGGGATTTAATACTGACTAAACTTAACCTGAGCAAACCTCGGCCGCCAAGGCTACCGTCTACCCGCCGCCGACGGCACCAACGCAGTATCACATCGTGTATGCGCGGAGCTGAGTGAGCCAAATTAAGAAATTATTAAAAACGTGTAAGAACAAAAGTTGTTTCATACCATCGTGAAAAATATTTTTTGTCGAAAAACTTTTTCTCTAAAACCAGTAGTCCAGCAATTATAAGGAAATAAACATTTAAATTGTTTATAACAATTGTCCGCGCTAGAATTTTTCAATCTTGATAATTTTCGTTCAGTCTACACCCAATTCTCAATGTGCCCTTGAAATTTTTTTTCCTTCACCCAATTTACCCCCCGAAATTAACCCCCAGAATCAAAATTTATCTTTTTATACTTCATGTCTATAATTGGGCCACCACACTCTATCTCTGTGCCAAATTTCAAATTTTTACGTCGAATAGTGTCAGAGAAAATCGCCTGTGACAGACAGATGGACGGACAACTGGACACCGAAGTTATTCCATAAGTGTTCCATTTCACGGAACACTACAAAGGGAGGAAAGTGTACTAAAAAGAAAGATTTTTTTTTTCAAAAAAATAAACCAACCAAATTAATGATTTTACTGGTTTCAACAATCCAGGGACGTATTTAGAATTTCGTCTAGGGGAGTCAATGTCAACGTCACGAACGGGTAAATTCGCGTGCGACATTACTTCTTTATTGTTTAGGGTTCTAAGAAATGTACACTATTTCATAATGGACGAAATATCTAAACCTGTTCTTGCGAAAACAGTACCTTACTAACCTTCTGTCCATTTGGACTGATATATGAAAATTTTTTGAAAGCACGTTTTTTTCGAAAATATTTTTTCGAATACTGTTATTCGAAAACTAGGGATGGTTTCAATTTTTTTTTTTTTTTCGGAAACCAACTTTTCGAATTTTTTTAACCGCTTGTCGAATTTACATTTTTTAAAGAAAACATGTTTCTAGAAAGTACATTTTTTCCAATCATTGTTTCGAAAAATAATTCGAATATTCATATTAAAAAAAAAACACTTTTTGAAAGTAATTTACTACAGAGTGTGCAGAGCTGACCCGGCCTTTCCTATTTTATTTTTATAATTTTAGAAATTAATGTGAGTAGTTGATTAAGCAACATTAATTTAAATTTAACGTATAAAATAACGGGTTCGGTAAGAAAAGATAGTTGTGCAAGAACTCTTTTCTGACAAGTTTGTGCCTAAACTCTTTTCGGACAAGTGTGGCTTGGTAGGAAACTGTAAAAAGAAAAAACTAGACAGTGGTTAGAGGTTAGGTTAAAACGTATAAAAGGCGTTTTGTTGAATTGGAGAAATTATAAAAGTGTAAAACGTAAAAAGTCAAAGTGGAAAAACAACACAAGTTGCTTTTTAAAAGTGTTCTGGTCGATCGGAAGAACCCCAGAAGCAAGAAATAAAAAGAGACTAAAGTATTTTTTGAGCCACACCCTTTGACCATATGATCAATGTACAGTAAGTTTTGAGTGACATTAATAAAGAAAAACCCAATACAACTTGAATATATATATATATATATATATATATATATATATATATATATATATATATATATATAAAGTATTTAATGGTACATTTTTTTAACTCGATAACAGTACACCGTAACAAAAAACCCTAAGACAGCCAGAAGAACCCGGTTCTCAACGAGAACAGTACAAGAGTAACCTAGCAGACACAAGAAAATGTAAACCCGACCGAACACAAGAACGGTTTAGGTTAGATCAGGATACTTTTGTCATTTTTTCATTGACATTTTCGAAGCCAGTAGAGTTCATAATTCAAATTTAGAAAAATTATATTTTCGGAAAATGTATTTTTGAAAGATTCTTTAAAAAAATATATTTTCGAGAAAATTTTGTAGATCCATTTCCAAACAAGCATCTTTCGAAGAAGCTATTTTTCTAAAAAATGTACCTAATTTAACATCAACAAAAGATGGGTTTAAAAAAAACAGAATAGTTGGTCATCTTGGCTTACACTCGACCGGACAAATTGTTTGATTAATATGAAAGTGTAAATATTGTTGCATTTTTTTATTTATGCCTTATTCTTGGGATATACGAGTACACATTTACGAAAGTAAAATTCTTCTTAAACCAATTTTTTTAATTTTTATAAACCAATTTTTAAAAATACATTTTTTAGAGAACATCTTTTTCGAAATAATTTTTTTTCGGATATTAAATTTTTCAAGCAATGGCTTTTTGAAAAAGTAGTTTACGAGAAAGTAGCATACCAAACCTAAGAAAACCTGATGAAATCCAAAAAAAGTGCGTTTAAGATTGTTCAGGATCGTTTTTCTCCTTTTTTTATTTAACATTTTCCAAGCTACTAGAGTTCATAATTTAATTTTTTCAATACTGTTCTCGAAAAAATATATTTTCGGAAAATGCATGTAGTTTTTAAAATTATTTCTTGAAGACATTTTTTAGAAAGTGTACTTTCAAAATACGTGTTTTTTAGAGAATATTTCATGAATCTGTTTTCAAAAAAACATCTTTGAAAAAGCTGTCAGGACGTTTTTTAAAAAAAGGTACGTTTGAAATATGTGAATTCGAAAAATACTTTTGAAAAGTTTCGTTAATCCGTTTTCGAAAAAGCTGCTTTCCAAAAAAATTTACTTTCAAAAGAATGGTTACTATTTAGTAATTTATTGTCACGTCAAAACGATCCATCGCAAATTTGATAAAATCGCAGTGAGATGTGTAAGAAATATTTTCAGAAACAATCACTGAGAATGTAAATCAAAAATGGCAAAAAAAGACTTGTATTTTTCATATAACATATACGTATTGATCTATTATTTATATTTTTGTGGTATAATTCATTTCAAACACCTTACATAGTCGGCAAATGTTTGTTTTCGTTTATAACATTTTGTAGAATATGTAGGAATGGTTAGTGGTTATGTTACAATATTTATTTTTATAAAATTCGCTATTAAAATCCTTTTTATACAAGGCTTCAGGGGGCGGTCCCCCTGCGCCCACCCCTAAATCCGCCGCTTCAACAATTAACATATATCTTTACCAAAGTTTACAGAATGGATATCTGTAAACCTTGTCTTTACCTACTTAAAAGAGATAAAAAAACAGGTTCTATTGCACATATCGGGGTTCGGGTCCAGTGGCGTGGTTTTGGTCGCATGAACGTAGATCCAAGTGGCGCGATTTGCGATTTTTGCGCCCCTGGCGCGGGCCCCGGTTGCCCTGCCCTGGCTACGACGTTGGTTTGTTTATATTGCACGAAACTGCACAAACCTACAATTTTTTGTGTTTGTAAGACAGTTTTATGTAACACAAACGAACAGTCTTATTGTGTATTTATTTTAAATTGTATTTAATCATTTTTTGTTATTTTACCAAAATTGACACTTCTATAATATTAGCTGTTTGCCAATGTGTACCTATGTATGTATGTTATAGGTACGCAAATACCACAGTAAATGTGACAACGTTGCACTGCATGATGTCGAAGCGCATGGTTTCTGAATTTGTTCGGTTCTGTTACAGTCGGTTCTGCCAAATTATCATTCTGCTTTTGTTAGGTTCTGTTGAAGGTTGGTTATGATATTTTTATTTTATTGTAATACTGAAATAGCTGGTTCTATCATTTCAGCAAAATAGATTAAATTAAAGAAAATTAAATAAGGTATTGCGGCGAAAAGAATCCCTTGCGTAAAATAGTCTTACCAGTGTGCTCAAATTGGGGGCTTCTGCCAAGGCCTTGCTAAGTAATCAACATCAGCGGTTTCATAAATTCACAAGAAACAAAATGCGGGTCACAACAACTCACTTAAAGTCTGGTTCACGTGTGTTTGTAATTTTGTAGGTCCGTCCTGTGGTACTATCATCGCGCACACCTGCGCGTCGCAATCTACTAATTACTTAAGGGATGTTGTTGGACGCGAGCAATAACGCGAAAGTTTAATAAAAGACAAAACTAAACAAACTTAAAAAAAATAGTGGGAAAACAGAACAATAATGTTGGGTAAAATTCGACCTGTCTATGGTATTTCTGCTATTGTTCAATTATATTCAAGTGAATTCTGTTATTGTTAATTCCAGGTATTGTTTTTTCTCATAAATGTAAATTATGAAAAAATTACATTCTGATAAAGTATAGATTTGCCAATGCCGTTCAGCATTTTGTTCTTTTTGGTGTTTGTTCTTTCTGTAACAGCGTGAATTCCCTTGTTTCGGGAAATACCTAGGTTAACCTAGTTAGCAAGGAGCCATGGAGGTGTGAGCCTTTAAACTGAGGCAATCGTGCCGCTCGACTATCATGGGCTCATGAGCATCTGTTGTAGGACCACAATCAGTGGGGACATTTTATTGGCCGATAAAACTCGATTCAAATTACACCCTGATTCTAGAAAACGTATTTGGAGACTACCAGTCACCAGAGAACAGATTAAACATATACAGAAAGTTCATAGCTACAGAGAACACACAATCATGATCTGGGTTGAAGTGTTGCTTGGCCGTAATACCCAACTCGTTTTACTAGATCGATTTTTAACGGTCAACAGTTGCGTCAAAAATGTCCGTGGGCCTGTTGTTATTCGTTACACAAATTGTATTGGTCCATATTTTGTTTTAAAGCAAGATAATGCCCCTCGTTACACAGCTAGGGTAACTAGAATCTCCTGGAAAGAATAAAATATCCCAATTTTAGACTGGCCCACTCAATCCTAAGATCTACATCTTATTGAGGATGCTGGCGACATGCTTCAGAGACGTGTTCTTCGGAATCAAAACCATTTCCAGGACCAAAATCACTTGCTTCATGCACTTCAAAAGTTCTGAAATGAAATTCTTAAAGAAACTTTAGACAACCTGAACCGTTGCAGAGCCACTGCACGAGGTCACACTCCACTTTTGTATAAAATTGTTTGTTTATAAGTTTTTATTCTTATTATTAATAGGTACATGTAAATTTCTGTTTTATTGCATTGGGTTTTTTTGGCAATGTTACTTTAAGTTTTGCTTAGTTAAACACAAATATATTTTATTCTCTCATTTTCTGCCACAAAATACAAAAATATTTAAAATATCTTCAGTATCCCTAGATTTTAAGCATTTGTTTATTTTTTTACATATTTACAACCACGTAGATTGGACACTAGTAACCTTCATGTTCTTTAGCTAAGAGCTACCACCTTTAATGCACAAGGATTCATACTACTAACTAACATGTAATTAAAAAAAAAATACCGGTGGTTTTCATACCCCTGAACCAACTTCTATAATGGAAGTATTTACAAACATACTTTTCTAAGGTGGGGCAAAGACTGGACCCCGGGCGTCATTTAAGCACACATGAAGAATTAATTTCTTTCTCGCCATGAGTCAATTCTTAGTAGGACTTAGAGTAGACTTTGTTGTTTGATCGACAGTTTGTAGATCATAAAACATCAATAAATGCTTAAATTTAGGTATAGTTACAATTTTTTAATTTACTTTTTGTTTTAGTGAGTCCTCTAGTGGTAGTACTCAAGAAGAACAAAGATACAAAATTAATGTTATATGGGATTGCCAGACAAATCAGAACCAACATTTAAAGAAGTCCACAGACCCTGAAGAGAATGATATCTATCGATGCAATGAATGTGAATATCGAACAGTTAAAAAATATAATCTAAAGAACCACATCTTACAGCAGCATAACCCACAAAAAGTCGGTTTGTTTGAATGTGACAAATGTGAATATCGAACAAGTAGGAAAGAAAGGTTAAAACGCCACATCTTTAAACATGAAAACTCAAAAGGAGTCGGTTTTTTCGGATGTGACAAATGTGAATATCGAACACGCTATAAGTCTGCTTTAAAAATACACTACTTGAAACATAAAACCCCCGAAGAAGTTAAATTATTTAGATGCGACAAATGCGGTTATCAAACACGCTATGGGGCTTATTTAATAAAACACTACTTAAAACATAAAACCCCTGAAGAAGTTAAACCACTTAAATGCGACCAATGCGACTTTCAGACACGCTATAGGACTGCTTTAAAAATACACTACTTGAGACATAAAACTCGCGAAGACGTCGAATTACTTAGTTGTGACAAATGTGAATATCGAACAAAATGGAAAGCTTGCTTAAAACGTCACATCTTAAAACATGAAAACTCAGGAGTCAGTTTTTTTGGATGTGATAAATGTAAATATCGAACACTCTATAAGTCTGATTTAAAAAGTCACTTCTTAAAACATAAAACCCCTGAAGAAGTTAAACTATTTAAATGCGACAAATGCGATTATCAAACACTTTATAAGTTTCATTTAAAGAGTCACTTCTTAAAACATAAAACCCCTGAAGAAGTTAAACTACTTAAATGCGACCAATGCGACTTTCAGACACGCTATAGGACTTCTTTAAAAATGCACTACTTGACACATAAAACTCGCGAAGACGTCGAATTACTTAGTTGTGACAAATGTGAATATCGAACAAAATGGAAAGCTTGCTTAAAACGTCACATCTTAAAACATGAAAACTCAGGAGTCAGTTTTTTTGGATGTGATAAATGTAAATATCGAACACTTTATAAGTCTGATTTAAAAAGTCACTCCTTAAAACATAAACCCCCTGAAGAAGTTAAACTATTTAAATGCGACAAATGCGATTATCAAACACTTTATAAGTTTCATTTAAAGAGTCACTTCTTAAAACATAAAACCCCTGAAGAAGTTAAACTACTTAAATGCGACTTTCAGACACGCTATAGGACTTCTTTAAAAATGCACTACTTGACACATAAAACTCGCGAAGACGTCGAATTACTTAGTTATGACAAATGTGAATATCGAACAAAATGGAAAGCTTGCTTAAAACGTCACATCTTAAAACATGAAAACTCAGGAGTCAGTTTTTTTGGATGTGATAAATGTAAATATCGAACACTTTATAAGTCTGATTTAAAAAGTCACTTCTTAAAACATAAAACCCCTGAAGAAGTTAAACTATTTAAATGCGACAAATGCGATTATCAAACACTTTATAAGTTTCATTTCAAGAGTCACTTCTTAAAACATAAAACCCCTGAAGAAGTTAAACTACTTAAATGCGACCAATGCGACTTTCAGACACGCTATAAGACTTCTTTAAAAATGCACTACTTGACACATAAAACTCGCGAAGACGTCGAATTATTTAGTTGTGACAAATGTGAATATCGAACAAAATGGAAATCTAGCTTAAAACGTCACATCTTAAAACATGAAAAATCAGGAGTCCGTTTTTTTGGATGTGATAAATGTAAATATCGAACACGTTATAAGTCTGATTTAAAAAATCACTTCTTAAAACATAAAACCCCTGAAGAAGTTAAACTACTTAAATGCGACCAATGCGATTTTCAAACACGCTATAGGGCTGCTTCAAGAAAGCACCACTTGAGACATAAAACTCGCGAAGACGTCGATTTATTTAGTTGTAACAAATGTGAATATCGAACAAAATGGCAAGCTGGCTTAAAACGTCACATCTTAAAACATGAAAACTCAGGAGGAGTCGGTTTTATTGGATGTGACAAAAGGTAAATCGACTAGTTATTGATAGCTTTAGAGCCAATTTTGGATAAATAGTAATTTTTCTCCGAGAGTAAAAATTAACCAATGTCAATGTCACATTTTTTGGTGTTTTCTTTAATAATTTTAGCCTTTAGATTAGTGAAACAAGTATTTTTAATACATCCTAAATATTTTTTTAAAATGCGATTTTAGGGTCCAGTAATTGATATACTGGTTTGGGGTAAAATCCAATAATTGATAACGCAGTGATTGATATTTAAAATATAAAATTAGGATTCAAGCACATCAATAGACTTTTGAAATTGGTATTTAAGCCTGTCGCCTGTAGAAATTATTACTGGTTCAGGCAATTTCCCCAAAACTGCAGTTTTTGCTACACATGAGACGTCATTTTCTTCAGCTCTAAAAAGTGTTTTCTCTTCATTCAAAACCCTCATCGACATAACTTCTAAATTGTTTCTGTTATAGATTCTTTGAAGGACACAAATATATCTATAATTAGTTGCGTTTCTTTTACCCCCAGCAAACTTAATCAGTAAATAATCTCCAACGGTTAGATTATCAGGTGATTCTAGATTCTAGATCGCAAAAATCGTTATCGGCATTATATCCAATAATATCAACGTCATCAAGGCTGTCCCCGCTTTCAACCCATTCATCAGCTGATGTTTCGGAATCAGTATCTTTACTTTTTTTTAACTGTTCAAATCTTTTTTTTTTCTTTGCCATATCTTTTTTTCGGTGATGTTCTTGCCATGCTGAACTGGTTACTACTGACGGAATTTTTTCCTTTATCTTTCTCTTTTTTGGATTATTTGATGCATCTGGCCAAAATATTGCTCCTTTAAAAGGAGATGGGACATCTATAGGCAAGTTACTTTGAGCGTTATGTTCTTCAGTTGTATTATTTTGCTTTTGAGGACTGGATAGCTCATATTCACTTCTCTTAGAAGTTGATGGCACAGATATATTTGGGGATTCTTCTCTGATATCTGATTCGTTTAGTTCAGTGATTTTCTTCTATTAATACTTCATTACCTACTCTTGGCTCGTTTCTTATTTCCACTTGGCTATTTTATTTATTATCGTCAATATGTATTTCGATACTAGCAGTCTGTACCTCGTTCCTTTGTTCAGTTTGACCATCTTTTTTTCGGTCTTGAATTTCTGCAATTATTGCCTTCCACAATTTAAACAGCGACGTGTCCTCGACAGGACCGTTCCATTCTGATTTTTCTAAGCTTTTCTTAAATTCATTAATTTTTGCCTCCTCCACTCTAGCTTCAATTCCTTTTAGTGTAATTTCTACTTGTCCCTCAATCCAAGGTTCTGGTTTATGAACTGCATTTAAAGACTTATTCTGAGAAATCTTTAAGAACTTTACATTTTCCATACCAAAAGGGCAGAGACCACTTACTCTGAAACCATTTTTAACAGTTTCTTCAGAAATTGAGTTTAACGCTTTCTCAAAAACTGGCCCAAAATTGGGCTTCTGAAGTTTATTTCCAGCATTTTCAAGCCTCCATTTATGCACCTCATTTTTCCAAGCATGCTTTAAAGGCCTAAATACTGCCACATCCATCGGCTGCAGCAGATGTGTTGAATTGGGAAACAGGGATACGAGGATTATCCCATTTGTAGAGCAATATGCTGAGAGGTGCAAGGTCATATGTGATACATGACCGTCAACAAAGAGTAGAACGGGGCGTTCGATTTGTTCCTTTTCGAGCCACGGCACAAATATATTTGCTACAAATTCGTAAAATGTTGCCCCACACATCCATCCATTTTCAGACGTTCCTATGGCCCACTGCTTTGGAATGCTGGTGGAAATGTAGGAAGGGATTCTTTGGTAATTAAACAGCACCATGGAAGGAGCAAATTTTCCACTTGCATTGGCTGTTACAAGGACAGTTACATTTTCTTTCTCATCCCCACCTACTGAATAAACATTTTTGTCTCCTTTCCTAGTTAAAACCTTGTCTCCTTTTGGCTGTAAATAGAAAGCACTTTCATCTGCATTAAATAGGCGATCAGGATGAAATGTAACATCAAACAAATTTTCTTCAATCAGATAATTTTTAATTTCTAAGAACCATTCACGAATTTGTTTTTCAGTGACATTTTCTCTTGTAACTGTTAAAGTTTGTGATATTCTCTCAGAAATTTCTGGGTTTCTCCTTAGAAAGGCTTTGTCCCATTTTTCGCCAGGCCTGTTGTTCTTTAAAGGACTGATTTTTTGATATTTTTTAATGATGTGTTCAACACTATCAAAGAGTTGAATTTTAGTAATTGGATAGTGAATTTTTCCTAATTCTACTATCCACTTGACTAAAATTTTTTCCTTTTCTGGCTTCAAAATACTAGGTGCACCCATGTTACACACTCTCGGTACTTTTCCTCTAACCTTGTAATTTAAAGTGGTAAATGGTACATCGGCATTTTTTGCTGCTGCAGCAATTGATATCCCTCGTTCTACATCTTGTATAGCCTGCATCATTTGATTGGGAGTATATTGTTTTTTTGGAGCCATCTAAAATTGAAAACCCACTTATTGATAGCTGTTCACATCCAGTTATGGCTATCCCTTATCAAAGACTGGACAAAATAATTTTTAAACAAAAAAATTTATTTTGGCAACATCGCCATTCAGCCCTGATTTAAAAGTTATATAAAACCTTAAAAATTACTAATTTACCAGTTATTGATAGGGTATCAATAACTGTCAAACTTTTGCTTTCCACTAATTGATACCATGGTTTTTATTCTTATAAAGTTAGGTTAGGCATCAAAAGAATACATAAGGTATTCTTCAGGGTTTTATAATTAATTATCCATCAGAATTTTATTATTTTGTTAATTATTAACTCGCTAAAAATACTATCTAAAAATACACTTACCGTAATATTTCTGTTAAGATTTTTGTAAAAAAATTAAAAACAGACACAATTACAAACAAATTTGCCTGGTATGACTAAACGGTCCAAATAGTTCTAGAAAGAAGTAAAACCCTGTTGCCAGATATTTTACCTAATTGAGCTTGGCGGGAAATTTAAAATAAAAGTCGGTAGTTTTCTAATACAAAGGGACAAAATTCAGCCTATCAATCACTGGGCGGGTATCAATCACTGGTCGTTTTACCTAATGTAAATATCGAACACTTTATAAGTCTAATTTAGAGAGTCACTTCTTAAAACATAAAACCCCTGAAGAAGTTAAACTACTTAAATGCGACCAATGCGACTATCAGACACGCTATAGGGCCGCTTTAAAAATGTACTACTTGACACATAAAACTCGCGAAGACGTCGAATTATTTAGTTGTGACAAATGTGAATATCGAACAAAGCGGAAATCTGACTTAAAACATCACATCTTAAAACATGAAAAGTCAAGACTCAGTTTTTTTGGATGTGATAAATGTAAATATCGAACACCTTATAAGTCTGATTTAAAAGTCACTTCTTAAAACATAAAACCCCTGAAGAAGTTAAACTACTTAAATGCGACCAATGCGACTATCAGACACGCTATAGGGCCGCTTTAAAAATGCACTACTCGACACATAAAACTCGCGAAGACGTCGAATTATTTAGTTGTGACAAATGTGAATATCGAACAAAACGGAAATCTGGCTTAAAACATCACATCTTAAAACATGAAAAGTCAGGAGTCAGTTTTTTTGGATGTGATAAATGTAAATATCGAACACCTTATAAGTCTCATTTAAAAAGTCACTTCTTAAAACATAAAACCCCTGAAGAAGTTAAACTACTTAAATGCGACCACTGCGATTTTCAAACACGCTATAGGACTGCTTCAAAAATGCACCACTTGAGACATAAAACTCGCGAAGACGTCGATTTATTTAACACATGTGAATATTGAACAAAATGGCAAGCTGGCTTAAAACGTCACATCTTAAAACATGAAAACTCAGAAGGAGTCGGTTTTTTTGGATGTGACAAATGTAAATAACGAACACTTTATAAGTCTAATTTAAAGAGTCACTTCTTAAAACATAAAACCCCTGAAGAACTTAAACTATTTAAATGCGACAAATGCGATTTTGAAACACGCTATAGATCTGCTTTAAAAAGGCACTACTTGAGACATAAAACTCCCCAAGATGTCGAATTATTCCATTGTGGCAAATGTGAATATCGAACAAATAGGAAAGAAAGCTTAAAACGCCATATATCTTAAAACATGAAAACTCAGAAGAAGTCAGTTTGTTTGGATGTGACAAATGTAAGTATCGAACACCTTATAAGTCTTCTTTAAAGAGTCACTACATAGCGTCTGAAGAAGTTAAACTATTTAAATGCGACAGACACGATTTTCAAACACGCTATACGACTAATGTAGCAAAAAAACACTACTTGTCACATAAAACTCCAGAAGACGTCGAATTATTTAGTTGTTGACAAATGTGAATATTGAACACGTTACAAGTCTGGTTTAAAAAAACAATACTATTTAAAGCATAAAACCCTTGAAAAAGTTAAACTGTTTAGATGTTACAGATGTCAGTATCAAACTAAGTATAAAGGTATTCTAACGAGTCACTACTTGAAACATAAAACCCTCAAAGAAGTTAAATTATTTAGATGCGACAAATGCTTTTTGCGTACACGTTATCAGAATGATTTTAAAAAACATTGCTTGAATCAGAAAAACCCTGAAGAAGTCGAATTTTTTTGATGCTACTGATGTGAATATCGAACAGTTAGAAAATATAATTTAGGGAACCACTTCTTAAAAGATAAAAACCCAAAAGAAATCACTTTGTTTTGATGTGACAAATGTGAATTCCGAACACGTTGTAGGTCTTGTTTAAAGAAACATAAAATCCCTGAGGAAGGTAAATTATTTTGATGCGACAAATGCTATTATAGAGCTTTTTTCGAAAGCCACTACTTGAAATCTAAAATCCTGAAGAAGTGGAATTATTTAGCGGTAGATGGGAATATCAAGCAATTAGGAGAGCTGATTTAAAGCGCCACATCTAGCTAGTATCTGGCTGGTATTATTAATCATTGCTTCGAACCTGGTACATTTCCATTATTTTATAAAAAAAGTCGTAGGACAACATAACAATAAATGCAATATTTTAGTCTTTGAATTATGTATTGGAGCAGGTGGACGAGGAAATGGCGGTATCAGGGTTGTACTTTGACGTGAGTAAGGTATTTGACTTGATTGATCGCGACCTGTTGCTGCGTAAGTTGGAGAGCTCTGGTGTTCGTGGGATTGCGAATATGTTTAATGAATCCTATCTGACTAACAGAAAAATGACGATTTGTGTGAGCTCTGACCACAAACAGTTTTTTCAGGAATGCGTCGGTTAACAAGGGTATGCCTCAGGGTTTTATATTGGGCCCAATTTTATTTCTGATATTCGCAAATTAGCTGAGTAAAAAAATTAACATTACGTCTTTATATCAGTTCGCAGACGATACATCCTGCATAGTATAGTCTGTTGATAAAATTCTACTGAAATATCTAAATATCTACTGAAATTGCAGCTTGCGTGTTAAAATGGTGCACAAATAACAAACTTATATTAAATAGGAGTTAAACTAGCTTAATGGTATTTCGTAATAATAATGCAGAGCCCCTGTACGTTCCCCTTGAGGGAAAAAGCAGTAAGCAAACAGTCCGTTAAATTCTTAGGAATCATCTTGGAGGCAAATGTGCAATGGATGGAGCAAGTTAATAATGTTACTGGTAGAGTTAGCAGGGCAGTATATGCTTTTCGTTTTTTGCGTCGCCAGGTTAGACTCGAAGTGATAAGTATGTTCTATATGGGCAGTGTCCAATCTATAATGTCATATCATACAGTATTATGTTTTGGTATCGTTCTTCTACTGTAAATACACAAAAAGTGTCCATCACGCCGAAAAAAATAGCCCGGGTTATGCTAGGTATGCATTGCAGGAAATCATGTAGGGGAAAATTTAAGCAATTAAATATGACTGTGCCGTCTTTGTTTATATATATACGTGTTCAATGTTTGCTAAGTGTTACCAAAGGGTTTTTGTTACAAATGGAGATATCTCGAATATCGTTAATACTAAGGGCAGAAATAATTTAACAATGCCTGCCCATCGAACGTCGCTATACCATAAAAGTAATTTGATAAGTTGTGTTAAAATTTAAAATTCACTGCCTAATAGTATTAAAGGCCTTAGTGGAGAATCTTTTAAGTGTCACTTGAAGGAATTTTTAATTAATGGCGAATTTTGTTCTCTGGAGGATTTTTTAAATTAATGTGATATTTTTGTATATATGTATAATCTTGTTTATAGTCGACTTATTCCTTTTAGGATGTATCTGTATGTATTATGTAAATTATTTTATTTCATGTTTTGTATTTTTTTAAAGTTTTGTTCTATAATTATTTTATATCATTTTCTTTTCAACCACTGACGGTGTCAGTGTTCATGTATGAATATTTTTTTATGACAATAAAAGTAACTATTATTAACATTACTTTACAAAATCTTTATTCATTACAATATTTAACATGTCATCTATTTTCTACTTAATTATTTACAATTATATATAACATTTACACGATTACATTGCTTCGTCATTAACGAACGAAACCAGCAAGAAGGCGCAGCCAGGTAACCGACCAGGACAGTTGTTAGCCCTAGGTAGTGTTTTAGATGACGTCAGCAACCGCAGGAGGGCCCTTCCCGCAAGCTTACAGGGCCATAAAAAGATTGTTTTACTAGTGGCTTGAAAATTTATTTAAAAAGAATTCTGTTATAGTCTGTATATTGTTTCGTAATTGGCGTTCACTTTCAAAGCAAATTGAAAAACCAGCTTGATGTAAGAAGGTACAAAGTAGCGCGTTTATTTATTTTTCTAATTAGGTTTATTTCACATTTTGTTTATTTACATAATGTACATTTGAAAACATCACAAAAGTCTGTTTGTTTGGGTGTGACAAATGTGAATATCGAACACGTTCTGTCTTATTTAAAGAGACTACTTAAAATATAAAACCCTCGCAAAAGTTAAATGATTCACATTTCACACACCTTATCAGGCTTGTTTCAAAAATCACTGCTTAAAACATATAGGTATAAACCCCGAAGAAGTCGAATTATTTAGTTACAACTGATGTTAATATCAAACAATTAGGAAATCTTAAAACACGGAAACCCAAAAGAAATCCGTTTATTTGGATGCAACAAAAAAGGATATTGAACATATTAGAAGTCATATTTAAAGAGTTACGACTTGAACACAAAAAGAAGTTAAATTATTCAAATGTGTCGCATGATCGAATAATTCAGAATAGTATATTCTGTAACAAGGTTAGAATGAAAAAACTATACGAGTGGAAAATTCCGAACGCGAGCGCTAGCGAGCGTGAGGAACCACGAGTATTGAGTTTTTTCATTCTAACTGAGTAACAGACTATATTTTCTCCACAACCATTAATTTGTTATTTCAGGTGGAGTACTGTCACATTCTATATCTGATTCATTCGATTTTTCACTCATTATTTCATTTAAATTGAAGCTTTTGCTGACAAAAATTATGACACCGCCACCATTTGCATCTGTCACTGACAATTTTGAAATCCACGGCTATCTATGTCGTTTGGTTCGATTACAGAATATTCATACCGTACCTTGTTATGGAATGAAAATACATGCGAAACACATAAGAAGTAAATGTTTCAGAATAAATATTCTAACTCAAGAGTAAGAATGTATATGTTCTATTATTAAAAATGATTTCGGAATTTCTACATTCTTAAATGGTTGTGGAGAAAAGTATTTTCCACATCTTAAAACATGTAAAATCATGAAAAATTGTGTTTGGATGTGACGAATACGTTATTAGAGCAATTTAAAGACTCGCATGCGACAAATGCGATTTTCGAACACGTTTTAAGAACAACACATGACAAAAATGTGATCTTCGAGCAATTAGGATGTTTCCACTTAAATAGGATACTAGTACTGTTGCTATTACACAATGGTAAGAACGGTAATTTTGAAAATACCGAAAGAATTATTTTGATATCTTTAAATTGAACGAACTTAAGCAATTCTTTGTGAGCTGGCCCGCAAACGACTCTGCGCAACATAAAACTAAAATTTAACTTCCTAGGGTAGTGTAAGCTAGTAGAGGACTTTTTACAATAATTATTATCTTTTTAAATTTAACTATTTATTGTAACTATGGGGAACCCATATTGGGTAAAAGACAGCTGGCGTAGGAATTACTTCAAAGTGTAGCATGTTACGTTTTGGTTAGAAGATTTTGATAAATTGCGGTAAATGTCACGAAATTTGGAAATAATTTGATGGTAGTATATCGACTAGTTCATTGCGTTGTGATTGTTTGACTTATGTTTCTACTTTTCTAGAAATGGTTGTATTTGCATTTTTCTTCAACTGTTTCCTTCGTTTTAATTCTGATCGATCAGAAGCTAAAATTTTCATATCAAAAATGGTTTTTAAACAAAACAATTGTTTGACAGCTCCTGTTAGCAACTTATTCGATTTTGCAAGTGCATCAAATTTTTTCGTAAAAATTGTTGTTAGGCACTTTTGTTGAAAAATGGCATAAATATAAATGCTAGTGGTTATAAGAATTCGAGTCGATTTCGAGGATTTTTGCCACTTGCACGAATGCCATTTATTAAGAAAACTGCTTAGCAGCGTATTTGGATTTTTTTACTGAACAAATTAGATGCACGCTATTTCCTGAATAATCGCACATCACAAATATTTTTGTCTCAGGTAATATTACTTTACCGTCATTATCTTTTACCGCGGGTAAGAATAAGACGCTGATAGAAGCTGTTAAAGAGTGGACTGAAGAGACAGACGAATATTCTCTCGCTGTAACTGGTGGTTCACAGATGGATAATGACAGGAAAGAGAAGCTGGTGCAGGAGTTTTTGTTAAGAGAACTGGCCTCCGAGAATATTATTCCTGTCGGACACCACACGCCAGATTTTAAGCAGAAGTATTGCTATTCTGCAATATTGTCAACTTTGTCTGGCCGACGCCAGAAGGGTCAGTAACGTTAATATATTATGCTCGAACAGTAAGGCGGCCGTTTTGGCGTTGAAATCATGTTGCGTCTCGTATTGGCGACTTAAATTAAGAACCGGGAATGTTTTCGTTTCGTCTTCATTAGCTACGTTCGGGACTGCCAACGGATTTGGAGTGGAATGAAACTAGATTTTTGTCACGTGACTTCAGAGTTTTGGGAGTAAATCTTTCAAAGACGAACGCTCTACGCCGAAAGTGCAAAAACATAACCTTAAAAATAAACATGTGTTTGACTTGCATATGGGTTAAATTTTAGACAAGGATTTAATTAAAATTATTAAATATGTTCAATTCTCTCATCCCCATTTTAAACTTTGCCAAGGAAGAATTTTGTGAAAAGCTCCGAAAACGAAGATATTTCTGAAGAAAAAGTTGAAAATTCTGCGGAAATAACGGTCCCAGCAATGACGGACCAAAACTTTAAAATGCATTTTAGAATGAACCCAGCTTAGAATGAAAACATTCTAATTTAACCGACATAAACAAAAAATTAACTTAACCATAAAATTTGCAAAAGCAGTTGCGCATGCCCGCTCCTAAAGCACCTCTCAGCGAGACGGGACTTTTGGAGTAAACACTTTTCACTCTGTTTTCGATACCCGAACGCCAGCGGATTCACTCTTTTTGCTCCGAATTTAATACTCGAACGGACGGAGTGCACTTAGGTACGTCCGGAGTGAAAAGAGTGCTAATCTCAAACGCACCTATTATCGTGTTATTTGGCATCTTTGTCATTTTTGTCGTCTAATAAGCTCTTCTTCCCCGTTCGTCAAAATCATTTTTGACATGAAAATCCTTGCTTGCGATTGGGGAATCAAAACAAATAAATAGTCGAAGAAAAATACATAGAAATAGGCACTTCTAGAACAGAAGAAAGAAAGTCAAACAAACACAACGCAATGAACCAGTTAGTGTTTGAGGGCTCGTACCGCATAACGTCACTTGGCCAATTCTGCGTCGCGCAGAGTCGTTTGCGGTCCCACTCGCGAAAGAATAAATAATTTTAAAGATATCGAAAAAATATTTCTGCATTTTCAAAGTTATGCTTTTACGATTGTGTGATGTTAACATTACGAGCACGATACACGTACAACGGTATGCTACGCTATGAATCAAAACACGTCGTGGCTGCGCAGATGACGTTACTTCGAGGGAACATCAAAGTAACTAGGCCGCTTGATTAATGCAAAATCCCTCGCAGTGACGTCAAAATGGGAGGAGCCTGGCCAGTTGATCGACGCATCGGCATACCGTTGTTAGTGTATCGTGATTACGAGTATCTTAGTCAAATTGAAGCTTCCTAATATATTATATTATTACATTAATGGACTTAAATAATATTATTGTTTTGTCGGCCTTTGTAGGAATTATAGAGTGTCATAAAACAGTCAATTATTTAAGTCGTGAAGTTTATTATAGTCTTATGGAAAATAGTAAAAAAATATATTAAGAGCATTCATCATCAGCTGATATACTAATTTGTGTCAAAGAATAGCACCAAAACTAAAGGTTTAATTAAAAATTCGGTGTCAGCATAAATTATAGAGAAAATGGTGAACAATGAGGGAAAGTCTTTAAAAAAAAAATATTACAAAATAAAAAAAAAAAATTTTTTTGTTTTTTTTTTAAATGACTTTCCTTCATTTTTCTATAAAATTAGAATATATTTCCAAAATTTCGTATGATTTCGTTGGTTAGTTTTGGTGCTATTCTTTGAAACAAATTAGTATATATCAGCTGATGATGAATGCTCTTAATATGCAGAATCGGTATTGGATGGTCATATTAATTTTTAGAATCTTAAAAAAGGACTAGGTACATTTAAAGCTTTTATTAGGTTTACCTGACCATTTCGTCCTATAAATGGTCCTAATACAATGTGGATCCTTTTACAAATCCGTATTTAGTTCCGGACTCAGTTGTGATTTCAGGGGTGCCTTTGGTATGACATTTATTTAAAGTAATAGATAAACAATATTAATGTAATACTTTTTTTCTGAAGTCAAGAGAATCGGAAAAAATGTTTTTTTTATATATTCAGTGTAAATCCAAAAATAATAATTTCCATTTTTCCGTTAAAAAAACGTCTATCGAAATAAAACATTTTCAAAAAATAATAAAGCATTTTTATTTATCTTATATAATACCCGTAAAATTCAGTCTTGACTGACTGACAAAGTTTGTAATAGGGCAAAATTGTTATACCTCGGACGAAGTCGCGGACGCAAGCTACCCGCTAAACTTGTTATATTACAAAAATATTGCATAATATTTTTTTAAAATAACTTTTACAACATTAGCAAATAAATATTGTGCAAATATTGTAACAGCCTTTTGTGCAATTACGAGACAACATTATTTGTGAAACTTTCTGAAAATACAGAAATAACATTATTTTCTTACAGAAAAATTATATACCTACCTAATAAAATTACAACGTTATTTTCATATTTGTGGCAAGGTTTTTTAATAATATTTCTATTTGTAAGTAAATGCAACATTTTATTGTTAGTTTGACCCAATATTTCCTTTCGCATATTTTATAAATATTTTTAAAACTTTATTATTTTAATTGCATATAATATTACAAAAAGTACTTCTATTTTATCAATTTCATATTTACCGCCTTTAATAAGACTTTCCGCTTCCCCGACCTCGAACTCTGATTGGTGTTTTACGTTATCCTGACGGAGACGGACGACTGCTTTATTTAACTAATAAATTCTTCCATGGAACATGGAACAGAAACCAAAAACCAAACGTCCATTTTGATTTTATGCGTTTACCAATGCAGCCCATTATTTTTCTCTGGCGGAAAATACATGAGTGCAGTGAGCAGAATTTATTTTGTTTTTTATCATATTGATTATAAACTCGAATATGAGTCTCTCGAAAAAAAGGTAAGTCAATCTTTTTTCCATTTTATTGTGTTGTTTGTTTCGGGGATCGACCACTCCGGTCTTAAAAATGGCGACTTTATTCAACGTTGAAAATTTCATTTCTGAACCGAAGTTAATAAGTAATAAAGTAATTATAGGTATTAGAATTTAATTGTGCTGAAAGTCCTAAATTTTTGCATTGGGATTATCACTTCGATGCCCTCAGAGCATAAATTTCATTTTTGTAGAACATTTTACAAAAAAAAAAGAAATGAAAAGCCACAAAAGTGTAAGGATTTAGATTCTGTATTTTCTAAAATAAATGCAATTGTTTTTCTAAAGAATTATGGTCAAATTAGGTATTTAAATATAACAAAAATACAATTTTTAAGAAACAAATTAAAATTTTATTGTAGAAACTACAGAAGTTAAATCCACATTTTCCGCGTTACTAAATTTTTATGCCCTCAGATCATGATAAATAATAAAATTTTGAGTTAAGTAAGTACTCTTTATTTACTTTTCTATGATTGTTGTGAAAAATCCTGACTAAGTTTAAAAGTTATACAGGGTGTCCGCATCCAGGGACTCCCTGGATGGGGTTAACTACCACAAATGGATCTACTTTTTAATTTTTCGACAAAAAGTTATTCGTAAAAACATTTTTGCTTTTAAAAAATGCGATTTATGTAAAAAAATAGTTTCTATATACAGGGAGGTCAAAAACTTCAAAAATATAAACTTGACCTAAGAGTAAAGTAAACTACCTTTATTTTTCATTTTAAAGAAAAACGACACTGGAAAAAGTTGCTTAGAACTTTTTCTGTTTTTAGGTCGATTTTATATTTAAAACTCGGTGTTTTTTTCAGATTTACAAGAATGTAAAATTGTTAACTTGAAGGAAGATAAGATTGAATTACTGGTGGAGATGGCAGTTGAAACTCAAGCTACATTAAAAATTATTTTAAATAAAATAAATTCTCTGGAAGAAAGAACTGCGACGACGCATAAAAGCGTTGAGCCTGTCGAGGATTTTTCAGGCATTCTTCCGCTAAAAAGTACTTATACAGGCTATGCTCAATATTGAAGAATCTTTACACACAAATTCGGAACTAATAATAAAGTTGGTGAGTTTTTCCACTTCCTTGCATTAATTATAGGTTAAAATACATTTTCCAGCAAAAACGAACAGAACGCCAGAAATTTCATAGTTTTTGCTTTGGGTAAGAAAATAATAACAATAAAATTTTCTTGCTCAAAATTTACAAAGTAAAATATAAAAGTAAAAAAAAAATAAATTGTCACACAAGTAAAAAAAATAAATTGCCCATTTTAAGGCAATGCTGGGGACAATGAAATTATTAAATCAGCTGTTTGCTTTCAGTTTAACAGACTGCCAGTTGGGTGGCGTTAACGCAAAGAACCACATAAGAAGAATGATGACTGTTGTTTTTATCAATTCGGTGGGGACTATAATTTCTTGAACGGGGCAAAACGATAATCTTAAAATAAAAGATTTTTGCAGCACTAACACAATGAGACGTAAGTTAATTAATATTTCATAAAAATATCCACACAGCATTAGAGTAATAAACTTTGATTTACTTCTGCTTAAACTGAAATTTAAAGAAAATCTTTGGCAGGAAAATGAAATATTTATGCAAAGTAAAAAGTACATTTTACATTTTAAATGTATTTAAAGTAATAAGCAGAATAAGTAGTTCAAACTAGTAGTCAAAACTATGCAAGTATTAAGTATTATACTTAAAATCAAGCATTTCAAGCACGAGTATTTAGTAAATACTTTTTAATATTTACAGTTTTTAATTTTTACTTACTTAGGTACATAAAATACCTACTTTAAAGTACTAAATGTACTTAATTAGTGTGTAAATACTTTAAGTATGCATTAAAGTAAAACGAACAATTTAAAGTATCTCAAATTTGGCATATATTCTCCACCTGTTAAATATTTCTAAATACTTAACGAACTCAAAAGTATTTAATGTGCAGTGACCCCCTAATTTCACCGTTGTGTTTATATTAAGCAAATAGCGATCGTTGAAGTGCTTGGCGTCTTAAAAATACTGGTTCAAATGTATGTAATTCTTTCTACATTCTTTATCAGTGACCACGTCTTAACTATGTTACCCCCATTTGTAAACGTTGCTTTTTATCCCCACATCCATCGTAACTAAAAATATTAATATTGAATGGCACACTTTTGCCATGTAGGTGACCTACTCGAGCTTAGTTGCCGATTTAAAGTCGTCTGTTATGTAGATGACATGTTTATGCCCTTATTGTTTTGTAATTATTTTAGGAGCTAGTCAGAAGCTATTTCCAGCACTGACTGACAAATAATTTGAGAAAGTTGTAGCTGAATGGTTACGATTCTCCAGACAAAGAAAAGAAAGGGAAAAAGAATAATTTTTCTGTTTGTGATTACTTATATCCATAAATATATTTTGCAAATTTAACGTTTGTTTAATATGAGGTTTTTGGTCTAAAAGTTTAAACTAATAACTAATATAAAAACAGAAAAAATATAGAACTTTATGTTTACAGTAAATTCAGTTGCTCCAAAAAGATTTGTGGCCTGCAGTTTTCTGGTAAAGGTAAACATTGGTGACTAACTTTTAATTTTTAATTAAAATTTTTTTTTGTTTATAATTTGCCTGCATGTTACAACTCTGAATCATATTTTATTTATGTGAAAAAGAGTGTGCCAATTAAATTTTTTATGTACAGGGATTTGGATTCAGAAATGCACTACAGCAGCAAATTTGATTTAAGAAAAATAGTCAATATGCAATGTCCAAAAATGTTGCACATATTTGAAAAAAGTAATAATTAGGTCACTATAGCTATTTACCTAACAAGTGCGGAAAATGAATTTTTCCGCACGAGTCTGCCGTTCACCGAACGACGCGTAGCGGAGTTCGGTGAAGCAGCCGAGTGCGGAAAAACATTTTCCGCAAGTGTTAGGTACAATAGTTTTTCTACGAGCGTGAGGAAAGTCAACAGAATTAATCAAAAGTTGAGATATTTTTATCTGATTATAAGTGCTTATAGTTTATTTAGAAACATATTTTATTAGATTGTTGATAAAGTAAACATAAAGTAAAATATTATTAACAATAATAGTTACATGTCAAAATCTAATACCTATTATTATTATTAATTTGATATATTGAGGTGGAAAATTATTTCCACACGGTGCGGAAAATTATTTCCACACGGTGCGGGAAAATTAATTTTCCACACTAAAATGTGTGTGGAAAATTCAATTTTCCGCCCGCTCGTAGAAAAAATATTTTTAACAAGATTTATTGATGTCAAAACGTTTGGAAAATTTATGAAAAATAACGCTGTCTAAATATTTTTTCTTTAGTTGCTGGCACCTTTAACCTGAAATACACGCTGAATCACATCCGCCGGTATGTCCTTAATTTTTCGGTGATTCGTTCTCTTGACTGATGGTGTATCTTAGCTAGCGGAATAATACACACATTTTCCTGGCGGTACCCCCACAAAAAGAAAGGTTAAATCTGGACCTTTTGAAGGCCAGTTGATTTCGCCCCTTTTAAATATAACCTTGTGATGTTACAGAGCAGTCTGAGAAATTTGGAAGAGCCAGCGTTGAGAGGGAAGACATTTAGACAATAAATCTTGTTAAAAATATTAAAGAATCCCAATTATTATTTTCAAATATGCACAATATTTCGGGACACGTAAATGGGATGGCGAATGCGCGAAAATGTTTCAGCTACAATATTAAAAAAATATTTAGCTCAAAAAAAAAGCTACATACTATCTACGTAAAAACATTTCGTACATGAGCTTAAGCAATATATTGTCAAAGTACCTTATGAAATATTACTTTCATTGAGATAAAAGTTATAGCAAAATAATATTGGAAAGATTACTTGTACACAATGTAAAAAAGACATAGATTTAAATGTTTTATTAATCGGGCCCATACGTGCTCGTATGGGCCCGATGGTGTAACTTCTTTTTTGTTAAGGGCTTGTGTGTGTACTCTGAGTAAACCCCTACTTCATTTATTTTCTTTATCACTACAAACAGGTGTTTTTCCAGATTACTGGAAAACAAGCTTTATCACCCCAATATTTAAAGCTGGAAATCGAGCTGATGTACAAAATTACCGCGGAGTGTCGATATGCTCAGCCATACCGAAACTTTTTGACTCCTTAGCATGCAATGTACTTGCTTCAGAGCTTGCAAACACATTATTATACCTGAATAGCACGGGTTTACTGAGGGTAGATCCACGACTACCAATCTACTTGTGTATGAGAATTACTTGTTGAACGCCTTTGAGAACCGACTTCAGGTTGATAGTATTTATACTGATTTTTCCAAGGCGTTCGACAAGGTTAGCCATACAGTTTTGGTGGCTAGGCTAAAAGCACTGGGTTTTGGTGATATCTTGGTGGCGTGGTTCGCAAGCTTTTTGAAAGATCGTTTTCAGTTTGTGTGTATTTACAACATTTTGTCAGTTGGAATGAGGGTGGCATCGGGGGTGCCGCAAGGATTCCACTGTGCCCCCTTATTGTTTAATTTATTTATAAATGATATTGGCAAGGCGATTGTTAATTCAAAATTTTTATTTGCTGACGATCTAAAACTGTTCGGAAGGGTTTCGGAACCATCGGACTGCATGTTAATACAAAGTGATCTGGATAGTCTGAGTGTTTGGTGCCAAAACAATGGACTTCAGTTGAATATTGAGAAGTGTTTCTCTATATCTTTTTCACGAAAAGCAGTGTTTATAAGAAATATTTACGTCTTAGGTGATCGAGCACTAATTTTAAAGGTTCAGTTAAGGATCTTGACGTGATTCTGGACTCCAGGCTGCTATAAATGCCCTTAAATTGTTGTATTGCTCCCTTGTCAGATCTTTGATGGAGCATGCATCTGTGGTATGGTCTCCATATCATCAGGTACATATAGCCGATCTGGAGGGAATTAAAAAAAAATGTGCGTGTTGTTGCCTGGTGTTTTAATATTGATGTTCATACCGATGCACAAAACCCATATTAAATTAATTATGGAATCCAGGAGAGCGCAGTCTTCCATTTGCTTTTTCTATAAATTATTGATGGGAAGTATTACTTAATTGTGAACGTTTGCTAAATTTAATTCACCTTTCAACCACGCGTCGAACTAGAAATAATGAACTTTTCTACATTCCCACCAGTAGCACAAACTACGCCATGCACAACCCTCTCACCCTTATATGTAGACTGTACAATGAATATGATCTCGATCCATTTAAATTTAAATTTTTTAAGTTTAAAAAACATATTTCTAGAATTTTGTATCCAAATTAGGGATATTTATGTGATATAATTATGTTACCGCCACATAAGAATATTTTATTATTGTTGTAAAAAATTGTAAAAATGGAGTTTTCGTATGAATAAATATACAGAAAAAAAGCTATCCACGCGCTTGTACCATGGTCGATCCTGCGTCGCGCAGAATCGTTTGCGGTCCCACTCGCAAAATAATAAATAACTTAAGAATATTTTTTATACACTTTTTATTAGTTTAATGCCTTTATTTTCTCAAAATAACACCACAACTTAAAATTATGCCTCACGCCACGTTGAGCTCTCTCTCGGAAGTTCGGAAGTACCGCTCCCTCCTCTCTGGTTCGCCCGTTCACCGTCAGAGGGATCAACGCTGCCATTCCTACGCCCAGTCCGCCGTTGCCACCTTGTCGCCAGATTCTTCACCTTTTACGGTCGGCCATCCTGCAAAAATTAATGCCTTCATTAATATAAATCAACTTTCTAAGAGATCAATCAGATCTTGTCGATCCGTGATCTCGCCATCACTATCAGTGTCGCTTGCGCCACTGTCACAATCCCCAGATGTAGTACTACAGTAACGCCTCAAGGAATCAATCGCCACAACCGCCCTGAAGGTTTTATACCCTCTTACGCCTTTAACAGCTGTTATAACATACATGTCATGACCCAACACTTTTGCTATACGATAGGGGCCATCGTATTTATTAATCATTTTTCGATTAACCCCTTTTTCGCCTGAACATGTGCCCGCCTTTCGCCATAGCACTAAATCACCTTATAGGTATTGGTTGCAACCTTTCGCTTTCGATCGTATCGAGCTTTCATAGCTCTATACTCGCCTTGGTCAAGTTTTCACTCGCCTTAGTACGCCGTTGGAGCAAGGCCTCCGTTATTGCCTCAAAGGTGTCCGTATCGCCTTGTGCTAAGTTCGCCTCTTGCATATCGCCAGTCAGCTCCACTTGTTTGAGTAAACATCAGTTGTGCCGGAGAGAAGCCAGAACTTTGATTCACCGTTTGATTCATACCCCAATACAATTTCTGGAAGCTTCTCATCCCAAGTCACCTCAGATGCTGCACTTGCTTCAATTGCATTCAGCAAAGTGCGGTTCTGTCGCTCCACTTGACCATTCGCCCTGGGTGTTGCAATTGCATTCAGCACATGCTTAACACCTTTTTCCGCCACATAATTAGCGAACTCTTTGCTAGCAAACGCCAGTCCTCGATCGGAAATAATACGACTTGGATATCCAAATTCGCCAAACACCTCTCTCAATTTTTGAATAGCCTCAGAAGACCGTAAAGTCCTCGTTGGCTTCGCCAAAATGTATTTAGTAAAAGCATCTACCACCATGAGCACATATTGTTTCCCTTTTAAAATTTTGGAGAACGGGCCAACATGATCAATATGTACCGTGTGAAATGGTATCGCCACCTTTTCCATAGGGTGCAGTAATCCTGCTGCCCGTCCATGGTAGCCTTTTCCAAAAGCACACAGCTAATGCACGCCTGCACATACTTTTTGATAAATCGCCCCATTTTAGGAAACCAATAAGTTTGTTTTACCACATGCAAACATTGTTCAACGCCTGGATGACCAATGTCATAATGATGTCTGCGCGCCAAATTAAATCTCGCCATTGATGGAACATACAATCTATCGCCCAGTAAAGTTTTTCTATATAATCGCCCATTTACTACCTTATACACCTGTTTCACGCCTTTATCCGCTGTTCCTGCAGTCAAGGCAGTTACAATCAAAAACCAATTTCCCTCTTCCATAGTGACCATACATAGATTTGCCGGGTTTCTACTTAAAGCATCAACATGTTGCATCTTTGCGTTAGGTCTATACTCAATTTACATGTCATGCTCCTGTAGCAACATCCACCATAGAGCTACTCTAGGTACCAGATCTCTATTCAGCGGGGTCGCCCTTACTGCCGAACAGTTCGTTACCACCTTAAAGTGTACTCCAATTAAATACATCCTAAAACGCTTTGTCGCCTCCACTAACGTCAAAGTTTCAAGTTCATAGCTCTGCCACGCCTGCTCTGCTATTGTAGTAGCTCTGCTATAGTAGAAAACTGGTTGTAAGGCCTCATTCTCCTGTTGTTGCAGTAAAATTCCTGCCACGCCCTATTTACTCTCATCAGTATGTACTTCAATAATCGCCTTACTGTCATACAACGCCAAAACTGGTCTTTCCGACAGCAAACATTTAAGTTTGTCAAAAGCCGCCTGCTCAGTCGCCTCCCAGCGCCATGAGATGTCCTTCTTAGTTAAATTTGTCAAAGGTCTAGCGATTATTGCAAATCCTTTCACAAATTTCCTAAAATAACTCGCCAAACCTACAAACTGTCTTACTCCATATACGGTAGTAGGCGTAGGAAACTGTTTTATCGCCTGTACTTTCCTTTCGCCTGGTCGTATACCTGCAGCACTTATTTCATGCCCCAAATATTCTAACTTCGCCTCTAAAAACCTGCAGTGGGACTCTGCGTCGTTATAGTAATCTACTATAGCTTTCTACTATAGAAATCTATTAGCGTTTTCTACTATCGTCAAATGTGCAACTCTGTTTAGTTGTCGACAATGATCGGGTATCTTCGGAACTCGCCAAAGGGTAACTGTCTGAGCTAAAAACATTGCGGAAATTCTAGGGATTTTTAATTTTATAACTAGAAGTTTTGGACAGAAGAAAAAGTTTGGTTATATTTATGTTCAAAAGCATAGTAGAGTTGGGAGATATAGTGATTTTTCGATATCTGTTAGAACAGAGATGGTGATTTAAGAATAGCCGTTATTTTTAACGGTGATTTTTCACTACAGCGATTTTTATTTTTAAGGCGAAAAGGAGCAGCATAGTTGCTTTTACAAGACTGATATTCGATATAAATATTGAATAATGCAGCTACAATTGGAAGTAAAATTATAAGTTGATTTGGTTAGTGAGTTATTAGGGTAAAAATAGTATTTTTTCGAAACGCCCAGTGCCAGAAGCGTAGCGAATATTAATCGAAAATGGCCTTTATTCTTGATTTTTGCGCTAGATTAAGTTAAAAATATTACATTTTTTCCGAAATTAGAATTATAATGCTTTTGGTAATTTTGAGTATAGGTATACCTGAAAATGTTTTTATGACGCTGAATTTAAATACGACAATAAATTAATAAAATTATAATCTCTTAGATACTTTTCAGATTTGAAATTAACCATCTAAAACCAACTAAAACATTCCCTTTTATATCTAGCTATGTCCTGCAGTGGGACTCTGCGTCGTTATAGAAAACTACTATTGCTTTCTACTATAGAAATCTATTCGCGTTTTCTACTAAAGAAAATTTGCAACTCTATTTAATTGTAGACTAATGATCGGGTATCTTCGGAAGTCGCCAAAGGGATAACTATCGGAGCTAAAAACATTTGCGAAAATTCTAGGGATTTTAAATTTTATAACTAGAAGTTTTGGATAGAAAGAAAAGTTTGGTTATATTTAATGTTCAAGGTTCATGTTCAAAAGTATTTTACCCTTTACCTAAGTTCAATTTTTTCATTTTTTCCATGTGCCATCCAAAGCCCTTCTAGAACTAGTAACACCTAAGTATAGCTTATACAATAACACAGCTACCTAAGTAAGTTAAACAGGGGCGCACCCAGGATTTTGTCTCAGTAGTAGTTTGTAGGAGTGTTTCAGGGATCACGCGATTTGGTGGATTTTTTCAATTATTAGTGCACTTTTTTAATTTTTGTGTGTCTAGGATGTTAGTGTAGGGGAACTGCCCCCCCCCCCCCCCTGGGTACGCCGCTGAAGTTAAACACCGCAACGCAAGTCGCAACGTCATCAGCCGAGAACTTACTGCCCCTGTCGACTGTTGACGTTACGGTGTTGTAACTTAAAGAAGGTCCTCACCTCACGGGCAGAAGAAGCGGAACAGCGGACAGGAACTTCGTTTGTTAAACATGGCAGAATTCAACTAATCATATAACGAAGTGCCTCTCCGCTGTTCCGCTTCCTCCGCCCGTGAGGACCCACTTTTACGGCGTTACTAGTTCTAGCATCTTTGGCAATTTATTTGGATATTTTTATTTCTGGATGAGATTCAGCGAAGTTGATCAAATAAAGCCAGTGTTCACTTCTTACGCGCATTTTACTACAAAGATACTTTTTGTTTGTTGCTTATTTAAAACTATTTAGTAAAAAATGTATGTATTTCGATCTCAAAATTTTCAACTGAGTAATTTGTATCCAAATTATAAGCAAAGTGCATAAAAGCAAAGTAAGGAGCTTTTACTGGTCCTTTTTATTTTTTATAAGCTCTGCACTTAGGACAATTTGTGGTTATACCTAATGCCAGAGTGAAAATGCACAAAATTTTGAGACTCAGACTCATTAGGAATAATCTTAAACAGAAAAAGCAATAGTTCAAACATATGACCTAAAGCTTTCGTTAACCGAACACCGAACCGGCAGTGCTCTGATCCAAAAACATGTAAACAACTTAATCCATAACCTCACAAAACCGATAACTACAGCATTGGCGATGTCGTTTCAAGACGACAAGATGGCTGTCACATAATCGACTTCGAACCATACGCAGAGTACGAAACGATCGTTCCGTTTCTACAAATAGAATTCTATGACATCGTGGAGTCCCACTGCAGCGTTAGCGATGTCGCTTTCGTTTCAAGACGACAATATGGCTGCCACATAATCGACTTCGAAACCTACGCGGAGTACGAAACGATCGCTTTGTTTCTACAAATAGAATTCTACGACATCGCGGAGTCCCACTGCTGCACTTTGATAAGTTCAATTTTAACCTCGCCTTCGCCACCATATCAAGAACACGTTCAAGCAAGAGTAAACCCTCTCGCAGTGTCGCCGTCGGCAGCAGAACATCATCCATATCCGCCAACACAAGATCATTCTGCAACATTTTGTTCACCACTCATTGAAATACCGCCGGTGCATCCGCCAAACCAAATGGTACACGTAGATACTCGTAGTGGCCGTCGGGAGTCACAAACGCCGTCTTTGGTATGGAATCTTTGTGCATTGGTACCTGATGATACCCCTGCGCCAAATCAAGGGTAGCGTAAAAGCATTTTCCCGTTAATTTATTTAACTGATCCTCTACCAAAGGCATAGGACTACGATCCTTGTTAGTCACAGCATTTAGCGCCCTGTAGTCCACACACTTGCGAACATCGCCATTCTTTTTAGGTATCAACACAATGGGACTAGCATACTCCGATTCACTTTCTCTTATAACGCCACTTTGTAACAGACAATTCATCTTATCTCTCACTACCGCCCTTTCATGCACTGATAACCTATAAGGTCGATACACCACTGGCCGGTCACTTTCAACTCTAATTTTCATTTCGCCTGGCGTAGTAAGACCTAGATCAGTATCGCTACTTGAGAAACACCCTCTCATTTTTGACAGTAAATGGAGCAATCGCCGCCTATCATGCGCACCTATGTCACCTACATGCACACATGTCAAATCAAACATACTACTTTCGCCATTATCGTCGTTTAAATCTGTACTCACCGTAACTTTTTGTACCTTGACAGTTGGACCTAGCATCGTCGCCCTTGCCATCACCTGCCCAGCTCGCCATTGTACTGGTTGGGTGCCACAATTTGTCACTGTCAGCACGCCAGCTGATCCGCCTTCCGAGATGTGGTTTCCGATGCCACTAGCGCTCCGTTGCACTCGAATCGCCTTGCAGGTACCCAGCATTTCTCGCCAACATGCATATCTTCCACCACCACCTCCACTTTGGTCTCTTCGCCTGGGGCTACCATAGCATGCTGTAGTGGAAGCACCCAATGTGTGATTTTCGCTTCGACATCATCTTCATTCAAAGTTATCAGCTGGATGAAGTCTTCCGCCTTTTCGATAGGCTGCGCCTCGCCACCCTGCACTGTGAGTTTGACGCCAGGGGTCGCTAACGCCGGTTGCCCTAAAAGAGGAGCAGCGCCAGCAAGGTCACCTTAGATGAGGGAAAGAGAGAGGATACCGCGCATGCCATTAAACCAATGAGCAGAAACTGTTAGGCTTTTCGAGCGGCGGCCATTGTTTATGTGGCAAACAAACAAAACGCATCGAAAGTTTATTTTGCGAATTTATATCAGTAAAGTGAAGGTGAGAAGTGAAGTATATTAAATTTCATCATGGTGAACTGTTCAGCATATTGTTGTAAAAGTCGAAGTGAGAAGAAAGAGCCTGGAATATCATTTCACAGGTAAAAACTAATAGAGATGCTTTTGTCCCTTTTAGTTTATGTTTAAATTTTGGATATAAAGCCTAGTCTTTGAGTTATTTCTTTATAATATGTTAAAGTATGATCAAAAATGTAACAATAGGCAAAATTTTATCTAAGTATTTAGTTACTTTTACTAAGAATTATGTATTTAAACTCAGGTTCTTTGGTGAAACACGCCTTGTGTTCATAGGCGTACCTAATGTACTGTTATAAAATTATAAATTTTCTTTGAAAGAAATTTTAAATATTTTAAAATGTGTAAAAGAATACATGTTTCGTTGTAAAAAAGGGTAACTAAAGAAAAATAAAAGAGGGAACAAAAGGACGAGTAGTACCTACCTACTTAAGTAATTAACTTTTTCTTTCAGTTTTCCTAGAGAGTGAGAGCAATGCAAAAAGTGGATAGAAAACATGAAAGTAGATGATTGGATGCCCTCAAACATGATCGCCTTTGTTCAAAACACTTTGAAAAGCATTGGTTCTACAAAAGTAACTCGCAGTCAAGAGTTCGTTTACTGAATGAAGAAGCAGTTCCAACATTATTTTCTGAGCTTCCACACTATCTGCAGTCAAAGAAGGTATTTTTAGTTGTAAAGTATAAAAGCTTTTTTAAAAAAAAATATTTTTTTCATTTAGTTGAAGTAAAACTGTTTGTTTTTGTAGACAAGAAAGAGAGCATGTAGTCCACAACCAGGCCCTTCAAATGAGCCTACATTGCCTGTAGCAGATCCTGAAGCCACGAACAATGGCATTAAGAAAACAGCTTTTCCGTGAGGTTGCTAAAAGCAAAGCAAAAACCAGAAAAATTCGGGTATTAACTCAGTCTTTAAAAAGATATAAAAAAAAGTTGTTTCTTTAAAGCAAATGGTACAAACTTTACAAAAAAATAATTTATTAGATAATGAAAAAGCAATGCTATTAGGGAATATAACATCTGTAACTAAAGAAATGTTACAAAGAAAAATTGGGAAAAAAAGAACATATTCGCCAGAATTACGGAAATTTGCTCTCACTTTAAATTTTTTTTCTCCCAAGGCATACAATTATGTAAGAAGTGTTTTTGATATTTGCTTACCACACTGTAGTACACTAGGGAAATGGTTGCAAAATATTAATGCTGCCCCAGGCTTCACATTTACTGTATTACTTATGTTTATATTTGCGTTTTCTGTATACTTATATATTATAATTATTATCCTTTAATTACTTTTGATGCTGTAAAATAGTTTGTCTTTTATGTTTGTATGTAGTTTTACATTTTTTGTGTTTAACAAAATGACAAGTACTTAATTTATTTAAAATTAATAAAAATTTGTTTTGCATTTGTGTTTCTTATTATATTAAGCTAAACCAGATTTTTCACAAACAACCAAAAAAAAACTATATCTGAAAAAAAACCTATTTAACCATGTAAATGTTTTTCATTTCTGGTTCTATAAGTCAACAACTTGAAAGTATCCATAACAAAAACATACTATTAGTTTAAACTAAAATGTAACTTTTAGGTTGCAATAAAACTGCCATCGTCATTAAAACAACTGTATTTTTAATAAATTATATCAATATGACCGTATTTAAAATCCTCGTTTACTCCTTTTGCGCGATACGCCACTGGAGAGACCTTGCTGTTTTGGCCGGCCATGATATATGTGGCAGTCGGTAACAGGCAGGCAGGCATCGTTACGCGTCCTCTCTCTTTCCCTTGTCTAAGAAAGTCACTCGGCGATTAACGCCATTACAGTTAGAGGGACACCATCCACAGTGACTGTTAGCGCCGTCTCGCCCCTCACTGTGCATAGCGCCCTGCCAAATCCTTTCAGAATTACGGAAGATAGTCTAATTTTGAGGTCGCCGAGTTATGACATTTCTCTCACTGCCCGTGTCTATATACGCCCTCAAACGCCTACCATCCTCCATAATTGCCGATTTCTTATAAGTGTTGTCACACACTTCAACGGTTCTTACCTGCGCCCGCCGTTTTGTGAACGTATGGCCACCAGCTGAAGAACCAGCCGCCTTTGGTCCACGTCGCCTGTCAGGACACGAGTAGTGGTCATGTCCCGGTTGCCTGCACCGGATACATCGCTCCACTCTTGGGTTCGGGCAATCCCTGCTCAGATGACTGCCTATCTGCTGGCAGTTATAGTACCGAACACCTGTCTCTTCCACCGGTCGCCTTGTTATTTTCTGGGTAGCACCCCACTCCCTTGTTCGCCTGAGTTACGTCTTTTGTCCCCTGTTTGCTTCTGATACCTGTCAAATGAAGACAGAAACCCAGTATACAGCTCGCCAGGAGAACTGCATTTGAACGGCCTTGCATTCCGCTGCAGTTCCCTAGGGAGACCTTTAATCACACATGAAATCGCCTTTTCGCCTGTAATTTCACACCTTGCTAGCTTTGACATTTTATCATGGTAGTAAGAGTCATGGACTCGCCTTCCATTTTAACACGCGCTAGCATTTCAAGGAGTAACTCAACATAATCGTGCTGTCTTGGAAACGCCTGTGTAATCGCCACTTTCCACTCGCCCCATGTTTGGTCATATCGATCGAGCCTATTGTACCATTCTTTCCGCCTGTTACCTGCTCCATCGCTTTAGCAGTCTCTCTCGCCACAATTTCTTGAATGCTTTTTGCTAATCCGCCTTCCAACAGCTTCGCTATTAAATTCGCCTCTGCAGCCGAACTCTATAACAAAAAAAGCGAGGATGATCGCTTTCCACCAAAGAAAATAAAACGGTATGAGAAAAGACGGAACAGTGTATTTCCGTTGCAACACTGTTTATTGACAAAACAGCTAACCTCTTTACCGACTGAGAAGACTTGGCGCTGGAAACCCAATCATAAATTTTTAAAAAATTCTGAATGCATTTTCCGCGCCAAGTTTTCTCAATCGGTAAAGAGGTTAGCTGTTTTGTCAATAAACAGTGTTGCAACGGAAATACACTGTTCCGTTTTTTCTCATACCGTTTTATTTTCTTTGGTGGAAAGCGATCATCGTCGCTTTTTTTGTTACAGAGTTTGGCTGCTCCAATATTTGATGGCAAAATAAAAGAGAAAAACTAAACCTGAATCGATTTTAAATCTACAAGCAATAATTCTGAATAAGAGAACTGAAAAGAATCATGCAGTAAAATAATAGCAGGTAACGTGGCACGTGGCCTACAATTAAATTTGGGTAATTATGTGCATCGTGTTTTGATTTAAAAAAAAATGATCTGCTCAAAGTTCTATTTTCATACACAACCTCAACATTATAACATTTAATTTTTGTCGCAAAGAATTATAATATATTTTTATTGCCGAATTATAATATTGATATAGGTAGCGCCACCTTTGGGTTCGGTTTCTGGGCGCACTTCTGATCTAGGTAGTTTCTAACTGATTAAGGGCGTGTACCGTTGTCAACTTCGGTTACGTTTTTGTGTCCCGTAAGTATTGGTAATCTGAAAAGTTGGCAGATTGGAAACGCAATATCTGTCATTAATGTCACCGAAGAAACCGAGCGGTTAACCAGGTTTGACAACGGTACACAGCCAAACTTAGACTAGGGATGCTGAAAAAATATCGATATATCAAATAAATGATATTTTTTGTTCGATATATCGATATTTTTAGACGATATTTTTTAAACCGATATATCGGAATATCGATATTAAAATCTTACTATCGGATCCGATATTTTTCGCCAGCTTTAGTAGCTAGATGGTGAAAAGCAAGAGGCCATCGCAAGATAAGAAGAAGAAATTTACTGGTAATTCGGACAATTTACAATACGGATTTCTGGCTGGACGTTGCTAGCCGACGAGACGCCATTGTATTTTAGAAGAGAAGATTTACGAATTTCGGTTCGTTTATATATAATAAGTGTATGGTTCGTTTAGACTGTTTGTTGGACGCCATTTTGCAACGCTCCAACGCCGCAAGCCAGTGTTGCCAATCGGCGGACTTTAGTTCGATTTTCGGACATTTTTTGAAGCTATGGACTATTTCGCACTTTTTTTCATGGTTTTTTTTCTCCCTATATTTCCTAATAAGGCCTTAACAATACTTCACCTTAATTTTTTTTTCAATAAAATAAATTTTTCATTATTATTAAGTCTATATGTGCGTTTATTAGAAATAAACCATTTTTGGTAAAGTTTTATCATGCTGTAATATGCTAAATATACAATATTTGACTAAATTTTTGCAATTAAAATTGTTTACAATTTTTTTATTGTTTGGATTTGCCGTTATATACCGCCTCATTGAAAACTTGATGATAATTTAGTTAAAAATTTGATACAGTTTTAGTGTATCTAAAATGGACAGTTTTTGTGAGAACGAAATATCGATATATCGAAATATCGATATTTTTTACCGATATATCGAATACCCGATATAATATATTTTTAAAATAACGATATAATAAATATCGATATTTTTTTCCGATATCAACATCCCTACCTTAGACAAGGGAAAGAGAGTGGACGCGCAGCGATGCCTGCCTGCCTGTTACCGACTGCCACATAAATCATGGCCGGCCAAAACAGCAAGGTCTCTCCAGTGGCGCATCGCGCAAAAGGAGTAAACGAGGATTTTAAATACGGTCATCTTGATATAATTTATTAAAAATAAAGTTGTTTTAATGACGATGGCAGTTTTATTGCAACCTAAAAGTTACATTTTAGTTTAAACTAATAGTATATGTTTTTACTACTTTCAAGTTGTTGACTTATAGAACCAGAAATTAACTGTATAAAATAAGAATTAGTTAAAAAACATTTACATGGTTAAATAGGTTTTTTTTCAGATATTGATTATTTTTCGTTGTTTGTGAAAAATCTGGTTTAGCTTAATATAATAAGAAACACAAATGCAAAACACATTTTTATTAATTTTAAATAAATTAAGTACTTGTCATTTTGTTAAATACAAAAAATGTAAAACTACATACAAACATAAAAGACAAACTATTTTACAGCATCAAAAGTAATTAAAGGATAATAATTATAATATATAAGTATACAGAAAACGCAAATATAAACATAAGTAATACAGTAAATGTGAAGCCTGGGGCAGCATTAATATTTTGCAACCATTTCCCTAGTGTACTACAGTGTGGTAAGCAAATATCAAAAACATTTCTTACATAATTGTATGCCTTGGGAGAAAAAAAAATTTAAAGTGAGAGCAAATTTCCGTAATTCTGGCGAATATGTTCTTTTTTTCCCAATTTTTCTTTGTAACATTTCTTTAGTTACAGATGTTATATTCCCTAATAGCATTGCTTTTTCATTATCTAATAAATTATTTTTTTGTAAAGTTTGTACCATTTGCTTTAAAGAAACAACTTTTTTTTATATCTTTTTAAAGACTGAGTTAATACCCGAATTTTTCTGGTTTTTGCTTTGCTTTTAGCAACCTCACGGAAAAGCTGTTTTCTTATAATGACTTCTTTCGTGGCTTCAGGATCTGCTACAGGCAATGTAGGCTCATTTGAAGGGCCTGGTTGTGGACTACATGCTCTCTTTCTTGTCTACAAAAACAAAAAGTTTTACTTCAACTAAATGAAAAAAATATTTTTTTTAAAAAAAGCTTTTATACTTTACAACTAAAAATACCTTCTTTGACTGCAGATAGTGTGGAAGCTCAGAAAATAATGTTGGAACTGCTTCTTCATTCAGTAAACGAACTCTTGACTGCGAGTTACTTTTGTAGAACCAATGCTTTTCAAAGTGTTTTGAGCAAAGGCGATCATGTTTTGAGGGCATCCAATCATCTACTTTCATGTTTTCTATCCACTTTTTGCATTGCTCTCACTCTCTAGGAAAACTGAAAGAAAAAGTTAATTACTTAAGTAGGTAGGTACTACTCGTCCTTTTTTTCCCTCTTTTATTTTTCTTTAGTTACCCTTTTTTACAACGAAACATGTATTCTTTTACACATTTTAAAATATTTAAAATTTCTTTCAAAGAAAATTTATACTTAATTTTATAACAGTACATTAGGTACGCCTATGAACACAAGGCGTGTTTCACCAAAGAACCTGAGTTTAAATACATAATTCTGACTAAAAGTAACTAAATACTTAGATAAAATTTTGCCTATTGTTACATTTTTGATCATACTTTAACATATTATAAAGAAATAACTCAAAGACTAGGCTTTATATCCAAAATTTAAACATAAACTAAAAGGGACAAAAGCATCTCTATTAGTTTTTACCTGTGAAATCATATTCCAGGCTCTTTCTTCTCACTTCGACTTTTACAACAATATGCTGAACAGTTCACCATAATGAAATTTAATATACTTCACTTCTCACCTTCACTTTACTGATAAATTCGCAAAATAAACTTTCGATGCGTTTTGTTTGTTTGCCACATAAACAATGGCCGCCGCTCGAAAAGCGTAACAGTTTCTGCTCATTGGTTTAATGGCATGCGCGGTATCCTCTCTCTTCCCTCATCTAAGGATTAAACGGTTTGAGTTTACGTGTGTGTTTCTAGAGATCGCCGCGACCTTTTCATTTAAACGGTATAGCCAACTCATGTTTAAGGTTCTACCTTGTTCGAGTACTGCGCGCGACGGTGTCGTAGGGACGTGCGATTAGATCGACGCAGAGGGTGTCGATACTAATTTGGCTGTTTTATTTTCGCATAGCGGACGATATGTTACGAAATTATAAGCGGGACGGGGCGCGATATGATTCTTTTGTACCTAGTTTTGACACCCGACCGTTTGACGTGTTAAGGGGTTAGTTTTCGTCGCTGTCGATACTTGACGGTATCGACTAGCGTTGTTCGTATAGATACTATTCTGCACCGCTCTATAGCGTGACGACGAGGGAGAAAAAAATGAATGAATTTTGGATTCGTTGGGGTACTGAAAACCGCGATCATTTCCACCTTGCTGCTGGCTGAAGTCGGGAGGGGTGCAACCCTTTCAGCCCTGCTGGGCTCATAAGGATTTGGGGTTGTGACCCCGAATTTTTCTTCCGGGTTTTGTTTGGCAATTGGTGCCGTTTGGTTGTTTGATACCGTTTTTGTTTGGCTTTGAATGCCGTTACCTTATTCCGGAAGAATCCCATTTTCATGGATCTAAGCCGTAGATGTTAGCAGTTACACGTGTAGACCCGACATTACAGCTTAAGGTAAGCTATTTTTTTTTACCTCGCTAAGAACTTTAAAGTACCAAATCTTGCGTTCAATTTTACATCTAGTTTTGCATCATTTTCGTTCATATCCTTTTGATTAATTTTTTTTAAGACATCCGCGTTTTTGATCAGTTTCTTTATAATTAAACATTTTCTTTTAATACAAGTAGATCGCTATATTTCGTGGCAATTAATTAATTATGTACAGATGGGTTTTTTATTATTAAGAATTCGATGGGCTGATATTCGCCCTTCACGTAGGTCAAATTCTTGTCAGTTTTTTTAATACGGGTTTTTTTTGTCAGCTATCTTAGCTCGATTTACTGTATTCTTTTGGTAAAGTTGGTTAAAACTGTATAGGGTGACCCAAGGTTAAAATTTTATTTTGATATTTTGCAAGCAGAACCATGGTGGATCAGTCATTGCTGTATGTCCGTGAATTTGAATTTAATGATGTATTATTTTTATCAACTAATTATGTTAATAACCAACAGCCAGGTTGTTAAAACTAATATCTTGTGTTTTGGAATATCCTCTGATAGCGCTAGAGACCGGCCATTTAAATGTTTTAAATTTTTGGCTGTCAGTGGGTTTGTAGTTTAGTAATTTGAGTATATATTTTAAATTTCTGATAGTCAGTAGTAGTAATTTTCACATCTCTCTTATTCTTTTCTTCTTGTGTTAACTAGTTTATAATTAATATTGCGTACGACATTGACACGGCTGATCCTTAATTATGATATTTGGTCATTCTTGGGTTACGCTTACAGATACCTACTGTATGTTTCATTTATATTCATAAATATTAAGCTACGTTGTTATATTTTGATGTATACGTTTAGTAATAGTAATACGGAAATTTTCTTTCTTTCTTTTGATGGTTTGTATGTAACTTTCTAAATTTTATAACATTGTATTTTGCGGCTATAACTTTTCTTTGGTCTAATTTAAGCGATTACCTAACTATTTTGGTTATTTTGTCACCAGTGTATGATTTAATTGTTTAATATTTTTGTATCTGCATTACTTATGTAAATATAATTAGTTCATAATGAATAATTTTCTGTGCACAGTAGCGTACAACGGCTACGCTTATGTAAATTTTATCTTAACTTGTTTTTGGCAACTAATTGGCTTCGATAATGCCTGTTTATTTTTTTTTTGAACCTGATGTCTCTGTTTAATTTAAAATATTTTCTTTCGTTTTACTTTTTCGATATAAATTAATAATTGCTTAAGGCCTTCCGCCTGTAACAGTTTTTTTTTGTTATTTAAATTTAAAATGTTTGAAATTATATTTGCATAGCACCTGAATTTTACCTTGCCTTGACGCATGCCTTTTGTTTTATTAGGGTCTTTCTTTTGGGTGGAGATGCCATCTTTCTTTCTTTTGGGTGGAGATGCCATCTTCCTTTCTTTTGGGTGGAGATGCTATCTTTCTTTCTTTTGGGTGGAGATGCCATCTTTCTTTCTTGTTGGTGGAGATACCAATATTTTTTTTTACTGGGGGACACCGCTACCCCACAACTTCTTTTTGGCTGGGAGACAGACCCCAGTCTTTCACCGGCAGTTCTTTTGTGTCACTGGTAGCTGCATGGGCCGTTACAGCCTAGAACCAGGACATAGTCATCAGGGGCGACACCCCTTCAGGCAACTTTAAATTTTTTTTCTTATTATTAAGTTGATTGTAACCGTATAATATATATGCATATTTTTTTTTATTGCGCTTAATGACGAATCAATTTGAACTTTTATCTTTTTCCTTTTATTTCCCCCTCAGGGTTTGAGAACAAAAATTGCAAAACTGGTCACGCGACCAACAAGTTATTTTTTTTGTAAATAAATTGTAAATTTGTTTTAAGGGTAGTGTTTTATTTGCCTCACCAGACAACGCAGTTTCCAGTTAGTTTCTCTTTTAATATGGTATCTTTAGTTTCGGAGTGAGTTGAAAGCGAGATCCCAACACTATCCAGGAGGGTTTCTGTTTTTAACCCGGCATTAAACCACCCCTCTCTCCGGCATTGGAGCTATAGTTCGTACAAATTAAAAACCGATGCACGTCATCAAACACGTGTTTAAGTTTTAGAGGACACTGTTGCCAGATTGTTATAAATTTATCGAATATTGAGAAATAATTTACCTAGCGCATGGATGGATTTTGTTTGAAATATTTATTCATTTATTTTTTGTTAAATGACATAGTTTAACATTAAAAAGATGTAGAATAATTTAAAAAGTTCATATCGTTGTAAAATACATTGATTAGTGTATAAATATGCAAGCACAAAAAAGAGTACGAAAAATGATATGTAAAACTGGTCACAGACCCAAGGACATGTAGGCGTGCATCAACGCACGTTCATCAATGCCCGTGTGTAAGTATGAAATGACAAACTTTTTTTATCGTGCGTGCCACATTCATACCATACACGGGCGTTGATGCAAGCACTTTGATGCACTCATACACCTCTCTGTGTCTATGGCCAGCTTAAGTAAAGATATCTTTTAATGGGAGAAAAAAATGGTAGGAAAAAAGTACACTGAATTTTATTAGTTTTTTAAATATATTAAAGAATAAAAAACTTTCACAAGCATCATTCAGTTTTTTTTATGTTCTGACAAGACCGAAGTCTAAGTACTATGTACCGTGGGTGTACTGGGGAAATCCCACTCACACATCCAGAGGTGGAAACATCCGTACGGACTTCACCAGCCCTTTAAGAGGATGTGTGGGGTGGTACCACCTCGGTCGACGAAGAAATCCTCTACCACCTTTCTAACACATGTACAAATATTGTAGTGCAGTTCTTTGTACTGTCGCACAATTGTCTCGTCAGGGATGCCTAGTACGCTAGGTACCGATTGGACAAAAGACAGACAGCGCGTCTGTCTTTGTCATGGGTGGACCCACCACCTTGTTACCCCACTAGCCAGAAATTGCTAGCGATCCACCAAGGAAGAGGTGACGATAATATTTAAAATTCAAAAAAGAATGTTTTTCCAGAAGGTGTCTCCAGGATGGGACAAAGCCCGGAGTGTCCCGGAGACCTTCTATGAAGTGAGAAAGCTGGCACGGGCATGTCCAGCAATTTTTTTAAATTTGGGTAGTCGTCACTACCCAAAACTGAGATATTGCATGGTGGGCAAATTTTGCTTTCTTAGTCTTTGTCAGTTGTTGGAATTTACTTTTATCAAGGAAAGTCTTGTTTTTGTAACGTCATGTCTCCGAGCCCCCTAAATCTAACTATGTACATGCATTGTATTAGGGCTAAAACTTTCTTAGTTCTATGGCCGTAACAAGAGCCGCTACATAAGGTACTTTCCTAAAGTAAATATTTCAACCTAAAAATGCAATGGTATGGGTGGAGACGTAAAACTCAGTGTCCATATTGTTCTGCTAAGTTATTTACTAAATATCTTCGTGCTGGTTTATTTCTAAAAAAATATCTAGTTAGCAAATATGTTAACATAATAAATTGTATGTGATACTTACTGTGCTACAGTTCTTAAAAGCTCGCTTTTAAGCATCGGGGCTGCAAATTCTATGTTATTATTTGTTAACCAGTCTTGAATGGCAGCTTTGGTCCATGAGCCGTTTGGTATTTTGGTTAATAACATGCTATGATAAGGGGCATTGGCAATAATAATTAAAGACGGTTCAGTCAATTTCTTTAATAATTGATTTTCAAACCATTTCATGAAATTTTGTTGGTTCATTTCACCATGGTAATCCGCAAGTTGGGTTTTTGAGGAAAATATAAGCTCTACACCCTCGATAAATCCATCTTCATTGCCAGCATAAAGTACGATGTATCTGAAATAATTCTGATTAAAAACATTTTCATACTAGACTATATTTTCACTACTACTATACTACATTTTCATCTATGACTTGTGTGAACACTATTTTTGTGTATTGACATAAATAAAGATATTGAAATATTGAAAATATTGAAATACATTTGCGTAACTAACCTTTTACCATCAACTTTAGTAGTTTTTACACTTTCTTATTAATATCTTGCCATGAATGATCTATGGTACCATTGTGAAAAATCCAGGTTTAATCTAAGAAAACAAATTTGTACACAGCTTCTTCTTTTTCTTTGATATGAGATCAGTAGAAACATTCAAGTTTAGGGCTGCTGCTACACGCTAAAACAATATATTTGACGCTAATTTTTCCTAAATTTTTTATCATTATATAGGTATAATATTAAAATTACCTCTCTAACAGTTAAGGCTAGCAATGTGCCATTTGTCTCGTTCTTATTCAAAATAGCGTATCACAGATGCTACTAACTGTTGGCAACGGCTGTTTAACTGCTTCGGCATTTCGCAAACAGGACTCTGACAACTATAACACTATGATTGTTCTAAAAGAACAGTTTTTAAACGCAAGATAAAAGTTTAAAGCTCCAAAAAGACACAAAACAAATAAAACCAATGTGAAGCTCCGATAAACTCAACCACAGCTGTCAACACACTAGAAATCAACGAAGACCAATTAAGAGAAGTCCGGCTTTCTAGTAAAAAGAGATGCAATTTCTTGACATTTCAAATTTAATACTAGCGGCACCACCACCCAGTGAAGTAACTAATGCCGTTAAATACGGTCGTGACAATTGTATCGATCGCTCGAGTGACGTAGCGGGTAGGCGGGGCCAGGAGCAATCATGGCGGAGCCGGAGGTTCAAATTTATTTTAACTGTCTTTCCAAAAACGCATAATTACGAATTTTTGTTGATATCAACAAAAATTCGTAATTGTGCGTTTTCGGAAAGAGAGTTAAAATAAATTTGAAGGCAGAACGAAAAACTAGTTGAATATTAAAAGGTTTGAACAGATAATAAAAGTATCTTCGACATTTCAAAAAAAAAAATGTATTAACAAACAATAGATAAATACAAAGTTACGGAAATATATAAAAGAGGACGACTTAAAACAAATATCTCTTAAAATTAATTATTGTCTAGGTTCTGTTTGTTCCACTAATGAAGTTCTTAACTGAAACAAAAAAAAAAGTTATAAACTGTTCTGTTAATATCACATGATCTCACTAGTGTGTAAGCACACAATATGCGATGAATAAACATTTTTAAGTAGAGCAAAGCTGATCGAATCTCGGTCCTATCTTCTTAATGCCTCTGTATTAAAAGCGGTGAGCTCTACTTAAAACTTCTTGAAAATCTTGCAGCGTATGCAATATAGAAATTTGCAGATGTCAGAGCAAAGCCAATCAAAATACAGCTTTGCTCCGACTTCTTCATTGACCTTCATTGAACCTTGCTTGAACCTAAGTTACTGTTACGATTAGAAAAAACAGTTTCAGAAAATAGCACACGAGGCTTGAGGGACATGCCTGCATAGTTATGTTCCATCTCAAGTTGGCATTTTGAAGGTGACCTTGGAAAACTACCCAACTTTAATGTAGAAGGGGCATCAGGGTTATTAAAATCATAAATGCAAAAATGATCCTCGCAAACGAAAAAGTTGGAACAATTTTTGCTTGGGCTTATTGTACAGGCAATTTTCCAAGCAGATAATGTGGATGGATCTTTCGGAAAAACATGAAATTTCTTGTTATTTTAATTTAAACTTTTAACTTTTACAAAATATGCATTTTTACATGATGGACACTTACATGAAAAGTTCTTTTTCCCAAGGACAGATGAAGCTGCAGCCAGACTAGACATTTTAAAAATATTTTTAGATTTAAAGCTAGTCGGCACAGATATTAAGAAAGTAATAAACACAAAATAGGATGAATTGTCTACATTAAAAAGGATACGTTACGGTAGTCCAGTCATAAGGTTAGCAAAACCTGGTCTCTGCCTTCATGCCATGTGAAGAGCTAAAATTAAATCAAAGGCCCTTTAGTTTTATTCATGTAAGTACTTAACAGGAATGTAAACTTTACACTTAAAAAAATTATTGAAAATAAATAATGGTATGATCAGTCAAGACTCGAGACCCCATATTTACTTCAACAATTTAAATAAAATTAGCATGTTTTTAAAGAAATCTAGGTACCATTTACACTTGCTGTTGCAAGAACAAAATCAGATTTTTAAATAACATTACAACTGCAAGTTTAGACGTCAATTTCTACAAAACATACTGTGGTATGAACTATAATAATAATTAACAAGAACCATGGAAGTGTATTTAGACAGCTTATAAAACAAAACCACAACCTGGTAAACTTGAGATCATAGATGATAATATTGTAAATTTTTGGAAACACAATGACATGTCTACGATAATATTACGAATACCCTTAACAATATCCCACCGAATTTAGTTTCCGGCATCTGTTAAATTAATACCTGTTCGAATTATTGTAAGGTCAGTGACCCAGAATAATAGTTATCTTGATCGGGTGGAAAAGGTGTACATAAAGAATTTGTTGTGGTATTTGTGCTTCATGATAAATAATTCATTATGTACTTACCTGAACTATGAAATGATGATCTAATTAATGCCTGTATTAATAAAAAACATAAAAATTGTCGACAGGACCTTTTCAAACGACAGCCATAACTCAAAGAGAACAAACAATTTTCCTGTTACTCTAAGACCAACGCTTGGAGCAATTTTAAACGCACACTATTGGCCTTTCTCGTGGATTAGAAAGAAATAGCTTATTTTTACATATGATCTGAGTAGTAGGTAGTAGTTAAACAATTAGGACTTGACAGCATAAATGAATAGTATTCCTTTCATTGCGAAGACCAACTCCTAAACTGCTCCAACGCGTGACATGTGTTTCTTTCATTTAATATCTGTTGCGGTAACACGCGTGCCAGCTTCTCTACCCTGTGAAAGGAATACAATCTGTACCTCGTCTTGCTTCACCATGTGAGATCCCCTCGTCCGTGTTGTACATGCGCCAATTTAAACCTTCAGACCCCTGCTAGAAATGTCAAGAAATTAAACGGAGCAACGCGGCAGCGTCGCATATGCTGCCAACTGCCTAACAACGAATATCAGGCGCGAAATTTAAAATTCAATAAAACACTCCATTACAGTTTTCGGTTTATAATAATTATGCGGTGGTATGACTGCGCTCCTTTAATAGCGTCATCGGTGACGTGCATCGGTTTTTATTTTGTATGAACTATAGGGCATTTTTTTGGCACGCATGCGCAAGCCTCTCGCATTCAACTCAACTCTTTACGTGAGTTAATTTTGTAAATTCTCAATATTTTTTTTTTTTTAATTTTTACTGAACTTTGAATTTTTATTTATGAAGGGTAAGTAGAAGTAAAATTCTTCTTCTGTGCGGAAAAGGGCGTGGCAACATGTTGGAGGTCTTCAAGAGATACAATTATGACTTGGAAACATTCCAAATTACAAGTCATTTAATACAACAAAACAATTTCTAGGTTAAGATTTCTTTACCAACAATCGTTACCCAATTTTGGACATGGGTAACGAAAACAGTAACCTGGTAACAGGGGCGTAGCAAGCGGTTGGCAGGGATGGCCCCCGCCAGGGGCGCCGGAGCAGGGGGGCGCACTACGGCGCGACGGTTTCGCTTAATCGTCAAGGCATATGTATCACCTGATTTTGATACTAAAAAGAATAAGATCGAAAAAATTATATTCAAAAACATAAACTGAGATAAAATAACAATTAAGATATATTTCTGGCTAGTCTTAAACATTTCCAGCATTTCTACAAGTCTGGAAAACAAAGGAACTGGGCGTCGTTACCGCGTAATTCCGTGACGTTCGATTAGTCATGCCTAGAAGCCCGGGTGGTTGTAGTTTGTGTCTGTCTATTCTTCCTCCGTTGTCCTCAGTAACTAGTAAGCTGGTTGCCAAGAACCTAACTTAAGAATTTTACACTTACACTTGTAAAGTTGTTAACACAATAACAATTTTTTAAATTAATTCATTTCATAATAAAAATCCGTTTTGACTACGAATACATTTTGTAAGTTACTGAACACTCGCCCGCTCTTTTTAGCAAAGAGGGGGCGCTATTTTCAAGTCTTGCCAGGGGCGCCAGTCACCCTAGCTACGCCTCTGCCTGGTAAACACGTGCGCTGTTGTCACATTGTGTTACCGGAACACACAATTTGCGCAAAAACGCGGTTGGTTACGAATTTCGTAACCACCTCGTTACCTGGTAAACGCAAAAATATGCCTATTATTTGGTCTTCGTTGCTCAGAAAAATAAAGGGCACATGGGTGAAACTTGAATTGAATAAGTGGAAACACGACCGTTACACCATTAAGTAGGCCATCGTAAATATAGGTGGCACTGTAGGATAATTCTTCTGCAACCATCATTTCACTCGTTCTTTGAACTTTAAGACAGCTGACATCTAGGTAAACGTTTAACGTTTGTCAAATTTCGCCGCGATCCGTGACAAGTCGATTCAATAAAAAATTATTTTATAGTTTTAAACAATTTCATTCCCTATTTTTGTATTCTTTGAATTCATTTATAATGTCGAAACTGTTGCACATTTTAGGATGGTTTTAAGAGCATTCATCATCAGCTGATATATACTAATTTGTTTCAAAGAATAGCACCAAAACTAAAGGTTTAATTAAAAATTCGGTGTCACCATAAATTATAGAGAAAATGGTGAACAATGAGGGAAAGTCTTTAAGAAAAAAATAATATTACAAAATAAAAAAAATAAAAAAAAATGTTTTGTTTTTTCTTTTTAAATGACTTTCCCTCATTTTTCTATAAAATTACAATATATTTCCAAAATTTCGTATGATTTCGTTGGTTAGTTTTGGTGCCATTCTTTGAAAAAAATTAGTATATATCAGCTGATGATGAATGCTCTTAAGTGAAGTGAAAGTGTGTGCTTTGTTTTAATAATAAAATGTGTTTAAAGAACAATCGTAAAAGAGGCAATTTTTTGCCTGCCAAGGTATCAAACGTGAAAGATAATAATATTATTTATAATGGATTTTGACCTGCTGAACGTGATGTGATTAGAATTTACTTGATACGAAAGAAAAAGATTTTCCCGGAAGTATCCGGTAATTTTAATTGCTCCCTCATGTTTAGCAGGTCACGAGAAATAAAATTTTTGTCACGACACAAAAGAGCCTTTTTTAACATTGTTCTTTTTGGTTGTTCTCTAAGAATTCTGCTTTTGTTTAAACAATATATGTAATGTCTGTTTTAAATAATGCTGGGTTGCAGTGCAGGCAGAGAAATTACTTAGCCTCGACTCAATGTTGCCAGTTAATTTTTTAAATTTTTCTTCCATGCACTCCCTAATTTTTTTATAAATCCTGGTAGACGATGTTTTTAATGCCGGTTTTACATTTGTGTAGTTATCCATTCCTTCATGAATTTCAGCATGCCAACATGAATTCGTATAAAAATGGGAATTTCAAGCTCAGGAGTTAACGGTATTTAGTAAATATGATCTCAACTTTATGAAAATTTACACATTTAGGTGCATGGAAAACTACTCGTAAATAAAAGGAACTTGGGCTATTTTTTTAATAACAACGTGATAACAATAACTGTTTGGTAAATAAAGCCGACATGCAACTTTGTAGTTTTATTATATAACTTATATTTTACATATTATACTGTGTAGGGTTTAGAAGTATCAGTATTTGATTGTTAAAGACTATTATTGTTTTTTAGTTTGTTTATAGGTAATTTCCTCTAAAATATAATTTAATCAGTAAAACCATCAATTTATAGCTGGTTTTACTGAATACATAATATTTTATTGTGGCATACGAAAAAAAAACAATAAATCGTCTTTAAAACAATCAAATACTACCTTGAAAATAAATTAATATATTCAACATATCAGTTTTAAACTACCCGCCACGAGAAAACGAGCTGGAGCGACATCTGAAAGTACGATGGCATACTAATTTATTGGATTTTATTTAAATTTCGTGTTTCTTTATTTACTTAGGAGTTAACACGTTAACATTTCTAACCTCTTATATATTTTTTGATAAAGGGTTTGTGGTGAGGTTTATTCTTTAGTACTTTTCAGATGGCTTTGGTCATGGTTGCGGTTGACATTTAAACAATGGGTTACACTTCATTTGTCAACCGGGTGGTTGACAAATGATGTTTAACCCATTGTTTAAATGTCAACCGCAACCATGACCAAAGCCATCTGAAAACGTCTTTTAGGGCGTGTACCGTTGTCAACTTCGGTTACGGTTTTGTGTCCCGTAAGTATCGGTAATCTGAAAAGTTGACAGATTGGAAACGCAATATCTGTCATTAATGTCACCGAAGAAACCGAGCGGTTAACCGTTTGACAACGGTACACAGCCTTAGTGTGGGTTATCAAACCTATTTTAAATTTTTTGGTGTGGGTGGACCTGACCTGTGGTTTGATCGACAACACGACAACGAAGAATTGTTGTCTTTCTCTCTGTTTTTATTAATATTACTTCGATCTACCATAAAAAATAAAATAAGAGCTCTTTTAAGGTTATGAAAATCTGTCTGTGGTCGTTAAATTTCAAGTTTGACGATATTTTGGTGACTTGGAAAATTATTCAGAGCCGAGAAAAAAATTGATACCATGGAACACAATTATGAAAAAGAAATCACGATTGGAATGTCCAAGGAAATGGTCAATGTCAACCTGAACAATTTGATAAAAGAATCAACAACCCTTAAGTATGCTACAATACAGGATTCATTCACACTTGCTGATTCTGAACAAGATACAGAACGGCATAATGACCTGGTCTTACACACAGTTTTACATATAAAGGGAGATAAAGAAAGTGAAGACTTTGAAAATAGCAACAATTTAATCATAAACGCAGAACTCATAGAAGATTTTGAGACTGAGAATGTTCCACTTGACAGTCTCAGAAATATTTATAAAAATGATGATATCGACCTAGAAGCTGAAGTAAAATCACAAATGCAAAGGGGGAACATGCCTAAAAATATAACCTTTGGTCATTCATACTGTACAGTTTTTGATACAGATCAGTATAAGTAAGTATTAGTATGGGTGAATTACTAAATAAAATATTTATTTGTCAACTGGATATTATTTAGTAGAATGTGTAAGTACCTATAAATAATTGGTATTTTCTTGTTTTTTAGACACAAAGTAAAATTTTTAAACAAAACCCCACAAATAAGAATTGAAAGTAGTGCAATGTGTGGCACAGTCTTTGAGGAATGGACAGATAAAAATGAAATTAGTTTAAAGCAGAATGTAGACTTTAATGAAGCCAGGTAAGTAGGTACTCCATTAATTTTTGAACAGTACTAGGGATACTAAATCTGACAAGGTTTTAGTAAATTTTAGTATCAACTACCCATAGTAACAATAAAACAAAAATTAACAAAATCTAAATTGCAACTAAAGAGAAGCACCTAGCACCTAAGGGCAAAAACAATGTATTTACCTAATGCAGCTAGAAGTTCCTCCAATATTTCTCTTTACATTTTTCAATTATTTAACAATCCATCAATATCATTTTTTAATATAAGAAAAATATAATTTCTTGATATGAAGAACTATAAAATTTATGTTATAATTTTTGGCTCATTGACAATAATTTTTTTTGCTCTTCTTTTTTTTACAAAATGTGTGGCTCTGATAACTTGAATTCAAGCTTGTAGAGCATGCTGAACAACCCCTAAACCAAATTAAACCTATATATTTTATACCTACTAGAATTTTTGTCTAATTAATTGCCTCCAAAATGTGTAGACTTTGAAAAAATACACTGTTAGAAATAAAGAGGGCTTTCCACTTTCATCATAAGTATTAAGAAAGCAAATAGGCACTATTTTAATTGAAACCACAAAATAATAACTTTATAATCTGCGATTATCTACCACATTTTAGGACTAATTTATTGCTTATTTAAAGTATTAAGTACCCGATTTAAAATTTTTTTGCTCCTTGTTTTTTAAAAAACTTGTGGCTTTGCTGGCTTGAGTTCAAGCTAGCAGAGTCATTAAACCAAATACTTTTCCTAAATATCTTTGTACCTACTGAAATTTTTTGCCAATCTAAATATGCACAGAGACTGAGCAAAAATAAACTTAAATAAACGCTTTGCACTTTCGGTATATGTAGGAAGACTATTACCTACAAGCATAAAAGATTAACAGTATAACCTGTCCTCGTTTTTTTTTTTAAGCTGTGGCGTTGCAGGCTTGAGTTTAAGCTAGCAGAGCCACGCATTTTTTCAAAAAAGAAACAGCAAAAAAGTTAAAAATGTCTTGTATGATCAGACTATTATATTCCTTGAAGAAATTCAAATGATCCCTGACATTCAGTCTGCCTATCAAAAAGGTATATGGAACCACTTCTACACTTTGTTCTGTGGCCGAAGATTGTTTAAGGGCAATTGACTCAGGACGCGTAACTTTAACCCTTTTTGACCTGTCTAAGGCATTTGACTCATTAAATTTTGATTGATATTTGACTAAGCTGCACTACTATGGATTTAGAGGTTTAATTCACGATTGGTTTCCGAATGAATTATCTAACTCAGATCTCATAAAACAACCATTGAGGCTTCTTAGTCGGTTTTACCCTCGGTTTTACCCTCCTCTTTTAGGCCTCTGAGTTCTGGCGTTCCTCAGGGGTCGATCTTTGGTCTGCTGCTCTTTTTGCTCGGCATAGCAGATCATGTCTATGAAGTTGGCCCCCCAAATGCAAAGTTTATTAAAAATTAATGGAGTTCTGAGTTTCCTGTGAATAGTTCTAGTGTTCTTTTTATTTTTTATTAATAGTTCCGATCAGTGATGTGAGTCATATGTGTGGTCATATGACCCCGTCATTTTGTGCGGTCATGACGTCATGACCGTCACGTCACATTAATAAATGACCATCAGGTCATTTAACCTAACCTTAAATTTCATGTTTTGACGCAAGAGTAAAAATCAAGCACAAAAAAGTCACGAGAGTCATAGAAATGAAGACATCACGCGTGCTCTGTCACGTTTTAGAATATTCGTGGCTTAATTCTAAAACGAGACAAAGCCGAAATAAGTCACGAATTTGCACATGACGCCGAAGAACAGGATGAAACTTAAGGACATGCTCTTCTTTTTTAAATTTTGTTAGAATATTCTTTTTTAACTCCTACAAAGTATTTTTTAAACTTTTAGTTTTATGACTAATCTAAATTAAGGGTATTTTTTATAAATGATCGTCATATGACCGTCACATGACGGTCATTTGTCACGGATGATAAATGACCCTCATTTCGCATCACTGGTTCCGATAAAATAAAAGTAAAAGCACTATTTTAAAAATGGGGTGCTAACTTCACGCAGCCCCCCATTATTGCAAAAACAAAAGTTTTGCCACAGTGCTTAATAGTTCTAAAGGAGTTCTACAGTTCTTTATGATTTTCGAGGCCAGAACTCTTACCAAAAAACTTGTAATACATATTTCTGCTTTTTGAGAAGGAAAAAATTTAACAACAAATTGTCTTTATCTCTATGCAGAGCTGTAGAACTATTGCAGCACTAACGGGAACTCATGAGTTTTAAACCAGAACACTTCTTAAAAAAATTTTCATGTGGGGCCAACTTTACACTTTTTTAACTGTCAATAATTTAAGTTGTAAACAAAAAAATACCATTCTAATTGTACAGAACTGTAGAACTATTGCAGCACTAACGGGGACTCATAAGTTTTAAACCAGAACTCTTCTTAAAAAAAATTCATGGGGGGCCAACTTCACACTTTTTTAACTGTCAATAATTTAAGTTGTAAACAAAAAAATACCATTCTAATTGTACAGAACTGTAGAACTATTGCAGCACTAACGGGGACTCATAAGTTTTAAACCAGAACTCTTCTTAAAAAAAATTCATGGGGGGCCAACTTCACACTTTTTTAACTGTCAATAATTTAAGTTGTAAACAAAAAATACCATTCTAATTCTACAGAACTGTAGAACTATTGCAGCACTAACGGGAACTCATGAGTTTTAAACCAGAACTCTTCTTAAAAAAAATTTCATGGGGCCAACTTCACACTTTTTAACTGTCAGTAATTTAAGTTGTAAACAAAAAAATACCATTCTAATTGTACAGAACTGTAGAACTATTGCAGCACTAACGGGAACTCATGAGTTTTAAACCAGAACTCTTCTTAAAAAAAATTTCATGGGGCCAACTTCACACTTTTTAACTGTCAGTAATTTAAGTTGTAAACAAAAAAATACCATTCTAATTGTACAGAACTGTAGAACTATTGCAGCACTAACGGGGACTCATAAGTTTTAAACCAGAACTCTTCTTAAAAAAAATTCATGGGGGGCCAACTTCACACTTTTTTAACTGTCAATAATTTAAGTTGTAAACAAAAAATACCATTCTAATTCTACAGAACTGTAGAACTATTGCAGCACTAACGGGAACTCATGAGTTTTAAACCAGAACTCTTCTTAAAAAAAATTTCATGGGGCCAACTTCACACTTTTTAACTGTCAGTAATTTAAGTTGTAAACAAAAAAATACCATTCTAATTGTACAGAACTGTAGAACTATTGCAGCACTAACGGGAACGCATGAGTTTTAAACCAGAACTCTTGTTTACAACTTCAATTTTTGATTGTTAAAAAAGTGTGAAGTTGCCCCTCATGAAATATTTTTTAAGAAGAGTTCTAGTTTAAAACCCATGAGTTCCCGTTAGTGCTGCAACAGTTCTGTAGAATTAGAATGGTATTTGTTTGTTTACAACTTAAATTATTGACAGTTAAAAAAGTGTGAAGTTGCCCCCATGAAATTTTTTTAAGAAGAGTTCTGGTTTAAAACTCATGAGTTCCCGTTAGTGCTGCCATAGTCCTACAGTTCTGCATAAAGATAAAGACATTTTGTTGTTAAATTTTTTCCTTCTCAAAAAGCAGAAAACATGTAGGTATTACAATTTTTTTGGTAAGAGTTCTGGCCTCGAAAATCATAAAGAACTGTAGAACTCCTTTAGAACTATTAAGCACTGTGGCAAAACTTCTGTTTTTGCAATAATGGGGGGCTGCGTGAAGTTAGCACCCCATTTTTAAAATAGGGTTTTTACTTTTATTTTAATGGAACTATTAATAAAAAATAAAAAGAACTCTAGAACTATTCACAGGAAACTCAGAACTCCATTAATTTTTAATAAATTTTGCATTTGGGGGGCCAACTTCACAGACATTAGCAGATCTTTGCGATGTTGTAAGGTTTTGCACACTTCAATTATTGTATGCTGATGATATTTATTGCTACTTGAATTTGATGTGGGTAATAAGCAGGACGCGTGCAGTAAGATTAATAGTGATCTAGAACAAATTAGGATGTGGGCAGATAGAAATAGTCTTCTTTTGAATCCTAAAAATGAGAACATATGGTAGTTGGTACTATTAAGAATAAAAAAAATATTGGTTCATTTGAAATCAAACCAGCTGTGTTAAAAATTTGCTCCTTTGTATAGATGATCAATTGAAATTTAACAGCCATGTCAATCAAATCTGCAAAAAGTCTTATATAACTTTTTCCATTTAAGCATTTAGACATAAACGTAAGGAAAACTATAGCTGTGTGTCTCGTCTTGTCCCACTTAAACCATATGGATGTCACATAAATATTTATTCAACAAATTAACTCCAAGAGGGTGTATTTATCATAGAGACCTGAGAGACATACTGAGATTTGAGGTGCGTAAGTACCGCACCAGCTTTTTTGGGTCCAGCTTTTCGAATCTTGCACCACTCATAGCCAACAGCCTTCCTGCTCTAGGTATCCTCACTAGCGCGTTAATCTAAAAAATAAAATAAGCCGTGCAATGTTGGATGATACTTTTTCTTGTTATTAAAAAATTCCGCGATATTACTATAAACTCGATATTAAATAAGTAAGTAGGAAGGTATACCTTAGGGTGTACCATCTATAAAGTTAAAAGAAATAGTTTCTTATTATTGAGAAATTGCATGCACATGCTTATTTCTGAAAATCAATTATTGTACAAGAATTAAAATACCTTTGAGCATTAACTTTTTTATAATAATTACAGATCCAAAGATATTTGGCATGAAGATATTGAGGTCTTGGTAAAAATGGAGAACAGTAAAAACATTAGTGCAATTAAAGCGATGCCGGAAATTCTCAGCACTGAATGTGTAATTAAAAATGAAGAACTTGACATAAAAGAAGAAGACTCCTTAGGAACAGAAGTTGGGTGAGTCCTTTAATAATTTTTTGTATAAAACAAATTTGCATCAATTGGGATTTCATTTCTGAAGAGTTATTAAGACCGCCCACTGGCAATCTTTATACCGAGCCTTTGGTGACTAAAATGTATGTTGTCCGTTTCGACAAATTTTTTTTCTCGAAAACGGTCTTTTGAATCTGTATTTTTCCCTATCCACTTTTTTTCAAAATGTTTCAATGCCATCTTATAGAGGAATAGTCAGGCAACTTTTTTTTTTGGATTGTTTCTAACAAATCCTACTTTCAACCAGCATTATTAAATACTAAGTTTCTAATTAAGTGGTCGTACCATTTTCCGATACTCACCAATTTCAATAGGGTTCGGAAACTCCCGGTGCTCTACAACCTCCGAAAATTCTAATCGATTTAATTCACTTTTGCGACCTGTAGTCGATATCATACGAAATCGCGAAAATTTCGACTTTGACGTCTAATAACTCCCACCCTGTAGAACTGAATTTTTTACCGAAGTTAGTCGCACTGTCCCTCTACTCCGTTTTTGAGAAAAAAAATTTAAAAGGTGAAAATGTCGAAACGGACAAACATACATACATTTTAGTCGCCAACGACTCGGTTTAAAGACCGCCAGTAGGCGGTCTTAACAAGTTGAATTTTGATTCTGGGGGTTAATTTAGGGGGTAAATTGGAAAAAAAAAGTTTTCTAAGGCGTCATGTAGGGTGTCAAATGAAAGCTTATTGAAGCACAAATTCAACAATATATATGATGTATTTTTTTATGCATTTTGTTAAAATTTTTCGGAAAAAAAACGCTTAAAAATTGGTGTCCCCCACTCTTATCACCAAGAGGATCACTCAGAAAAATCTTTAAAATATCATGAGACTTGATAATTAGGTGTAGATTGAGCCAAAATTATCAGGATTGAAAAATTCTAGCGCGATCAATTGTTATAAACAATTTAATAGTTTATTTTATAACTATATTTTTTTACCGTTGGTTTTAGAGAAAAAGTTTTTTGACAAAAAATATTTCTCACGATGTAAGGGACAATTTTTGTCCTTACACGTTTTTCAAAATTTTTAACATGGCTCAGTCGAAACGCTCCCCACTCAGCTCCGCGCATACGCGATGTGATACGGCGTTGGTGCGCGGCAGATGGGCAGAGATCGGGCGGCCGAGGTTTGCTCAAGTTAAGTGGAGGGCTGATGGCGCGGAACACTAATTATGCAAGTATAGCTTGGGTTATATTGGGATTACTCTCGCTGCCTCGAAACAGTTGGGGACCGAATTGACGGATATTACTTTGTTGATAAGCTTGGTAATTGGAGGTATAATAAGGTTTTTTGGAGACACCGATCTTGGAGGTTAATCTAAAGTGACCTTTGCTGTTACTATTTTTTAAGTTGTCAATGATGACCCTAAAATCATTAATTGTGACTTCATGAAAATTAAAACCTGCGGTTGCACCAGTCGCACCAGTCATGCAGTCCTTGGGCTGTCGGTCAGAGGCCGACAAACTGCGAAGTATTCTGCACGATACTTCACCAAAAATGTTCTCTATCCTGTCTTACTATTTCCCTCGGGAAATCATCACTTACTGACTCGGAATCTTCTGGCAGTTTTCAATATTTTGGTTTTACGTGAAAAGCAATAATTATCAAAAATACCGCCACAATGATTATGACATTCTTGGGATAAGCAAGTAATTTCTTGACGTAAATGTAATATTACCTAGAAGATTAAGTTAATACTAACCTCCCCCCCCCCCCCCATGTCACCCCAGTTTTCTTCAGCTTGGGCCCATCACTTTCCGAGTTCAATCACTTTCTCACTATTATTCATTATTTTACCTGATTTTACAACCCATAAAATGATTTTTTTTTTAATTTTAACCTTGCTTTGTGGGCTTAGAAACATTTTATCATGTGTTTCGTCTTGAATGCTGAACAACTGATTTTCATATGTAAGACAATTTCTTTGGCATTTCGTATTTTAATTTAATAATTTCTTGTCAAATGGCGCGTGTTTTAATTTTAGTTTAAAGAATTCTTTTTCCACCGTAACAATTTTTCTCAAAGGGTAAAAAAAAATTCACTAGGACTATATTCTTTAAATTATCTTTGTAAATTAATTTGGTATTACTTGTAGTTACTTAAATTTTTTAAAATATTTATTTAACTACTATTACACCATCAGGTGCCAAAAAAATGGACACCCTAAAATTTTGTCTTAAGTTTTAGGTTTGATAGCTTTTTTAGGGGCAATGGTTTTTATGTGTGAGTATTACAACCTTGAAAAGAAATGCTTCTCGTTCCATGATACTTAAAAATTAAATTTGGAAAAATGACTGCGCGAAAAGATTTTTTTGATAGATTTCTTAAATACTTGTAAGCAATAGAACAACAGACTATTGTTACGTGTGAATACCTAAAATGTTCTTTTTATCCAATTTAAGTTGATCACAAAAAAAAGTAATTTTTAACCGACTTCACAAGAAGAGGTTCTCAATTTGACCTGTATGTATGGTTTTTATGTATATTCGCCCATAGATCTCGAAGGGATTCACTGATTTCGATGGATTTCGTTTTAATTAGTAGATGAGTTCTCCATTGTAAGGGTGTTTAGCTAAACAAATTATGAGACACTAAAAAAAATCATGAATATCAAAAAATTTTGCGTATGACGACATTTTTGTTCGTTCTGTTTAGGATGATAGGTGGTTGGTTCTATTAATATGACTTAAATTTAGGTGACGTATTTAAAAAAATCAGCATCTGCAAAGAATTTTCCTAAAACGAATACTTTTTTGAGATATTTTACATTTTGCGATTTAAATGCATTTTTCTTACTAATAATCGATATAAAATTGTTAATTTTCCCAAAAATTATACGGTAATTTTTATTTATACACATCTTTATACACATTTATACAACTTCATCTGTTAATATGTATGTTTGTATGTAGGTATGTATGTTAGTATGTTTAGGTCAAATATTGCAATCAAAATTTCGACTAGTTCTAATTAAGCTAGAGCTTTGAAATTTTGTACACGTGTATAAGTCCAATGACAATGCAATATAGTGTATTTAATATTGTTCTCAATCCAATATGGCGGACGCCCAAAGACGGCGGATTACCTTTTTCTTTACAATCTCCTTGATATGAGATGAAATGGGATCAAATGAAAGGGTTTGACGAGTAGAATTCGATAAGCCATGTGACGTCATTCTAAACTTATTATGGCGGCCTCAAGATGACGGATTACCTTTTTCTTCACAATCCCCTGGATATGGGCATCAAGTGAATGGATTTGACGAGTAAAATACGATAAGCTATGTGTGATGTCATTCTAAACCCAATATGGTGGACGCCACGAGATGGCGGATTACCGTTTTCTTAACAATCCCCTTGATATAGCCATTAAATGAAAGGGTTTGACAAGTAGAATACGATAACGGCTAAAATTTCTTGTAATAGTGATGCATTATCAGAAATGCACAGGTTAAGACGTAACTAAAAATTTAAAAATAAAATCTTGTAAAAAATATTTTTTAAAAACAAACTTTTATTATTTAGATGTACTAAAACGAAAAAAATAAGTATAGTTTTTTCATTGTGGCGCTAAATGCTATTTATAAGTGGGCGTAGTTCGCGTGGGTGAATCCTAATAAAAGTAGTATCAAAGTTATAGAAAATATATCAAAGAATTGAAAAGAAAAAAATACATACTGAGGTATCTTCTTACAATTTCTCCAAACAAAATTAATGCCTTTATGAACTTTTCGCGCGCAACGAGCTTTTAAGAAAAAAATTGAACCTAATATATTATATATGTTTCAGTGATAACTTTGGCACTACTTTAATAGGATCCACCCACGCGAACTGCTTCCACTTATAAATAGCATTTAGCATTGCCACAATGGAAAAACTATACTTGTTTTTTTCGTTTTAGGACATCTAAATAAAAAAGCTTGTTTTTAAAAAGTATTTTAAGATAAATAAAGTATATAAAGATTTTATTTTAACCAGTTTGTTTGAAAATTATTAAATGGTTGTATTTGAAAGATACATTGTAATTATTTTAGATCCCAAGTGCCAGTAAAAGCTGAACCAGGGAAAACCGAAAATGATGTCTACCAGGAATGGAAATTAAAAAACGAAGACGTGGACATCAAGGCGGAAGGATTAACTGAAAACGCAATATAGTAAGTACTTATTTTGCTAATTACATTTTCTTTAAAAAATCTTATAAAGTTTAAGTTTCTTTTATTGTGTTATTGTATTATTTATAAAATTATCTGTACAACTTGGCGTATACAGGATGTTATGAAATTCGCTGCATATATTGAAACCGGTAAATCCTGGTATTAATCCAGATGGAAAAAAATATTCATAAATGGCGCTTCTCAAAATAAGCTGGTAATGGCCCCTTAAACTTTGTCTAACCAGCGGTACCCGCCACTGGCAAGAATATTATGATGCCTAATAAGTTGCCAATTCGATCAATAATTTTTTCTGTATAACGAGTCAGTATAAGATATAATGTTATTGTTACCTTTGTATTAAAATCCCTTCACTTATTTTGAAAATGTTTAAGATTAACAAATACCATTGCAGTATACCAAACAACACTGACAAGACAGTACAGCCCTTAATAGCTATTTGTTAGATGTTTACTGGGACGGTCTTTTTATTTACAATATTGATAGGGATGTTACAATTTTTCACAATGTGTTGAATTGTATTTTTAATATATATATATATATATACATATATATATATATATATATATATATATATATATATATATATATATATATATATATATATATATATATATATATATATATATATATATATATATATATATATATATATATATATATATATATATATATATATATATATATATATATATATATATATATATATATATATATATATATATATACTACCGCTCAAAAGTATTTGGGCACCTCCAGTTATAGTAGAATTAATACATAGATTGGAAAAAAAATGCAAAAATATGTATTTGTCAGTTTCCTATATAGGGGAAAGGCAGGCAAGATAGCATAGGCGGGCAAAATGGCACATCGTCTATATAAAATAACACTATCCACTAAAATATCCTCTATGTGTGACAAATTAGCGCACATGTTGGCAACATCCCTCATTTGTAATGGTAGGTCATTTGTTTTTATGTGATTTTATGTGAAGTTGATCTAATGTAAGTCTTATTTTAGAAGCAGATTAAGTAATCATAATTTAATTTTTTATGTAATTTGTGTACACTGTCGCAACTGTAGGATCACAACCTTTATTTTCGCGTTCTTACATTTTTACTTTAGCTTTTCTCCACATATTTTTAGCCAATAATTTTTAAAAATGTGAGAGGCGGGCAAGTTGGCCTCACCGTCTGCTGGACAACATGGCAGGGTACTCCATCTTGCCCGCCCCTTTATTTTTATTGTTTGTGTTACAAAGGATTACAAGAATTTTTATTCTTTTTTCTAAATGGTTTACTCATATACAAGAAAAACAAATAGAGGAAGCTGTGATGAGGCTAATATGGCAAGAGCTATAGAAGCAGTTAGGAAAAAATAAATGGGATGGGCTCGAGCAAGTAAAACTTTCAACGTACCTGCGACTACCCTGCGACGTCGAGTTGGAAATAAAAATAAAGTTGCAGTTAATACTAGAAAACACCTCAGTTTTAAGTTTAACCAGCGTTAAAAATCTTCTTTTATGTTTATTACAAAAAAACAACTGAATAATAATATAAAATCATTATCATTTAATGGGAATCAAATTAGTTATGCCAAATCAGTTAAATTTTTAGGTTTATTTATAGATGAGAATTTAAATTGGAAAAATCACGTAGATTACTTAAGGAAAAAAATAGCCCCTATAATAGGAATTCTGTTTAAAATTCGTTCTTATATACCCATAAAATATTTAAAAAATATATATTATTCTTTAATCTATTCTAAAATTCATTATCTAATTTCAATTTGGGGATCAGCTTGCAATGAAACGTTAAAACCTTTAAAAAAGCTACAAAACAAAACAATAAAATGTATTCACAAACTTAGTTTTTTGGAACCGACAGTAAATTTATATAAACCTAGAGGATATCTTGATATTCAAAATTTATATAAAGTAAAAATATGTACTATTATCCACTCCATAATGCTTAATGCAAAACAATCAAATATAACTTTTTCTAAAGTTGATATACTTCATAATCATAATACAAGGCAGAAGGATTTTTTACAAACTATTACTATTAAATCAAATTTTGGAAAAAAATCTATTTTGTATGATGGAATAATTATTTATAACGAATTACCACTAGTAATTAAAAATCTAAAAAAATTAGATAGATTTAAAAGAAAAATAAAAAAGTTTCTTCTGGAAAAATAATAAAATCTATAAAAAATTTATTACTAGGTTATGCAGATTTTTTTTTTTATTGTTATTATTACAAGTTTAGTATAATTATTGTGTATTCCCTGTAATGGATTCTGTATTCGTTGGGAATAATAATAAATAAATAAATAAAGATAAGATTACGAGTCGTTAGTGTAGTGTTATTGCCTAATGCCATCTTACCCGACCCGGTCGGGCAAGATGGATTTTAGCATGTATATTTTTCGATTTTTTTTTTTGTAATAAATGGATTTTAGAAGTCAACATTTTTGTGTCAAGATACTTTGCGAATACCCTTGGCTATCACCAGATTTAAGAATTGTTGCTTGAACTTTAATGATAAGGTAATATTCGAAAAATTAGAGATGCTATGCCATCTTGCCTGCCTTTCCCCTACACACATTTATACAAACATGCTTAAAAAAGCAAAAAGTATTTTATAAATTGAAATGGTGGCTTCATTTATGTGCTCTCCTTTTTGTTGTTTTTTCTAAGTATGTTGTTGGATCTCTGGCGATTGGTTTGTAGGCTGGATCGTCGAGGAGTCTTTCCATTTTTGTTTCGTAGTCTTTTGTGTTCATAACTACGGTCGCATTGCCTTTATCTGCAGGTAGTATTATGATATCCTTATTTTTGTTGATGTTCCGTAACGATTGTAGTTCAGATGGGCTCAAGTTTGGTTTCGGTGGTTTTGATGTCCTTAAGATCCTCGATACATCTTGTCGAATAATTTCTGCTGTTTGGTTGTTTACTTCGGATAAAGCGGATTCGACGTTTGCAATTATTTCTTCTTTTGGCACCTTTTTTGGGGCTATTGCATAGTTAAAACCTTTGCTTAGAACTGCTTTTTCGGTTTCTGATAGCTGGTAGTTGGAGATGTTGTAGACGGTCTTTCTGCTGCTTGGTGCTGGGTTCTGTGACTGTTCTACGAGTTGTCCTTGTAGGTTTTGAAACTTTTTGGTGTGCTTTTCTGATTTGATGGATCTGTTTGTTTCGGTGCGCCAGTAAGATAGGGTTTCTAAGCGGCTCCAGAGTAGGTGGCGGATTTGGTTGCTTAGCGTGAGATGGAGTTGGTACAGCTCGTGTTCTGTTTCGCTGAGTTGTCTTCTTGTTTGTCGTATTTGTTCTCTTAGCAGGGCACTGCTGGCTTTTTTTAGAATGGCAAGTGTTCCTCTGGTTCTGGTGTGGTAGGAAATCCTTGTGAAGCTTTCTTAACTATGCGTTAGCCCCAAAAAAGGTGCCAAAAGAAGAAATAATTGCAGACGTCGCATCCGCTTTATCCGAAGTAAACAACCAAACAGCAGAAATTATTCGACACGATGTATCGAGGATCTTAAGGACATCAAAACCACCGAAACCAAACTTGAGCCCATCTGAACTACAATCGTTACGGAACATCAACAAAAATAAGGATATCATAATACTACCTGCAGATAAAGGCAATGCGACCGTAGTTATGAACACAAAAGACTACGCAACAAAAATGGAAAGACTCCTCGACGATCCAGCCTACAAACCAATCGCCAGAGATCCAACAACATACTTAGAAAAAACAACAAAAACAAAAATCAACGAGTCTCCTATAGATCCGGAAACAAAACAAAAACTCATCCCCAGAGAAAAATCAAGCAGATGCCCAAAACTGTATGGACTTCCGAAAATACATAAGGAAGATATCCCACTAAGACCAATCGTCAGTGCCTTCAACTCCCCACTACAAAAATTGGAAAAATATCTAGCAGGCATCTTGCAACCATCAGTTGAAAAAGCCAATTCCTACGTCAAAAACTCCGAGCACTTTACACATATCCTAAACACTGTCAAGCTTGAGGAGAATGACATCATAGCCAGTTTTGACGTCAAATCCGTATACCCCAGTATACCGGTTGATGAAGCTCTGGAACAGATATCAAGAAACGAGACCTTCCCAAAACACGTGGTGGACTTAGCCAAACACTGCCTAAAACACGCATACTTCTTATTCGATGACCAAATCTACAGACAGACGGACGACGCAGCAATGGGTTCTTCACTATCACCAGCCATAACAAACCTTTTCATGACCTACTTCGAAAACAATGCTCTTGAAGAAGCCCATCTCAAACCAAAACTATGGATTAGATATGTCGACGATGTTTTCGTAATATGGTCTTTCGGCAAAGACAAACTCCACCAATTCTTGGATCATCTAAATTCCCGCCATCCAAAAATCCAGTTCACCATAGAACTCGAAGAAAATATCAGTCTTCCATTCTTAGACGTGCTAGTAACCAAAACAAAAGAAGGAACTCTGCGACACACTGTATATCAGGCGCGGCCCGTGAGTTTTTTTACAGGTGGGTCAAAATTTTATGGGCAACTAGTGATATCAACGCAACAAGCAAAATACACTTTTTTAATTAAGGGAGGTTTTCTAATAATGTGCCTAGTTTTGCCAAGAAATTATTTACCCACAAATAAACACCGCCAAAATCATAGAATAGGTACTGCAGAATATTGAACATTACTACTCTTGATGTTTATGACTTTCAGTATCACTCTTCTGTTTATGGCTTTTTTCTATGTGTTTTAATACTCTAAGTTAGTAGATTGTAGCGGTTTTCGTTGTGATAAGTTTAGCTTCTCCTCAATAGGTGTCGCGCCTTGTACTTAAAGCCCAGAATATAAACAGAAAAAAATTCTGAGCTACAAGTATGGCTATTCGTAAAATAAAATTAGGAACGCTGCCGAAACTCCGTTTTCTTTAATACATACAATGCTGGCGACTAGACATAGTAATACGATATTTGTCTACGCACGTGCAGGATGTAAGCTGTAGTAAATATGAGATTGCCAACAATTTTAAAAATATTTTATCGAGGAAGAACTTGTTGCCAATACACCTTTTACAGCCGATCTAATTTTTTAAATAACAAAAATTAAAAAAAAAGTTCTTGCCCCAACACAGGTGCGAACCCGCGAGCGTCGGATTACCTCGCTGCGGTTATATCCCTTGAGCTACGCTAGCTATGTAAGAAAATCGGTCCGATACCGTTAAATTCGATGGCTAGCGCTGGCCTGACAGAAATCGTATTTATAATTTTTTATGTTTAACCACTAATTAAAATTGTTATTACAATGCGCATATTAGGTACCTAATTAGTTTTTCTCTTTCCGAACCAAATGTTTTGAAATAATATATTTTAGGGGGCGGTTTGAGAGTATTTCCATAGTGGGAGTGGCCAGATATTATTGGTGGGCCGTCGACCAATTGTGTCTCTTTTTAACTTCCTAAAGCGCGTATGTCTGTTTCTCTCTTGCGTTTAATGAATTTATATCGTCCAAATAAACCTATAAGATCAATTTACAATATGACCCAGCCCGGAACAAGCTTTGATATCCTTTGACGATGGCTGGCTTGACTTTATTCATTCTTGGGGAGTTTTAGCATGGAACTTTGAAACAAAAGATTCATTTTTGGTTTTAAAAAATTAAAAAATAAATTATTAGGTAGATCACTGAAAATTTTAGGTGGGTCATTGACCAAATGACCTTATGGACGGGCCGTGCCTGCTGTATATAGAAAACCAACACACACAAACAGATACCTCAACGCTGAGTCTCATCACCACCCGACTCAAATACAAGGAGTAGCCAACACACTGATTACACGATCCATCCGGCTGACAGACTCCCAAGGGAAACAACAGGAACTAAACAACATAAAAACAGCTCTGAAACAAAACGGCTACAAAACACATACAAAAAAAAAGCCATAGACCAGGAACAAAATCGCCAAAAAAAGAAACCAGAAGAATCCACCAAAGACAGGCCCATATCTATACTACCATATATCAAGGGAATAACAGACAGAATCGGGAGAATCCTACGCAAGCACAACATCGCGACAGCCTACAAGCCACACCAAACAATAGGATCATCTCTAAGAAACCCAAAAAATAAAATAAAACTTGAAAACCACGGTGTTTACAGCATCTCATGTGGGATCTGCAGCAAAACATATGTAGGACAGACCAATAGACGAATATCAGCAAGATTAGAAGAACATAATCTCTGCATCAAGAACAAACAAACATCGTCAGCCCGTTTCCGTCACCAGCTTGAGACAGGACACAAAATCAACTTCGACAGCTGCAAACAGATAGCCAACATAGACCACTACAAAACCAGGCTTATCGGCGAAGCAATCGAAATAGAAAAAAGCGACCACCTAAACAAACGCGACGATGCCTTGAACCTTCCAGCAACATGGAAATCCATCATCAAGCCCTCTAACATGAACAGCACGATGGCTGAGAACCAAGTGAAGCCGAACACAGCTCCCAAGCAGACCACTCAGGGGGCGGAGCCAACGCCGGCCAATAGATACGACCTAAGACCCAGGCGATCCACTATAAAATCACGCACTGCGGCTGCCACCCTCAGTTTACTTTCTACGACCAGCGAGTAAGCACAGAAGATGCCAAATGAGATTTTGGCGAAATGTCTGCAAGTTTCAACTAGAAACGAATCAAACGAACGGATGTATTCCCGGATTAACCACGACACACACACCCATATATATATATATATATATATATATATATATATATATATATATATATATATATATATATATATATATATACATATATATATATATATATATATATACATATTATATATATATGTATATATATATATATATATATATATGTATATATGTATATATATATATATATATATATATATATATATATATATATGTATATATATATATATATATATATATATATATATATATATATGTATATATGTATATATATATATATATATATATATATATATATATATATATATATATATATATATATATATATATATATATATATATATATATATATATATATATATATACATATATACATATATATATATATATATATATATATATATATATATATATATATATATATATATATATATATATATATATATATATATATATATATATATATATATATATGGGTGTGTGTGTCGTGGTTAATCCGGGAATACATCCGTTCGTTTGATTCGTTTCTAGTTGAAACTTGCAGACATTTCGCCAAAATCTCATTTGGCATCTTCTGTGCTTACTCTTACTTATACATATATATATATATATATATATATATATATATATATATATATATATATATATATATATGTATATATATATATATATATATATATATATATATATATATATATATATATATATATATATTCCAAAAATAAGGATTAAAGTAGATATAAATTTTCACATTCCTCATTATATGATGCAGAAAAAGCTGCACATAAAAAATATTCAAATCTACCAAAAATCCTTATGATTACCTGACATTTAATTTTTTTTTCAATTCGGTTCAATTTATTGATCATATACATACATTAGATAAAAAACCCAAGGAACAAAATCAACAAAAAAAGAAACCAGAAGAATCCACCAAAGACAGGCCCATGTCTATACTACCATATATCAAGGGAACAGCAGACAGAATCGGGAGAATCCTACGCAAGTACAACATCGCCACAGCCTACAAGCCACACCAAACAATAGGATCATCTCTAAGAAATCCAAAAGATATAATAAAACTTGAAAACCAAGGTGTCTACAGCATCGCATGTGAGACCTGCAGCAAAACATAGGACAGACCAATAGACGAATATCAGCAAGATTCGAAGAACACAAGCTCTGCATCAAGAACAAACAAACATCGTCAGCTCTTTTCCGTCACCAGCTTGAAACAGGACACAAAATCAACTTCGACAGCTGCAAACAGATAGCCAACATAGACCACTACAAAACCAGGCTTATCCGCGAAGCAGTCGAAATAGAAAAAAGCGGCAACCTAAACAAACGCGACGATGCCTTGAACCTTCCAGCAACATGGAATCCATCATCAAGCCAATAGAACCATCTAACATGAACAGCACGATGGCCGAGAACCAAGTGAAGCCGAGCACAGCTCCCGAGCAGACCACTCAGGGGGCGGAGCCAACGCCGGCCAATAGATACGACTTAAGACCGAGGCGATCCACTATAAAACCCCGTACTACGGCTGCCACTCTCAGTTTACTTTCTACGACCAGCGAGTAAGCACAAGAAGATGCCAAATGAGATTTTGGCGAAACGTCTGCAAGTTTCACCTAGATACGAATCAAGCGAACGGATGTATTCCGGGATTAACCACGACACAAATTTCTCCATCCGTGAAACCCTACGTACACTACAGTACAGTCGGGATATTTATTATTCGTCCACTTGTAATTTTTCAAAGATATAGATAAAACTTCTACATTAAATTTAGTTAAATTTTAAAAATAAGTTAACAGATATCTATTTTCCCGAGGAACGAAAATAACAATAATTCTTCATATTTATCAGGATTCCTTGGACAAAAAAAACAAAAGAAAGAAATTTGATAAAATATCGGCGAGCAAAATTATTCGTCCACTTCCAAAAAAAATTAAAGATGTACATAGAATGTTTTTATCTGAGAGAGACTCCGTGGACTAAAGAATACAGCAGATTTTAATATTTGTCGCAAATCATCTGAAGTGCCTCAAGAAATCAGACATTTGATAATAAAATTATATCAAGGAGGAAGATCTCAAAGAAGCATAAGAAAAATTGTTGGAAGAAGCCGGTCAACAGTTGAAAATATTATAAAAAATGTGAAACAGTTGATACAACAAAAACCTTGTCAGGGAGAGGAAGAAAAATTACTGACTTCGAGAGAAACAAGAAATACTAAGAAAAGTTAGTGAAAATCCGCAAACTACTGCGACAGATACAGTGAAAAGTTAAGCCAGTGATTACAAAAAGGTTATCGATGTAACAATAATAGGAAAATTTGTAAGAAGCCAGGGTGCACAGGCACAAGTTGGTGGAAAGATACCATTAGTAAATAAGAAAAATAAGAAGAAGCATCTCGAGTTTGTTCAGAGGCATTTTGACAAAAATGTGTGTACTGTAATAACATCATAAAAATATACTGACGAAATAAAAATTGAGTTGTTTGGTAAAATATCAAAAGGTTTTGGTGTACAGAAAGCGCGGGGAAGCCTACAAACCTAAAAATTTAATTCCAACGGTAAAGCACGGAGGGGGTTCCGTTCTAATCTGGGGGTGTATATCATGGCATGGAGTGGACCAGCTCCATTTTATTGAGGAAACTATGGATCGGTTCGTCTACATGGACATTTAAAAAAAATTAAGATAAAGCGCGGAGAAAATGTGAATTGGAGACAATTTCTTATTTCAACAAGACAACATCCAAAGCATACAGCGCTGGTCGTTAAAGACTGGATACTGTATAGCGTTCCAAGAGTGTTGGAAACGCCACCGCAATCCCTAGACGTTAACCCGAATGAACATCTATGGTGGGAACCCAAACAAAGGGTGAAAGAACATAAAATTTCCAACAAAGAGGCATTAAAAGCAAGATGTCAAGAAGAATGGTCAAAAATTGAAGTATGTTTTGTTCTAAAACTGGTAGAGCCAATGCCTAACAGGTTACAACAAATTATAAAGTCAAAAGGGTACCCCACACGTTATTAGTTTTGGCATGTTTGGACGAATTTCGAAAAAAAAATGTTGGTAGACGAATAATTTTTCTCCCTCGGTTTTTAAGAAATTATGTTTTATTATTAATTATATTTTTGAAAGGCATTGTCTAGGTTGGACTTTATATTACAGTTTTTAGTACATGAATAGTTGTTTTTATTTTTGTAATGAAAAGCAAATAAACTTAGGCCGTTTTAATTTTATCCCAATTTTTTTTAAAATTTTATATGTGGACGAATAATTTATCTCCCGACTGTATATATAAACACACATTGGTTGTACATGCATAATATTAAAGCTATTTGCTACCATTATTTATTTTTTTTTGTTTTGAATTAATGGGCATATGTCCCAAGTAAAGTAGCACAAATAAAATTAACAGTTACACATAAAAGTAAATAAAACTAAATACAGCATGACCCGTTACATACGGACATGACAACAATAAATGTTGACAAGAGGATAAATCTCAAAATATCAAAAATAAGATTATGAGTTGGAACACAAATTTTGCCAAGCACAAAATTAGCGATTAACTGACAAAACATATACAGCATTGGCAAAATTGTCAAAAACAAATTGTAGAGACTGAAGGAGAGAATATGCAGATTAAACACAAAATTTTAATTTAAAATTAACCACAAAAGTATCAACGTTGACTCTAGAATTATAAGTAAAATAAAACTTAGAAACTTTATGCTTTAGCGAATCATCAAGTAAACATGGGTATAGATACCTGCATAAATTCGTTGAAAGAATAGTTTGCCGAAGTTATCAGCACAGCCCTAACCCTCCTTTTAAATTGTCCAGTTCACAACTGCCTGACGTTCTCTGGAATTGCATTATACCTGGTTTTCCCTAGGTGAAACACAGTTTTTTTAGTCATCTCCAAATGTGACTGAGGGGCATTTAGATTATTTCCCCTCTAGTCGCGTTCTCATGAGTGGCACTATCAATTCCTGTGGAATACATACTGTGCAAACAACATACACTCTCAAAAATTACAAGATCATGCAGTGTAAGCACCCTCAACTCTTTAGATAGAGGTCGAGAGTGCGCGACCCTGTCCGCCCTTCATACAATTCGTATTGCTATCTTCTGCAATAGAAATATAGTATTAAGATTATTAACAGTCGAGTACCCCCAGAATACCAACCTCAAGTGGGACTCAAACAGAGCATAATATACGCCAAGACAAATCTCGAGAGTATTCAACTCGCATGAAACAATCTTTATAGCCCAGATAGTAGATGCCAGAACTTTCCCAACTTTATTTATGTGCATGTCCCACTTTAAGGACATTTCATTTAATCTATATTCCGAGACCCTACCAATCGTTGAATTTCCCATCCTTAAAGATATCCCTTGACCTTTGGAAAATAATATATATTTCGTCTCTTCAAAACTAAGTACCAGTTTGTTGGCATCAAACCACTGCTTAACTAACCTAATATCTTTATTTGCGTAGGTTGAGTGCTTTGTGTAAGGATTTAGCTAATGATTGTTATATATCGAGAATAAAATTAGAAATGATCCAAGGACCCTTTGGAAATTGCCCCCTTGCCTAAAAATGAATTTGACCCCGTATGCAAAGTATGGAAGTATCGTTTAAAGTACAAGTTTACCTTGAAAAGTAGAATGCAGGCCAGGTCCGGAGTTCAGAAGTTTATGTATACACTGTATGTACCTGGGCATAGTTTTACATATAAACCTAATGTCTTACAATACAAACATAAAGATACAACGAGTTACTGTATAGTACACATATTATGATGAAATACAAAATACAAGAAGCGTCACCGTACAGATAATTCACAGAAGTTTTAAAAAGATCCAATCCTAGAAGGGATTTAATGTTGTGGAAAGTATACCTAGTAAGTTCACTAATTTCTCTATATGGCATAAAGAACTGTACCAAGTGATTATCTATTAAACGTGAACCGTGAACGGTATTCGCAAACCATGGAACGTTTTCTTGTCTAGTGTAATGCATATTGTGAACAGATAATTTGTAATATGTCATTGTCATTACTATCGTTAAATACCATAGTAACTCGTATTTAGTACCTGTTGTATGCACAGTACATCAGGGCGGTTATGGTACTACTTTGTAGTTTGGGTACAAATAATTTGAAATATAGAAAGGGACGTATGTACATAAGCCAAATAAAATAGAAAGAATGGGATACATTGGAAGGACTATTCTGTAGTCAGACTACTAACTAAGTAGAATAGTAGGGCTAGTGTATATTCTGTAAGACCATGCTGCTAAAACTTCTGAAGATAGACGCATAAAGTTTTTTACAGAACACCACCATAAGTGAACAGTGAAACTCAGCTTTTGTATGTAACGTTTATTTTCACAGCACTATCGTTCAGTACCTTAATTGCTACCTAATAGCTAGAATAGTTAGGATTAAACGTTGTCTAGAATTGTAAATAAGCCTATTTGTCGTTGATATGTACTTATTTTGTCTTTTAATTAACCCGTATTAATAAAAAAGTAAGTATTTAGTAAGAAAAATTAATCTTTTCTTTGGAACCGAGGCAGAAAGAAGGTATAACACACTGCACAATTCACATTCAATATCATATAACAGTAAGACTACAGAAGCTCTGCAAGGCAACTTGCAGATGCAAGTATTTTAGAAAATTGCTTATTCAGCTCATTTTGAATTACTACGGTTACCATCTAACCTTCTGGCATCTGCAAGTTGACTTGCAGGGTTTCTGTAATCGCAGTAAGTCAATTTCTTGTTCCGGCAATTCTCACAGTTGCTGATTATGAACGCATTGAACCTGAACACTCCTGTTAAAACCATCTATTAGAAAGCGTGTGCACTACTAACTGCTGACGCATTCTAACAGTGTTCGCAGTAACTTGCTACAAATCGATTTGGTGAGTGTCATTACATCGCCATCTAACAGTGATCATTCAAACCGATTTGCGCCATCTACTATAGATCACACGAAGCTCTTTTATTAAGGGGGCTACAACGCTGTCCTCTTGGTTAAACATCTAGTTGTACATATATCATTGCTAACAATTGAATACTGATATAAAAAAGAACATTTTTAATAAAAAAACTGAAAGAATTTTTAAAAAAGATCTGACAACCCTGGTTATGAAGTCGGTCTCTTTAAAGCCCGTTAAAAGCTTTTTTTATGTCATCAGACTGACTTTTATACATGAAGTTCTTAGCTACAGATAACATACAATTATGATCTGGGTTAAAATTTTGAAATTGAAATTTTTATAACTCACATTGATAAGATAGAAAAAGTCCAAAGAAAATTTCTCAGATATGTTTTATATAAGCTTGACATTCCAGTTGATAATTTGAATTATGGGGGACTTGAGCTACAACTTGGGCTTCAAAATTTACAAAGGAGACGAATTAACATTGACATAATGACTGCATATAAAATTGTGCATAATCTGATTGATTGTCCTGATATATTATCGGCTCTTAACTTCAGGGTTCCACAGCGACAGCTGAGAGAGGTAAATACTTTTAACATTGACTTTCATAGGAACCGTTATGGTCAGAACTCTGCCATTTGCAGAATTATGAAAAATGCAAACAACTTAAGCATATACCTATTTAGTATCTCTCTTAATGCTTTAAAAGCTTTTTTGAAAAGGAATGCGTGAGTGGCGCCAAAGAATCGAAAATGATGTAGTCCATATTTATTTTATTTTTTTTATACTTAGGCAACATTATGTATATGTATGTTAAGTTTATATTGGTATTGGGTAACTTAATGCAAATAGTAGATGGTTTTCAGGCATACTAGATCAGGATATATATCCAAAAATTCCCCCCACTCTTCGCCAATCCAAATCCAAAATCCCCCCACTCTTCACCCCACCAAAATCCCCCCACTCTTCACCCCACCAAAATCCCCCCACTCTTCACACTACCAAAATCCCCCCACTCTTCACACTACCAAAATCCCCCCACTCTTCACCCCACCAAAATCCCGCCACTCTTCACACCACTCCTCTCCCCTCTCCGCTCCCCTCTCCTCTCCCCTCTCCGCTCCCCTCTCCGCTCCCCTCTCCGCTCCCCTCTCCTCTCAGGAGCTTAAAACCATTCCACAACACACACTCTTCACACTACCAAATCCTACCACTCTTATATCAAATCCATTCCTCCTACCCGCCACACCACTTTAATTCTCAATATTTGCAGTATTTAACACGATTCACAACGATGTCTGTAGCAGTCCCTATTGATTATTCATGGGACACAGAACATTGCGAAAGCTATAATCCACAAGAGTACATAGAAAACAATTTAATAATAACAAATCCACCTCCCAATCTATCTAAGAGTGCTAAAAAAAAGTTTCGAACTCAACAGAGAAAGAAAGTTCAAGAATTGGAAGCAAAAAAGGAAAAGACTGCAAAAAAACTATGTCTTGTCCAACAGCAAATGTAATGTTTAGTCATGTAAGCGGAAAGAAAACCTTGATAGATTTTACTACAGAAGAACTAGAAATGTTACCTTTGGAATATCTAATTAATTATGCAGATCCTTTGGAACTCTTGGATGTATGGGGAAAATTACCAATGTCTTATAAATCAAGTTTTGATCTTCAAATTAAATTGCCATGTTTTATACATTACAATCGTCCTGACTGGAGCACACAATTCGATGGTCCTCCTGTATCCCAGAAATCATGTTTCATGTGCTATAGAAACATAAAGTAGACTAATGTAGATAAACATATTGTTATTTTTGTTCAAAAGTAAACCTGTATTTTAATAAATGTTTTATAAATGTCAAACAAATAATTAGAAGTATTATTCATTAATCCATGGATTTACAGCATCCCACCACCACCAAATCCCCCCACTCTAAATCGTTAAACATCATTACACAAAGCTTCACTCATTTCATCGTATTACAGCGCGTTACTCAAAAGGGTAAGTGCGGTTAAAACGCAAGTGTTGTACTAATTCGAACAATACACAGGTCAATACAGACTCCATATGTAGAGCGGTAGACCCGCCCAAAACAACAAATTTTTTATTTGTGGCTTCACTATTGGAGTTATATTCTTAAAAGTGGGTGGGTTGGAATGTACACACTAAAGTATATCTCCTAACACTCCGTGCGCATGTCTAGCACGCTCGGTGTGCGCGTGGTACGCATTTTGGTCTACTGCGCATATAAAAAAAATGGCGGCTCAAAAAAAAAAAAAAAAAAAAAAAAAAAAAAAAAAAAAAAAAAGCGGTTGAAAAAAAAAAAAAAATGGCGGCTAAAAAAAAAAAATGGCGGCTAAAAAAAAAAAAAACGTTTTTTATATTTTTCGTTTTTTTACAACTGCGCAATAGAGATGCGCATGGGCATGCAACGCCCAGACGGATTCTCTTTATATTCTCTCTTCTCTTCTCGTTCTGCAGTCGCACCTTGAGCTCGACAGTTGTGTCTTCTCCTTGTTACCTATCCTCAACGGTTAGTTAGCGTTGATATTATATTAATTGTTTAGTTTGCAAAAACAGTATTGTACAAAGTGTTGTGAGACCGGTGAAAATATCCCAAGAATTTTTACAAAAGAACTGCTTTTCTGCTTTTTTGTTCAGTTCTCAAGATGTATCAGTGCAGTGAATGCAACAAGAGTTTTATTCATCAATCGAACGTGTATAGACATAAAAAAGAATCGTGTGCCATGAGGCCATCTTGTTCTCGCAAAAAAAGGAAGGCTAATACCCAGGTATGTGATGTATCCATGAAAAAAGCTAAAATAGAAGATATTAAAGAAGACAGACCTCCAATACCTAAACTTACTTTATCGCGATGTAAAGATTGTGATACTTGGTACGTGAAAAATAAACTTTCTGCCCATTTACGGTCAAACCTACATAAAAGTGCACTTAAAAGTGACGATGATGTGAAAATTTTAACTTCTGCTTTTAAAAATAGGATTGTGTCTTACATGTTGCTGCCATCGAAAAAGTATGTGGACATTGAAGAATTTTTTGATGAAGTACAACAAAAATTTGTAAGTTTACTTTCCGAACAGTTAGTTAAGCATAAAAGTGTTAAGATTAATGTAGAACTATTTGGACAATACATTTTACAAACCAAAGAGGCAATCGAAACTAAATCGTTTAACACAAAAAATAAGGTCATAACTTCAACAACAACAGATTTATCTGATATTTATAAACAATTTTTGTCTGAAATAAAAGAAAAGGTGTCAATATTCGCAGAGAACGGTTCAGGTTGGGCATTGGAAAAAATATTACATTTGGAGCTTAATATAAATAAATTTAATCCAATTAGAGCTTCATCGTATATACCATTACCAAAACAAATTTCAAATAAAAAAGCTGTTATTAATATCAAAAATAATGATTCATATTGTTTTGCATGGAGTGTGATAAGTGCGCTGTTTCCTGCTAATATTAATTTTGATAGAACAAGTTCATATCCAAATCCTTTTGAGTATTTAAATTTTGAAGGAATAGAGTTTCCTGTGAAATTAAAGGATATACATAAATTTGAAACGCTTAATCAAATATCTATAAATGTTTACGGTTTAGAGAGTGTTTATGAAGATAATAAATTCAAGCATGAAGTGGTTGGTCCTCTTCATTACACCAGTAAAAAACTTCCAGCGCACATAAATTTGTTGTTGATAAGTGAAGGTGAAAACAACCATTATTGTTGGATTAAGAATATGTCACGGTTACTAGCATCTCAAATTAATAAAAGTCACTTTAAAAAATATTTCTGTGATGGTTGTTTAATTTATTTTACTTCGATGGAAAAATTAAAACAACATCAATCACATGATTGTAATCATTTGTTTACAAAAGTTCCTACCAACGATATTAAAATTAATAAGTACGGTCAGCATATACCAGAAAATATTTTACAGTTTGAAAATTTTCAAAAACAACTAAAAGTTCCATTTGTTATCTATGCGGACTTTGAATGCTTTTTAAAACCTTTGCAGCATCAAGAACCAGGAAACGAACAGAATTCTTATACTTTAAATACATTTAAACACGAACCATACGCTTTTTGTTATTTCATTAAGTGCTCATATGATGATTCTTTGTCGGTATTAGATTCATATTTTGGTTTAGATGCAGCCGATGAATTTTGTAAACGAATTGAAGGTCATGTACATAGAATTTATAATGAACATCTTAAACCTGTAGTGAAAATGCTTCCTTTATCAGATGAGGAAGAGCTGGCTTATAAAAATTGCACAATTTGTCATATTTGTAATAAAAAACTTGAAGAAAATGAAAAAGTAAGGGATCACGATCATTTAACTGGTAAATTTCGAAATGCAGCTCACAGTATCTGCAATCTAAATTTTAAAATTCCAAATTTTATACCTATCTTTTTCCATAATTTAACTGGTTATGATAGTCATTTATTTGTTAAACAATTGTGCTGTGAAGAAGATAATATTGATGTACTTGCACAAACCAAAGAAAAATATATTTCATTTTCAAAATCCATACTGGTTGACAAAGTAAAAGACAAGGATAATAAAGAACAAAAACTGTTTGTTAAAATGAGATTTTTAGATTCATTCCGTTTCGTTGGTTCCTCCTTGGAAAAGCTTGGTGAAAGCTTGGAACCAAATCAATGTATAGAAATAAAAAAATATTTTCAAGATCCTAACCAGTTCAATGAAATTCGAAAAAAAGGTGTTTATCCTTATTCTTACGTTGATTCTTTCGAAAAATTACATGAAAATCAACTCCCAGCTATTGAACATTTTTATGATAAACTTAAAGATGAACCTATGTGTTCATCGGATTACAATAGAGCAATTATTATTTGGAATTTATTTAAATGTCAAAATCTTATGGATTATACCAAAATTTATTTATTATCAGATGTTCTCATATTAACAGATTTTTTTGAAGCTTTTCGAAATATATCTTTAAATAACTTTAAGCTAGATCCTGCACAGTATTACACATTACCAGGTTTAAGTTGGGATTCAATGTTAAAAATGACTGATGTTAAATTAGAATTATTAACGGATATAGATATGATACATTTTTTTAAAAATAGTATAAGAGGTGGTGTCTGTCATTGCAGCGTTCGAAAAGCTGAAGCTAATAATCAATTCTTGGAAAATTATGATTCAAGCAAACCAAATTCATTTATAATGTATTTGGATGCCACTAACTTGTATGGACATAGTATGAGTCAATGTCTCCCCGTAAGTGATTTTTCTTGGTTGAACGATGAAGAAATTGAAGCCCTTGATGTGATGTCTATATCTGATGATGCTGAATTCGGGTATGTTTTGGAAGTAGATTTAAAGTATCCTCAAAATTTACATGTAAAACACAACGAATTACCTTTTTTGGCTGAAAATATTTGTGCACCAGGTTCAAAACAAAAGAAATTAATATGTAATTTAAACCATAAAGAAAAATATGTTATTCATTACCGAAATCTGAAACAGGTGCTTCAAAATGGATTAAAATTAACTAAAATTCATAGAGTTATTAAATTTAAGCAAGCTGCATTTCTTAAACAGTACATCGATTTAAATACCGAAATGAGGAACAAATCTAAAAATAAGTTGGAAAAGGATACTTATAAATTATTTAATAATGCTATTTACGGTAAATCTTTAGAAAACATTGACAAGCGAGTTGACATTAGATTAATCACACACTGGGAGAATATTGGTAAAAAACAAGGAGCGCAAACATTGATTGCTAAACCAAATTTTAAAAATCGATTAGTCTTTAATGAAAACTTGGTTGCGATACAAATGGAAAGAGTAAAGATAACTTACAATAAACCTGTTTATGTTGGCTTCACAGTCTTGGAATTATCAAAAACCGTTTTATATGATTTTTATTATGACTATATTAAAAGCAAGTATGGAGACGAAGCAATTTTGTTATACACGGATACAGACAGTTTGATCTTGCAAGTAGAGACTGAAAACTTTTATAAAGATATGCAAGACAATTTAGAGAAATTTGACACTTCTAATTACAATGAAAACAATATACATAATTTAACTATAAACAAATCAGTATTAGGGCGAATGAAAGATGAATTTGCAGGTAAACCAATTTCAAGTTTTTATGGAACGGGAGCTAAAGCTTACTGTGTAAATTTAGAAGAGAAATCTGAAAAAAAGGCAAAGGGAGTTAAAAAATATGTTATAGAAAATTCCATTACTAAACAAGATTATAAAGACGTAGTTGAAAATTCTGAGATCAAATTTAGAAAAATGAATATTTTTCATTCAATTTTACATGACATGTTTACACAATTAAAAAATAAGGTTGCTTTGTCTCCAAAAGATGATAAACGCTATATAATTCCAGATTCTTTTAGAACTTTAGCTTGGGGGCACAAACATATAAGTATTTTGGAAGAGAAATCCAAGACTGATGATGATCAAGTTAATAATGTAATTGATATTCTAAAAGATTTAGTTCATGATGAATATAAAACATAAGAACCCTGGAAAAATATTTTAGTTTGAAAATGGCCATGCTACCAGTAGGAGTTCTATTTCTATCAGCATTCGTTAACAATACTTTGTTCATACAAGTTGATCATAATGTTCGAGAAGCATTTATTTGTCTATCTGTGAATAATGTAAATAATGATAGTTGGCCTTCAACATGGAAAAGAATGAATATAAATAATGGTTTATTTACCTACAAAATAGATGATAATATTATAAATGATTCTACCATTGTACAGTATAAGTTAAGATTATATTATGTCAATAAAACTTCAATAGTGACACAGGAATGGAATCAGTTGTATAGAAAATCTTGTATAGAAGAAGAATGTAATTCAAATGTGTGTGTAGTATTATTAAGTATATTGTTAGTAGTGTTTATATGTTCAATAGGATATATATTATTCAAAGTATATTTGTATTATAAATAAAATTCAATAATATATAATAATAAAGGTTTTTATTCATAACAATGTCTATAATTATATAACAATTTTACGTTTGCTAATGCACAATGCCATGGATTCACATTTTTGTGAAAATAACACTCTGGAATTTTCTTAAATTTACTTAATTTTGGTTCTTGTCCAATGGGAATAGCGTATATGAAATCTTCATCCAAAAACTTTTTTAAGAAGTTTATTTTTTCATTCCCTTTCACGTAAATTTTGGGTGATTGGTAAACTTCTAACACATGCTTTAAAATATCATCAATTTCATTAAGTTCTATATTTCCAAAATTCCATTCCAATCCATGATACTCTTCGGCCCATTTAACCATTTTGAGATCGAGAGCAGATAACATATTTTTATGAAATGGTGATTTAAACAGATAATTTGAGCAACGAATCCCATCATAAATCGCTAATTCTTTTGGAATGTATCCAAAGGAACTGTTATATCCTTGAATGTCGATAAAAAGTTCTGTCTTACACTCATTCATGGTTAGTCGCTAAATGATGTTTAAATCTATAAGATTAGTGTTTAAATCCCCCCACCACTCTTACTACTCCCCACTACCACGCTTATTATCCCCACTACCACGCTTGCTTATTTAAGCACTCACCCACAGTTCTACAACCATTATTTCAAGCAAGCAAGCAACTGAAAATGTATAAACCAACAAGCCAACAAGAGTTTAGTAACAAGCGCAATGCAGCTCTCGTTAATGAAACAATTTACTACATTAACAAATCCAAATCCAAATGGGTCAGCATTGGATTTTCCTTAGAGAGAAAATATATTCCTGTTGTTAAACTCTGTGGATACAAATATAATCAAAATGTCACTTTTAATGAAGATCAATGGATCTCCTTCCTAAATAATCAAGGAATTATGATGAGCTTTATTTATTCCAACAACACCGGGTGGCAACCCATGAAGGGAAATGGTTATGAGATTCACTTTGTGTTTATTGGGGATGCAAGAATTATCAAGATTACACAAGATGGTGGTAATGAAGTATTCCTAGCTGGTGATACCATAAATGAATTAGTGAACTTGGCAAATTTAATCAAATATCGTTTTGATATCTTAAAAAACCAGGAATTTTCCAAATATTACAATATTTTGGTTAGTGGAATCTCTATGAAAAATGGCGATTTGTTAAAAAATATATATGATGTTATTACACCTATGGAAAATAGTTTAAATGTTTGTTGTGTTTTAGAATTATTAAACTTTTACTCAGATTGTGTTGTGGAGGATGTAGAATCATTCGCATGTAATGAATTTGTAAAAAGTTGTATTGAAAATAAAAATTTATAAATATATTCTTCTTTTTATTCCTCCCACCTCCTAAATTAATATTTAAAGCTCTGAACTTACTTTAAGTCTGAACACTCTCCAACAAGATGTGGTTAGCATATACATCTCAACGAGTAGCATATAACCTAACAAGTGCTATAGAGAATCTATCACAACACTTTAGTAACTTAGAATTTGATGCTGCTCATGAAGCCGAGTATGGATTCGAAAGATTTTATACGTATGAGGAATGTATGGATATGGCTAGAAAATATGAAAAAGCAGCAGAAGCCTGTAACATATATTTACATACTTCTGATTTAAAGTCTTTTCTGTACACGATGAAAGAAATGGGATTTGAGGAGCATTTGGATGAAGTAAAGAAGTTTTTGCCACCTGAAATTATTCAAGAATTCAACCTAATTTATAAGAAATAAAAAACTTTAATATATTTATTTGTTTTATTCAATCATTAAATAATTATTATATAAATTATATACATTAGTAAGTGCACATATACATGGTGATTTAGAATGATAAAAACAATGAGCTTCTCCTTCTTGTAATTGTGGATTTTCGTCAAGTTCCATGACTGGTTTTAATGAATATTTTCGGATGTATTCGGATTTCTCTCTCCCTTTCACATAAACTTGATCCACCTTTTCTGTTAGATTCTTGATTATTTCAGAAAATTTGTGAATTGGTGTATATCCTTCATTCCAAGGAATACAGTGATGATTTTTCATTAACCATATAGCTTGTTTATGTAAGTCAGGTGGTAGGTATTTTATATCAAATGGTGATTTAAAGATATAGTGGCATATTTTTTGTCCATCATAGGCAGCCAACTCTTTGGGAATAAACTTCTTATTTTCTATGTTAAATCCTTGCACATCGACAATTAATAACCTCATAATTTCAAAAGTGAGAATTGTTTAATCATAGATTTCTTGTCAGAATATTCTTGTAGTTGTTGTTTTAATTTTTTCAGCTCTTCTAAAAAGTAGGATACTCGAAGTTCTAGATCTTCACCCATAATGGTAGGAAAGAATAGTAGAACATTGATTTTATATAGTTTAGCGCTTTAAAGTTGTCTAACATTTTTGGTTAATGGATTGTAGCTAAATACTTTGTCATGCATAATGAGACAATAGGCAGATATTTTGTCTTTAAGATCATCATGTAATTCAAACTCAACTCTCATAACAATAGGTCCGGATTCAATTGTTTCTTTCTGATGTGAACAATCGATATATACGATAGGAGCATAAGTATTAAATTCCTTTGGAGAAAAAATGGGTTCAGGTGTTATTCCATAGTAAGATTTTTGAAATTGTGAAAACATTTCATATAATGATGCAAATTTATTTTTAGCAGTCTAAAAATAGATCGTTGTAGGGATATCTCTCAGAGTTTAAAAACACTTTAATATTTCGTAACTTAACGTTGGAAAATAAAGACATATCAGTTGTTGATTTATCCCTTAAGTCTTTTTGAAAAGCAATTGCTACATGACGTGGGGTATTAACTTTCGTAGATGTTTTGACAGGCCAGTTATGACGATTAGTTTTTAATAATTCTGGGTATTCGATGAGTTCCCAACTCCGGAAAGCAATTATTATATCAGTATTCTTATTAATTATTTTAGATAATGCTAATTCTTGAGGAATAGCTACTGAAATGTGAGGTATATTCCAAGTTAGCTTAGTAAGCTCAATTTTTGGATTTTCATCTGCAGTATTAATTGTTGCATTTTTGTCTGAATTATCTCGTACTAAAATAAGTTCTTGTTTGGCATTTAAAATAATTTTTTTGTAGTCTTCAAAAAACCCCATTAAGAATTTAAGCGGAATGCAAACATTAAATAATCCTGTCGTTGCATCAACAACTTGTGAAGATTCCATAGGAAACCAACCTGCGTTTTTAAGTTTATTGCATTCATTTTTATTATACGACATGTATCCCTTTATTGTTGAAGTTAACCCAACATCTCTAACTGAATCTATTGTAACACCGTTTAGTTGATAACGCATTTCTTTAAAAAGGAATGCAATCCCATTGTTTATCAATTTTAATGTATTTGAGATAGTATTATTATCTTTTGTTAGTTTACCCTCTATGTAAAGAAAGCTTTCGGAAGGAAGAGTATACTTGTCTACTTCATGAACAGGTATTATAATTTCATCATTATTTCCCAATTTTGTAGGTAGGTATGGTTCATAACCATGAACTTCGGAATGCACAATTGAATTATCTATGAAAAGACCTTCTGCTACGTTAAGGATATCCATTATACTAAAACCTTTAAACCTAGAGATTTCAAAAAGCTTATATTTTCAGGTGGTATCCCTTGTGTGTTTCTCTTTCTACTAATCTTTGGTTTACGATGTTTAGTCTTCTTATAGTTTTTATTAATTTTTGTGGGTAAATTGAAGGTTTTTCTATTATAAAGGATAACCATTATACTTCTTTTATATGCAACCTTATAGTTACAGTTTCGTTTCGAAAATCAACAATATTTAAATCTTGGTCTATTACCTTTATTGTTATTTTATCTATTACTTTTACTGTAACAGGAAAATAAATAATATTTTGGGGACTTTCTATTATTTTAAATCCAGGGCTAACATTAGGGAAAAACTGATGAATAATGTGTACTGGCTTTCCGTTCAGATAGGAACCTTCTGCGATACTGCAGTCTATGCATAAAGAATTAACTTTTATAATCTCTGCTGGATTTTGCGATGTTCTTGGAACTCCATCACCAGATACAATGCCCTTATTAAAACCCAAAAGTTTTCCTATTGTTCCATCTTTAAAAATAATATCTGTAGTAGACTTTATTGTTGATTTTAATGTGTTGTTATTTGCATAGAGGTGAAACGAAATATTTCTTTTTTGGAATTCAGTCTGTAAATATTTATTAACATCATCCATTTCATAACTTCCCGTAGGAATTGTTAAAAATTCATTATTTTTTCCAAAATATACTTTATTATTGCTTTTATCAATATTTGGTATTGCATTAAATGTTTCAAAGTTGGTAAGTCCTACAACGTAGGAAGTGTTAGGATCTAAGTAAATAGGTGGATGGAAATCTGCTTGAAGTATAGCTGAATTTGCGGAAAGAGCTATAGTAAACGACATGATGGTCGTAATAAGAATAAAATGGAAACACAATTACGCATTATTATAAATAAACTGTAATGATAACTGTCCACAAGTTGAGGTATTAAAAGATTGATATTTATCATAGTTATATTTAATATTGTTGTTGCTACCATCGCTATAGAAATAAGTTATAACTTCATTTGGTGGTCGTAAATTTCCAAAACTATCAAAGTAAATTATGTTATTATTATTTTTAACATACGCTGTCCAGTGAGTGCCTTCCCCCATATCATCATCTAAATTTATAATACCTGTTTCATATTTTTTTATTTTTTTGGGTAACTTATTTCTCATAAAGACACCTCTAAAATGTGGCAACTTTAATATTTTCGCATACTTTAATAAATCTATATTTGTCAAAGGTCGGCGAGGTAGCAAATTTAACAGTTTTTTGAATATGGTTTTAAATATAGACCACACCCTTGCTTATATGGTTTTAAATAAAGACCTTTTCCAATTGATATTTTTTCCATTTCTTTGTTGTGTCTTGTTTGTTCTTCTAATTTTTTTTGCGCGTTTTTAGCTGAATTTACTGCTTGCGCAATGCCAGCAGCGCCCCCGCTTAGGGCTCCTAGAGCAGATAAACCAGCAAAAATAGGTATTAAAGGTAAAATTCCACCAGTTTTTGGAATTGGAATAATTCTTTGTTTAGGTTCTTTTATTTTTAATTTTTTAATCGATGATAAAGCTGTGCTGGCAGCATTCCTTATATTAGCAAACTTTTTTCCAACCAGCTCTTCACGTGCTTTTCTTACACCTTGGTTAAAGGATATTTGACCTCCTTTCTTGCGTTTTTGTTTTCTTTTTCTAATTCCCATACCGAGTTTTGTTTTTGCTTTCATGATTCCGGCCACAGCCAAGGATGACAGTTTTTCGCCTAGATTTGAATCTGAAGCTTTAAATCTATTAAATGCCTTTTTATCTAATATTTTATCTGCCTCGTTTCTGTTTTTTAAATCGAAATATTCCGAATATGCTATATCGTGCTCTTTGCAAGCTTCGTCTAATAAATTAATTCCCTTATCACCTCGAGCAAGCCTTTTATTTAACTTTGTACCAGGCCCACAAAAGTTATAAGAAGGAATATGGAGCTCTACTGGTAATTTATTAATAAGAGTATTTAATAAACCACTACCTGTTCTCTGTCCTTCCACGCAGTGAATGACATTATTATGTCTAATCATTATATATAAATGATTTAAAAACGCAAATAACCTTACTTAAATAGCGATGTTCAAACAATGAAGATCAAAAAACAAGATTTTTCTTTACCGATAAAAAATTTTGATTTATGTCATGATAATTATCGAAAACATGGACAATTATTTGGTGGAAACTGTAAAAGATGTTTAATAGTAGGACCATCGGGTTGTGGGAAGACAAATGTTATGATTTCTCTTATAACACACCCTAATGGATTAAGATTTGAAAACATATATGTGTACTCAAAATCCTTATATCAATCAAAATATGAATATCTAAAAAGGCTTTTTGCTCCACTAAAGTTTATTGGTTATTTTGAATCATCGAACGCTGAGGATATTGTTTCACCCACTGAAATAAAACCAAACTCACTGATTGTATTTGATGATATAGTATGCACTGATCAAAGTCTAATGAGGGATTATTTTTGTTTCGGACGTCATAAAAATACAGATTGTTTTTATTTGTGTCAAACTTATTCATCAATCCCTAAACAACTTATACGTGATAATGCCAACCTCTTGGTAATTTTTCAACAGGATGCTACAAACTTGAAACATATATATGATGATCATGTAAATGGTGACATGAGCTTTCAAGAGTTTAAAAACTTGTGTTCAATGTGCTGGAAACATAAATATGACTTTGTCGTTATTGATAAAGACTGTGAATTTAATGGTGGCCGCTATAGAAAAGGATTTGATAATTTTATTTCCACTATATAACTCTCTGACACAACGATAATTTTCTAGTATACAACCTACCTTTTGTAAAGATGGACGAAAAAACAGCGAAAGAGTTGGTAAAAACTAGAGAAGCCGTTAGACAAAAGTATAAAGCTTTAAAATCAGATTTATCTGATAAAGAAATTCGTATGGAAAAAGAATTTAAACCAATAACTCAACCTTTGCATGAATTAATTCAGACAATTAAAACAGAACCGTTCATTAAAAAAGAAGTATATTCACCACAATTAGTTTCGACCCCAAAATTTCAATTTCCTACGCCAGAGGTCAATCAAAGGAAATCAAATGCATATAGTAAATATCTTTCAACACACATGCCCTCACTTTTAGGAGATGAAGAAGTATTTCTTGACGATTCGCAACAGTTAGGAGAATCAAGCCCTGAAACAACAATTGAACCAACTATAGGTGAGTTGCGACAAGATGTTTTAGAATTAACAAGGACACCTGCTTATGAAGAATATTTGGAAGCATATCATTCACTTCTAAGACCTTTCGTGGATGGGCTAATAAAAGACACGGAAGGCAAATTTGATAACAAATATGGGTTTAGCCATGATGTTGATGCAGATAAATATAAGATTGCTAATTCTGTGGTGGATTTCATAGGAAAAGATTTTAAAGTTGAAGGAGTTAGGTATGAGGGAACACCTGGATTGTATGAGCTTCTTTTTAAAAAAGAACCTGTTGGTTATACATCAAATGATATGGAAAATTATATGGATGTTTTGAATAGGACAAATGCATATAGACGAAATTTTGATCCTAATAGTCAAATTCAAGGTTCGACCGACATTAAATACTTGACAATAGTTAAACCTTACTTATTACAAAAAGGTATATTAAAACGTGGAAGCACAACAGAGACGGGTTATCGTGCAATACTACCAAGTACTTCGCGTTTGTTACCTCCACAAAGACCGCGTTCTACAAGAAATCTGTCTACAAAAAGTGGAAAGGGGGGAGCTATGTTAAATTTATCAAAAAAGAAATTAGATTACGTTTATTATGACGATCCAAACGAAATCATAGATAGATTGAAATTGTTGATGTCATCGCAAATGGCTGGACATACTGGTCATCAAAATGAAATAATATCTATTTTAGAAGAACTAAGAGAAGCAAAAATAATTAAATAAATACTAATTCACACATGTTTATTCCTTATTCTACCGCTGGCAACAACCATGTCTATTGACAAGTTTGGTTCCCACATCTTTGGCAAAGATAATAAAGAACATAACATTATAAAACTTGTTGACCTTAGTGCTGTTAAACTATATTATAATTTGGTATTACCTTTTATGGGAAATTACTCTCTGTCCGATAGAGTTTACCATTTATTACAAGACAAACGAATTACATATGTTTTTCCTATGGAATCTGCTACTATAATTTCTGGAGAATACCCGAAAAAATATGTTTTTTTAAAAATTAATGGAAAAAAGATCACTGACCCTGTAGGTATTCGGTTAAAAAAAGGGGATGTTCTTTCTTTTCATCGTCCTGAAAATAGCCATTTAGAAGATTTTTATGGTGAATTGTTAATAAAATGTCCTGTAGAAGTAACAAACTAAACATTTAGAAGTCATGAGTAAACAAACCAACATCAAGGAAGATCTAGTCAACGAGTTACATAAACCTGCTAGAAAAAATTTTAGACGACGACGGGTTATTATTAAAAATTTAAACGATTTATGGCAAGCAGATTTGGTGGAAATGATACCTTATGCAAAACTAAATAAAGGATATAGATATATTTTAGTTGTTATAAACACATTTTCCAAATATGTTTGGGTTCAACCTGTTAAAAGAAAAACTGCTGAGGAAGTAACTTTAGCTATGGAAAAAATTTTAAAGCTTGCGAAAACGCCTCCAACTAACATACATACAGATCAAGGAAGAGAATTTTTCAACAAAAACTTTAATAAATTAATGGAAAAATATAACATTAATCACTACAGTACATTTTCCACAGTCAAAGCAAGTATTGTTGAAAGGGTCAACAGAACTTTAAAAACTCTCATGTGGAAACAGTTTAGCTTGCAAGGCAATTATAAATGGTTGGATATCCTAAATAATATTGTTTTTAAGTATAATACAACTAAACATAGAACAACAGGATTAAAACCTATTGATATAAATGAAGAAAATGAAAAAGATGTTCTAAAATCAACTTATAATAATATAAAAACAATTGACCCCAGAAAATCAAAATTTAAACAAGGGGATTATGTTAGGGTTAGTAAATACAGGGAGGCTTTTCAAAAGGGATATACACCAAACTGGTCAAATGAAATTTTTCAAATTAAAGAAATTAAATTAACCAACCCAAGAACATATTTGCTGGCAGATGACAAAAATGAAATAATTTTAGGTAGTTTTTATGAACCGGAGTTGCAGAAAGTCAAACATTCAAACGTGTATCTCGTGGAAAAGGTACTAAGAAGAAAAGGAAACAAAGTTTATGTTAAATGGTTGGGAATGGATAAATCACACAATTCTTGGATATTAAAAAAAGATGTAATATAATAAAATAAAAAACTTTATATTTAACAACATGGTTTTATTTACTTCTGATATATCTATATTAAATTCATGTCACTTATATACAACAATATCACTAGAGCTTGATCAGCACTGTCATTTTTCTTCACAAGAATCTTTTCCTTAGTCTCTTTTAAAACAATTGAGAAATAGAATCTTCTGCAAAGAGGACAGTGTGCGTTTGTTTTCGTCCACTCTGTTAAACACTTTATACAAAATTTGTGTGTGCACGAATTGGGTGTGCAAATTTCTTCTCTTCTCATGGAATATAAACAAACAGGGCATCTGCTTCTGTCTTCTTGTTTAAGTTTTTTCACCGATTTTCTGCAACCAACCAGCTTTCGTTTTTGAATCATATTTCTAGCAAATAATGTTTCAGAAACCGTGTGCGTATAAATTTATAGATATTCCCCCACTCAAGTCAAGCCCACATGGTCGAGGTGGGAGGATATGAGCTTGAATTGGTTGTAATAAAACAAAAATTATTTAAAACGTTCATTGTATATTTCCTTCCTATAATTTTCATCCAAAACATCCTTTAGTAGGGTCTCAGCATATTGAAGTCTATTTTGAAAGCGGTATCTATCCAACACATACTGCTCATAATCATTCTGGCGTGCTGCTTTGTAAGCAAACTTCCATGCAAACAATACATGGATTTTATTCATATTTTCGTTAAATGTAACCTTCTTCATAGTGTTTCTCTAAAATCACAAGCTTTATTCCCTCCTTTTATATCACAGCACCGAAGTGTGTGTTCCAGCAATGTAAAACTATTATACAATTATAAGAATTGTTCTAAAGTTGTTTTTTCAATTTTATGGTTTGTGATTTTCTGCACATCCGGTTTGTTACACATTACACAGACGTCTGATAAAATAATCATATGTAGAACTTGCTCACACACTTTACATTTAATTTCATCTTTACAACAATCCATGGCACGCTTATAATGGGTGTTCACATGTATGTGTTTACCACGTGGTTGTTCTATGGCTAATAAAAAGTAACACTCGTGACACAGACTGTACATGCCACCTGCCATGGATGTGATTAATATGTATGATTGCATTAAGCACACTTCACGTTTTAAATAGTTCTCTTTCACAGCTTCTGAAGCGTTAATTTTTTTAATTTTCACTAACCCTTCTTCTCCACAACCACTTCCCAGAACTTCTTCCTCGGTGCCGGAGTCATCTTCATCTTCATCCTCATCACCGTAATTGTAGCGGTCAGCATCCACAAGAGTATTAAGTCTATCCTCGACTATACAACCAGTAGTTTTTTGAAAATAAATTTTTTCTTCCTTATGAATGGATTCCATTTCTTCCCGTTGCGCATTTAATGGAGTACCATTATAAATATACAATTTTGATTGTAAATCCATTGTTTACTTTATTCTGACTTTAGTATGACCCTGTATTACTTCAGAACTAATATCGTTTAACTGAAATTTTCAACCTTTTATGCTACAACCCCTTCTCTCCTATCCCTGCTAGTTTGGAGTGGGAAATTAGAACACACCTTGCTGGAAGGGGGTCAACCAATCCGGTTCTTGGAGGCGGGGCTTAGGTGGGGTGTCGACTAATGTAGTGTGAAGAGTGCGTGTTGTGGAATGGTTTTGAAAGCTCATTTTGGAAGCTCCTGAGAGGAGAGGGGAGCGGAGAGGGGAGCGGAGAGGGGAGCGGAGAGGGGAGCGGAGAGGGGAGAGGAGAGGGGAGCGGAGAGGGGAGAGGAGTGGTGTGAAGAGTGGCGGGATTTTGGTGGGGTGAAGAGTGGGGGGATTTTGGTAGTGTGAAGAGTGGGGGGATTTTGGTAGTGTGAAGAGTGGGGGGATTTTGGATTTGGATTGGCGAAGAGTGGGGGGGAATTTTTGGATATATATCCTGGGATATATATCCTGATCTAGTATGCCTGAAAACCATCTACTGCAAATGATTTTTTTATAATATTAATTGTAACATTGAGTGAGCATGTCCCGTTGAAATAAGTAAATAAAAAATAAAATGTTGCTTGGCCGTGATACCCAATTCGTTTTGCTAGATCGGTTTTTAACGGCCAGGAGTTGCATTAAAAATGTCCGTGAGCTTGTTGTTGTTCCATACACAAATTTTTTGGCCCAGATTTTGTTTTAAAGCACGATAATGCCCCGCGTTACACTGCTGGGGTAACTAGAATCTCTCGGAGGGAATAAAATATCCCAATTTTGCTGGCGACATGCTTCAGACACGTGTTCTTCGGAATCAAAACCATTTCCAGGACTAAAATCGGTTGTTTCAAACACTTCAAAAGTTCTGGAATGACCTTTCCTAAAGAAACTTTAGACAACCTAATTCTTAGTATGGAAAAGCGTTGCAGAGCCACTGCACGAGGTCACACTCCGTATTAATTTAATTGTTTGTTTATACCTATAAGTTTTTATTCTTATTATTAATACATGTAAATTTCAGTTTTTATTGCATTGGGGCTTTATTTTTTGGGCAATGTTACTTTAAGTTTTGCTTAGTTAAACACAAATTTATTTTATTCTTTCATTTCCGACACAAAATACAACGGGGGATGGGGGAGGAGCCTCCCCCCCCCAATACTGACCCAGTTTGGAAAAGCAAGGTTTATCTCTTAAAAAAAAGTCCCGGGCCGGGCAAAGAAAATTCCGAAAATAATGTTGCCAGACTTTTAGTTCTGCAGTTGTTACGAGTTGACTCAGTTGGAAAATTTTCCTGCTCTCCCCCCCTAATTACATTGCTCTCGGAACTTCCCTGTTCAGTATCCTTAGATTTTGAGCATGTGTGTAGTTTATTTTATATTTACAACCACGTAGATTGGACACTAGTAACTTTACTGTTTTTTGGCTAAGAGCTACCACCTTTAATGCACAGGGATTCATACTAAAAACTGACTTAAAATATATCATTAAAAAAATTCCAGTGGTTTTCACACACCTGAACCGACTTCTATAATGGAAGTATTTACAAACATACTTTTCTAGGAGGGGCAAAGACGACCCCGGGCGTCATTTAAGTACACATGAAGAATTAATTACTTTCCCGCCATGAATCAATTCTTAGTACGACTTAGAGTAGACTTTGTTGTTTGATCGACAGTTTGTAGATCATAAAACATCAAATAAATGCTTAAATTTACGTATAGTTACAATTTTTTAATTTACCTTTTGTTTTAGTGAGTCGTCTGGTGGTAGTAATCAAGAAGAACAAAGGTATAAATGCCAGGTCGTGTGGGATTGCCAGACAAGTCAGAACCAACATTTAAAGAGATACCAGTTGAAGCACACTGACTCTCAAGAAAATGATTTCTTTCGATGCAATGAATGTGAGTATCGAACAGTTAGAAAAGATTATTTAAAGAACCACATCTTACAGCACCGCCACAACCCACAAAAAGTCGGTGTGTTTAAATGTGACAAATGTGAATATCGAACAAATAGAAAACCTGACTTAAAACGCCACTTTCTAAAACATGAAAACTCAAAAGGAGTCTGTTTGTTTAGATGTGACAAATGTGAATTTCGAACTCGTTATAAGTGTAGTTTAAAAAAGCACTATTTAAAACATAAAACCCCTGAAGAAGTTGAACTATTTAAATGCGACAAATGCTATTATCAAACACGCCATAGGGCTAGTTTAAAATCACACTACTTGACACATAGAACTCCCGAAGACGGCGAATTATTTAGTTGTGACAAATGTGAGTATCGAACAAATAGAAAAGCTAACTTAAAAAGCCACATCTTAAAACATGAAAACTCAAAAGGAGCCAGTTGGTTTGGATGTGACAAATGTGAATATCGAACACCTTATAAGTCTGGTTTAAAAAGTCACTACTTAAAACATAAAACCCCTGAAGAAGTTAAACTCTTTAAATGCGACAAATGCGATTATCAAACGCGCTATAAGGCTGGTTTAAAAACCCATTACTTGAGACATAAAACTCCTGAAGAAGTCGAATTATTTAGTTGTGACAAATGTGACTATCAAACAAATAGGAAAGATAGATTAAAACGTCACATTTTTGAACATGAAATCTTAGAAGGCGTTGGTTTGTTTGGATGTGACAAATGTTAATATCTAACACGTTATAAGTCTGCTTTAAAAATACACTACTTGAAACATAAAACCCCCAAAGAACTTAAATCATTTAGAAACGACAAATGCAGTTATCAAGCACGCTGTAGGGATTATTTAAAAAAACACTACTTGAGACAGAAAACTCCCGAAGACTTGGAATTATTTAGTTTTAAAAAATGTGATTATCGAGCAATTAGGAAAAATACCATGGATTTATTAAGACTGGATACGGGATGATTTAACATTCTTTGAAGCCAAAACAAACCATTCTAAACGACACTGTAAACACAATTTGTAAACATTGGCCACATCTTATTTTACCTTGTATTTTTGTACAAAAAATACATTAGAAGCATCACAAGATTTACTAAAAGTAATAAAAGCACTAAAACACTTTATTTTCTGCTCAATAATAATAAATTTAAGTTAAAAGGGTTTTATTATTTATAGGTTATGTTATTTCTAAAGGTGTTTATTTAAAGTCGCTCCGAGTCATTTATAAATCTATAAGTCGCACTTTTTCTTTTCTAGTTCATTAGACAAAGACGTACGTGTAACCGAGTGTTCAGACCGAGGTTCAGCCGTTTTCCTAAACAACCAGCACAGAGAGCAATACTTCTGAGCTCCAACACTCCAATGCTATTTTATCTCTACTACCATTCTTGATTCAATTACGTATTTCCTGTGGTATTTCCTTAAAGTTTGTAAACTGTTTCCCCAAGAGAAAACAAACAACAAATATAAGGCTTCACTTTCGATACGGTAACAGTATACGGACATCGAATCCTTAATATAATAAATCCATGAAAAATACCTTAAACGCCACAAGTTTATACATCAAAACTTGAAAGGAGTCTGTTTGGATGTGACAAATGTGAATATTGAACACGTTATAAGTAAAGATGGTTAAAAAATGTAAATGTCACAAGCTGCGCACATAGGAAAGTAGGGGAGAGTAGTATACGAATCACATACACATGTGCAAAGAAATTAAAAGTAGCACTAGCGACACTAGCGTTAAAAATATATAAATAAGAATACTAATAGTACTTACCGGTTGCACATGAAATGTAAAAGGCTAATTGATAGATTTGGAATAAAATTGAAGCATTAACAAGCCCTCCATATTGGTTTCGGTCAACCTTCGACGATACTGGGAGAATGTCTGCGTATAATGGGAAAACGATCTCTCGGCATCGTACGAAGTGAGATTTGCATATTTCAAATACTGGCCACTTGTTTCAAGTTTTTCGCCAACTATATTTTGTAAGTTCTTCAAATCCGGGATTTTATTTAACACTCCACACAATTTATTATATGCCTGCCGTCCTGGAACATCATTTATACTGTTCAACGCACTCTCTAAATGTTGTATAATACTCAGTGACTCCTCGGCAGTGATATTTGATTTTTGTAAGTCTGAAAGAGAGTTTAACAACAGGGAATACTGGCGCGAGATGACATCTAAATCGGCTTTTACTTGGGGATCTTCAAACAGTTGTTGACTGTTGTGAACTGATTTGGCTTCTTGGGGATTAAATTTACTGAGGACAGATTTTACTTCATGGTAATATTTGCTATAATATACTACTGCTTCGAGCCATGTCCCCCACCTTGTCACTATTGGCTGAGGTGGTAGAGAAATTTTAGGACAAACAGTATGAAACATACGAATCCGTTTCGGTGATTTTAAAAATACTTTTTTTGTCTCGGCTATTAACTTATCCACTGCTGGGTAACATTTTCGGACTGTTTCTGCTACTAAATGACAAGCATGGATTAAGCATATGTAATGTGAAGTAGATTTGGAAAAAATTGTTTAAGAGCCTTGCCAGCTTTTAGCATGTATGCATCACACTTGTTAGTATCAGTACCTGTGGAGGAGTTATACCGAACTTTTCCAAAACTTCCTTTACCAGATTTACTATATTTTCCGCGCTTGTTTGCTTTAAAATCCTACTACATAAAAGATATGGAAGAGAAGAACCGTTCACAGTTAAAGTACGCACTAAAATGCTAGCAACACAGCTGTTCCTAGTATTGGTCGTTTCGTCCACAGTTACCCATATTTTTTGATTTTTCAGCTCCGATCTTATGAGCGCTTCAACCGACCTTTTTACGTCGGGCAACCGATACCGTAGTTGGTTTCGGGTTGGTAGCTTCCACTTAGGTACATACGTTTTCCAGAATAATTTAAAATGTGCATTATCAACAATTGCCTGCGGAATGTTACAAACACTTATTACAAAAACTAAATCATACAGAAATTTCCAATAGGGTATGGCGCTTTTTCTATTTTCCTGGTGTTTTTTACTCTGCACATGTTGTTGACAAGCTGATTTTCTGGAAGACACAAGAAACACTTGACAATATTTGCAAGCAACTTTACTTCCCGTATAAGTTAAACCAGGGAAGCGACTAACATATTTATTTACTGTTGTAATAAAGGGTAACCCATGGATTTATTATAAAAATCCATGGAGATGCCGATGTTGTTTGTCCATTATTGCCAGATGGTTTTGATTTATGTTTCGTTACAATATTTTTAAATACGTATTAGATTATTGTAATTACTATTACTTGTTGCTCCGTACTGCTTGTTTAACAGTGTTTTGTTATTATACAGGATCTGCAACAAAGATTCTCGTGCATAGTAGCTGTATTATTATATGTATGTGTACAATTAAATAGTATACATGAGGGAATTTATATAATTTCTATTGACATTTCTGAATTTTAACTGGGCATGATATGTACGGGAGGTTGTCTAAAAATTAGTCTTTAGCAAGTCGCGGACAGAAATATTTTAATTCTCACGCTGAAAGCAGTACTGTATTCGTGAAAAAAATCACTCAGGTTTTTTTTTAAATCTCCACTTTTTGGAGTCTCTGGATCACGGAAAACACGGTTTTCTGTTTCGGTCGGTCTGTCTATCTGTTGGCACGAAAAGTGAAAATATTACTTAACCAGAAAACACGAAATTTGCATATACATATTCTGGGGCTTACACTGGCTCGAGCTCGAAGCAGACTAAACTTCCGATGGAATTTATATATACAGGGTGAGAACCTTAGAAGAATTAATTTCTATATTGCTTTAATTTAAAGGTGATGCATTTTACTGAAGTCATATTTTGCATATAGATAAGATTTATACATTATATATTTACAATATATATTTACACATTAATATAAATAAAGACCCTTCTAGTTCCCCATATGTACGGTGAATAACTTTAACTTTAGGTTTAATAAATATAGCAGCATATTTTAGTTCACGTTTAAACATAAAATAAAATATAAAAATAATATACATAAGGATACGATTTGACAAAAATCTGAGGCTACGGGGTCGTTTCGAAAGTTTAAAATTTTCGTCAACGTACCAAATATACATAGCACCATATTTTAGTTCACGTTTATACATAAAATAAAATATAAAAATAATATGCATAAAGGATTTGACAAAAATCTGAGGCTACGGGGTCGTTTCGAAAGTTTAAAATTTTCGTCAACGTACCAAATATACATAGCACCATATTTTAGTTCAGGTTTATACATAAAATAAAATATAAAAATAATATGCATAAAGGATTTGACAAAAATCTGAGGCTACGGGGTCGTTTCGAAAGTTTAAAATTTTCGTCAACGTACCAAATATACATAGCACCATATTTTAGTTCACGTTTATACATAAAATAAAATATAAAAATAATATGCATAAAGGATTTGACAAAAATCTGAGGCTACGGGGTCGTTTCGAAAGTTTAAAATTTTCGTCAACGTACCAAATATACATAGCACCATATTTTAGTTCACGTTTATACATAAAATAAAATATAAAAATAATATGCATAAAGGATTTGACAAAAATCTGAGGCTACGGGGTCGTTTCGAAAGTTTAAAATTTTCGTCAACGTACCAAATATACATAGCACCATATTTTAGTTCACGTTTATACATAAAATAAAATATAAAAATAATATGCATAAAGGATTTGACAAAAATCTGAGGCTACGGGGTCGTTTCGAAAGTTTAAAATTTTCGTCAACGTACCAAATATACATAGCACCATATTTTAGTTCACGTTTATACATAAAATAAAATATAAAAATAATATGCATAAAGGATTTGACAAAAATCTGAGGCTACGGGGTCGTTTCGAAAGTTTAAAATTTTCGTCAACGTACCAAATATACATAGCACCATATTTTAGTTCAGGTTTATACATAAAATAAAATATAAAAATAATATGCATAAAGGATTTGACAAAAATCTGAGGCTACGGGGTCGTTTCGAAAGTTTAAAATTTTCGTCAACGTACCAAATATACATAGCACCATATTTTAGTTCACGTTTATACATAAAATAAAATATAAAAATAATATGCATAAAGGATTTGACAAAATCTGAGGCTACGGGGTCGTTTCGAAAGTTTGAAATTTTCGTCGTTTTAATAAATATAGCAGCATAGTCTAGTTCACATTTATACTTTTTGGAAAGATGTGGAATAATGCAAAAACAACCATTTATAAAGGACTTGGTAAAAATCAGAGGATACGGGCAGGGACGGACTGGCCCGGCGGGCTGGCGGGCGCAGCCCGCCGCGCCTTTTGTTTACAAAACGCCCTGGCGCCTTTTGGTGTAAGTGAAAATAATAATTAAGAAAAGCTTATTAATTTGAATCGGCACCTTTACCTTTAAATAGCCCGCCAAATTTTCCGGACCCAGTCCGTCCCTGGATACGGGGTCTCGTGGAAGGTTTAAAATCTTCGTCATTTTACTAAATATACCTGGCACCATATTTTAGTTCATGTTTATACTTGGTGAATAGATTTGAAATAATGCAAAATCAAACGTTTATAAAGGATTTGACAACAATCAGAGGCTACGGGTTCTCTTGGAAAGTTTAAAATTTGCGTCATTTTACTAAATTTACATAGCACCCTATTCTAGTTCACGTTTATACTTGGTGGAGAGATTTCATATAAGGCAAAAAATAATAGGTATATATAATGGATGTGACAAAAATGTGAGGCTACTCTTCGAAAGTTAAAAATGTTCGTCATTTTATTAAATATAGCAGCATGGTTTAGTTCACGTTTATACTTGGTGGAGAGTTTAAAATAAGGCAAAAAATAACACACGTAAAGGATTTCTCAAAAAAGCGATATTCTTGGTAAGAGTTGCTATACATATGTCCTTAAACTATAAAATCGCCCGCCAAAAGTTTAAAAAAATGGGATATACGAGGGAGGTGCAAATTTTTGAAAGTAGTGCAAGAGTCAAGTACCTACCTTCATTTTTCCATTTATTTAAAATATTTATTTAAACTTGTTTATAATTACAAGTTATGTCCCAATATGAAGTTATGGCCTTCTGTGTCAAAAATAAAAATAAAACATTTTTATCGAAATATGTTTTATTTTTTTATATTTTGTTATTAAAATAAAAATTAGAGAAGTCGAAAACAAAGTTGGAAAAAGTTTGGGGAAAAAATAAAATTTCAACACCCTGTATCTCTTAAACAAAGCGTTTTCGAACATGTGTTAATGGAAACTTTTCTTAATATTTGATGTTGTAGAAGCTATTCCTGAAGTTTCCTGGCATCTAGGTATATAAAAAATTATTTACATTACATAAGTACACTATTTCTAATTTAGTTAATTTAATTTACTACCCCGCCAAGATTTAAACAAAAGCGCTTACTAAAAAACCTTTCCCACTGAAAATATCATATACTTACTATATAAATATACTGCGGGTTCCCCATTTACCCAATGTGCGGTTTTTGATGCCAACAATGTGAAATGGAGATATATAATCTCGCATAAGTCTATCCTTTAGTCTATTTCGTAAACTGCGATTGCGCTAAATCTTGTGTTGCTATTGGCCATCTAACAGCGCCACGCGTCATACGTTTCTTGACAGGGCTGGTTTTTTGGTATAATTGAACTAGTTTATTACTTTTTGTACATCAGGGCATAAGTTAGCACACTTCAAAATCAACCACAAGAACACCGAATACAAAATAAAACACGACACAAAGAAAAAATGGCGAATGGCGATCCAACTGTAAACTAAAAAAAAACCAGAAAGCTGAAAGAAGCCGAAATATACGCACAACAGCCGATGATGAGTATAATTCACCATCTAATTCAGTACAATGTTTGACCAATGAAAAAATTCGTATTAACGCATGCGCATATACAGAAATATCAGACTAAAGGATAGACTTATGCGAGATTGTATATCTCCATTTCATATTGTTGGCATCAAGAATTCCAGACAACCCGCAGTATATTTATATAGTAAGTATATGAAAAATATACATTTCACTATTCTTCCGATTGACCGACATCGTTTCTTATCAGCAACTCGAGCAGTGATGTCCTTGGTTAATGACTGCACTGCCGATGCCGTCGTGGTCGCCTAAATCCGCCCGTTGCGTTGTAGGCCAACAACACGCTGGCAACGCAGCCTTGCAATAGTGGGTAAAAATTATAGAAAATTATTTCCTAGTGGCCGCTGATCGCACGATGAAGTATAGGTAGCGAAGTCTACTGTTTTTTCGTGAAACTAAAATGCTCATAATTCCGACGAGCAGTCTTTATTATTATTTAGTCTATGCTGGAAGCTAAAGTGGGCTCGTCCAGAATTATTTCCAAATCTATTTCTATGAAATCCATGGTTCACGTGTTTTATACTTGGTTGCACAGAAAAATAAAGGGTTTGGTGAGGTTTATTCCGGTTTATTCTTTACTGTGGGTTATCAAACCTATTTTATATTTTTTGGTGTGGGTGGAGCTGTGGTTTGATCGAAAATGAAGAATTCTTTTGTCTTTCTCTAAGTTTTTAGAGACATTTTCAGGTGGCTCTGGTTTTAGTTACGGTTGATAGTTAAGTAATGAATAAAACTTCATTGGTCACCAGTTTGGTTGACAAATGAAGTTTAGTCCATTGTTTATCTGTCAACCGCTACCGTAACGAAAGCCATCTGAAAACGTTTTTGCTGACTAGTTTCAAACTGCTGCAGAAACAAACCCAATACGCTCCTGTTCGTAGAGGAATCACAAACCGATCAGCGCCAATCAAATTTTAGGTATTTTGTAACGTGACAGTTTGCCGACTGAGGCGTTTTTGGCGCTTCAAAACCATTAAAACCAAAACCATGTGCTCTCTTTGTTTATCCAACGTACTTAAACGTAAACAAACAAAGATAGTGCCACAATAATCAAAATCATATTGTTATCCTTCTTGTGTACAATGCAGTCAAATGTAAATAAATAAAGACAACAATGGTAAACCCTCGGGTTTGGTTTGGATGGTTTTGAATCGCCAAAAAACGTCTCTGGTTTCCAGTAATTTCATTGGCTCTGACTGGTTTGTGACTCTTGTGGGAACAGGGCTAATTACTTCGATCTACCAGCCAGCTACCATAAAAAATAAAATAAGAGCTCTTTTAAGGTTATGAAAATCTGTCGGTCATATACGTATTACAGTAGCTACGTTCGGGATAGCCAACGGATTTGGAGTGGAGTGAAAGTAGATTTTTGTCACGTGACTTCAGAGTTCTGGGAGTAAATCTTTCAAAGACGAACGCTCTACGTCAAAAGTGCAAAAACATAACCTTAAAAATAAACATGTGTTTGACTTGCATATGGGTTAAATTTTAGACCAAGAATTTAATTAAAATTATTAAATATGTTCAATTCTCTCATCCTCATTTTAAACTTTGCCAAGGAAGAATTTTGTGAAAGCTCCGAAAACGAAAAAATTTCTGAAGAAAAAGTTGAGAATTCTGCGGAAATAACGGTCCCATCAATGACGGACCAAAACTTAAAATGCATTTTAGAATTAACCCAGCTTAGAATGAAAACATTCCAATTTAATAGACATAAACAAAAAATTAACTTAACCATAAAATTTGCAAACGCAGTTACGCATGCCCGCTCCTAAAGCACCTCTCAGCGAGACGGGACTTTTGGAGTAAACACTAAACACTTTTCACTCTGTTTTCGATACCCGAACGCCAGCGGATTCACTCTTGTTGCTCCGAATTTAATACTCGAACGGACGGAGTGCACTTAGGTGAACGGAGTGAAAAGAGTGCTAATCTCAAATTAAATTCAAAGAAAATAAAAAGGGTTTGTTTGATTGGGTTTCAGTTAAATTTCAAGTTTAACAATTTTGTGGTGACTCAGGCTGTGTACCGTTGTCAAACCTGTTTAACCGCATCGGTTTCTTCGGTGACATTAATGACAGATATTGCGTTTCCAATCTGTCAACTTTTCAGATTACCGATACTTACGGGACACAAAACCGTAACCGAAGTTGACAACGGTACACGCCTTTAGTAAATTATTCAGAGCCGACAAAAAATTGATACCATGGAACACAACTAGGGTAAAGAAAACGATTGGAATGTCCAAGGAAATGGTCACTGTCATGCTGAACAATTTGATAAAGGAATCAACAACCGTTAAGTATGCTACAATACAGGATTCATTCACACTTTCTGATTCTGAACAAGATACAGAAACAGAACACGCAGTTTTACCTATAAAGGAAGATAAAGAAAGTGGAAACTTTGAAAATAGCAACAATTTAATCATAAAAGCAGAACTCTTAGAAGATTTTGAGATTGAGAATGTTCCACTTGATGGTCTCAGAAATATTTATAAAAATGGTGATATCGAGTTAGAAGCTGAAGTAAAATCACAAATGCAAAGGGGGAACATGCCTAAAAATATAACCTTTGGTCATTCATACTGTACAGTTTTTGATACAGATCAGTATAAGTAGGTATTAGAATGTGTGAATCACTAAATAAAATATTTGTCATGTTATTTTGCCAACTGGATATTATTTAGTAGAATGTGTAAGTACCTATAAATCGAGCAATAAATAATTAATATTTTCTTGTTTTTTAGACAAAGTGAAATTTTCAAACAAAACCCCACAAATAAGAATTGAAAGTAGTGCAATTTGTGGCACAGTCTTTGACGAACGGACAGATAAAAATGAAGAAATTAATTTAAAGGAGAATGCGGACTTTAATGAAGCCAGGTGAGTAGGTACTCTATTAATTTTGGAATGGACAGATAAAAATGAAATTCGTTTAAAGCAGAATGTAGACTTTAATGAAGCCAGGTAAGTAGGTACTCCATTAATTTTTGAACAGTACTAGGGATACTAAATCTGACAAGGTTTTAGTAAATTTTAGTATCAACTATTGATAGTGACAATAAAACAAAAATAAACAAAATTTAAATTGCAACTAAAGCGAAGTACCTAGCACCTAAGGGTAAAAACAATGTGCAATGCAGCTAGAAGTTCCTCCAATATTTCTCTTTACATTTTTCAGTTATTTAACAATCCATCAATATCATTTATTAACCCACTAAGCAAAAACTCATTGCAACAACGTTAGAAATGTGTTTTCTCCGTTACATGTAATGTTAGACCAGAAGGAGAAGTAACGCTTCATTAAACGCAAATGATTCGTTGCATTTCACACCATGCCACGTTTTCTGATGCAACGTTAACAATGAGACATTTTAGTAACATAGAAGGAACGTTTCTATATCAGCTATTTGCTGTTGAAATAGAACATTTTTGAAACATCTATGAAACATTTCTTTAATCGTATTACAAGCAAGTTACAAAAATGTATTATTAACGTTGGATATTATAAAGACTTATTTACAAAATTTCAACGTTTTAGAAACGCAAATATGTCTTAAATAATTCGCTATTCTAAGGTTCTAATCGACGTTTATGTAACGAACATTAAATGTAATTCTTTCATCGCATATACAGCCCATATTAGGTTAATCTTCCGTCTCTTCAACGTCCCATTTATTTTAATCCTTATTAGAATTTTGATTTGCGACATAACATAAATCATGACCTACGACACAGTCATGATGTTTTATCACAGCTGTATCATAGGTCACGATTCATGCTATGTTGCCAAATCAAAAATCTAATAAAGATCACAGTAATTGGAACGTTGGAGGGATGTGGGATTTATTTCATACCAGCTGTACAGAGGGTTATAGTTACATTTATTCACCACCTCATTCTTTTGCTTATTTAAAGGGAAACCATGTATGAATATTTTTCCAATTTTTATGAGATGTCTAATACGTATTATGTATTTTTTGCCATTTTTTTTATTATTTTAATTCCATAGACGAGTTTTTTTGTTATTTTAAATTACGTTATTAATCGACTTTATAATTCAAATAAAAAAATTTATAGGATGTACACGATTGCTTTATATATATTTTGTATTGTGAGCATTTTCCATTTAAATCAACAAAATATATAAGGATAATGATCAAAATATAACCAATACTACTATACAGAATAATTCCTTCTTTATTTTAATGCTATGACATCTTACAATTGGATACAAATTCAATAAGGGATAAATAAAAGAATGTTTCTTGAAAAAAAATTTATTGAAAAAGGAAAAATCTTTTCTAAAAAAAAAATATTTTCTTTTAAGCTTTCCAGCGTTGTTCAGGTCTAAAAATAATAAAAAAGCAAATTGTTAATTTTAGGATGTCATTAATAATTAATTTAGATATAGGGTTTATAAAACTAGCCTGGGCAATATGGGGTTTGTTTCTGCAGCAGTTTAAAATTAATGGGAGCCAATGCGATTGCTCGGTTTCTATCAGCAAACTGTTTTCCTTGAAGATGATTGGCTCCGAATAGTTTTAAACTGCTGAAGAAACAAACCTATGAACATGGGATATGATATAAAGAACAAGGCAATGATACAGTTAAAGTAATGATACAAGCAACAATACTTCCAAACATTTAATTTTTAATTGTGGTCCATTAGGTCTGAAACAAATTGGAAGCTTGTTATTATTAATTTGCCTGAAAATTTTATTTTTGATCAAAGTTCTATATTCTTATTCTATATCAAATTTTAGATAGGGTCCACATGGTGTTCAAGAAATACAAAAATGTTGGTGCAGAAAAACAAAAATTTAGGAATATCAAGATATTTTCTACAGAAAAAGTGAAGCCCATGTTAAGAGAAAAATAAAAGTCATATATAACATTTTTTCCAAAAAATCGCCATTGCAGAGATACTGTATGGTAAATTTTGGGAAACAGCAGGCTTTTGCCATTTTTGCGCTTTTCTCCAGAACGGCACACTTTTAGAAAAAATGTTATTTGACTTTTATGTTTGCTGTGACAAGACCTTCACTTTTTCTGAAGAAAGTTTTTCGATCTCAAAACCTTTATTTTTGTTATTTTTGAACATGTTCTACCTAAATTTTGACATGGGCAAAATTATTTTTTCTTAATACCTTAACAATCTTTGAAGCTATATACATTCTACTTATTCTAGCTTTATAACTGTTCCGACTCAAAATGGTTTTAAATGTCAGAAATTGTAAAAATTGGGTTAATCATTAAAAAGCTATAAAACATCAACAGTAATTTTTTTTATTTATCTCTGTCCAGCTATTTTTATTGAAAAAACAAACAAAAATGACCGAACAAAGAACAATACAGAGCAAAATTCTGTATCCTAAATTTTGTCATCTTTAAATAATTTTTTTAGAAATATTAAGTAAAAACAGGAATGTTTTAGTTACCGCCTAAATGAAATGATAAAAAATTAAATTTTATGACAACTTACTTCTCGTTTTAAGCTAGTATTTGAGTTTCTCAGCCAATCCATTACTACATGCTCAAACTCTGCTTCTGTCACCATAAAATGAGGCTTGGTCGCATCTGAAAAATAATTAAATACTGTATGTTACGTTATGTTATGCATTATACTGATTTATTAATTTTAGTTCCAAGCCATAAAACAAAAAGGTTACAATTACAAAAACTTACAGCAGGTTGCACAAAACTTTTAATCAAGTAGTACATTTAACTGACGTTAAGAGTCATCTTTGGCAATGATGTTAACATACACATGTTTCACATTACAAGTGTCTAATTAGTTTAATTCGTGATTAAATTGTTTGTGCAACCGGACGTATGTTTTTGCTGCCAAATATGGTAAAGATAAACTTTTTATTAAGCACAAGCCAAATTTACCCCATGTACTTCTACTTTTATACCTACATGCAAAGCAAAAAAAAAAATAAAAATTCGAAAAATTTATAACATGCTTGGTTTTGATAATTAAGAATATTCGAATTCAAGCAGAGTCCCAAACCCAAAATTAAGCACTTTCACTTATATACAATTTTATTACAAAACTAAAAAAAATTACCATATTTTGTTCTATGTAAAACGACACAAAACATTTTCTTTTGTTATAATTTGTTATAAAATATTTATGTAAAATCTATTTCAAGCTTAAAAATTAAAATCTGCCGTTTTTAATACATCCACTTTTTTATATTATATAGATTTCAAATATTTTGCGGATAATTGGAATATATAAATTGCTTGAATCCCTTGTAAATTAAGGTTATGTTAGTAAAAATTAAAAAAATGTGGATACATAAATATAAATTAATGCACCTAACTATTTCTTATTATATTAATATTATTACTATTCTGCGGTGACAAAACCAGCTTCTCAAATTACGTATTATTTTTATTCGGAAGTCATTAATTTTTGGGTTGGGATATTGACCCGGTTCGGTATCCTTTGTTATTATATTTAATTCAGAATAAAGCACTTGTGTAGAATAAAAAGTACTTACCTTTAGGTCCATGATTATAAAAGGGTACAACCAACGAATACTAATACAGGTACAACCAAAAAATGGTACAACATAGGCTAACATAGGCAAGTATAACAACCAGGTACATCTACAAATCTACACGACACGCCAACGCGAAGTAAAAATGGCGGTTTCCGTCCGCAGTACGCAATGATGACGTATCACTGGAGTTATTACTTACACGTCGGACGGCAAACGTTACCTTATGGTTTTAAAAACGTTTCTGAAACAGAAGGGAGCGTTCTGTAGAAACGTTAGAATATTGATAATTTTAATACTGTCCTAATGTAACTTCAACGTTAGGTTTAAAACTAATATGTCGCATTAGACAAATCTCCTATATGTTTTATTGATGTCTTATTTGAGACGTTGCAAAAATAAAACCTTGTTGAAACGTTTTTTTCAAAACGCAAAACAAACGTAGTGCAAAGGCCGTTGCAGTTACATATTCATACCAATATTATGAAAGGAAACGTTTCAGAAATGAATGTAGGATGTTTGGTTTTATATGTTGCATTTGTTTCCTGGTTGCAACGTTGCTAAACGTTGAAAGTATGTTTCTTGCTTAGTGGGAATATAAGAAAAATATAATTTCTTGATATGAAGAATAATAAAATGTATGTTATAATTTTTTGCTATTTTCTTGCATAGCTCATTTACAATAAAAAAAATTTTACAAAACGTGTGGCTCTGATAGCTTGAATTCAAGCTTGTCGAGCATGCTGAACAACCACTAAACCAAATTATACCTATATATTTTGTACCTACTGGAATTTTTGGCAAATTAATTGCCTCCAAAATGTGTAGACTTTGAAAAAATACACTGTTAGAAAAAAACAGGGCTTTCCACTTTCATCAAAAATACCTATTAAGAAAGCAAATAGGCACTATTTTAATTGAAACCACAAAATAATAACCATATAATCTGCGAGTATCTACCACATTTTAGGACTAATTTATTGCTTATTTACACTATTACCTGTTCTTTAATTTTTTTGCTCCTTGTTTTTTTAAAAAACTTGTGGCTTTGCTGGCTTGAGTTCAAGCTAGCAGAGTCATTAAACCAAATACTTTTCCTAAATATCTTTGTACCTACTGGAATTTTTTGCCAATTAATTGCCCACTAAATATGTCATGGAACAATCATATTGATACGTTATGTATAAAGTTGAGTAGAGTGGGTTATGGGATCAAAATAGTGTCAAATTATATGAATTTAAAAACTTTAAAAATACTGTATCATGCAAACTTTGAGTCAGTGATGAGATATGGCATAATGTTCTGGGGAAGTGGTTCTGACTTGCAGAGGGTCTTTGTAATACAAAAAAGGTTAGTAAGGACAATAAATAAAATGAATTTTTTGGAGTCCTGCCGAGGAGTATTTAGAAAAGTGAATATTATGACAGTGTACGCTCTCTACGTGTTTGAATGTTTAATGTTTTTATTTAGAAATAGAGAAAAATTTGATACTGTAAATAGTAATAGAACCAATAATTTGTTGTATCCTCGTCATCGTCTCACAGTAACTGAAAAAAGCCCTTACTATATGTGTATTAAGTTGTACAATAGTTTGCCAAATACTTAATGTTAAATCTATCAGCACTCTAATAAAATGGAAACAGACTTTAAAAAAGGTGTTAATAGAGACTAAACCCTATTCACTACAGGACTTCTTAAACAAGGAATGGTGACATATTTTTGTATTATTGACGTCATTTCATTTTGTGTATACTCTGTGTATTATAATTTGAGATAAAGAAGTATTATTATTATTATTATTATTATGCACAGAGACTTTCGACTTTCAATCCTATAATGCACCGAGGGTTAAAAATATCTGGAGTAAGTTAAAGCTATGTATGCACACTAATTTTATTTTTCTGGCCACTCCCAACCGGTCATATGGCAGTGGGCTTAATGATAGTATTTGTAATTTTAATAACAACTTGAAAAACTTACTTTTTAAAATCAACAGAATCTCTGAAGGCTGGATTTCCTTTCTTGATGTAAAGCTTAACTATAAATGTAAAATTAATTTACGAAGTACTGCACTCGACATTTACAAAGAGATTAATTCTTCAAATATAAATTTTAAACCTCTCACTTACATAAACTGCTCTAGCAGTCCTAATATACCAATTTCTAAGGAAAACCTTGCAAATCTTGGCAATGAAAATGTCAGTACGAGCGAGGTACCAGACAAAGTTGATAAGTCCCCGGATGCTGTGGAATTGGAGGTTGTTGAACCTAATAATCCCAACAAATCCCAACAGGACGACGAGATTGTTTTTTAGGGTAGATGATAAGGACATGTCTCTTGTTCTTTTGAACGTGCAATCCATACGCAATAAAATTAACGAACTCTTTATATTTCTGGATAGCTGTAATTTTCCAGATTTGGTTTGTATTACTGAACATTGGCTAAGACCAAATGAACCTATTTATATAGAACATTACCAGATTCTGTCATGCTTCTGCAGGGAACCCTACCAACATGGGGGTACGATGATTTTAATTAACAAACTTTTCCTTAAAAACTTTGATTTTATCAACATAACCAAATACAATAACTTGGTAGTTGAAAAAGAATTTGAATTTGCGATTAGCCTTTGTAAAAAATTGAATATATTTCTGATATGTATCTATCGACCTCCCATGTGTAGTGGTTTGTGGAAAGGCTGGGAGTGTTGTTGTCTGAAATCGGTCCTAGATTTAATATAGTTTTGACCAGGTGACTTTAATATTGACTACGAGAACGCTGGCAACCGATGCACGCTTGAGCTTCATAATTTGCTACTGTCCCATAATTTGACTATGCATGTATCAACTCCTACAAGAATAGCGCGGTCCTCGTCTTCTATTTTGGACTATGTATGTTCGAGCGTGGATGGGGTGTCATGCAGAGTAATAAACGCTGGTCTCTCTGACCATGAGGTAGTATTTTGTAGTCTGCCTTGTCTGACTCAAAGATTTCAGTTGCCAAAAAAGCGAGGAAGAATTTTCTGTAGGAGAAATTTTGACAGGTTTTACCTGGATTGTTTGAGTGTTCGTTGGTCGGATGTCTTGGGTGTGGATGATCCCTTAGAGAAATTTCACCAATTAATAACAGGAGTTTTTGATAAATGCTTTCCGATAAAAACCATAAAGAAAAGGAGTAAAAAGCCTTGGGTTACCAGGGGAATACGCGTTTCAGCAAGTAATTTAAGATTCTTGCACACAGCACGTAAATTCTACTTAGGCAATAAATTCTTTATAGGCTATTTCAATAAATACCGAAATATTTACAGAAAATCAATTCTACTCGCCAAAAGCTCTTATTTTGCAAATCGTATCTATTAACAGGTCACATAATAAGCAGAAAGAAAGTTGGAACATTGTTAATGAAATTAGAGGAAAAACCAACATAGTGATAGATACGTCAAACTTCTTTGGAGCCTGACGAATTTAATAAATTTTTCTGTACCATAGGGCAAAATCTTGCTAAGAATACTGTTTCGACAGTCAATCCCCTGGACTACCTAGAGAAATCGTCTATACCTAATTCTTTTTATTTAGTTCCAACTGACATTCATGAACTGAAGCAAATATTTCACGAAATTAAAAATAAAAAAGCAGCTGGGTGGGATGGCATTTCAATCAAGGTTTTTCAACATCTGCCTGACACTGCTTTGAATACACTGGCTGAGGCCGTAAATAAGTCTTTTCTCAATGGGAACTTTCCAAATTCATTAAAGATTTCAGTGGTAATCCCAATTCATAAAAGTGGTGAAACAGAAACTCCCTCCAATTTTAGACCCATCTCGTTGATTCCTACCCTCTCCAAAATAATAGAAAAATTGGTAAAAAAACGAATGAACTCTTTTATGTATAGGTATAATATTCTGAACATCTCCCAGTATGGCTTTCAAACTGACAGAAGTACAAGCGATGCTGTCTTTTCATTTCTTAATAATCTGTAGGGGAAGTCTACCTAAAACGGGATACCTAAGGTTCAACCATTAAAAAAATATCTTTTCAAGTATGTAAAAAAATTAAATTCGTGACAAGTAGAATCTACTACGATTTAGCTTTCAGAATTATTATGTTTTGATTTTTGGAATATGTTAGTTTTGTCCTTAAAATGAATTTTTTTTATATGTTGCATATTTCCCGTTTTATCCATATTGTATGTTGATAAAATGGGATTTACAGTTATTCTAAAATGGGATAGGCCTTTTACGTGGTAAAATTGTGTTCTTACTTTTATAACTTGAACAGTAAAAAAGCAACACTTTCATATTTCAGAAGCCATTTGCTTTTCTGACCAGGACCGACGGTTAAATTTTCTTTGGTATTTTTGCTTTAATAACATTGCGAGTACGGAGTATCTGCAAATACAAATATTGATGTAAACTCAGGATATCCCGTTTTAAAAACTATGTAATATCCCGTTTTAGCAAACACCGTTATGAACAAATCAAAAAATTATAAACATGACCTACACACCTATATCACTGCAAAAATACAAAATATCTGTTTCAAGACAAATATACCTACGGCATGTAAAAAAAATAGAGTCTGATTTATTGGCCAATAAACATGCAGCCCTTAAGATTATTTCCCACAAGTTTTATAAGAAATCCAGCAAAGTATTAAAAACTTACCTTACTCTGGAAGGACGCAAGCAAACTGTTTATTTCGACTTGCCACGTCTCTACTTTAACGCGGGCGTTATAATTCGACCATATTTGGATAGATAACGCATAGCGTATTGCTTATTAGCGCATTTCCCGTTTTATCCTAGTATCCCGTTTTAGCTAGACTTCCCCTACTTGCAAATTAACGAAGGAGAAGTGGCCGCGGCAGTGTTCTGTGATCTTTCCAAGGCCTTTGATTGTGTGGATCACGGAATACTGCTGAGGAAACTTGAGACATATGGTTTTAGAGGTAGTGCACAAGCTTGGTTCAAATCATACCTAAGCGGTCGCACGCAAAAGGTTAGCATGCAGGGTCGCGAGTCAGACGAAATGTCTATTGCCTGTGGCGTCCCTCAGGGTTCTGTATTGGGTCCCATCTTATTCCTGTTATATATAAATGATATAGTGAAAACAAATATTAGAGGTTGCTTCACGTTATTCGTGGACGACACAACCATTCTTTGGCATGGTCCCGATGCTGATGCACTAAAAGAGGTAATTTCAGAAGACTTGGGACAAGTTAAACTATGGTGTGATGCTAATTTGTTGTCATTTAATATATCAAAGACCAATATCTTGCACTTTAATGCTACATTATCTGATATATACCTGGACAATAGCAAGATTTTGAATAGTTCGGATGTTAGATTTCTGGGTATAAGCATAGATAGGAAATTAAATTTTAAGGCACATGTAATTAACCTCTCCAAAAAATTGGCATCTGGTTGTTTTGTGATTATGGTGGTCTCTAGGGAACTAAATATAGCTGTAGCTAGGGCGGTGTATTTTTCTCTCGTGGAAGCCCACATTAGGTATGGCATTCCATTTTGGGGTAACACAAGCCAGTATTTGGTTAATTCTATTTTTGTGCTGCAGAAGCGTGCTGTTCGGTATATGCGTAACGCAGGTTGTCGAGACTCATGTAAGCCTTTATTCATTAAACATAAAATACTGACTCTTTATTCCCTGTACATACTTGAGACTGTTACTCTGATACATAAAAAGTGCCCTGAGTCACATAATGGTGGCAACAACTATAATACTAGGCAAGCTGGAATGGTACCTCTCCCAATACCTCATTCCACATTGATTAAAGACTCTATTTTTTATACTGCCAAAAAAATTTATAATCATCTACCACGTGCTATTAGGCTGGTGCAACCGATAGGAAACTAGTGAAATCCTTGTTGCTTCACAAGGCTTATTACTTTTTGACTGAGTACCTCGAGGACGAATTTTAACTAAAGTTAGATCATACATTTCTTGTGGTATGATGAGTATGAACATATGTAGGTCCATCACAGTATTTTGTAGATCCTGTTTACGGATGCTCTTCAACTTTAAAACTTTTTGATTTTCTCTTTATCACACTTGAGGGGCTCATCTAAGGGTGTGTGTGTGTGTCTGTTTGTATGACTTTTATTAATATGTTCTTGACTTGTACTATACATGTTTCAACTTGTGTTGTCCTGTTCTCACTAATACGACTATTGCCCTTCTTTACAGGACTTTCGTTTAGGTCCGAGTGTTTATTGTAATCTTAAATATTATGCAAATATATGTGTGATTACAACCTAACATAGGCAAATATTTTGTCAATGGTGCTGCATACTTCTTTTAGATAGTAAACAAATATAAAGTTAATAAAGGGTGAGAAAGTGCGCAAAACTCGTGTATCCGTCAGATTTTTATTTGATTGTTAGTGGTATCTTTTGCCGTTAGTGTGCGTTATATATTTTTTATATCCATAACCATCTATTTTATTTTGTTATTACCTAAAATTATAAGTTTTGTTAATATTGTTACCAATATTTTTTTTTATTGTTTGGTCTTGTCTCATTATGTAGATTAGCTTTAACTTTGTCAATAAGAAAGATTTCTTTGGACAATAAAGTACAGTTTGAGTTTTGAGTTTTTTAAATAAACGCTTTGCACTTTCGGTATGTGTAGGAAGACTATTACCTACAAGCACGAAAGATTAATAGTATAACCTGTCCTCGTTTTTTTTTTAAAAAGCTGTGGCTTTGCGGGCTTGAGTTTAAGCTAGCAGAGCCACGCATTTTTTCAAAAAAAACTGTGAGCAGAAAACTTTAAAATGTGGTCTTGTATGATCAGACTATTGTATTCCTACTATTATTATTATTATTCCTTGAAAAAATTCAAATAATCCCTGACGTTCAGTCTGCCTATCAAAAAGGATACGATACCCAACCAGTTCTACACTTTGTTCTGTGGCTGATGATTGTTTAAGGGCGATTGACTCTGGACGCGTAACGTCGTTAACCCTTTTTGACATGTCTTAAGGCATTTGACTCTTTGAATTTTGATTGACTTTTGGCTAAGATGCACTACTATGGATTTAGAGGTGTAATTCACGATTGGTTTCCGAATTATCTAACTCAGATCTCATAAAGCAACTATTGAGGCTTCTTAGTCGGTTTTACCCTCCTCTTTTAGGCCTCCGAGTTCTGGCGTCCCTTAGGGGTCGATCTTTGGTCTGCTGCTCTTTTTGCTCGGCATAGCAGATCTTTGCGATGTTGTAAGGTTTTGCACCCTTCAATTATTGGATGCTGATGATATTTATTGCTACTTGAATTACTGCTTGAATTTGATGTGGGTAATAAGCAGGACGCGTGCAGTAAGACTAATAGTGATCTAGAACAAATTTTGATGTGGGCAGATATAAATAGTCTTCTTTTGAATCCTTCAAAATGAGAACATATGGTAGTTAGTACTATTAAGAATAAACAAAAATATTGGTTCGTTTGAAATCAAACCAACTGTAGAAATTTGGTCCTTTGTATAGATGATCAATTAAAATTTAACAGCCATGTCAATCAAATCTGCAAAAAGTCTTATAAAACTTTTTCCATTTAAACATTTAGACATAAACGTAAGGAAAACTTTAGCTGTGTGTCTTGTCTTGTCCCACTTCAACTAGGTATATGGATGTCACATAAATATTTATTCAACAAATTAACTCCAAGAGGGTGTATTTATCATAGAGACCTGAGAGACATACTGAGAAGATTTGAGGTGCGTAAGTACCGCACCCGCTATTTTAGGTCCAGCTTTCGTATCTTCATGCACCACTCATAGCCAACAGCCTTCCTGCTAGGTATCCTCACTAGCGCGTTAATCCAAAAAACAAAATAAGCCGTGCAATGTTGGATGATACTTTTCTTGATATTAAAAAATTCCGCGACATTACTATAAACTCGATATTAAATAAGTAAATAGATTTTTGCTTCTTGATTAAAACATATCATCCAGTTTTAAGATATGTAGGAAGGTATACCTTAGGGTGTACCATCTATAAAGTTAAAAGAAATAGTTTCTTATTATTGAGAAATTGCATGCACATGCTTATTTTTGAAAAACAATTATTGTGCAAGAATTAAAATACTTTTGAGCATTAACTTTTTTATAATAATTACAGATCCAAAGATATTTGGCATGAAGATATTGAGGTCTTGGTAAAAATGGAGAAGAGTAAAACCATCAGTGAAATTAAAGTGATGCCTGAAATTGTCAGCACTGAATGCGTAATTAAAAATGAAGAACTTGACATAAAAGAAGAAGACTCCTTAGGAACAGAAGTCGGGTGAGTCCTTTAATAATTTTTTGTATAAAAGAAATTAGCATCAATTGGGATTTCATTTCTAAAGAGTTATTAAGACCGCCCACCGGCGGTCTTTATACCGAGCCTTTGGCGACTAAAATGTATGTTGTCGTCCGTTTCGACATTTCCACCTTTTAAATTTTTTTTCTCGAAAGCGGTCATTTGAATCACTCTGTATTTTTCCCTATCCACTTTTTTCCAAATTTTTCAACCTCATCTTATAGAGGAATAATCAGGCTTTAAAATTAATCTCGAATGGGTAATGCTGGATCGTATTTACGTGTAAAAACTTTTTTTTTTGATTTTTTTTTTCTAACGAATCCTACTTTCAACCAGCATTATTAAATACTAAGTTTCTAATTAAGTGGTCTTCCCATTTTCCGATACTCACCAATTTCAATAGGGTTCGGAAGCTCCCGGTGCTCTACAACCTCCGAAAATTCAAATCGATTTAATTCACTTTTGCGACCTGTAGTCGATATCATACGAAATCGCTAAAATTTCGACTTTGACGTCTAATAACTCCCACCCTGTAGAACTGAATTTTCTACCGAAGTTAGTTGCACTGTCCCTCTATTCCGTTTTTCAGAAAAAAAATTTAAAAGGTGAAAATGTCGAAACGGAGGACAACACACATACATTTTAGCTGCCCAACGGCTCGGTTTAAAGACCGCCGCCGCCGGTAGGCGGTCTTAACAAGTTTAAATTTGATTCTGGGGGTTAGTTTAGGGGGTAAATTGGAAAAAAAGTTTTCTAAGGCATCAGGTAGGGTGTCAAATGAAAGCTTATTGAAGCACAAATTCAACAATATATATGATAAGTTTTTTATGCATTTTTTAAATATTTTTCGGAAAAAAGCCTAAAAATTGCTGTTCCCCACCCTTATCCCCAAGAGAATCGCTCAGAAAAATCTTTAAAATATCATGAACATTGAGAATTAGGTGTAGATTGAGCCAAAATTATCAGAAGGGAAAAATTCTAGCGCGATCAGTTGTAATAAACAATTTAATAGTTTATTTTATAACTGCTGAACTATTGGTTTTAGAGAAAAAGATTTTTGACAAAAAATATTTATCACGATTTAAGGGACAATTTTTTTCCTTACACGTTTTTCAAAATTTTTAACATGGCTCAGTCGAAACGCTCCCCACTCAGCTCCGCGCATACGCGATGTGATACGGCGTTGGTGCGCGGCAGATGGGCAGAGATCGGGTGGCCGAGGTTTGCTCAAGTTAAGTGGAGGGCTGATGGCGCGGAACACTATTAATTTATGCAAGTATAGCTTGGGTTATATTGGGATTACTTTCGCTGCCTCGAAACAGTTGGGGAACGAATTGACGGATATTACTTTGTTGATAAGCTTGGTAATTGGAGGTATAATAAGGATTTTTAGAGACACCGATCTTGGAGGTTAATCTAAAGTGATCTTTGCTGTTACTATTTTTTTAAGTTGTCAATGATGACCCTAAAATCATTAATTGTGACTTCATGTCCTTGGGCTGTCGATCAGAGGCCGACAAACTGCGAAGTATGCTGCACGACACTTCACCAAAAATGTTCTCTGTCCTGTCTTTTACTATTTCCCTCGGGAAATCATCACTTACTGACTCGGAACCTTCTGGCAGTTTTCAATATTTTGGTTTTACGTGAAAAGCAATAATTGTCAAAAGTACCGCCACAATGATTATGACATTCTTGGGATAAGCAAGTAATTTCTTGACGTAAATGTAATATTACCTAGAAGAATAAAATAACACTAACCTCCCCCCCCCCCATGTCATTCCGGTTTTCTTCAGCTTGGGCCCATCACTTTCCGAGTTCAATCACTTTCTCACTATTATTCATTATTTTACCTGATTTTACAACCCATAAAATGATATATATTTTTTTAAATTTTAATCTAGCTTTGTGGGCTTAGAAACATTTTGTCATGTCATTGTGTTTCGTCTTGAATACTGAACAACTAATTTTCAAATGTAAGACAATTTCTTTGGCACTTCGAATTTTAATTTAATAATTTCTTGTCAGATGGCCCGTGTTTTAATTTTATTTTTAAGAATTCTTTTTCCACCTTAACAATTTTTTTCAAAGTGTAAAAAAAATTCACTGGAACTATATTTTTTAAATTATCTTTGTAAATTAATTTGTTATTAGGTACTTGTAGTTACTTAAATTTTTAAAAATATTTATTTAACTACTTTTACACCATCTATCTACACTCGGGTGCACAAAAAACACCCTAAAATGTTGTCTTAAGTTTTAGGTTTGGTGACTTTTTTAGGGGCAATGGTTTTTATGTGCGAGAATTACAACCTTGAAAATAAATGCTCCTCGTTCCATGATACTTAAACATTAAATTTGGAAAAATGACCATGATGATGAAAGATTTTTTAGGCAGATTTATTAAATACTTGTAAGCAATAGAACAACAAACTATTGTTACGGGTGATTACCTAAAATGTTCTTTTTATCCAATTGAAGTTGCTCACAAAAAAACTAATTTTTAACCGACTTCACAAGAGGAGGTTCTCAATTTAATCTGTATGTATGGTTTTTATGTATATTCGCCCATAAATCTCGAACGGATTCACTGATTTCGTTTTATTTTGTAGTCTCCGTTGTAGGAGTGTTTAGCCAAAAAAATTATGAGAAACTAAAAAAAGTCATGAATATCAAAAAAATTTGCGTATGACATTTTTGGTCCTTCTGTTTAGGATGATAGGTGGTTCTATTAATATGACTTAAATTTATGTGGCCTATTTAAAAAAATCATCATCTGCAAAGAATTTTCCTAAAACGAATTATTTTTTGAGATATTTTACATTTTGCGATTTAAATGCATTTTTGCTTACTAATAATCGATACAAAATTGATAATTTTCCCAAAAATTATACGGTAATTTTTATTTATATACTTGTTTATATTCATTTATACAACTTCACCTGTTAGTATGTATGTTTATATGTATGTATGTATGTTAGTATGTTTAGGTCAAATATTGCAATCAAAATTTCGATTAGTTCTAATTTTAATAAGCTAGAGCTTTGAAATTTTGTACATAAGTCCGGTGACAATGCAATATAGTATATTTAATATTGTTCTCAATCCAATATGGCGGACGCCCAAAGACGGCGGATTACCTTTTTCTTTACAATCCCCTTGATATTTTATTTATTTATTTATTTATTTGCAAGCATACATACTTTAATAAACAATACAATACAATATACAAAAAAGAAGGAAAGTAATAGTGCACAATGGACTCAATTAGTCTGTGTGTGCACAAGAACAAAGGCATAACCAGAAAGGCAAATGAACAATAACACTCTACAACCCACCAAACCTGTCGAAAGTTATGTCATTAGGTTATAAAAACCCAACCAAATCACGAATTCTTTGATCGTTATCCTGAATCCACTTATTGATTTTATATTTGACTGTTTGGTATTTTTTTGTCTTAAATTCTGCCGGTAATAAGTTTAATATTTTTGGTGCTACATAAGAAATAGATCTCTGTGTAGCTTGAAAACGGGTATTTGGTTGTATTAGATGGTTATTAGCATTAGCGCTTGTCATAATGCCATGATCAATAAAGTTCTGAAATATATTTCTAGAGAGAGAAAAACTGATTATATTCCTTATGTACAATTGGGCAACATTAAATACTCCACACTGTTTGAATAACAAATCCGTAGAAAAACGCCTAGACTCATAGGCAGTTCTAGGCCTCTATTTTTTGGGGGGCTCCAGCCCCTGGTTTACATATTTGGGGGAGCTTAAGTCCCTGGTTTATATATAGGCGGCTAGGCCACCCAGATGGATTTGGGGGGGCTAATTCGAGATTTGGGGGGGCATAGCCCCCCCCCCTTCCAAGCCCCCACCTAGAAACGCCTATGCCTAGACTTAAACATAGAAACCTTTAAAATATACTTTTCAGCTATCCTTACATTATGTAATACATTATCGTGGGCAGAACCCCAACAAATTATCCCATAACCCAGACAAGACTCAACCAATGATCTATACACCCCGATATTCAAGACATTACACAATTCGTAAAACTTGTAGATCAATTTCCTAAGTTTGTTCTTTACATATTCAGAGTGGATATTCCATTTTAAGAATTGATCAAAGTATACACCCAAGTATTTTATGCTTTCAACAGATTTAATAGTTCCAGAGCAACTACAATTACTTGGATATTTACAGTTCGCCGAGGGAATTTTCAACTCTCCCTTATTTGGAAGACCTCTCCTGTTCACCGCAAAACACATAAAGTTAGTTTTATCAACATTCATAGTTAGGGAATTTAAATCCATCCACGCCTTAATTAAAGCTGCCGCCCTCTCGGCCCTCTCAAAGACTCCCGCCCAGGTCGAACACTTACATAAAAGTACCGTATCGTCAGCGAAACAGACAGCCTTAACACCAGGCACTGCATCCGACAAATTGTTAATGTAAATTGAAAACAGTACCGGTCCAATAACTGTGCCCTGCGGAACACCATACTCCATCTTATGATCAGAACTATATACCTGATTTAAGTTAACCCTTTGGTATCTATCACTAAGATATGACTTAAAAAGTTCTAACACTTTACATCTTATTCCAATATTATCCAACTTGTTTAGAAGGATACGATGATCCACATTGTCGAATGCCTTTGAAAGGTCCAGGAAAACGGCGAGCGGCTTAAAATTATGATTAAAACAGTCAATGATGAACTCATTAGTTCTATAAAGTGCTGAATCAGTATGGAATATGGGATGAAATGGGATCAAATGAAAGGGTTTGACGAGTAGAATACGATAAGCCATGTGACGTCATTCTAAACTCATTATGGCGGACGCCTCAAGATGGCGGATTACCTTTTTCTTCACAATCCCCTGGATATGGGCATCAAATGAATGGGTTTGACGAGTAAAATACGATAAGCTATGTGACGTCATTCTAAACCCAATATGGCGGACGCCACGAGATGGCGGATTACCGTTTTCTTAACAATCCCCTGGATATAGGCATTAAAGGAAAGGGTTTGACGAGTAGAATACGATAACGGGTAAAATTTCTTGTAATAGTGATGCATTATCAGAAATGCACAGGTTAAGACGTAACTAAAAATCTAAAAATAAAATCTTGTAAAAAATACTTTTTAAAAACGTACTAAAACGAAACAAATAAGTACCTATAGTTTTTTCATTTTGGCAATGCTAAATGCTATTTATAAGTGGGCGTAGTTCGCGTGGGTCAATCCTAATAAAAGTAGTATCAAAGTTATAGAAAATATATCAAAGAATAGAAAAGAAAAAAATACATACTGAGGTATCTACTTACAATTTCTCCAAACAAAATTAATGGCTTTTAAGAAATAAATTGTACCTAATAGATTATACATGTTTCAGTGATAACTTTGACACTACTCTAATAGGATCCACCCACGCGAACTGCTTCCCCTATAAATAGCATTTAGCATTGTCACAATGGAAAAACTATACTATTTTTTTTCGTTTTAGTACATCTAAATAATAAAAACTTGTTTTTAAAAAGTATTTTTTACAAGATTTTATTTTAACCGGTTTGTTTGAAAATTGTTAAATGGTTGTATTTGAAAGATACATTTTAATTATTTTAGATCCCAAGTGCCAGTAAAAGCTGAACCAGAGAAAATCGAAAATGATGTCTATCAGGAATGGAAATTAAAAAACGAAGACGTGGACATCAAGGAGGAAGGATTAACTGAAAACGCAATTGAGTAAGTACTTATTTTGCTAATTACATTTTCTTAAAAAAAATCTTATAATGTTTAAGTTTCTTTTATTGTGTTATTGTATTATTTATAAAATTATCTGTACAACTTAGCGTATACAGGGTGTTAAGAAATTCACTGCATATATTGAAACCGGTAAATCCTGGTATTAATTCAGATATTCATATACGGCGCTTCGCAAAATAAGCTGGTAAGCGCCCCTTAAACTTTCTCTAACCAGCGGTACCCGCCACTGGCACTGGCAAGAAACATTATGATACCGAATAAGTTGCCAATTCGATCAATAATTTTTTCTGTGTAACAAGTCAGTATAAGATATAATGTTATTGTTACCTTTGTAGTAAAATCCCTTTAAAATACACTTATTTTGAAAATGCAACCATCTCGGAGAAAAAAAATTGAGATTGTCGAAAAACACGATTACCCAACACACGAACATTTTTCTGACCAAGGGCTAGGTATATAGACCGCCAGCCAGGCGTTAAAGTTTTAGAGGTTGGGTTAAAACGTATAAAAGGCGTTTTATTGGATTGGAGAAATTAAAAAAGTGTAAAACGTAAAAGTGGAAAAACAGCGCAAGTTGGTTTTTCAAAGTGTTCTGGTCTATGTGAAGAACCCCAGAAGCAAGAACTAAAAGAGACTAAAGTATTTTGTGAGCCACACCCTTGGACCATAGGGTCAATGTGCAGTAAGTTTTGAGTGACATTAATAAAGAGAAACCCACTACAACTTGAACATAGGTATATAAATTATTTAATAGTACATTTTTTTTAACTCGATAACAGTATACCGTAACAAAAAACCCTAAGACAGCCAGAAGAACCCGGTTCTCAACGAGAACAGTACAAGAGTAACCTACCAGACACAAGAAAATGTAAACCCGACCGAACACAAGAACGGTTTAGGTTAGATCAGGATACTTTTGTCATTTTTTCATTGACATTTCCGAAGCCAGGGTTGTGTTCGAAAACTACACCGTGCGACGCACCGGGGTGACTATCACGTGACTCAGTATTTAAATTGCTCATTTATAGTCATGTGACGATTACACTGGGGCGTCGTACAGTGTAGTTTTCGAACACGACCCAGTAGAGTTCATAATTCAAATTTAGAAAAATTATATTTTCGGAAAATGTATTTTTAAAAGATTCTCTTTAAAAAAATATTTTCGAGAAAATTTTCTAGTTCAATTTCCAAACAAGCATCTTTTGAAGAAGATGTTTGTCGAAAAAATGTACTTAATTTGACATCAAAAAAGATGGTTATTACAAAAAACAGAATAGTTGGTCATCTTGGCTTACACACGACCGGACAAATTGTTTGATAAATATGAAAGTGTAAATATTGTAGCATTTTTTATTTATGCCTTCTGCTCATTTTTGGGATATACGAGTACAAACTTACGAAAGTAAAATTTTTCTTAAACCAATTTTTTAAATTTTTTTAAAGCACTTTTTAAAAATACATTTTTTAGAGAACATCTTTTTCGGAATAAATTTTTTTCGGATATTAATTTTTTCAAGCAATGGCTTTTTAAAAAAGTAGTTTACGAGAGAGTAACATACCAAAGCTAAGAAAACCTGATGAAATCCAAAAAAAGTGCGTTTAAGATTGTTCAGGATCGTTTTTCTCCTTTTTTTATTGAACATTTTCCAAGCTACTAGAGTTCATAATTTAATTTTCTAAAAACCGTTTTCGAAAAAATATATTTTCGGAAATGCATGTATTTTTTAAAATTATTTCTTGAAAAGACATTTTTTAAAAAGTGTACTTTCAAAATATGTGTTTTTTAGAGAATATTCCAAGAATCTGTTTTCGAAAAAGCATCTTTGAAAAAGCTGTCAGGACGTTTTTAAAAAAAAGCTACGTTTGAAATATGTGTATTCGAAAAAATACTTTTGAAAAGTTTCGTTAATTCGTTTTCGAAAAAGCTGCTTTCCAAAAAAAAATTACTTTCAAAAGAATGGTTACTATTTAGTAATTTATTGTCACGTCAAAACGATCCATCGCAAATTTGATAAAATCGCAGTGAGATGTGTAAGAAATATTTTCAGAAGCAATCAAAGAGAATGTAAATCAAAAATGACAAAAAAGACTTGCATTTTTTATATAACATATTAGTATTGATCTATATTCATATTTTTGTGGTATAATTCATTTCAAACACCTTACATAGACGGCAAATGTTTGTTTTTGTTTATAACATTTTGTAGAATATGTAGGAATGGTTAATGGTTATGTTACAATATTTATTTTTATAAAATTCGCTATTAAAATCCTTTATATACAAGGCTTCAGGGGGGCCGCCCCCCTGCGCCCACCCCTAAATCCGCCACTGCAACAACTAACATATCTTTACCAAAGTTTACAGAATGGGTATCTGTAAACTTTGTCTTTACCTACTTAAAAGAGATAAAAAAAAACAAGGTTCTGTTGCACATATCGGGGTTCTGGTTCAGAGGCGTGGTTTTGGTCGCATGAACGTAGATCCAAGTGGCGCGATTTGCGATTTTTGCGCCCCTGGCGCGAGCCCCGGTTGCCCTGCCCTAGCTAGGACGCTGGTTTGTTTATATTGCACGAAACTGCACAAACCTACAATTTTTTGTGTTTGTAAAAGACATCCATTAGGAAAATTAGTTCTGGTTGGTGGAGTTTTATGTAACACAAACGAACAATCTCATTGTGTATTTATTTTAAATTGTATTTAAACATTTTTTGTTTATTTACCAAAATTGACACTTCTATAATATTAGCTGTTTGCCAATGTGTACCTATGTATGAAACTGCCTTGGTTATAGATACTGCAAATACCACAGTAAATGTGACAACGTTGTACTGCATGATGTCGAAGCGCATGGTTTCTGACGCAACAAGAATTTGTTCGGTTCTGCCAAATTATCATTCTGCTTTTGTTGGGTTCTGTTGAAGTTTGGTTATGATATTTGTATTTTATTGTAATACTGAAATAGGTGGTTCTGTCATTTCAGCAAAATAGATTAAATTACAGAAAATTAAATAAGGTATTGCGGCGAAAAGAACCCCTTGCATAAAATAGTCTTACCAGTGTGCTCAATTTGGGGGCTTCTGCCAAGGCCTTGCTAAGGGATCAAAATCAGCGGTTTCATAAATTCACAAGAAACAAAATGCGGGACACAACAACTCACTTAAAGTCTGGTTCACGTGTGTTTTTAATTTTGTAGGTCCGCCCTGTGGTACTATCATCGCGCACACTTGCCTGCCGCAATCGACCAATTACTTAAGGGACAGAACAATATTGTTGGATAAAATTCGATCTGTCTATGGTATTTCTGCTATTGTTCAATTATATTCAAGTTAATTCTGTTATTTTTAATTCCAAGTACTGTTTTTTCTCATAAATGTAAATCATGAAAAAGTTGCATTCTGATAAAGTATAGTTTTGCCAATGTCATTCAGCATTTTGTTCTTTTTGGTGTGTGTTCTTTCTGTAATAGCGTGAATTTCCTTGTTTCGGGAAATACCTAGGTTAACTTAGTTAGCAAGGAGCTATGGAGGTGTGAGCCTTTAAACTGAGGCAGTCGCGCCGCTGGACTATCATGGGCTCATGAGCATCTGTTGTGGGACCACAATCAGTGGGGACATTTTATTCGCCGATAAAACTCGATTCAAATTACACCCTGATTCTAGAAGACGTGTTTGGAGACTACCTGTCACCAGAGAACAGATTAAATATGTACAGAAAGTTCATAGCTACAGAGAACACTCAATCATGATCTGGGTTGAAATGTTGCTTGACCGTAATACGCAACCTGTTTTACTAGATCGGTTTTTAACGGCCAACAGTTACATTAAAAATGTGCGTGGGCCTGGTGTTGTTCCCTACACAAATTGTATTGACCCATATGTTGTTTTAAAGCAAGGTAATGCCCCTCGTTACACAGCTAGGGTAACTAGAATCTCCTGGAAAGAATAAAATATCCCAATTTTAGACTGGCCCACTCAATCCTAAGATCTACATCTTATTGAGGATGCTGGCGACATGCTTCAGAGACTTGTTCTTCGGAATCAAAACCATTTCCAGGACCAAAATCACTTGCTTCATGCACTTCAAAAGTTCTGAAATGAAATTCTTAAAGAAACTTTAGACAACCTGAACCGTTGCAGAGCCACTGCACGAGGTCACACTCCACTTTTGTATAAAATTGTTTGTTTATAAGTTTTTATTCTTATTATTAATAGGTACATGTAAATTTCTGTTTTATTGCATTGGGTTTTTTTTGGCAATGTTACTTTAAGTTTTGCTTAGTTAAACACAAATATATTTTATTCTCTCATTTTCTGCCACAAAATACAAAAATATTTAAAATGCCTTCAGTATCCCTAGATTTTAAGCATTTGTTTACTTTTTTACATATTTACAACCACGTAGATTGGAAAATTAGCGTCGCAGCCCACTCAATTCTAAGATCTAAATCTTATTGAGGATGCTGGCGACATGCTTCAGAGACGTGTTCTTCGGAATCAAAACCATTTCCAGGACCAAAATTAGTTGTTTCAAGCACTTCAAGAGTTCTGAAATGAAATTCCTAAAGAAACTTTAGATAACCTGACTCTTAGTATGGAAAGACGTTGCAGAGCCACCGCACGAGGTCACACTCCATATTAATTGTTGTATAAAATTGTTTGTTTATAAGTTTTTATTATTATTAATACATGTAAATTTCTGGTTTTATTGCATTGGAGCTTTTTTTTTTGGCAATTTTAGTATCCCTAAATTTTAAGCATTTGTATAGTTTGTTAGATATTTACAACCACGTAGATTGGACACCAGTAACCTTCATGTTCTTTAGCTAAGAGCTACCACCTTTAATGTACAAGGATTCATACTACTAACTAACAGGTAGTTTAAAAGAAAAAATCCCAGTGGTTTTCATACCCCTGAACCAACTTCTATAATGGAAGTATTTACAAACATACTTTTCTAAGGTGGGGCAAAGACTGGACCCCGGGCGTCATTTAAGTACACATGAAGAATTAATTTCTTTCTCGCCATGAATCAATTCTTAGTATGACTTAGAGTAGACTTTGTTGTTTGATCGACAGTTTGTAGATCTTAAAACATCTAATAAATGCTTAAATTTACGTATAGTTACAATTTTTTAATTTACTTTTTGTTTTAGTGAGTCGTCTGGTGGTAGTACCCAAGAAGAACAAAGGTACAAATGTCATGTCCTATTGGATTGCCAGACAAATCAGAACCAACATTTAAAGAAGCACACAGACCCTGAAGAGAATGATTTCTTTCAATGCAATGAATGTGAATATCGAACAGTTAAAAAATATAATCTAAAGAATCACATCTTACAGCACCACAACCCACAAAAAGTCGGTTTGTTTGAATGTGACAAATGTGAATATCAAACAGTTAGGTCGGAGCACTTAAAACGCCACATCTTTAAACATGAAAACTTAAAAGGGGTCGGTTTATTTGGATGTGACAAATGTGATTATCGAACACGTTATAAGTCTTATTTAGAGAGTCACTACTTAAAACATAAAGCCCCTGAAGAAGTTAACCTGTTTAACTGCGACAAATGCTATTATCAAACACGCTATAGAGCTAATTTAAAAAGACACTACTTGACACATAAAACTCCCGAATGCGTCAAATTATTTAGTTGTGGCAAATGTGAATATCGAACAAGTTATAAGTCTAATTTAAAGAGTCACTTCTTAAAACATAAAACCCCTGAAGAAGTTAAACTACTTAAATGCGACCAATGCGACTATCAAACACGCTATAAGACTGCTTTAAAAATGCACTACTTGACACATAAAGCTCCCGAAGACATCAAATTATTTAGTTGTGGCAAATGTGAATATCGAACAAAATGGAAACCTGGCTTAAAACGTCACATCTTAAAACATGAAAAGTCAGGAGTCAGTTTTTTTGGATGTGATAAATGTAAATATCGAACTCCTTGCAAGTATGATTTAAAGAGACACTCCTTAAAACATAAAGCCTCTGAAGAAGTTAAACTATTTAAATGCGACAAATGCGATTATCAGTCACGCTATAGGACTTATTTAAGAAAACACTACTTAAAACATAAAACCCCTGAAGAAGTTAAACTGTTTAAATGCGACAAATGCGATTGGCAAACACGCTATGGGTCTAATTTAAAAAAACACTACTTGAGACATAAAGCTCCCGAAGAAGTCGAATTATTTAGTTCTGACAAATGTGAGAAAGAGTCACTAGTTGAAACATAAAACCCTCGAAGAAGTTAAATTATTTAGATGCGACAAAAGCTTTTTTCGTACACGTTATCGGAATGATTTTAAAGAACATTGCTTGAAACAGAAAAACCCCGAAGAAGTCGAATGTTTTTGATGCGACCGATGTGAATATCGAACAGCTGGAAAATATAATTTAAAGAACCACTTCTTAAAACATAAAACCCAAAAGAAATCACTTTGTTTTGATGTGACAAATGTGAATTTCGAACACGTTGTAGGTCTTGTTTAAAGAAACACTACTTGAAACATAAAATCCCTGAAGAAGGTAAATTATTTTGATGCGACACATGCGATTATAGCGCTTCTTTCGAAAAGAAGTGGAATTATTTAGCTGCAGATGAGAATATCAAACAATTAGAGGAGCTGATTTAAGGAGCCACATCTAGCTGGTATCTGGCTGGTATTAATCATTGCTTCGAACTTGATACATTTCCATTATTTTATAAAAAATATCTTATTTTATGTAGGACAACATAACAATAACTGTAATTTATTTAATATTTACTATTTATATTTTTAACATTTAATAGTAAGTAATACCTAGTAGTAAGTTTTTACAAAATGTATGTACACATAATTATACAATTAAATGTGCAAAGCTCAAATTACCTCATTATAAGAAAACGGCACCTATATAGCTAACTAAATAGCTGCAATATTTCAGTCTTTGAATTATGTATTGGAGCAGGTGGACGGGGAAATGGCGGTATCAGGGTTGTACTTTGACTTAAGTAAGGTATTTGATTTGATTGATCACGACCTGTTGCTGCGCTCTGGTGAGAGCTCTGGTGTTCGTGGGATTGCGAATATGTTTAATGAATCCTATCTGACTAATAGAAAAACGACGATTTTCGTGAACTCTGACCACAAAACAGTTTTTTTCAGGACTGTGTCAGTTAACAAGGGTGTGCCTCAGGGTTTTGATATTGGGCCCAATTGTATTTCTGATATTCGCGAATGATCTGAATAAAAAAGTTAACATTACTTGTTTATATCAATTCGCAGACGATACATCATGCATAGCATCGTCTGCTGATAAAATTTTATTGTCTACAAAATCTACTGAAATTGCAGCTTGCATGCTAAAATGGTGCACAAATAACAGACTTATATTTAATAGTAGTACAACTAGCTTATTGGTATTTCGTAATAATAATGCAGAGTCCCTGTACGTTCCCCTTGAGGGAAAAAGTATTAAGCAGACACAGTCCGTTAAACTCAAACTCAAACATAGCTTTATTGTCATTCAAAAAACTAATTTTTTACTGACAAAGCCTGCTCTACTTACTACTACATAAAAAGAATAATTTAATAATCTATAAAAGATTCTACTAATAAAATATCAAATGAAAAATATAACATTTACGAAAAAACAGTATAAATAACGTCAACAGGTATAAATAAGTATGTCTACCTATAGGTATGTAACAAAATAAAAAGTATCAGTAGTGGCAGGACAATAAGGGCTTTCTGTTATTAATATTTTAAGGTACAGAAAAATAGATTTAAAATCATAAGAAATAGTAAATACAAAAAATGAAAAGTTTTACAAACAAAAAAAAAACATCTAGAGTTAATTAACGCTATCCCTATAAAATTCATCAACGGTGTAATAGGCCTTTGCAATTAAAAAATGTTGGACCTTCCTCTTAAACTTTTTATGGCAATTTATTTGCCTTATATTGTCAGGTAGGGAATTAAAAAGTTTTTTTTTATTATAGAAAATTGCATTTCTGGTTAGCGATGTGGAAGGATGGGTAGTACAACTGTATGTGTATTTCGTAAAGGGTAAACCGGTACTCTATAGCCTAACTTCTTTTTAATAAGACATGCAGTTTCAAGTATAAATAAACACGCTAAAGTCAAAATTATGTGTCTGAAAAAGAGTGGTCGGCAAGATTCACGAAAACCCGCCCTACACATAAACCTTATGGCTCTTTTCTGTATGAGGAAAACCGAATTAAAAAGATAATTAGAGCATGCTCCCCAGAAACAGATACCGTATCTCAAATGTGACTCAATCAAAGAAAAATAGACATTGCGACTTATGGAAAAGGTCAGTTCTTTAGCCACAATTCAAAATGTGGTGTCCAAATTTTAATTTTGAGTCAGTGAAGAGACCCAAAGATTTATTTTCTTGCGAAGAGTTAAGAGCATTATTATCAAGAAGAAATTTGGCATTTAAAACTTATAATATTTGTTTTAGACACATTAAACGACAGATAATTAGCTTTACACCACTTTTTAATCATAATTAAATCATTTACATTTTGCTCTAACAAATTTGTATTTTTATTATGCCAAAGAATTGTCGTAAAGACAGTAAATCGTCCAACAATGCGCAGTCTTGGAAGATCAAACACTGCCGCGGCACCCTCTCCGTCATTGAGCCTCAAATACAGATCCTCCAAAAAAGCAAAAATGGCATCGTTGGTATACTCATGCCAGCCATAGAGCCAAACTGCACATCACTAAACAACCCATGCCTCTCCATAAAATTTATAACATCTTGGCTAATGTTGGCAGAAACAAGATGGGTCTGAAATTCGACGGCTCTGTATCATCTCCACCTTTAAGGAGTGGGATAATTAGGGTCAAATTGCGGTACATTTAAACATAACATATTTTTTAAAGAAAAAACGTCTTTTCAACGGTCGGGTGTGTATACGGCTTTTTCTACATTCGTTCAAAAATGTGCACAAAAATCTAATATTTTTGGTTTAATTATTTTGTATTTCATCCTTTTTTAATTAATCTCACAGATCCTCTCCAAAAAAAAACATCATTACCTTCCAAGCAACAGCCTTCTTTCTGTGACTACCAGTTCCGTTGCAGTTATTCAGTACATAATATAAAGCTTTCTTTGTTTAGTTAAACGTGTTAAAAACAGATTGCCTCTGTAGAGGATGTCGCACTTTTGAATAAAATTTGCCATCATCGTTTTCGGCCGGTTAGTGGTCATGCCCAACCAGCAAAGTTATTTTATAATTTGAAGGTTCTACAACTATTTTATTTCATTGGTATATTAATACTTCAAAATGCTGATTGATTACATACGACCTGCAATAAACACTATTCTGTTTTAGGCAGCTAAAGTGTTTTATAAATTTATCATTATAACGTTTATATAATAGAATTATAAAATATCTTATAAAAAAAATTATTGTATAAACGTTTCTAGAAATAGCTTATAAAACTTTTAAGCCCATAAAATTAAATTATTTTATAGTGATCTTTTAGTACATTTCGGCGATATTTTTAATTCCTTTATAAAATTATTTTAATGTTGCTTCCTGTAACTTTAAAAAAACAGTTATATTGAAGTTCCTTTAAAAATAATTTTGCCTTTAAAAGTAAATTGTTGTTTTAGTGATCACTTTAAAATTATTTTATAGTATGGCAATTAGATTATAATATAAAAACAAAAATACATTTGATTTAAAATTAAAGTGTTTCCGTGAATATACTTTGCTGTCGTTAATACCACAATAAAGCACACTTAAGGTAATTAATTTTATACCTTCCCTGAGCCAGCCGATGTCCATTTTGTCCATCAAGGGCATCGCCCAACATTGCCGAGGGTTGGCAGGATCATACGATGCGTCCTCCACGGTTCTCGTGGGCGTGGGCATGTCACTTTTTTTAAAACCCAAACAATCACAAATCCGTTACTTAAAATTTGTATTTTCATTGTATCCTTATTTGTATGTTTAAAAAAAGTCACACTTCCCTATGAAAAAAATACTGGTTTTAACGCAGTCCGGTCTTATCGCAGTACCGTCAGTTTTAAAGCAAAAATTTTTTTAAATGTTTTATAGAGATTGCGTAGTAGCTTAATTATTTTAAACTGCTTGCCATTGATACAAAACTACTTTATAGAAAGAGGCCATTTTTAAAAAATGACAGCATTCGGGAACATAAAAATGGATCGAGTTTCAAATACTAAGTATCGCATGTATGTTAACATTTACAGCTGGTAAATATATAAAATTATAAAGTAATGATGCCTAGAACAAATTGGCTCAAGATTTTCTGCAGGAAATGATCAAATCGACAAAGGTATATTTTGTACGTTTTAAAAGTTTTTCCTAAAACAATAATAAATACGGGGCCTGCTTAAATTTCGTTAGAAATATGCTATATATTTCCCAATCAAACTTAATTCGCAGTAGAAATGGTGGTCTCTGTACTGCAATCGACGTCTCTAAACAATATAAAGTGTAGAATTAAAATTACTAAAATGGCTTCTTACATTTACAAAAGTAAATAGTTTGCGACATTTATTATATTTTTCCTGTGTTTAATAAAGTCAGTTGCACGGTTCTAGAGCTACGACGACTGAACAGACAGGGGGGACAAATGGCCAATTCCAAGCCAAGCTGATCGCGGCCGTCGCGTCGCTTTGGTGGGATTCCAATCGCCCAGCCATTTTTCCCTATTTTAATACATACGGGAATTATGGCTCGGTTCGAAACGTTCCACATGAATGACCTTCAACAATAGCGAATTTCCTCCCCTGTCTCTTCAGTCGTCGTAGCTCTAGAACCGTGCAACTGACTTTACAAAATTGCTTCTTGCCGGTTCTAGAATACATTTAAAAAACTTTTTTATTTTATTGTTGTGATTTCATGTTGTATTTTCACTTTATAACGTTTAGCTGAAACTACTAAAAAACTTTTATGAAACTGCTGTTTAATTATTTTATAAAAACAATATAACAAATAGTCAAGAATATTTTAAAGCGCAGTATGAAATGCTTTAATAAAACTATTTTATAATGATGCTGTTAAGTTTTTTTAAGAGCTGCAGAAATGTTTATAAAATTGTTATCTAATGTTTGCAAAAGACTTAATAATAAATTAATTTAATTAATTAACTTAAATAATAACGGAGACTGAAGCATTATATAAAATGGTGCCAATTTTACATTTATAGCTATTGTAAATCCGCAATAACAACATTCCTGAGAGTAATGCTGTTTTATAATATCTTTGTCAAAAACGTTTTCGCGACTATAATAAAATTTAAAATTGCTGGTTGGATGGTCACGGTTGACAGTTAAATAATGCATGTAAAAATCATTTCTCAACCAATTGGTTGACAAATGAAGTTTAATCCATTCTTTAACTGTCAACCGTGACTATGACCACTAACCGGCCGAAAACGATGCATATGTCACTGATTGTGAGTATTAAAATTGACAGTATTTATTTAAGGCACAGAATAGATTTTTAGGTTTACGATTTGTAAAAGAATGACCCATAGACGTGTTGTGTTTGGTGCTTTTTTATGTTTTTGAGTTGCTCGCTTATAATTTTTTTTTTGGAATGTGTATTGTAGCATTCTCAGTGAAAATCTCGTTTTTTATTGTTCCTTGTTTTGTATGTTAAAATGTTTTTAAATAAATTTGTCCACTACTTTATAATAAAATAATTATTATAGTTTAATATTTTTTTTCCTGATCTTCTGCCATTTTACTACTTTCCTAACTAGAAAAGTTATAAACTAGTTTAAAGTGATGAGATAAATTTATTATTTATACCTACATATCTCTTCCTCCAAATTGAGCAGGGTTTGTTAATCTGCAAATAGGTACATATTTAAATACTGGGAAGAGATGTTCAGCACGTTTGTATAAAGAACAAAATGAACTGCATATTCAAATGTGTATAATTTAAGAGGGTTAACTTTGGTTTTTCTAGAAATATTTTTACGGAAAAAAATAAGCTAAAATTTCCGAAAATAACTACATTTTAGCCCCGCATACCATACACCAAGTTTAGGGACAAAAATTTTGAATTCATATTTAAAATGTCTTCTAGAATTGTTATAACAGCAAGTGCATATTATTTTTGTTAATTTCTAATGACTATTTTACTGTAAAAATCTTTTTAAAATGCCCAATGCGGACCATCTTAAATTTGTATAAAAACCACGCATTACTGCACCTAGCCCGCCTAGCCGTGGGCGGACCATCCACTGTACTTGACTAATCCAACAGTGGACGGACAGCGGATCTCCAACGGTACTGCACCCTGTACTGTAATGCCGTTTATGGTCTACGAGCGGCGTTACATTGCATCGGCCGTCGCGGCAAAGATGACATGCCCGGTCTACACTCCTCATTTTCGCAGTTTTTTTCTCTGAGTTTTTTTCACTTTTACATAAAAAGAAGAGAACAGTCCGCTGCGCCTGACATATTGTTTCAATTTCAAGGGGTCATATGGCCAACAAATTAATAAAAATACACTGTAATCAGAAGGGCAATCAAGAGTTAACGTGTCAACACATACGTTCCTCTCCGAACCTTAACGTAGGGGTGCTACATACAAACGTAATCCAGTCGAAAACTTGTGTTATAGCCTGGCAAGTGAACATTTTTTCGTACAATGCATCAACTGATTTACGAAACCGTTATTATTTGTAACATTAAGAGCGGTAAAATGTCAGTCTGTAAAAGTTAATGGCAAAAAGGCCGCCTTCTTGCTTCAACCAATGGCATTTATAAGAGATGCAAGGACATCAAAAAAACGTCCGGAATATACCTGATCTTTACCTCGGATATAAACTTATACGCCTAGACGACTACTCGTTAACTCTGGATTGCCTTCCAGCATTGGCACCCTGTATTAAAAATAGCGATAGCGATCGGGCTCTCTTCGAAACATACCGTAAAGTAAGAATTTGCAAAGAGAGCCCGATCGCTATCGCTATTTTTCATACAGAGTGCCAGTCGTCCCGTCGCTTGAAATTTTTGTACCTGTAGGTTTGTTTAAATTGTACCAAATTGGGTACAATTGTACCAACTAATAATAAATTAATATAAGTTTAATAATTTCATGAAAAATGTCGGTGTATTTATGATAATATAGGCCTGTACGTGTTTCCATATAATATCATTTTTTAATAATTGATTAATAATATACAGTAGGATACTGGCTAAGGTTACTAGATGACTCGCTGTAAAAAAGAGTACACTTCCGGCGCATCCACCAATCTATAAAAAGTTTTAACAGGAGATATGTAGAAAACGAATGTTTATTGAAGTTTTGTAAACACCTAATAAATTAATTCTTAGCACAGAATCAAATCAAACAAATTAAACGTTAATAATATACTCATAATAAAACCAAAAAATTTTAATGGCGCATTTTGTAGCTGTTCGAATTTATAGATTTATACTTCATCTAAACTTAATGGGCCCACAGAAAGTATTGAAATTGAATAAAACGAATTTATTTTGTGAAAAAGAGTACATTTGAGAGGATTTAAAAAGAAGAGCTCACAAATTTAGGATCTCAAAAAGAGTACGTGTACTCTTAAAAGAGTATGGTTGGTAACCCTAATATTGGCAAACTTATTTTGTCTAACAGAATTAATTTTACTGGCAGAATAGTGTGCCAAAAAGTTGAAAGGGGTACCATAGTACCAAAGTTTTATAAAATGTGCCAAATTTGGTACAAAAGTACGCTCTGGAACAACAATGCATATACGTCATGACGAGTACACTTTACCTCTGCTCCAACACTCCAATGCTATTTTATCTCTTTCTACTACCATTCTTGATTCAATTACGTAGTAATTCGTAGTCTTGTCTATGTTCGTAGTTCGTAAACTGCTCTCTCAAGAGAATAACAAACAACAAAATATTTATATTATATAAGGCTTCACGTTCGATACGCTCACAGTATACGGATATCGAATCCATATTATAATAGATCCATGGGGATTTTGGTAATGTAGTAATAGGGTAATATTGAATGTTAAATTGTAATAGATCTAGTACAATTGTAATAGCAAGCACAACGCTGGTGTTTACTCCAAAAGTCCCGTCTCGCTGAGAGGTGCTTTAGGAGCGGGCATGCGTAACTGCGTTTGCAAATTTTATGGTTAAGTTAATTTTTTGTTTATGTCTATTAAATTGGAATGTTTTCATTCTAAACTGGGTTAATTCTAAAATGCATTTTAAGTTTTGGTCCGTCATTGATGGGACCGTTATTTCCGCAGAATTCTCAACTTTTTCTTCAGAAACTTTTTCGTTTTCGGAGCTTTCACAAAATTCTTCCTTGGCAAAGTTTAAAATGAGGATGAGAGAATTGAACATATTTAATAATTTTAATTAAATTCTTGGTCTAAAATTTAACCCATATGCAAGTCAAACACATGTTTATTTTTAAGGTTATGTTTTTGCACTTTTGGCGTAGAGCGTTCGTCTTTGAAAGATTTACTCCCAAAATTCTGAAGTCACGTGACAAAAATCTACTTTCACTCCACTCCAAATCCGTTGGCTATCCCGAACGTAGCTACTGTAATACGTATATGACCGACAGCAGCCGAACTCTATAACAAAAAAAGCGACGATGATCGCTTTCCACCAAAGAAAATAAAACGGTATGAGAAAAGACGGAACAGTGTATTTCCGTTGCAACACTTTTTATTGACAAAACAGCTAACCTCTTTACCGACTGAGAAAATTTGGCGCGGGAAACGCATTCAGAAATTTTTAAAAATTTATGACTGGGTTTCCAGCGCCAAGTCTCCTCAGTCGGTAAAGAGGTTAGCTGTTTTGTCAATAAACAGTGTTGCAACGGAAATACACTGTTCCGTCTTTTCTCATACCGTTTTATTTTCTTTGGTGGAAAGCGATCATCGTCGCTTTTTTTGTTATAGAGTTCGGCTGCTGGTGTCTGTTAAAATGTCAGGTACAAAATGAGCTAATTAATCAAACAGACTACAGCCAAAAGTGTTATTCGCTAAAGAAACATCTTCTCGAATTAAAATTCTTTCTGAGCAACTGCTATGCATACAAATGCGCACACTCTGTTGGTCTGGAGGACAAATTTTTCAAAATTAACAGTAATGAATTTCAAAAATTTATTTTTTCTGACGTGCACACTATTGTTAATGATATAGTCAAACTTAAAATCCGCTTAAGTCTTTACAAATATTTAAGAGATAAGAATAATGAGGATAAACGTAAAACTTATAAAACCTAAAGGCGAGGATCGCGATACACCGTCAGATTTTAGACCAGTATCGCTATTGCCTACTTTAGCCAAGATAGTGGAAAAACTAGCTAAGAAACGTATTTTAACATTTTTAGAGAAAAATGCTGTACTTGCTACCGCTCAGTTTGGCTTTCAATCATCAAAAGGCGCAAATGATGCGCTTTTTTCTTTTCTGGAAAAACGTTACCTTAACCTTAACCAAGGAGAGGTTGCTGCGGCGGCATTCTGTGATATAACAAAGGCATTTGACTGCGTGGATTACGGAGTGCTGCTGAGGAAGCTTGAGGTGTATGGTTTTAGAGGTTTTTTTTTGCATTGGAATGGTTGGAGACTTATCTCTCGGATCGTCAACAGTTTGTTTGTTTCAGAGACAAAGAGTCAGAGTGTATGAAAATAACTTCCGGCGTTCCACAGGGCTCTGTTTTGGGCCCTCTCTTGTTTTTACTTTACATCAATGACTTGCCTAGGTTGAACATATCTGGTCGTTTTACAATTTTTGCTGACGACACTACAATTCTGTGGAATGATGCGGATGCTGGTCGGCTGAGGGAGACGGTCAGTCGCGATCTTTCTCTGATTAAGGAATGGTGTGATGCTAATTATTTATCAATAAATGTTTCAAAGATAACATAACACTAACAACAGACTAACATCAAAGACGCAGCATAGTTTACAGTGCCTTCGCACACTGTTTATTATAACCCCTGACTTAAATCTAACATATGGGACACGATAAGATTCCCATTAGTTAATTATCAAACAAAAGAAATATTCAGTGACACTTTAACTCGTTTCAGTAAGTATTATATACAGTACACAGTAAATTTTACATTAAAGGGGGGGGGGGGGAATAAAAAGTCAATTTTACATTTAGGGGGGACAGAAAAAGCTCGTGTTGCTCCTCGAGGTAAAAATCTTGAGATAAGTATGCTTATTATGTTTATTTATGTTTTAAATGCCATATTGATAGTGTTGACCTGGACTCACAAGCGGTAGAGAGCTCCCCACTTTGTAAATATTTGGGACTGTACATTGATAAAGGTCTGAAATTCGAACGGCACATAAGAGAATTAAATTCTTGGCTGGCTAGAGGCTGTTATGCACTGCGGGTCGTATCGCGTGGACTGGGTCGGTCCACGGCCAGGAGTGTGTATTTTGCGCTGATAGAGAGTCATTTGCGTTATGGTGTGTGCTTCTGGGGCTCATGCTCGAAATACTTATTTCAGTCTGTATTTATCTTACAAAAAAGAGCCATAAGATATATGTCTAAAATTAATAGAAGAACTTCATGTAAGCCATTTTTCATAAGTTTGAAAATTTTAACTCTTCCATCACTGTTCATATTAGAGACCGTCTGTCTATTGTTTAAGAAATTGAGAGTAGAGTTACAAGTTAATTCGGCAGTTAATACACGAGGCAGTCACGTCCTGAGTCTCCCTATACCCTCAAATGCTTTAACTATAAACTCAGTTATATATAAAAGCAAAAAAATGTTTAACCATCTTCCACTCCAAATAAGGAAAACTGAGTGCTATAGACAGTTTAAGGGGGGAGTTATGAAGTTCCTTGTCGAAAAGGCTTTTTATTCTGTAGATGAATATTTCAATGAAACATTGACCTAAGTAACGAAACTGTGATAAATATGTTCTCTTTGTTTGTATTGTATATTTCGGTTTGTATTGTTTATTCATTGACGATTTTATTTTATATCATGTGTTTATCTTGCGAAACTGTGATAAATATGTTATCTTTGTTTGTATTATATATTTCAATTTGTATTATTGTATGCATTGACGATTTTATTTTTACATTATGTGTTATCTGATTACTTATCTAAGGTTTTTTTTCTTTTCTCTTTTGTTATATCCCAGAGTTGTAAATTTTAATTTTAAGACTTGCTTTGTCAATGAGATTTGTATAAGATGATTCTGCAGAAATTTCCATTTTGTTTCATGGTAAATGCTCGATGGAATTGGACCTCCACACAGCCCTGCATGATGTTAACGGAACTGAAGAAACCTGATTAGTACCTTCACTCGATTGTGACTTTACCTTGCTTTAACATTTTCTTGTGAGCCAGATTATGAGATGACGTGATAAAAATTTTATTATGATTTATATTGACTAAATGAATAAAGTAAAAAACTGATAAAAATAGGACATTGTTGTTTTACTTTTAAATACAATACAGTTTTGTATTGAAAGGTTAATTGATGCTTTGGTATTTTATGATTTGTCGTATTTAAATATTTGTTTTAGCAAATAGCCACTATTGACATACTTTTATATTTTATTCGAAAAATCTTTTATAAGCGTTCAATAAAATATTTTTTTAAATACAACAACGTTATAGTGTCAAAACATTAATTTGACATTTAACTGATCATATGGTGACTTCTCTCCGCGCCCCGCTTCCGCCAGTAATGCTCAGCCCTACCACCGAGGGTGCCACCATTGAAACTAACGTCACGGCTGTTGCGACCAATTAGCACACGCCTAATATTTCTAACCTGCTGTTTCGTGGTGGCTTCGTGGCCACAGAATTTCTAAACTTTACAGAAGCGACTAAGGCTGTGTACCGTTGTCAAACCTGGTTAACCGCTCGGTTTCTTCGGTGACATTAATGACAGATATTGCGTTTCCAATCTGCCAACTTTTCAGATTACCGATACTTACGGGACACAAAACCGTAACCGAAGTTGACAACGGTACACGCCCGTGTACCGGTTCTTTGATCTTCTTTTTCTTTCTTTCTTTCTTCACCTGTTATGGGCCCTCGTCCATGGGACAGGTTGGCCAGCTCTCCACCCGGTCCGGCGCTTAACCAGAGCCCTAGCTACCCTTAGGGATGGCTTACACATTACCCAGTTTGGGTGGTAATTCCCTTAGAATCTCCGATTTGTCGGGTATGTACCCTCGGAGATTCCGAATACAAACAATAACAATGATAAAAAATGACAAAACGTCAATGTTTTCGGTTTGACACAGTTGAGGTTATGAAGTTTCCCGCCTCTGGTAGAGTCTATTGCGCATGACCTTTTCTTTAAGCCACACTTCCGCCCTACGCTCCTCCCACAACAAGACATGGCCGTCACATGTCCACCTTGTGTGGATGAAAAAACGCAGCACGAACAGGGATTTTAGGCCTCATCGCTCACCCCCCTTCCCAAGTAGCAAAATATGTCGCAAAGGTAACTTTAAGATAGCTAAGGTGTCTTCAAGTTACCTTTGCGACATATTTTGCTACTTGGGTTGGATTTGGTAAAGACTCCCCTCAACAGGCCGTGGAGCTTCCCTTCGTATTCCGTCACTAAACACTCTACTCACCGCTTCTAGGCGATCTAACCGGAAATCTATCTATGTAGTCGACCGAGAGATGTTAACGCAACGGAAGCCAAAGGCAAACTGTTCCTTGATCTCAAGAGGCCTATTTTCAGGGACCTTGTATCATGTTCATCTTCAAAAATTGCTGCAAGGCGTGCAAGCATGTATTAGCACTAGCTTTGTTCGCGGTAAGGATTCAGAACGGATTCGGGACTATTCGCATGCGCAGTTGAAATAATGACGTTCGCGGATCACAAAATTCCGAATTTCTAGTTACAGTTCCGTGTTCGCGGAGAAGCAACATTCGGTTCGAGGTCCATTCTGAACTAATTCTATCGGTTCTAGGGATTTAACAAGAACCGTAAGTTCGGACACGCCCCCTATCAAATTTATCTGATTTCACGATTGTGTTTGTTTGGTTAGGAGTCCAAAGTTTAAACTGAAACAGATACTCCCATCATGTCAGGTCATTTATCGTCCAGCGATGAAGACCTAGAAGAAATCTTAGAGATTGTTGAAATTCCTAAGAGTGCTGATTATTTTGAGGAAATTGTGCCCCAGTTTAGTGCAGGGAACATTTTCGGTTAAGTCAAGAAATGGCACAAGAATTGGCACAACGCTTTGCAGACTCGGAGTTTTATAATTGGCAGGAAGGAGCGAAGGAGATTCTGGAAAAGTTACGTTAAAATGTACCTATTACGGTTTTTTATGGTTTGCCGCAAATGAAGCTACCTCATACAGGGATGTATCAGATCGATTCAATATAACCAAAAGTACATTACTTCTTTCACTTTCACTCATTTTTAAAAGAAACACCATGCCCTATTGTCGCCAAAACTAAAAAATATATTGACAGTAGACAATCCCAAATTCTAGTTCCGATGTTCCGAACTCGTTCGCGGTAAAAACAAATCCTGAATCGGTAAATAATTAAGCATGCGCACTACGACAAACCTGAATCAGTTCTGATCTCGTTCTGAATCGGTTCGGAATGTTTTCCGCGAACAAAGCTAATATCAAAATTACGTCAGGTTATACGAGAAGTGCCGAAAATACCAAATTGTATCTAACTTTTGGAAAATAAGAAAATTTAAAACTTATTAATCAAAACCCAATACAAATATCTAACACTGTAGGTACAAACTAACTAAGGGCGCGTACCGTTTGTGTCCAGTAAGTATCGGTAACCTGAAAAGTTGGTAAGATTGGAAACGCGGTTCCTGAAAAATACCTGTCATTAATCATCGTTTTCGGCCGGCTAGCGGTTCTGTTTGACATAAAAGTGACAGGAATTTTGACAGCGGTTAGCATACCATGACGTCATATCGTTCGCCGGCCGAATGAGTTGGTCAGTCAATTGTCAGTTTGTATTGTTTATTGGTCGTGATTTATTTGAGGTTTAATGCGTTTGGAACCTTTTAACTGGTTATCTGGCCTAGTAATTAAAATATTTGCAATATTCTGTGATTTAATACCATGTGCGCCAATCAACGTGTATAGATCTTGTAATATAGTTAATGGAAAATTCATCATATGAACATAGTTATGGTAGTAAAAGGTTGTTTTAAAAAGCACTTGAGCATTATATGCACGGGGACACAGTAGTTCAACTAAGGTAGGAAGTAAAAAATAGTCACTTTTTGTCAAGAATAATTAGTGAAACATTTTTAATATTTTCTCTGAAAATTCTTTTATAAAGACAAAATAAAATATTTTTTAATATCATGTAAATACAACAAGGTTATAAAATGTCAAAAATTAATTGACCTTTAACTGATCAATGGTGGCTTCCCGCCGCGTTCCGCTTCCGCCAGTAGTACTTTCGGGCGCCACCGTTGAAACAACGTCACGGCTGTTGCCACCAATTAGCACGCTCTTAACGTTTCTAACATGTTGTTCTCAGTTAGGGATGCGAAAATAACAAAAAGTATCGATACCGATACCAAATCGATACTTTTTTGCTAAGTATCGATACCTACCGATACTTACCGAAAAAGTATCGATACTTTCATGTATCGGTATCGAAAGGTTTACACAACATTTTTTTTTGGGAATAGCGCTCAAGAAGTGCTTTTACTTTTTGCCGGTTGCATATTTAAATTTAAACAAAATACAGTTACTAATTAATTACTTGACCATGCGCAATTAGTAGAATAGAGTATAGAGGTTACTTTACATGTAAAAATAAAAGGAGCGCCTGCCAAATATTTTTGTCCATGCTTGAGATTTTAAGTAGTACATACGAGATAACCAATAATATAAAAAAAAATTGCACCTGAACAAGTGCTAAAATCGTTGCCGATAAGCCTTTTAGTGCCGATCTAATTTTTTAAATGACCAAAGTTTTTGAAAAAAAAAATTCACCCGAGCCCGGCATAGAACCCACAAGCTAACAGTTCATTAGCGGATACTCTACCTCTGGACCACATTGCTAATGCAAGAAAGCCGGTAAACGTGTTACTAGTGCATCATATCCTATATTTTTGGCCACATCAGATTGGGAACCTAAAAGTAGGCGCTAGTAAAATAAATATTCTATTCTGGTTCGATCTGGATCGAATTACCTCAAGAAACAACAGCCAAATGATTCCAGACCCGGATTGGGACAGGCGAGCGACCGAGAAAATCTCGGTGGGCCGCCGGCCCAAAGGGGCCGGTGAGGTCGAAGGTCTGGGCACTTAGCCTCTATCCCACTTCAAAACTTCGAATCATAATATTTCCCAACCCCAAACATACAAAGGAAAAACCTTCAAAACTATGTAAATTATTATTTATTATTTGCATTTAATGTATACTTATTTATTTTTTATATTATATTTTTCAATATCATTTACCTCACGTGTGAAATAGAATTAAAATTAAAACTTTTTTGGGGTCATCCGCAATGCGCGCAGGCCCGGATTGGAACAGGCGAGCGAGCGAGAAAATCTATGTGGGCCGCCGGCCCAAAGGGGCCGGTAAGGCCGAAGGCCTAGCCACTTAGACTCTATCCCACTTCGAATCATAAGATTTCCCAACCCCAAACATAAAGAGGAAAAACCTTGAAAACCATGTAAATAAGGAATATTCACATATTTTTGTATTGCATTAATCGTTTAAGGAAGTCATTACAATCCCAAAAAAAATATTTTGAAGAAAATTACTAGGATAATTTAGCTTCAAAAAAAGGTTTAGTTTTCGGTATAATTTATAACAATTTAAAAAGCAGCCATCTGTCCTTAATTAAAAATGACGTCAGATCAGCAAAAATAAGTGTCAATCTACATGTTAACGTAAAGCTTACCTAAAGTCGAACAGGTTTGTTTTTCTCGGAAACAGTCAGAGGGAGAGAAATTAATTTTTTTGGGTTGATAGAGGAATAGTTCAACTAGCTTCGGTAAAAAATTCAGTTATACAGGATGTTTCGTTTTGCAGTTATTAAACGTCAACGTCGAAATTTCCACGATTTCCGTTGAAATCCACGATTTCCGTTGAAATCGGATACAGGTCGCAAAAGTGAATTAAATCGATGTAAATTTTCGGAGGTTGTATGGGACCCGGAGCTTCAGAACTCCACTAAAACTTGTGAGGATCAGAAAATGGCAAGTTTTGAATTTTTTTAGCTCGAAAAATACCATCTTTGGTACCTAATAACTCGAAAACAAAACGTCAGATCGAAAAACGGATTCATAAGTGAAACTTTAAAATCTCAAATACTTTTTTTTGCAATACATTTACCTAAAAGAATCACTGGAAAATGGAAATATTTGGAAAAAACTGGAAATTTAGATTTTTGACCCAAATTTTTCACGGTTTTTAATTTTTTGTGGGGTCAAAATGGTTCAACTTAAAATCCCATATACGTCATCGGAAAGAGCTCGTCGAAGTATATAATATCCATTACTTTTTAGTTTCTTCATTCTCTATAAGAAGGGAGCAGTCGCCGATTAAATTCCGATTTTTTTTATTTTTTTGCCCTCGACATCGGTACATTTCAATCACTCTGTATTTTTCCTATTTAATTTTTTCCCAATTTTTCAACACTATCTTATAAAGGGATAATCACACTTTAAAATGAATACTGAACGGGTCATCCAGGAGCGTATTTAAGGGGTAGAAATCGAATTTTCTTGATTTTTTCCGACAAATCCTATTTTTAACCGACATTACTCCACACTCTTTACCTTATTTAGTGATATTTTTTTTGGGTTTATTTTATCCGTTAATTATCTAAGAATACCTCCCACTAATTCAAATCGCTCATTTTCTCGTTAAAGTTATAAATAAATAGGTTTATTTGCATCGGGGACATCTAAAATTTGAAAAGTTTTGAATTTTCGAAGATTGCCATGAAAACAAAGAATTGCAGTTTATTTCCTCGAAATTATTAAGATGATATATGTCAAAATTTCGCAGAAATGTCAATTTTTGTTGCACAATTGAAAGGTTCCTGGACCGATTTCGGCTTGAAGTATACATGAATAAGATTTTAGGAACCTTCTACTTTAAATGCAGGGATATTTCATTGGATGAGTTACGCATTAAATTCCATTTTTAGTGAGTTTTCGATGACTCTACAACACTGGTATTCGCCATGTACTCATGATGAGTCATAAGTTCACTTCTGATGACACAGCCAATGGGATCACGTTTTACAAGTTTCGAAATTCGCGCGACAATTTGCAATATAACATCCTTTTTTTTTCTTAATAAAAACCAAAATAAATGCATAACATCAACCTCCATAAATATTTAATTTATGTAGCAAATATAAAAAAAAGATTTCAGATTTATTTGGATTATATGCATATTCCCTATTATTATTTGTATATTAATTTTTACTTATTTGTTTTTTATATTAAATATTATATTTTTCAATATCATTTACCTCAAGTGTGAAATAAAATTAAAATAAAAACTTTTTTGGGGCTTTCCGCTATGTGGGTATGTATCAAATTTATATTTGGATATTATTCAGTAGGAATGTGCAAAGCAAACGTTCAAACGTATCAAAATTGTTTGATTTAGAATTTGTAAATTACAAACCAAAACTCATAAATTGTTACAATAATTGTTAATAGAAAATTTCCCACTTTTGTTAAAAAAAACCGGAAATTTTCCCAGTTTCGTTAAAGATATCCCAGACAACGAGAAATTCCCCACGAGTTGGCAACACTGGGCCGTACACAACTAAATCCTCGATTAGTCATTCCTCGTCAGCGAGGAATTACTAAACCGACGCACAGTGTAACGAAATCGAAAATTCGTGGACTTTGGCACTTTACTTCGCTGTTTTGCAAAAATTGTGGCTTATGAAAACATAAAAACATTGGAGTTTGTTATTACTGTACTAAATTTAGACCTACGTGTAGTAACTTACTAGGTATCGGTCGCTCAAAAAATATAATTATTTTTCGACAAAATAAATAAAAAAACACTGTTTTCGGTTTACAGTACCTAACTAAGTTAAATAGACTTAAATATTAATTATGAAAAACATTCTTTAATTAACCTAATTTTCACCATCTGAGCTGGAGACTAATCTATCAGAATTGTCTTCCTCAACGTTAGTTACTTTAAAAAGTGTTTCAGTTTCTGAGAACACATAATTTTTTTCGCAGTTTATTTCGGTCTAATAAAGGAAATAAGGAGATTCAAAGAAATTAACAAGTTGTGCAGTATGTCCTGAATATTCTCGGTCCGTCCTCGCTTTCACGCGTAATGTTCTCGGAATTTACGAAACTCTTTATTTCCAACTTCTGGTGCCTCTTCAGATAAATGTCCAATTGGAATATAGGAAATGTTTTAATAACATGTGAACACTTGATGGCATATAGTACCAACTATATAATATAATGACACGTACAGCTTTACAGTATCGCTCAAATATTCTCGGAAAGTATCAACATTTAAGTTTCGACCCGAAGAAAGGGCTTAAAAAATTACAGCAAATTTTTTAATTAAATTTTTGTTCAATCCAGTGATTGCTGCTGATTTTTCGTAATGTCTAAAAAAAGTTCTAGCAGTATTGCCGTCGTTTGTAGTGCCCTCCCTCTGTTTACAACGTCCATTTTAATTAGTATCCCAAGTTCATTTTATATTTTCTTTTTTCTTTGCTCTTTTATTACTCTCATTTCACCCGTAGTGGCATCCGTAACTAAATTACAAAGCATACTTAATGAGTTAACTTATTACTTACTTCTTATAATTTAGAATAAAATAATATTTAATAAAATAAGATTTTCGAATTGGGTATAATAAGGTATTTTTAAAACTATGTAGGTAGGTACTTAGATTCATGAATATTTTATTTAATATTATTCTAGCCACTTTTCTTAGAAAAGGTTAAATTAGTTAAAATTGACTTGTAACTTCTTAGAAAATTTAATATGATTAATAACATACCTGGAGAATCTTCAAAGCGGCATTTAAAAGCAACTTTGGACTCCTGCATGTGCGACATTACTAAAAAAATATTCTTTTTTTCAATAATCGGACAAAGTTGGATGGGATGTTTGGATATTCCTAATGTATAATAGTTGTGTAATCTTATGTATGTAACAACGACCGCATATGTAGGCATTTTTTTTAAAAACCACACCAAACTTTGTTTTCTCTTCGACTGGGATCACGGTTCTTTAAAATTCCATGATATGGAATTATGTAAGTAAACTTCACAAGTATTTCCTCTAAAATATGTAATTTTAGAGGAATTTTTTATAGAACACATATAAATTTTTTAAAGTTATTTTCGCATCTTTTTTATTGCTCTCAGACAAGTCAAGTTTTCATTTAATAAGGAAGTACTTTACGATGATACATTTGAAAAAAACTAGTAAACGACTAAGCTCCAGATATTTTTCGAATAATCTCGGGGCAAAACAAATTAAAATTCGATAGTCGCTGTTTTGCCCTATGTGCACGAAATATCAAATCCATTACACTGTGCGACGCAATCGCGTTCAGTGCTGCCCCTGCAATCATCCAACTTTCCCCACTTCGAGTGTCCAATATACCAGCACTGGCCTTAAATTACCCGCGACACTGAAAAACCTAAACATTTGTTAAAAGGATCTTTGAAAAAAATTATATTTTATGTTCGGGTATTAGGATATAAATTTACAAGTCGAAACTGTAGGTAGAATGTAGAACATGGTTCCACATTTGACAATTCGTTGTGCGTCAAAACCGTGCTTTTTAAATAAAGTCAAGCGCAAGATGTAATAGATTTTATAGTCGAAAAAAGTGACAATGAGAAAGTTATTAACTATGATTTTTATCACAATCACATTTTATTTTTACTGTTTAAGGCTAACAAAGTATTCTTTTATTTTTGGGGTTTCTGTTTTGTATAGGAGGCCGCGCCGGCTGGGGGCCGGTCTGGACTCAGCTCGGTAAAAAAAAATCTGCCAATCCGGCCCTGAATGATTCCTTTGCAAATAAAACTGGAATTAAATATCACTTTAACTAAGGTGTAATAGATGGCGGTGGTAGTAAAGTAACTAATTGGTTTCGATACCGATACTGCAAAAAAAGTATCAATACCTACTTGGTATCGTTATAAAAGTATCGATGCCAAAAATACTCGATACTATGGCAAAAGTATCGATACTTTTGAGGTATCGAAGTATCGTTAGCATCCCTATCTTAGACAAGGAAAGAGAGGGGACGCGTAACTATTTGACATGAAGTGTGACCATCCGACACCAGACCGATCCGCTCAATGGCGTAACTAGAGGTTTTGTAAATTAATTTAATTTTTTTCCTTCTTGCTGCAAAAACTGTATGAAATAGAATATTTAAAATAGTGATATAAAATAAAACAATGTTATACTGGATTTTTTTAAAATTATGCATTTATTTTTGTAATTTCATAACAAAAACCATACTGATGTACCAAAGAAAAAATCGAAATACACTTACATATTATTATTAGCTTAGACGAGGAAAGAGAGAGGACGGGTAATACATGCTACGGATATGAAGCCATCTGACACCAGACCCCGGATCACGCCACATAAAATTCTATTCTACGTGTCAAAGTCACATGACTACTCAAACAAAACAAACAATCCATCACATGGCCACTGTCATTAGTGTCAAAATCGCGTAGAACTCAATGCATCGTGATCCAGCACCAGGCTACGGCGGCGTATCATGAGAGGCGATTATAGACTTTTACCAAAACGAATAAAACGACTTATAGTAATAATTTATTTTTGGTTTGTTAAATGTGGAGAAAATCAATAGATCCAATGTACTCCTTCAATTTTAATTGTTCTCAAGTATATTTAAAAAAATATATGTAATATAATAATAACAATTCTGAAAAGTTATTAAAACTAACTATATAGGTACATAGGCAAACAAATTTAGAAACAATAAATATTAAGTACGCCCAATAAGCTGATACAAAAATAAATATTTACATAATACAAAAGTTGTGTAAAGTTATTCTGCTTTTCAAATTCAAATTGAAATAAGCTTTATTGCCAGAAGACTTACATCTTATAGACAAAGCAAGAAGGTAGTTCCTATATGATACATGATCCTACATACTAGTATTTCATTACAAATAAATATATATAAAAAAATATCTAAATAAAGTATATAAGCAGACCAACACTAATAAAAGACAAACTCAACAAGGTATACAAACAATACACATAATTTTAAAACTCGATATAATCATATAGGTGTAAAAAAATTAAAATGAGTCATCATAAAATTCAGCAACAGAATAAGAAGCCCTGTCAGTCAGCAAATGTCTAACTATTCAAAGACTTTATATTGCTTGGAAGGTAGTTGTACTGCTTGGAAAAACCGTCTTCTAAGCTGTTTTTTTCATGGTGTTTCATCTAAGTTTTGTTCCACATTACCGGCCTTACTATCCCTGGCTGGCACAACAGAAACAGAACAGGAACGCCTCCAATTTCTTGCCTACAACAATACATTTAATTAGCTTATTTCTAGCATATGATACCTACACTAGGTACCTATATTACAAAATAATATTACAAAATGTTGTGTAAAGTCTGACTTACTTGCTTTGTTTGTGACATTTCCTGGAGATATTTAGGCAGTTCCTCAAATACTGTAGGTACTGCATCATCTAATAGACAAGTTTTTTCACCAATACTATAAAATAAATTCCAGTCAAAGTGCTTTGAAGAAATTTTATCATTTTTCTAGGACTCCAGTCTGCGAAATGCATTTTTTAACCCAAAGAGCAAGTCTTCTGGGATCGTTCATGAGGAATCTACAACAAAACAAATAAATTATATATTTAAAAAAAAAAACCTGCTGTACTGACTAATTTACGCACACAAAGTTAATGAAATATTATAATATTTTTTCCGAATAAAAACATACCCGCCACTGGAAAAAATCTTGCCATTATCATAATTTATATCTTTAATGAGTTGATAATGAATGAAAACATTCAAGCACATTGTTCAAATAAACATACATAGTCTGTTTTGAAAATGCCTAAATCATCATATTCGAATTGCGTTGATAAATTATCTCATAACAAAAATATTTCGAAAATTGTTTGTCTTGCAACTATGTAACATTTAACTTTTTACCTGTGAAAGGTAATTCCAGGCTCATTTCTCTCGTTTCGGCTTTTGCAGCCATAAGCAGTACAACCCACCATCATAAATTACCAAAATGTAGTCGTCTTTAATCAAAATTCTGTTCGAAACACCACAAAATATCTTTGATGTCACCGGCAATGTTTGGCACCAAAAAATGGCGTCGTCTCGAATTTTGGTCACACTTGCCATGCGTTAGCTTAAATGAGTGTTACCAGTCCCCTCTCTTTCCTTGTCTAAGATCCCTATTCTCAGATTGCCAGTTAAAAAATGGCCGCTTCGGACATGCGCCCCAATATCGGGTCCTGTCAAAATACGGTTTCTTCACTTCTGTATAGATCGAAATTCTGTGTCATGGCTTTAACCCATTTAGTGTTGGGAATAATCGAATGAATTAAATAATCGAAATATTAGCTCTCGAATGATTTTAATAATCGAATGATCATTCGAAATAATCATTCGAATCAAAAAATATAGCAAATAAAACTACACAAAAATCATCTCTTGAATTTTTTTTGCTTGGATTGGCCATTTTCGATAAAAACAAAAAAATGTAAAGTTATACATAACATTATTTATTAGTATAATTTGTTAAAAAAACAAAAAAGTAAGAGATCCATGAAAACAAAAACACTTCTTTAAACAAATTTGGCAACTAGCATGATTCCCCTTTATGTATTAAAAATTGTCACCAAATTTCAACTTTGTACTAATTTGCGTCCTCTAGTTATTTAGGAAAATCCTTTTACAAAAATTCAACACCCTGTCTATTAAAAACAAAGTCTTTTAGAACCTATGTTTTGTCTTAAAATTAAGTAAGGAATAATACCCTCAAGTTAGGTCACATACTTTACTAACATACTGTATATATCATAAAAACATGCAATAACACTATGCGTTGTCGAGAGATGAAATAATGCTCGATCGATATCGAAGGATCATTCGAAAATAAACAATCATTCGAATGAAAAAATCATCCGAGACCCAGACAATATTAAAAACATGCTATGCGTTGTCGAGAGATGAAATAATGCTCGAGCGATATCGAAGGATCATTCGAAATAAATAATCATTCGAATGAAAAACACATCCGAGACAATCGCATCGTAACGCAACGTCGAGTGCCGACTCGGCGGCGGCATCATTTCGTATTTCGTCTCGTCATTCGAAGCGGCGAAAGGCGATTATTATTATATTATAATCTCTCGGCTAAAGCATTCGAATGATCGCGCTGACTTCTCGAGATATCTCGAGTGATTTGAATAATCGAATGATCGATTATTTTTCATTCGAGATATCCCATCGCTAAACCCATTACCACGGGCGTGTACCGTTGTCAACTTCGGTTACGGTTTTGTGTCCCGTAAGTATCGGTAATTTGAAAAGTTGGTGAGATTGGAAACGCAGTCCCTGTAAAGTATCTGTCATTAATGTCACCGAAGAAACCGATGCGGTTAACCAGGTTTGACAACGGTACACATTAACAAACCTTTTATCAGTGTTGCCATTTGGGGCGACAAGTCGCCAAAATGACGACTTTTTGTCTCTATGAGAGTGTGGCGGCGATTTTCAATAAAAAGCTTAATTTTGGCGACTTTTTACAGGTGAAAAAATTGAATATACACGTTGTATACCATATGTAGGAAGAAACAACGTCACAACAATAATCATTATTGCACCGAGGGATTTCGCAAAGAGAATATCTAAACGCGCCACGAATTGTACGTCAAATTTTGGGGATTCCCCCAAACTTGTTCCACAAAAACATTTTTTTTATGTAGTATTGACAGTTTTCTAACCCCAATAGTAATATTCCTTTTAAGGTATGGTTTCGCTGAATGCGTCTGGCGGCAGCGTCCGACGGTAACCTCCGGCGGTAACGACTGGCGGTCGCGTCTGTGTGTTTTTGCTAAAAGCGTTGGCACTTTGGCGCTTGTTTAGAAACGACAGTTAAGTGCAGTATCTCGTACAGTAGATGGATAAAAAAGAACTCGCTGCTGTACTCTTAATTAAAGATGACGAAGAAGAAGAGGAACTGGCCTTACAGAGAAAAAAGCGTCAAAAAGTTGATCCCATTTTTAAAGCAAGACGAGCATCAAAAAGGGCGGGATACCTTCTAACTTCTTTAATTAGTAATTCGTCTTCATTTGCAGTAAATTGTGGAGCCATGATGTAAAAAAAAAGCAGTGAACACCGAAAAATGCGTTTACAGACTTAAAACAATTACCTAAACTGTACCGATCGCGCGACCGTCTGCGGCTAGACTGCTACTATGAGCAGTCGAGACAGGGACGCGCGCGTTCGGACGTCGGGCCGCGCGGCTCAGACGCATAAATGAAAATAGCGCCATATAAAATATAGTAAAGCAGTACGCTACCGCTAGCGGTTACCGCCGGACGCTACCGCCAGACGCACAAGTAAAAATATACCTTCGGTGTCTGACGCCCCGGAGCGACTCGCCCCGGAGTCACTCGACACCGTTCTGAAAGGAACAAATTGACAAGTTTGACATTAAGCTCAATTCAAGTAATGCATGAGAGGGCAGGGGGGATAGGGCTCGAACGGTTCAGGTGCTTGATGCCCCAGTTGAATGGAACAACTGTGTGCGGCTCAGGAGCTGTACGGGAGCTCCTCCTTGGGGTGAAAGGAAGATACCTATTATCTCAAAAAAGCTGTGGCGACTTTTCGTACTGATCGATGGCGACTTTTTGCTTTGTTACTCTGGCAACACTGCCTTTTATTTTTCTGTGGTTATGTCTGGTTTTATCTGGGGTTATGTGTTGTGTTTTTTTTTTTTGAAATTGAGAACTGTTGATAGTGAGCCGTTTATGTCGTAATGTTTAATGTATTTATAAAGAAATATTTTTCAACTTATTAACGAGAAAGGCTATCTTTTGAAATTTAAAATAAACCACAACTTTCATGAAGAAAAGAAAAACATGGATTCATTGCGAAAGAAAGCAACCGCTAGGAATATCAGTGGCATTAACAGAAGAGAGTTAGCAGCACCTCTTATTCTCAAAGAGGAGGAAATCGATAGACGTTGTCTTGTAGAAAAAGTAAAAAAGGAGCCCAAAGATCTGGCAGAGGCTGCTATTATTGAAAACAAAATAACAAGTACCCCAATAATTAAAACAGAGTCGGAGTCAGAAGTCTATGAAATTGAATATGTTCCAAGTGATACATTTATATATAAACAGACAAACAAATCTGCGCCGGAGTTAGTTGTCCGACTGGAAAGGCTTCAGGTTATTAAGAAAAATGGGGAATGCTGTGTGGACGTTCCAGATATAATTTTGGAAACCAGTTTATGTGGGTGAGTTGTTTATTTTCTAATTATTAAAAGGTGAACAGTCAAAGTCCTATCTTCCTCCTTATAAAAGTTATTCTAGAGCCTACGCGTTTCGGCCTGAGTAGGCCATCATCATTTCATTTCTATAAGTTACTTACCAAAACACAAGATGTTATACAAGTAACAAAATGCAAAAAATTTAAAAAAATTACAAAGGCAAAACTTCAAAGTTATGAAATCAGATTGTTTAGAGTATGGACTAACAGGTCTAGAGGTCTAAGCACACAATCAACATATGCAAGACGCACTTCAGTCAACAACAACTGTAATATCAATATATATTTTACAGTGTGCTCTTTATGTAAGAGATAATCTTCATACATTTCAGAGCGCGGGTGACATGCCACATGACTATTCCCTGAGAACACCAAATATTCTCAGACTGCCTCAACACCGACTGTCCTGCACAGCGGATAGCAGTTATGTAATGCCTATTAAACTGTACAACCACTTGCCTGTATATATTAAGGAAAGTGCTGGTAGAAATATTTTTAAAATAAGACTAAAAAGGGTATTGTTAAATAACAGTTTTTATTCTCTTCAAGAATATTTTAATTATACATTTTAAGTGTATGTGTGTGTATGTGATTTCTTTGATTTGCTAATGTATTTTAATGTGTGTGTGAATGGCGCTGAGGGAGTGCATTGTATGAATGTGTTATTATATCATTTTTATTGTAGTCTAAGTATTTTATATGTATACTCTTCTTCTTTTCTTCTCCGCCAAAGCACATATCTCTGTAAATTGATCAAATTGTGGATGAAATAAATAAACAGACAACCTAAAATGTAGGTACTTTGTAAAATTCAAAAACACAAACTGATAATTGGTCACCCTTAAAAAAAACTTAATAACAATATATTTGTGTGTTACTTATAGGTCAGTTGGTATATTTTCTAACCAATTCTCTAAGCTTAAAGACTCACTTAAAGATAAATTACGAGATCTAGACAGAGAACGTTGCTTATGTACTTTTTTGTGATTCGTGTCCTGCTGAATATGTAGGACAAACAGGCGGCTCTTTTGACAACAGAATTAAAGAACATCTTTGTTCCAGTAAGCTAGAACACGACAACAAATCACCCTTTGGTAGTCACATCAAAACATCCAGTTAAACCTTTTTTTAGATAGATAGATAGTTTATTGATGCTATTACACATATCTGCATTTGCACACGTCAACATTTTAATGATTGTGAGACCCTATTACAGTCTCGAAGAGTTTTTCGAAGATGTTTTCTAGGTCGAATGTTTAACCGGTTGTTGGCTGTGTTTATTATTGTGATAATGTTTAGTATTGTGGTAATCTCTATAATTTGACATTTTTCGGATTAAGTATTCTAGTCTTTGACTTGTACCATTTTATTTATATACACATTAAAATTGTTTATTTTTGTCTTTTTATTGTCATTGCATATTTTTGAATTAAAGTTGTATTGGTTATTGTTATATTAAGCAATTTTGTATTATAGTTTGTTTTTGTTTTGTTCTTTTTTTAGTGAGTAAGTGCTTTGTCGATGAGAAACAATTTCTTTGGACAATAAAGCTGTTTTTGACTTTTTGACTTTTTTTTTTAATAAGTTGTTTCAACTTTACTTTAAACTTAAACAATTATTTCAGGTTTCTCGAGTTTTTTACATCTACTGGCAAAGAATTGAATGTAATTAATCCTTTATGATAAACCATGTTTTCTCAGCTACCTTTGTTTTTTGTGGGTATATAGAAATTATGTCTGTTTCTTGTTGGATACTGATGTACCGATTCATTAGTAATAAGTCTTCTTGTCAAGTAATTTGGTGTCAGTCCGATTTTAATTTTTTATATAAGTACCATACTCTGGAATTTAAGTGTTAAAAAAATATCTGAGATCGGATTGAGTCGTATTTGTCTCAGCGTCGTCAGCGTGTGGTTGTCTGTGGTTCGGTCTCGCATGAAATTTGTGTTACGTTGGGCGTTCCCCAGGGGCCACATCTTGGTCCCATTCTGTTTTCTTTGTATATTAACGACATTATTCCTTGTTTTGGATCGTCACGCGGCCTTTTGTACGCGGACGACTTGAAATTTTTTAACACCGTTTCTGCTGGCTCCGCTGGTTTGCTGTCTGACCTGGACAATTTTGTTATGTGGTGTAATGTTAATTTTTTGAATGTAAATGTCCCTAAATGTAAGACTTTAGTTTTTATAAAGGTCAAAACCCGATCGGAACAGTATACAAAATTAATGACTTTGTTGTGGAAAGTGTATCATTGTTTAATGACCTCGGTGTAATTTTTGACGAGGATTTAAATTTTAACCAGCACATTGACAGTATTGTTCTGAAGGGTTTTAGGCTGCTCGGCTTTATTAAGAGAAACACAAGGCATCACAGTGACACTAGGGCATTAACCAGTATTTATAATTGTTTTGGAGTACTTACTGTTCTGTTGTATGGTCTCCAAGTTATGCTTGTCACGTAAATAGGCTCGAAAGAGTGCAGAACAAATTTGTTAAATACCTACTATTTAAGTTTCACTTTCCTTACCGATAATGTGCCCCAGAAAACTAGAGTTTTGCTGTGAGATTTTCAAAGTTTGGAAACTCGTCGAAGAAATGCTCACTTACTATTTCTTTATAAGCTAATTAATGGGTAGGTACATAAGTTGTAGTAGTTTATTAAGTTTAATCTTATTTTTAATTCCAAGGAGAACTACGAGACAGGTTCAATTATTTTATGAGGAGTATCACAGGACAAGCTATGGTTTAAATTCATTTTCACACCATTTAGTGTACATTTATAACAGATTTTTTCTGACTCTGATATCTTTTTTACTGCTCTGACAGCGTTGAAGATAACTTTAAAATTTAAATAATTTGTTTTCGTCTGTTGATTGTATCATTGTGCGCGTAATTTTAGTACTAATGAATTTTTGACTCTGTAGTGTAATAAATAAATAAGACCTGTAAGTAGCTACTCTAAACAATTTGATTTCATAACTTTAACGTTTTGCATTTGTAATTTTGAAATTTTTGGCATTTTGTTACTTGTTGTACCAATAACACCTTTTCTTTTGGTAACTTACAGAACAGAAGCAATAATTTTGGCACCTAACTTACAGAAATAAAATCATGATGGCATACTCAGGCCGAATCGCATAGGCTCTAGTTTAATATAAATTTTAGGAGCAAGATAGGATAATTAACCATGTTCTTTCTGGATGGCTGTTACGACTTCTTTATGTTTATTTTCTGTTGAGATTATTAAAAAACATACTCCACTGAAATTTTAGTATTTTTACATTTATTTATTACAAGGGTAATAAAGGTTTTGAATTTATATATTTCTGGAGAACTGTTTATACTGGTTCATTGTTAATTTAATAATAATTTATAGGCACAAGCAAATTTTAAAAAACACGCTTTTATTAAAATGCAAAAAAGAAAAAATAATATATCCAATGATATTGTTAGGCTCTTAATAGTGCTTTTTATTTTTACTTGTCAAATCGACCTCAGGTTGTGAGGGTTGGCGGTGTGGAGTCCGCGGAGAGGGAGGTGATGGTTGGTGTGCCCCAAGGATCGGTTTTAGGGCCTCTTTTATTTTTAATATATATTAACGATTTGCCTTTGGCAGATCCCGCCAGCCACTATGTCCTCTTTGCGGATGACACTACCGTTGCCTGTACTGGCCAAGATTATGAAGAAGCTATTAATGCATCGCGTGAGGCGCAGGACAGGGCTGAAGCCTGGTTCATGGCTAACAAGCTATTCCTGAACATAGCAAAAACGCAAAAAATGGTTTTCTCCATGAGATGGCTTCCGGATGAAGGGGAGAGTGTTGAGTTCTTAGGCATAAATCTAGATTCCAGACTATTGTGGAATCATCATACGTCTTCCCTGGTCTCCAAGGCTAAGCTCCAATACCTTTTTACTACGAAGGCTCTTGGACAGTGTTTCGGAACCTATCCTGCGACAGGCGTATTTTGCCCTTCTGCATTCCACATCTCTTATGCCATCTTGATTTGGGGTCACTGCACTGGCGCTGTGGATGTTTTTCGGGTCCAGAGACGTGCAGTTAGGATAATTTCAGGTTTATCTTACCGTGAGGATTGCAGACACGCATTTATATCCTTGGGGATTCTGACCTTGCCTTCACAATTTATCTTTGAATGCTTGTTGTTTGTTAAAAACAACCTGCATAACCTCAACAGACATGAGGATGTTCATTCTTATGAAACACGCAACCGTGCACATCTAGTACCCCCATATAGACGGCTTCGGAGGTGTCAGGATGGTCCTGGCTTTCTTGGAGTCCGTCTTTTTAACAGACTGCCACACCGAGTCAGGGAGATGACTCCGGTTGTCTTCAGGAGGGTTGTGAAGGGCTTTCTTCTCGGTAGGGGTTTCTATAGTATTAATGAGTATTTTAATTGTAATTTTACTGACTTTCAGTTGTAATTTTTAACCTTTTGTGTAACTCTTGGTATGTAGTTTTAAGTTGTATTTGTGAGTGTTTTCTAAATGTGTATTTTTAGCCCTATCTGTTAGCTCTTTTAGCTTTTTCGTTCCAAACTACATGCTAACGATTTACACAACCTATTGACGTATGTAAGTGCTTATTGTACCATAACATGAATAAATAAATAAATAAATTATTTTTGTGGAGCTCCAAGAATAACAGCACAAGGAGCTAAGAAGGAAAATATTAAATTTCGTAATTTTTCGGATATAGGTATCCGATATTATTCGAAATATTTATTATTCAGTTACCCCATCCCTCAAAATAGAGAGGGGGTAAATGTCAAAAATATGTTTAAATTAGTTCCCTCCGTCTCTCTATTAACTCCCAAAATTTCATGAAAATATTTTAAACCGTTTTCGAGATATCACCTTGTAACACTTTAAAAGCTCACTCTGTATATAGAACATAAAATGAAATAATCACCGTTATTTTAAGGTAAAATAAGAACTGCCGAATACCGAACGCCGGGGAATCCCCAAATTAGTCGTCGCGTTAGATCAGCCCAGTCACGATCAGTAGACGAGGCTAATCAAATTAATGTAATCGATGAAATTAAAAACGATTTACCTGATACAAGCAAAAGTAAAGTCATTTGTTTCAACTGTCATCGACCTAATCATACATATAATGTTTGTAAGAAAAAAAGAAGCATTTTTTGTTATTAGTGTGGGGAGCCTAATGTAAAAATTTCTTCCTGTCCAAAGTGTACAAAAAACTAAGTTCTTCAAAGCCTGTTAGTGGTCGAGGTCCAAACAACAGACCACACTAAAACATTAGTTTTTTTGTAAATCAGATTGGACTTCTTGACTAAAATTTGTTTCTGACTTTTATAAACAAAATTACAATAAAAATTCTGAAGCTTTACCTTTATTTTTAAATAAAGAATCTGATAACAGACCCTATTTTTTAGAAAGATTGTATGATCGTTACATTAGTGTTTTATTTGATTCAGGGGCTAATTTTTCTATAGTGGGGGCTGAAGGATTAAAAGTTTTAAAGTGCTTTAAAGTTAGAATATATCCAGTAACAATTAAGAATGTTTTTACAGCTGATGGCACTTCTCAGAAAATAAGCGGGGTTGCCGACTTGCCAATTTTTATCGATAATTCCTGCCAAATTATTAAAGTTTTAGTTGTACCTTTTGTTACTCATTCTTTTATATTCGGAAGCGACTTTGCTAGACAGTTTAAATTGCTTATAGATTTTAAAGAAAATAGTTGGTTTATACGTAAAGATGATACAGTTATTTCAACAGTTTTGGGCAATAATTTTAATTTCTCTTTTCCAAAACTTTTCTCTCTAGATCTCTAGATGAATTGTCAGCCAAACAGAAAGCTGAAGCTTTTAAGGTTATAGAAGCTTTTAAAGCCATAGACAGTAAAGATAGATTGGGTAGAACAGATAAAATTAGATTAACAATAGATACTGGTGATAATAAACCTTTTAAAATAAAACCATATCTTCTCTCACCTTATTTACAAGAAATTTTAAACCAAGAATTGGATTCGATGTTAAAGTTGGGCGTTGTGGAAGACTCCTTGGAGTAGTCCAACTTTATTAGTTAAAAAATCAAATGGACAATATCGGTATTGCTTTGATGGACGTTCCCTGAAGAAATTTACCAAACACAATTCCTATCCCTTGCCCCATATTGATCGTATAGGTAGAGGACAATTTAAATTCACCAAACCCTTTTGGGTTATGGAATTCGGCTCAAACACATCAAAGATTGGTTAACGCCATCTTTGGACCAAATGTGAGCCTCATATTTTCTCTTATCTCGACGACATTTTAGTATGTTCTCCTGATTTTAATCATCACGTTGAACTTTTGACTACAGTAAAAAATCTTTTGAAAGATGCAAGGCTAACTATTAATTTAGAAAAATGCAACTTCCTTAAAACTTCACTCAAGTACCTTGGATTCATAGTGGGTTTAAAATTCACTAAGTACGGATCCTTCGAAAGTTGATTCTATGGTTAATTATCTTCGTCTTCGTAATACTTCTGAGATTAAACGTTTTTTGGGAATGTGTTCTTAGTACAGACGTTTTATCCAGAATTTCTCGTCTCTTATCTCACCCCTTAATGCTTTGCTTAAAGGCAAAAAGAAGAAACAGCCTGTCTCATGGAATGACGAAGCCGAAGCAGCGTTTGTTAATATTAGGCAAAAGTTGGTTTCTGCGCCGATTTCATCCCAATCTAATTTCTCTCAGCCATTTACAGTACAGTCCTATGCTTCCGACGTAGGTTTATGAGGTGTATTGACTCAGCTTATTGATGGAGAGGAGAAGGTGATATCGTATGCAAGCCGAGCATTATCGAGAGCAGAAAGAAATTATTTTGTGACCGAAAGGGAGTGTTTAGCAGTTATTTTTAGTGTTGAAAAGTTTAGACCGTGGATTGAAGGTACTTGTTTTACTGTCATCACAGATCACTACAGTTTGCTTTGGTTAGATAACCTTAAAAACCCTTCAGGTCGACTTTCCCATTGGATTCTTAAACTTAGACAATATTCATTTGATTTGCAGCATCGCAAAGGTTCGTTGAATGTTGTTCCTGATGCGTTAAGTAGAATTCCTTATTCTGGTATACCTGATGATAATGTCCACTGTTCTTCATGTCCAATGCCTATGCCCAAAGACGAAGTGTCTTTGTTATCTGTAGATTTAAATTATCTTGATCCATGGTATTCTTCTTTGCGTGAAAAAATATTTTCTTTTCCTGATAAATATCCGCAATGGAAGGTCGAGAATGGTACTGTTTACAAGCTTATTCTTTGCCAATCAACATATGTATTTAATTCGACGGATTGGAAATTGCTGGTTCCAAAATCACAAAGAACCAAAATTCTTGAACTTGCCATAATCCCCCTACATCTGCACATTTCGGTTTTCGCAAAACGTTGTTTAGAACACAAGAATCATACTATTGGCCCCATATGAGATCTGACGTGCTAAAATTTGTACGCAAATATCTGGTATGTGGTGCTCAAAAACACTAAAATGCCGCCAGGATTGGTTCCATGGGGAAAGAAAAATTGTTGATCGTCCATTTCAGATTTTGTCTATTGATCTTGTTGGACCATTTCCTAGAGGTAAACGAGGTTATAAATGGCTTTTAGTTATTTCAGACTGGTTTTCTAAATACACCCTCATTTTTCTTCTTAGACGTTCGAAGTCTCCCGTTATAGTTAATCATTTGGAGAATAATGTATTTCTAATCTTTGGAGTTCCTCAATATATCATCTGTGACAATGCTACTAACGTTATTAGTCGCGTCTTTCGAGATTTTTGTGCAAAATATAAACTTAAACATTGGTATACTCCCTTCTATTCACCACAGTGGAGAGAACAAATAAGACCATCACTACTGCTATTTGTTGTTATGTTGACAAGCCCGATGATTGGGATCTGCATATTTCTGACATCAGACAGGGTATTAATACTGCTGTCCATGAAGTGACAGGCTTTCCTCCTGCTTATATGAATTTTGGAAGGCATATACCCCTCTCGGTCGATTACTATAATCAGGTTTTTTCTGATGAATCAGTTGAGATTTTACCTGGCGACAGAAATACATATGCAGAGTCTTTTATTGAGTTTCGCAGTTTATTCCAGGAAGTACGTCAGAAACTTCACACCGTTTATGAGAGGAATGCGAAGTCGTATAATCTCCGAAAACGAGATGTTAGTTTTCAAGTTGGCGACATGGTTTGGCGTCCAAATAAAATATTGTCTAGTGCTCCAAATAAGTTTTCTGCAAAACTTTGTCCTAAAAATATTTTATCTGTCGTGCATAAAAAACTTTCTTCTTTGATTTACGAATTAAAAAATATTGACGGATCCAAAGCAGGAAGATGGCATGTAAAGGATTTAAAACCTTACCTTGGTTCTGTGAAATCCTTAAGAAGGGGAAGTATTTCCACATCTTCCTAAATATATTATTACGTTACCTAGGCGCGTTTTATCTTACCTTATACATTACCTTATATCTTACCATATACGTTACCTTTTATCTTATCGCATACATTACCTTATATTTTATCTTGGCTACATGGCCTTACCGCGTTTCGTACCTTATATCTTAACTTGGTTATATTACCTTCTCTTATACCTTACCTTTGTTTGTACATAAACAAACTGAAGGAAATTACCTTTAGCATACAGTAAAGCTTTATGTAATTATTGGCTAAAGATTTGTTTACCTTGGCCTTAATTTTCTCGCACTGTTGCGTTTTTTTTTCTTTTTGGGAACTAAGTTACCTTGCCAAAATATTTTGTTGATACCTTAAAATTTTGTTTTGATGTAGACAAGGTCCATTGTCTAATACCTTGTGTAGATGCTTATCTTATTAATTCATGTATTAAATAATAAAAACGTTACGTTGAATACGCTTGTTCTTTAAAATGTTTTATTTTTTTTAATAATTATACCTTTTAAAGTTGCAGTGGACACTTTTTTGAAATATTTGGAGTTTTTTAATGTTGGTTTCTTTTCTGAATGCAACTACAAAAATCAAAATAATCTTATGCAAAACATCAATTTTCACAAAAAAAAATCGATTTTTAAACATTGATGTTAGTCTGACAATGCGCATCCCTACTTTGAACCCCCATTTCACCTTCTTAGGGGTTGATTTATTAAAGACTGTAAAACCCGCGTTTAAACATTTATTTTTTAGAATATTATACTTCTATGAAATTTCGCGTTAATAAGACCATTTAAAATTTTTTCTCTATACAAAGTTTGAACCTCTGTTTTACCCCCTTAGGGGTTGAGTTTTGAAATGCCTATACGTTATATAAGAAATCTCTGTGCAAAATTTCAAGTTTCTAGACCCAGCGGTATGGGCTGTGCGTTGATATATGTCAGTCCGTCAGTCAGTTTCTTCTTTTATATAATATAGGGATATCCACCCAGAGTTTGTTAGGCTGTTAACCTGAGTGCAGGTTAAATTTTTCTGAACAGGGCTGGCGTCAGTTTTTCTTACGTAAACAGATCCATGTTTCCATCATACATATTTAAATCCAAGTATTTTCAGCGTAGTTGCTTTTTTAAAAATTTGTCGTGTATGTTTAGTAAGGTCCTCGTTCAGAAATATTTTGGATGGATTATTTGATGTGATGCTACACGTCACAGTATTAGGTGAGCCTGTTTTTCGTTCTTGGAGTACTTTATCTCTGATAGTTTTGTTAGCAAAAGTAACAATTACTGTTTTTTTCTTCTTGACTTGGCAGGGTTTTAGCGCCGTATTCTTGTTCAAAAATCTCAATGCTTAAGCGACTCAATATTTTTGTTTGGCATTTTTCTTGATATTTTGATCTTATTTTAATTCTAGTATTATAATATTTTTGGATCGTTCTTCATTTTCTGTTTTGTTTATTGAGTTTTTAATTTGGATGATTTCCTGTTCTGTTACTCGGTTTTTTAGGGTCACATTTTATTTGCCTAGTTTCTTATTGTCTTTATTTATCTTTTTAAGATTATCTTTTAAGTTTTTAATCATGGTCCCGTTAAAGGAGACATTTTAAACAAGAAATGAGTGAACAAGCCCATTAGGCTTATCATTAGGATTAGTGATAAATCATTAAAAATATTACTCTCTATTGCAAGTTACTAAAATTTCAACAAAATAAAGCTTATCACCTCAGTAATAAATACTTTAAAATATTATTTTAAACTTTTCAGTGAAGTCGGTTTATCTTTTTAAAAAATACTTATTTAACCAGTTTGTTTAGAAAATTGTTGTATTTGCAAGATCCATTGAAAATTTTGTAGATCTCAAGTGCCAGTAAAAACCGAACCAGAAAAAACTGGAAATGATGTCTACCAGGAATGGAAATTAAAAAATGAAGAAGTGGACATCAAGGAGGAAGAATTAACGCAAAACGCAATTGAGTAAGTATGTATTTTGTTAATTACATTTTTAATTCTTTTTTGAAATACACTACTCAAAAAAGTCTAGGGATATTCCAAATATGTATAGATATTATCGGAAGTATGCCAAGTATCAACATATTTTTTATATTGTCATATTTTCCCATATATTCGTATTTCTTCCAAATTTCTATCCATTTTATTATATTATTTATTTTATATTTCGGAAACCACTCTACGTGCTACAACTGCATATTGTTGGCCTCGATGATATTTTGTGAACCCTGACCAGTTTATACTGTTTGTATAAACTGTTCTTGACAATTTCATATAAATGGCAGGTTAGCGGGATGCAAGGGGATCCGTAGTAGCGCATCCGTAGTTGCATATTAGTATCGATACGACGAATCCATCGGTGCCGTTTGGCACCGATGCCATAAGCATCAGATAGGTTAAGTTGTTATCACGTATTTTTATACCATAAACGCGTTTTTTTTTTATGAACGGAACAAAAAAGATATCGATGTTTTGCCATATACTCCGTTTTTGTACAAAGGTAAAATTTCGCGAATTTAAATTTTAAAACAGTATTCAGTTTGTGCACAGTAGATACCCATAAAGAATCATGCAGAGTTCATTTAACCGAAGACCAGCGGTTACGCGGTATTGGCATGCTTCAAGCCGGCCAAAACCAAGAGCTACTGGCAGATGCCATAGGTACTACTCAAAGTGTTATTAGTCGCCTTTGGAGTAGATATCCTGAAACCGGGAGTATTGCCAAAAGACATCCAGGACGTGGAAGAATAACTGCCCCAGCGCAAGATCATTTTGTGCAACTGCAAGCGGGAGACACATAAATTGGACCGTTATGCAACTGGCACAACATTTACAGAGGGCACACAATCTAACCATTTTCGGTCAAACTATAAGAAATCGACTTCATGAAGTTCAGCTTTGGAGTAGACGACCTTTGAGAGTCCCGCTTCTCACCAGGGGCAATCGCGCTGTTCGAGATATCTGGGCTAGGGAACATCTCGCTTGGACAGATGAACAGTGGGGCCATATCTTGTTTACAGATGAATCTAGATTTAGAAGAATACGAGTCTGAAGACAACCAGGAGCAGGAGACCGTCTCCGCAATGTTCAAGAGATTCACACGTTTCAAGGTGGGTCAATTATGATTTTGGGAGGAATAACAGTAGGCGGAAGAACGGACCTAGTTTTCTTAGAAACATCATTAAATGCAAATGCTTATATTGACTCGATCCTCCGTCCTGTACCATTCGCAGAAGATGCTTTCCCCAATTTCTGTTTGATGCATGATAATGCCCGCCCGCATACCGCAAATGTTGTTAGAAACTTTCTTCGGGCTAACGAAATCTCTGTGTTACCCTGGCCTGCTCAGTCGCCAGACCTAAACCCGATTGAGCATGCCTGGGATATGCGTCAGAGAGGCCTTCTCAGAGCTAATGATCACTTTGAGACCCGTGCACAACTCTTTAACTGTCTTCAAGAAGTATGGACCACATCACCCCAAGATGAGCTGGATAGTTTAATCCTTAGCATGCCTCGTAGGTGTCGAACAGTTGCTAACAATAGAGGAGGTCACACTCGGTTTTGATTACATAAACATTTCTTTCTTATCATATTGGTATTGTCAAGAATATTGGTATAATTAATTTTGCCATTTTTCATAAATGTTTTATAATTTTTTGTAAGGAATAAAAATGTGCTAACTTTTTTTTGGTGGTTTTCTTCCCTAAAACATTCTTTGGTAATTTCATTGCAAAAAAAAATCGAAAAAAAAGTTTGGATATTGCTTAGTTAAATTTAACAAAATATCCCTAGACGTTTTTGAGTAGTGTACTTACTTTGAGTTTCTATTATTGTAATTTAAATTTTTTTTATACAGTTTAGTTTATAAATGTATAAACTACATATTAATCGAGCAGTTAATCAAATAATAAAATAAAGCAGCTTTTAAACGCTGGTGTATACATCATTTTAAAAATACCGATTTAGTACGGAACACTTAAGGCTCGGATATTGGGCCAGTAAACACTGTTGAATTTTTTAGATATTCTTTAAGCAAAAACAACTAGATCTTGTAAAAATTTATTAGTATAGTCCATCTAGAAAGTATCCGGAAAACAGAAAGCACAATTATAATTTTTCGGCATATATTTTTATTAGTTGAATCATAAAATTAGAACAAATAATTCATCTCATTTATTTATACAACCTCCATTTAACTCAAAACACTTAACTCAACGTACACCCGAAACTAGGTCACCGCCATAATGTTCGCTGATGGTGGTCCAGGCCTGTAAAACTGACTCTGACCGAATCAAACCTTCTTTATTTCGTGGCGCTGCTCGTTCCACTTCAATCTTCATTAGTCCCCATATGTTTTCAATGGGACTAAGATCTGGTGAAGCTGCTGACCATGGAATTGTTGCCAATTGGTGTTCTTGCATCCAAGCTTGAGTATAGGCAGAAGTATGGCATCTTGCATTATCCTGCTGAAAGCGCCACCTGTCTGGATATAACGCATGAGCCGTTTCAAGAAGGCAACCATTTAGAATGTCACAATACTTTGCACTATTAATGGTGCCATCAACTATACAGAGAGGGGTAGCACCACGCTGAGATATTGCTCCTCAAACCATTATTTTAATGGGAAATTTGGAAATTTGAACGGTAACATTTTCTCTTGATAGGATTTTTAGATGATTTGAACCAAGCTGAAAACAACTTTCGTCAGATATAAAAACATTCCTAAAATTAGCTTCTCGAAAACGTCGACAATAATCTATTCTTCGTTGTCTTTGTAGAGGTGTTGTTGCAGGGAATTTTTTTGGTTTCCTTGATATGTGGCCTTGTCTTTTTAGTGGCATGCGGACAGTTTCTAGACACACTTTTATTCTTCGTTGATTTCCAAATCTATTAGCCAATTTTCGAAACCACAGGCGCGGATTTTGCCGTCCTAAGGCTAGTAAAGCGTTTAAATTGTTTCTGCCAGGCGCGGCCCGTCCATAAGGTCATTTGGTCAATGACCCACCTAAAATTTTCAGTGATCTACCTAATAATTTATTTTTTAATTTTTTAAAACCAAAAAAGAATCTTTTGTTTCAAAGTTCCATGCTAAAACTCCCCAAGAATGAATAAAGTCAAGCCAGCCATCGTCAAAGGATATCCAAGCTTGTTCCGGGCTGGGTCATATTGTAAATTGATCTTATAGGTTTATTTGGACGATATAAATTCATTAAAAGCAAGAGAGAAACAGACATACGCGCTTTAGGAAGTTAAAAAGAGACACAATTGGTCGACGGCCCACCAATAATATCTGGCCACTCCCACTATGGAAATACTCTCAAACCGCCCCCTAAAATATATTATTTCAAAACATTTGGTTCGGAAAAAGAAAAACTAATTAGGTACCTAATATGCGCATTGTAATAACAATTTTAATTAGTGGTTAAACATAAAAAATTATAAATACGATTTCTGTCAGGCCAGCGCTAGCCATCGAATTTAACGGTATCGGACCGATTTTCTTACATAGCTAGCGTAGCTCAAGGGATATAACCTCAGCGAGGTAATCCGACGCTCGCGGGTTCGCACCTGTGTTGGGGCAAGAACTTTTTTTTTAATTTTTTGTTATTTAAAAAATTAGATCGGCTCTAAAAGGTGTATTGGCAACAAGTTCTTCCTCGATAAAATATTTTTAAAATTGTTGGCAATCTCATATTTACTACAGCTTACATCCTGCACGTGCGTAGACAAATATTTTATTACTATGTCTAGTCGCCAGCATTGTGTGTAGGTATTAAAGAAAACGGAGTTTCGGCAGCGTTCCTAATTTTATTTTACGAATAGTCATAGGTACTTTTAGCTCAGAATTTTTTTCTATTTATATTCTGGGCTTTTAGTACAAGGCGCGACACCTATTGAGGAGAAGCTAAACTTATCACAACGAAAACCGCTAAAATCTACAAACTTAGAGTATTAAAACACATAGAAAAAAGCCATAAACAGAAGAGTGATACTGAAAGTCATAAACATCAAGAGTAGTAATGTTCAATATTCTGCAGTACCTATTCTATGATTTTGGCGGTGTTTATTTGTAGGTAAATAATTTCTTGGCAAAACTAGGCACATTATTAGAAAACCTCCCTTAATTAAAAAAGTGTATTTTGCTTGTTGCGTTGATATCACTACTTGCCCATAAAATTTTGACCCACCTGTAAAAAAACTCACGGGCCGCGCCTGGTTTCTGCGAATCTTACGCGGTCTTCCCGAAACTTGTCTATGCCTCATATCTGCGCCATTTTTTATCCTCTTTATTGTCTCATATACTGCACTTTTTCCGAGTTCAGTCAATTAATTGCACTAATTTTTTAACTTTTCGAACACCTTTTCTGTACCAAAATTCCACCTTTTTTCTTTTTTCTACTTGCGACATTATTTCACAAATCTTAGGCCTGTTTACAATCAACAATATTTGACAGATGGTGTTGTCATACGATTTTAACCACAGCCTACTATCGGCACAACCTACTTGATGCATTGCTTTTATCCTAGAATGTTACAAAAAAGAAATATATTAAAATTAAGAAAAACATAAAATTTCGGGTACTTTCTAGACGGACTATACTTTAAAACGTAGGTCTTCTCCATTTTTTCTTGAATTACAAGCCGTATAACCGTTTGCAGAAGGTATTTTGAAAAATATGCGATAAATATAAAATCGCTTTTTGTATTAAAAGAGAGCAAAACCAAGCAAAACTTATTAAATCCAAAATATCTGTTTTTAAATAAAGTGAGAAAAGCTAATTAAGTAACCTAAAATTTATTAAAATTACTATTTTATTCGTCAGCAAATGACCCAACAACTTTTTTTTAAGAAATACTTTTATTTTTAATCTAAACTTGCAATGTTTATAATAATATACAGTATATCCACGGATAGAGGTCACACGAGGACAAATGGACCAAGACACCAAGAATTTTATTCTTCGAAAAAAAAATTATTTTTGTTAAGCTTCTGCTTCTTAAAAAAATACAGCCTACGAAGAAAGTGTTTCACTTTTTTATAGAGGGTGCTCAAAAAATACAAAAATCATGTAACGAGCTATCTTTATTTTTCAATTTGTAAGTACCTACTTGATTGATTCATTTTAACATACTTTTTAAAATGACCAAAAACACTATTTATTCAAACACTTCTCCCCCCGTATTCCACACATTTTTCAAAAGGTAGTGACTATATGTCCGCCGGCGGAAGGTTACAGTTAGACTTAGAATTCCGCCGCAAGGCGGACTCGTGCAAATAATAAGAACTTGTCCGCCGTAAAAATTATTGTGCGGCGGAACGCAATGGTGGCAATGGTTGATAATTCATTTTCCGCCTTTCGACGAATTTTACTGCATAGTAGCTAAGATCCGCCGACAAAATTTTGGCAAGCTTTATAATTTATATATCTATAAGATGTACTGGTACTTAGGTAGGTTTACAAAATTCTTAAGTAATCAATAAATAATAATAATGTTTGTCACGCAGCTTTTTCTATGGATAGCTTAAAATTTCGACAGTTTCACTTAAACACATCTCTACAAGGCATGACACACTATAATTCTGAACCATATTTAGGCAAATTCATATAAAAACGCATTAAAAAAACAGAGAAAATATTAAAAAACTAAATAAAAATAACACTCCAAATTTACAAGTTGGTTTCCCACAAATTTTTAGATCACCGTTAAAAGGTGAGGTGAGGAGTTGTGAAATACGTTCTCGGACAGGTTTGCTCAGTTTTAGGTTTCAGCAGTATTTTTTCAAAATTTTTTATCGATCTTTGTTGAGTTTTTTTACTGCGACTGCACGATTCGTGTTGGTATAAAATTTTATCAACACCGCATCCAACTGACATTTTATTAAATAAGATACTGATGAAACCGAAAACTGAGCAAACCTGCCCGAGAACGTTATTACTACCTGACAAGGAAGGAGACCTTCTGTGTTATTACTACCTGACAAACATTATTATTTATTGATTACTTAAGAATTTTGTAAACCTACCTAAGAAGTACCAGTAGGTCTTATAGATATATAAATTATAAAGCTTGCCAAAATTTTGTCGACGGATCTTAGCTACTATGCAGTAAAATCCGTCGAAAGGCGGAAAATGAATTATCAACCATTGCGTTCCGCCGCGCTATAATTTTTACGGCGGATAAGTTCTTATTATTTGCATGAGTCCGCCTTGCGGCGGAATTCTAAGTCTAACTGTAACCTACCGCCGGCGGACATATAGCCACTACGTTTTCAAAATGCCGGCACGAAATAAATATACTAACTTATTTTGTGCTGCTCTCTGATCCGGTCATAACTTCTTATTTCCTCAGCGAAATAATTTACACCGACTCTAAAATTCTCTGTATTAACATATCGATATTATTTTCAATGGGTTGCTGATACCAAAGACAATAATAGCTATAATTTTCTTTGCTGATACGTTAGTTGTTTTAAGCGGCCCCAGAGATACGCATAATACGAATTTCTATTGCACGTGTTCTCAAAAAAATAAGGCCCCATTATTCCAACATAAAAAATGCCACACCACACATTTACCTTTTTTAAATATTGACGTCGCGCAGGAATCCCAAAATTTGGATTTACTTCGCTACATTATCGTACGTGCCAGGGTTGGACAAAACTTGATTTTTATTTAAAAAATCATAAATCATTGATTTAAATAAAAAAATCATGATTTTTTGATTTTTTTCTTAGTGCACGCCCACAGTACGTATACATTTTTAATATCAACGTTCATGTCCATTTTTTGGTACTATTTTAATTGTATGTATTTCATGAATTTGAGTATTATAACATTAAAATAAAATAGAATTCACAAAAAAAGCCATTCTTAACAGGACGTTGCGCATCGACCGACATGTCTATGCAAGAAAATTCCCGTAGCTTCGTGTTTTTTACCGCGCGTATAAAAGTCGGCACACACGCGGCCAAGCATCATTTTTCTCAGATTATTCGCGCATTGAAGTAAAAAGTGCGAGTAAATGGAAATTTACAAATTGTTTTTTGAATTGTGTTAATATGTCTGGAAGAAAAGAAGACCATATCTGGCAGTTTTACATAAAAAAAACTGATCCAAAAAAATTTGGATATAGAGCAGTTTGCAAAAAATGCAAGAAAGAAATTCAAGGAATTGTTCAAAGGATGAAAATGCACCACCAAATTCGTAAAGAACAAGTATTGACAAGTAGTGAAAGTAAGTAGTGAAAATAATTATTATGGGGCATATTTTCTACATGTCTGGGGTAAAAAATCTAACTTTGTACTCTTTGAAAAAAAATCTTTTTTACATCAGTTGGGGTAGGTTGAAGGGTCAAAAAGGAAAGGGGTCAAATAAAAAAGTGTGTGGCATTTTATTTTTCATGTGTTTTTGAAATCTGAAATCGTAGTATATTTGTCATTTGTGTAACTGCATAGTGCGTCCTGTTTATTTTTTAACCAAATCGATATTTGTAGTGTTCCGTTTCCGGTTTCATGGAATCACTTCGGTGTCCGTCTGTCACAGGCGACTTTCTCTGAAACTATTCGACGTAAAAATTTGAAATTTAGCACAGAGACAAAGTGTGGTGGCCCAATTAATTATAGATGTGAAGTATAAAAAGTTAAATTTTAATTCTGGGGGTTAACTCCAGGGGGTAGTGGGGCATGAATTTTTTTTTTCAAGGGCATCGCGTAGGATATCAAATGAAATCTTATTGAAGCGAAATCTTAATGAAGTTTTTTTGAAAAAACGCTTAAAACTTGCTGTCCCCCACTCTTATCACCAGAAGGATCGCTCTGACAACACTTCTAGATGATATTTACGCTGAAGAAAAAGAAAAATGTTTCTCTTTGCTCTCAGGAAATAGTGTAAATATGTCGATTGACGGATGGTCCAAAGTCCACAACGAGCCAGTTGTGTGTGCTACAATTACAACCGAAGAAGGACAAGCCTTTCTGTATGAAACTATCGATACCTCAGGTCAACCTCATTATTTGACAGAGATTTGTTGAGACCTGATTTCGTCATGTGAATCACAATACGGATGCAGTGTAAAGTCCTTTGTTACAGACAACGCTGAAAATATGGCGGATATAAGAAAAAGTATAGAAGAAAAAATTGAGTCTAAAATTATAACCTATGGTTGTTCAACTCACATTTTAAATCTATTGTATAAGGATCTGGAAATCAAAAATATCAAAGAAAATGTGGTCCAGGTGGTAAACTTCCGCAACAATCATTTAGCAAGCACAAAATTTAAGCAGGCAAGTGGTAAGACGCTAGTGATGCCAAGTGATGTGCGGTGGAACAGTGTTACCGATTGCTTAGAAATATATATCGCTCATTGGAACATACTGCTGCAGATCTGTGAGGAAAACAAAGAGAGAATTGATAATACAATCTTCCAAAAAGTTTCAAACATTTACCTCAAACACAGTGCAGAAGAATACTTAAAGATTTTAAAACCAATATCGATTGCTTTGGATACTTTACAGGTAAAAGGTGCTACCCTTTCGAATGCCGTGGAACAATGGAACAACTTACAAAATATCTTTGAAGAAGAAGAAGATCCACAACTATCACTCCAGCAACATCAAAAATTTTAGCGCCGATATGAACAAGCACTGACACCTTACCACTTTATAGCTTATATGATGGGTCCGTCTAAGCAAAAGTACAAGTTGACCGCCGATGAAAGAAATTTGGCTTTAGGAACTATAAATGCAATGTATGGTGAGAGTGGATTATTACCATTAGTAATAAAATTTAATGCTCGTTTTCTCCCTTCAAAAACATCATGTTTTCTGAAGAAATTACGAAAAACGTCAATGGAATTCAGTGGTAGCTATCACAAGCTGATGCTGATCCAGAAATCAAAAAAACAGATACCTGTGTTAAAACAATTTCTTTGTGCACGTGCTTCTTCAGCCTTAGTGGAACGAGTTTGCTGTACCTTTGGGCTGGTACATTCCGATTTAAGAAATAGACTCACGGTTGAAAAAGCAGGAAAATTAGTATTTTTGTTTGAGTATTATAATGAGAATTAAATTATATTCAGCCTCGTCTCATAAACAAACTGTTCGTAGTACCTCCGCCTCTGGCCGGAATTTCCACAATTTTGAAAGCTAAACCTAAAATCGATAATCCCTCTGCCTACCCTGGTGCCGCCCCCCGAAGTATCCTCGGTTTGACGTCACCGGCGGGGCTTGCGAGCTTCATCGACACAGGGAGCTATGCCAGCGGCAACTTAGGTTGCCAGTAGGTTCTACCATGCTGGACAGGTCTCGGTGGTTAGAAGCCAGACTAAGAAGGATACAACCGCACAGTGGTGCCTACACGAAAACATCACAACCGCACCAACTCGTCTCCGTGGGGACCTTGGCAGATTGCCATGGTCATCACGGAGGCGGGCGCACCCACACAAGCACACATACACAATCACAATACACAACCCAAGTCAAGGTTGAACATCATAGGCCGAAGACTGCGTGGCTAAGGGGAGCTTAGCCATTACTATGAGAACTCCGGGAACCAGGCGACACCCGGTTTCAATCTAGCCTTCCTGTGGCACGCGGGGCACTGCTGCAGGTGACCATTTATTTCCTCCGCTACTCGTGGGAACTACATGGATAGAACCAAAAGTATAAAGGACTGTGCCGCCTCAAAGGCACAAACTGCAGAGGATACTCCAGTTGTCCTCCCAACGCCTGAGACAGGGGATGGAAACATCCCCCCCTCCCAGGCACAACCAGAGGGTATCAGGCCCTCTTCACCACCTACAGGGATCGGCAACGAACCAATGGTGGTGGACACCGCAGAGGAATCTAATTCCTCAACAGCCACTCTTCAGGGGGAAACTGAAGAGCAGCTTTTAAGAAGCAGCGACGAAGAGCTAAGGCAACCGCTCAAGGACCTTAAACTTAAGGAACCAAGGGCGAAGCCGAAGCTCTCTGGAGCTGCCAGAAAGAGGTTTAAATACCTCATGAAGTGTGGGATGGAGAGGGAAGAAGCTCGAACAAGGGCTCTGCAACCCATCGCCCCCACCCAAAAGGCAGCCTCTGATAAAGGATCAAAAAGGCCCAGATCAGAGGAGTGCACTCCTGAGGGAAAACCCCCAAAAAAAGCTAAGGGGCCAAAGGCTGGCACTACGCCACCAATAGGGCCGCAGCCAACCCAACCATCCTACAGCCAAGCGGCTGGAGGTATTAGAATGGGCATAACCCACTCTAACTTCCCAGAAGAACTTCTGACAATGGAACAACTAGGAGCCACGCAGGAGTCCATAATGAGCCAAATTGCGGAGCTGGGAAGAGGGGCTACGACCAAGCCTACTTTCCACAGCTCACACTACAGGCCGGGCTGGCTCGCCCTGATGTGTGCCAACAAAGCCACGGCCGAGTGGCTAAAAAGCATAGCCACGCGCATTACCCCTGGCGGAGGAGTAAACGTAAGAGTGGTAGAGGAGGCAGAAATGCCCCACACCGAAATCCTCGTTGCGTACCTCCCCAACTGCCAGGACTACTCGAATGAGAAAATCCTGGCCATCCTAGAGGCTCAAAATGACCTTGACCTCTCCTGCTGGAGGGTGCTGCGGAGAAATCCGGTGGGCCCCACAGTAGAGATGACGTTCTCGGTGGACCAAAAATCCGCCGCTGAACTCAAAAAAAGAGGCTATAAGCTGAACTTTAAATTTGGCCAGGTTCAGCTTAGACCAAAACAAAAAGCCTCCAAAGGAGCTGGCAGCTCAAAGGAGGCCGATTCTGCAGCAGAATCAGGGGCCTCGGGCAGCCAACAAAAAGCTCCAGCAAAAAGTGCCTCAAAACCTAAAGAGGCACCCACAAAAATCCTACCTAAAGGTAATAATAAACCTAAGGTAATACAAAAACCTACCAAGGGTACTCCTAAGGGCGATAACAGGCCCAAAGACCCTCCAAAGGGCGATAAAAAGCCCAAGGACCCAAAAACAAAGGGCGGACAAAATGGCTAATCCGCCCCAACAAAACTACCGGCATCTTAGATGCCTACAAGTAAATCTCCAACACTCAAAAGCTGCGTCAAGCGTGCTTAATAGGAGATTTACAAAAAATAACATACAAATAGGGCTGATACAAGAGCCCTGGGTAAATGAAGGCACGATTAGAGGACTTCCAACGCAGTCATGTAAGTTAATATACTCAACGTCTCATGATAAGCCAAGAGCGGCACTATTGTTTAATAGACACGTTAATTTTGTTCCTATTCCAGAGTTTATAACCAGAGACTTAGCTGCAGCAATGGTGGAAATACCAACCAACACCGGCAAAAGGCATGCAGTAATGGCCTCAGCGTATTTCCCAGGGGATACTCAAGATCCCCCACCAACAATAGTGCAAAACCTGGTGCACTGGTGCAACAGAAGGAATAAACAACTCATTCTGAGCTGCGATGCCAATGCACATCATACCGTATGGGGCAGCACAGACATCAACAGCAGAGGTGAGTGTCTTTTAGAATATTTGTCGTCCAATAATATAGACATTATCAATAAAGGAAATACACCCACCTTTATGAATGCGATCAGGAAAGAGGTACTAGATCTTACCTTAGCTACCCCATTCATATCCAACCAAATTAAAAACAGGTCAGTTTCACAAGACCTGTCGATGTCGGATCACATGCATATCCGATTTGACATTGAGGCTGAAATCAATAGCCTGGGCGAATGCAGATTGCCAAAGATGACCGACTGGAGCATGTACAAAGAGAACCTAAAGTCGGAAGTTGAAGGCCTACCGCTATCCACAAAGACCATAGAGGAACTAGACGTAGCCTCAACCTATCTAGAAAGATCATTAATATCTTCCTACGAAAATAGTTGCCCTGTCAAAAAATTGGCCACTCTAAGAGATGTGCAATGGTGGAATAGGGAACTTGAACAATTAAAGACTAACTCGAGGAAAGCCTTTAACGAAGCGAAAAGGTTAGCCAACTGGGACAATTATCACAGGGCCCTAACCGAATATAATAAAGCACTAAGAAAGTCTAAAAGGAAAACATGGAGATCATTCTGCGAGGGGATAGATGAAATCACCCCAGCGATTCGTCTTCAGAAGGTCCTGTCAAAAGACCACTCAAACGGAATCGGCCTTATTAGGAGACCGACCGACAACGGCTATGCTGAGACCACACAGGAAAGTCTAAGGATTCTTCTGGAAACGCACTTTCCTGGGTCTACTATTATTGAAGATGAGCAAATACAGGAACGTTTAATAGGAGACGCACATCGTTACACTAGAAATGGGCAAAGCCTGCCAGGCAAAATCTTCACAGACAATAAAATAAGATGGGCGATACATAGTTTTAAACCTTATAAATCCCCGGGTACAGACGGAATTTTCCCAGCTTTACTGCAGCAGGGAATTGAAGTACTGTTACCTCACCTTAAATCTATATTTAAAGCCAGTTTTATACTAAGCTACATCCCACAAAATTGGAGGAAAGTCAAAGTGGTGTTTATTCCAAAGACTGGACGGCGTCCCCCAGACGAGCCGAAGTCTTATCGCCCCATTAGTCTAACTTCCTTTCTCCTAAAAACAGTGGAGAAACTAATAGATCAGCATATTAGGAGCGAAATTATCCCCAAAGCTCCTTTGCATCTAAAACAATTCGCCTATCAACCTGCGAAACCCACTATCAATGCTCTACAATGTCTCGTAAGAGATATTGAAAAGACGTTTACTGCCAAAGAAATAGCTCTATGTGCTTTCATAGATATAGAGGGGGCGTTTGACAACACCTCATATGAATCCATACAAAGAGCTGCAGTACATAGAGGCTTTGAAGCCTCTACAATAGAATGGATTAAATCCATGCTAAAAAGTCGTAAAATCAGCGCATCTATAGGAGATGCGACTACCATGGTCAGGGCAGTTAGGGGATGCCCACAAGGTGGAGTTTTATCACCCCTGCTCTGGTCTTTGGTGGTCGATGGTCTCCTGATGGATCTGACAAATAACGGGTTTGATGCTCAAGGATACGCAGACGACCTAGTAGTAACAATCAGGGGCAAACATGACGGCACTCTGTCTGCCAGAATGCAAACTGCCCTAAACCTAGTAAAAACATGGTGTTCACAGGAGGGGCTCAATATCAATCCGAGTAAGACAGTCATAGTTCCCTTCACGAGAAGGAGGAAGTTAAATTTGACACCTCCACTCCTGAATGGAACGGTGATTGGATTCTCTAAAGAAATCAAGTACTTGGGGACAGTCCTTGACCAAAGGCTGAATTGGAACTCACACCTAGAAAGGACTGTCTCTAAAGCCTCAATGGCAATCTGGTCCTGCCGTAGGCTTTTCGGAAAAACATGGGGCTTAAAACCCAAAATGATCTATTGGTCATACCTGACTGTTGTAATGCCTATTATCACATACGCCTCACTGGTGTGGTGGACAAAAACAGAGGAAATTACAACGCAAAGGAAGCTGACAAAATTACAAAAGCTCGCCTGTCTGGGTATTACGGGCGCAATAAAAAGCTGCCCATCTATAGCTCTGGAGGCAATGCTAGACTTTCTTCCACTACACTTATGTATAAGGAGGGAAGCACTGACAAGTGCCTTAAGAGTTACCCAAACAACAAAACTTAAGTCAGGAGATCTGACTGGTCACCTCAAAATACTGAAAGACATCCAGTTAGAGTATATGACCAAACCAATTGATTCAATGCCAAAAGTGTGCGACTTTCAGCGCTCTTTTCAAGTGGTTATAAAAGACCGTCGAAGTATGAGCGAAACAGCGCTGCAATTTGAGAAAGGTTCACTAGTGTGGTACACAGATGGATCAAAGATGGCAGAGGGGGTGGGAGCGGGGGTCTTTGGACCAAAATGCCGAATTTCAAAGCCTCTGGGCAAAGCACCTTCCATCTTTCAAGCAGAAATACACGCGATAGATTTATGCGCCACCGAATGTGCCAACAAAGGCCTTAAAGGCGCAAAAATCTACATTCTATCGGACAGCCAGGCAGCTATAAAGGCACTAGCTTAATGTACCTTCTATTCCAAACTGGCATGGGACTGCCGACAATCCCTCAACCAACTGGCAAAAAACAATAGTACAACTCTAATGTGGGTGCCGGGCCACAAAGGTGTGGAAGGCAATGAAATTGCTGACCAACTTGCTAAAGAAGGAGCACAGGCACCTTTTTACGGACCTGAACCCTTCTGCGGCATCACTAGAGGTCACCATACGGAAAGCCTCAGGGAATGGGAAAAAGAACAGAAAACAGCCCACTGGAGGAACGCTCCAGGACAAAGACAGGCAAAGAGAATGATTAGTTATCGGCCTGACTACAGAAAAAAGCTCCTCGAGCTTCAAAAAAATGAACTTAGACTGGTTACCTGCCTTCTTACTGGACACGGCCCTTGGAGGTATCACCTCAAAAAGATGGGAAAGACTGATGAAGAACACTGTAGATTCTGTAACGAAGCAGATGAAACTGCCGAACACTTGCTCTGTGAATGCAGAGTAATAACTCGTCAAAGGCTGCAATATCTTGAGGGAGCGTTTCTCACGCCCGAAGATATATCAAAATGCGCCCCCAGAAACATCCTAAACTTCGCGAAAAGTTTGGGAATTGATGGGTAAATAATGTAGGGTATTCACAAAAGATCTAACTTGGTCGAAGTGATGTAGGGCTACCAGAGCCGAACGACCCCATTTAATACAATACAATATAATACAATACCCTGGTCCCGGCCGGTACCCGTATCTCGAACTAGTCTTCATCTTTGTGCCGGAGTATTTGTATAGTGTAGAAAAAAGTGCGTAATCTTCCCGTGTGTTGGTACCAAAAATTAAGACAAATCTTAAAAGAAGGAAAAGTCGAAGTCGTTCGCCTGTTCCATCAAAAATGTATAAGTTATTACAAAAAATGAGTGATAGACTTGATAAAATAGAAAATAAACAATCGGAAATGTCTCGGTTTAGTCGTAATCGGTCTCCTCCATCTTGGGTCTTGGCGGCGTCGTCGTCGTGCTCTATCAACTTCGGAAAGTGATACAGGCGATGCTGCCAGCTCGTCAAAAAGTTCATATGCGTCAGAGGAAGAGACAGAGGCCAATCGAGAAAGAGATAAAGAAAAATCGGATGCAGAGGCTCAGGATCAGGAGACCCGGTTGTATCAGGAGGAGACACTAGAAAAGGACGTAAATAGGCAAGGTGGGCCAGGTAAGACATAACGTATATACTTTGTTCGGGATAACAAATATTATCTGGCGTTGTTACGCAGACATCAGTTCTTATAGCACTCCTTACTCCTAGTCCCTAATGTAAAATTTAAAAAATACTAATGCTTGAAAAATCAGCATTTATCCTAATAAAATATCTGTTTGGGATAACAGATAAAACAGGTGCTTGTATTCGGGAAAATAGAAGTAACCTTATTGTAATAAAAATGTCTGTTTGGGATAACAGAGAAAATATTTCTGTTTGGGAAAACAGAAAACCTATTAAAATGTCTGTTTGGGATAACAGATTTAACATAAATAATGTCTGTTTGGGATAACAGATTTAACATAAATAATGTCTGTTTGGGATAACAGATTTAACATGAACCATGTCTGTTTGGGATAACACATTCCTTTTCTTTTATGATGCCTTATAATAAATTAAAAAATTCTTTACAGATGATAAAGTACACCCTGAAAATCTGACAACACTGGCAGTGAAGATAATAGTAGATCACAGGTACACAAGGACATAATAATATTAGCAATAGTAGGAAATACTATATATCCCCTAAAAATACATTTGCTAGTCCCATGTCCCATACAAGCAGAGATCGCTTCCTGCTTTAATAATGTCATAACTACAGGGTTACCGGACGAAACCCTGGACGAGTTATTAAATAAAACTTATGTGTAAATATAATTGACAAGTATATAAACATAAAATCTAGCTTTACATGCAGTTTTTATACCAATTAAAAGTAAATTTTAGGTAACATTTATATATCAGGAATTACATTGTGATTTTATTTTTGTATCACTGAAGAATGAAGTTTCATGTAAAATTGTCTTGCTCTATTTTGTCTTATATAAAAGGACTTAGTATCCCACTCACTAAAAAACCCATACAAATTATTGTGCCTATGGAAAATAAATGGTCAAACAAGGAAATAAATATCATAATCTCCCTAATTAATAACTTATTAAAATCGGGCGCAGTGTCCAGGGCTGAAGAATGCCATGATCAATATGTTTCAAACATTTTTACTGTGGGACTTATCGACTAATACTGAACCTTAAAAAATTCAATAATTTTGTAAAAAATCATCATTTCAAAATTGAAGACAATAAAACTGTAGCCAAACTTTTATCAAAAATTGCTATATGGGTAAAATAGATTTAAAGGATGCCTACCATCTAATAGGTACCAGTTATTCAATCACATTGTAAATATTTAAGATTTAAGTTTAATGGATTATTATATCAATATAACTGTTTACCCTTTGGTTTAAGCTGCGCCCCTCTTATTTTTACAGAGATTTTAAGACCTGTTGTCAAAGTACTAAGAGAAAAAGGGATACTCTTAGTAGTGTATCTAGATGATTTCTTAATAATAGGGAGATCATATGAAGAGTGCCAATATAGTATTAAAACTACTATAGGTTTATTATTACATTTAGGTTTCTTAATTAATTATGAAAAATGCAGCCTACTACCTAGTCAAAAATGTACCTTTTTGGCTTTATTTATAATTCACTTGCTATAACCATATCTTTACCTGAAGATAAACAAAAGAGGATAATAAAATTGCTAAAGAAATTTTTTAAATTGCCCCATTGTAAAATTAGAGTTATCGCAAAATTTATAGGAACACTTGTGTCTGCCTGCCCAGCTATTAAATATGGTTTCCTATATAAGTACTAAACTATTTGAGTATTATAAGTATAAAGCTTTAAAGGAATCAGGGGGGAATTATAATGCCGATATGGAGTTGTCAAAAAATATACTACATGACTTATCTTGGGTTATTCATAAAATACCGAATTCGTTCAATCACGTTCATATTCAAAATTATAAACTTGAAATATTTACAGATGCGTCAAATACGGACTGGGGAGTTTTTTGCCAAGGTAAAAGCACATATGGTCGTTGGTCTGGCCAGGAAAAAATGCTCCATATAAATTCATTAGAATTAGAAATGTTAGCTTTATATTTTGGGTTAAAATGTTATGCGTCAGAACTTTACAATTGTTACATATTGTGTAGGGTGGATAATACAACTGCAGTAGCAAGGACCAATAGGATGGGCAGTGTTAGATTTAAAAGGCTAAACAATATAGGTGGAAAAATTTGGTCCTGGTGTGAGGAAAGAAATATTTTTGTATTTGCTAGCTACATCAATACAAAAGAAAACATAGAGGCCGACAAGGCATCAAGAAAAATTCATAAAGATACAGAATGGAGTCTATCAAACGATTCTTGCCAGAAAATAATAAACGCGTTTGGCACTCCTCGTATAGATCTCTTTGCTAGTAAGTTAAATAAGAAGTGTGAAACTTTTATATCATGGATGAGAGATCCCCAAGCATTTAAGGTGGATGCATTTACAGTTCACTGGGGACCACTTAAATTTTATGCTTTCCCCCCTTCTCAATGATCTTAAAATCATTACAAAAAATTATAAATGATAAGGCGGAAGGCATAGTTGTCGTTCCGTTCTGGGTCTCCCAGCTATGGTACCCGATATTCAAATCATTGATTTTAGGGGATCCATTAATTTTTAGGCCTGGAAAATATTTACTTTCTTCTAGCAGAACTCCCCATCCTCTATGGCAACACCTTTCCCTGGTGGCAGGGAAGTTATCAGGGAAGCTCTTCTAAAGGGGAACGTTCCCAGAGAATCGTTAGACATCTGCTTGTCATCAATAACTCAGGCAACAATAAAACAGTATAACTCAGGTTTGAAGTTATGGTGGGAGTTCTGCTGCGACAAAAATAGAAATCCCTATAACGGTTCCAAATGTCTTAGAGTTTCTAACGATTCAGTTTAAAAACGGAGCGTTCCATGGGACATTAAATTCTTATAGATCTGCCATAGGTCAGATCACAGGTCCAGACATCGGACAATATTTTAGAGTTAAATGATTCTTTAAGGGAGTGTTCGGTTTGAGACAACGTAGACCGAAATATGAGAATACATGGGACCCAGGGGTTGTTATTAGTTATGTTCGAAATCTTGAAAATAGTACACTTTCCTTAGAACTTCTTACAGAAAAACTAGTAACAATATTAGCGCTCGCAACAGGTCAGCGGATACAAACCGTAAGTCTGATCGACCTTGACAATATAATAACAACCCATGAAAATAATTAAATCGAAATAAAAATTCCTCATAGAATTAAAACTAGTTCAACCCTTCCTTGTTTTACCTTTCTTCCAGTCAGATCCAAATGTCCGCGTTGCTAGCGCGTTATTAAAATATTTAGAGGTGACAAGGGAATTAAGAGGTTCATGTAAATTTTTATTCGTAACAAAAAAAAAAAAACTTTCATAAGGCCACAACATAGGCACTGAGTAGGTGGATTAAAAATATGTTAAAAAGTGGAGTTGACACTGAAAAATTTAAAGCTCATTCAACCCGCCACGCTTCTACATCTGCTGCAGCTAGAGGGGGTGTGAGCTTTGATTGTATAAGACTCGCTGCAGGTTGGACGAGAAACTCTCAGACATTTGCAAACTTTTATAATAGGCCTTGTAATTTGAAATAAGGAATTTGCAAATACTATTTTACGTTTGGGAAATTAATGGAATTGAAACTGTTATTAACTCTTTATTAATAACCATGCTGTGTATTTAGATATATGTAAGTTTGTGTTCACGTTCTTTTTGTTAATGTAGATTATAATTTTAACCTCTTGACAGGTTTTTCGTTCTATCTAATAAATAAATTATCTCTAATTTTGTTGTTGCAACTTCTTTAAACATCTACGAACAGTTTGTTTATGAGACGAGGCTGAATATAATTACAAGATCAAACGAACTTACCCAAGTGATGTTCGATCTTGATTATATGATAGCCTCGTCGAAATAAACAAAGTCCCTCACCACCCTTTATTATTCTAAAAGAATAACCCAAATGATATTGCAACAACAACTTTAAAATAGACTAGTTCGAGATACAGGTACCGGCACCAGGGTAGGCAGAGGGATTATCGATTTTAGGTTTAGCTTTCAAAATTGTGGAAATTCCGGCCAGAGGCGGAGGTACTACGAACAGTTTGTTTATTTCGACGAGGCTATCATATAATCAAGATCGAACATCACTTGGGTAAGTTCGCTTGATCTTGTAAATAAAGTGTTTCGGTTTAATATTTTTTATTTTCCATTGAACCACTTGCTTGTGAAAGTTTGTTTCTTGTTTTTGTAATTAAAAAAGATCGCCTAAGTTATTTATTTTCGTTCAGTAAATTTTCTCTAAATTATCATTGGCTTTGATTTAAATTGTGATTTTTTTTAATTCACTTGATTTAAATCATGATTTTTATCTTGATTTAAATCAGCCCAACCCTGCTTTGTTGTAGTTCTCTTGCAGCAACAAATGCTTTCCATTTTATATTTTTTGCAATGTAGGGGTGAACCCAATACCTCCTTTTCCTCTACCGGTTTCTCCTTTTTCTATTAATAACTCACGGTGTGCCTCGACTAAGTTTAACCCCAACGTCTTCCCATTTTTTCTTCAGATTTTGATAAAGTGGCGTGACCTAAGTGGTTTAAGCCCAAAATGAAAATCCTAAATCAATGGTTTGAAAAGAAACCTGGATTTTACTATTTTTTTTAGGTTAAGCGGCTTTATTTTATGAAAAAGAGTAGTACCAACATTGTCTACCATCTTCTTTCAAGTCCTGGAAACGATATCTTCTTTGGAAATATTTAATATTTTTAAATAGCTTTGATATCCTAAAAAAATGTGTTTTTCGCCAGTTTTTGGTACCCATCTTTTAAATGGTACGTTGAAATACGATGGTTTATGAATTTATTTTAAAGTAATAAGAGTTTTGCTTACTTAGTGAAAATATAAAATTGACTCCTTTTAATTTAATTTCTTTTAGATGAATTATTTTCAGTGTATCATTTTGTCCTGTTATATAGAACTAGCTTTCTCCCGCGACTTCGCCCGCATGGTATAGGTGATAATAGTGTAGTTTTGATGTCATGAATCATGACATCAAAATTCAAAATCATGACTCATGATTATGAATACATGAAACATGAGTTAGGTTAAGATAGTTATATCCAGAGGTATTTAATATTACATGACGCAAAAATCGGGGTCGGACACAGGTAACTGATAGAAAAGGTACGTAAATGACATGAACTTAATATTAGATTTTATCAAGTTGTATTTATGAATTATTGCTCCTAAAAAATATTTATTTTTCAAAAAAAAAATGGGCCAAAAGGAAAATCACCGACAAGTATGAAATAATATTGTTACGTATTTATTACTGCGGTTAATGGTCAGTTGGTTCATTTTTATAAAACTTTCTTTTTCTTTTTAGTGCACCTATTCTTCCCCTCCCCCCCCCCCCCTTCATCTTCTTTCCCCCACTTTAAATTTGTAATAGCCATGTTATATTAGATTTGTCGACCTCAATAACCCCAAAAGCGACATATTAGGTAACATTTTTGAAGAAATTCAAGTTCAGTTAATTTTTATAACATCCGCTACACAAAATTAGCTTTTCTGACCTCAATAACCCTGAAAACTTCAAATTAGCTAACATTGCTGCACAAATTGCCAATCGCCTACCCCCCTCCCCCCTCTCCCCCACCCCCGGTAATTTTCTTAACATATGTTACACAAAATTATATTTTTTTGACCTTAATCACCCCGAAAATGACAAAATTTTTGCCAAAATTGCCAATCGCTACTCCCCCCACCCTGTTAAATTTTGTACCATCTGTTAGATCAAATCAGGTATCGATCAATAACCCCGATAATGACAATATTTTTGGAAAAATTTCCAGCCGCTCCTTTTTATTCCCCCTCCCTGCTCCGTTAATTTTGTAAATATATCGTCACCTGTCTGCCAAAACCACGAATGTGAAAATTTTCCAGTTTTTAGTTTGGCATGTTAAAAAAATCCAAAATATCAATAATTTATTCTGCCAAAAGCACGAATGTGTATCTGCAACAGAGAGACGCCTACTGAGTGTCATAGTGTCGCCTATGTGAAAACACGTCAATTCTTGATATGCAAAAACCACGAATGTACCACATTCGTGGTTTTGGCGTTTCAGTTTTTGTCGGTTCTATCACATTCGCGTTTCGGGTAGGGTTTTAAGACAAAAAGTGAGGTTAAAATGTTATTTAGCGACAGTAATAACTGACACCTTATCGTCTTTTGTTTTTGTTGTTATTGTGTTTTTTAATGAAAAATAGTGTTATTATTAGTCAACCATGAATTCTAGGACTAGAAGAATATTGCAGCTAGTGAAGCACATTACTGGAGATGATGGTAAGAGTAAATTGTAAAATTTTCAAAGATTTTTTACAAATATTTTATTACCTTTATTCAAACCAAAATTAACAATTTATCTCAATTGTTTAGATGAAAATGCTCCTACACCATCCTCATCTTTATCAACGAATTTGATTTCGGAAAAGGTTCCAATCGAAGCTCAAAGTGAAACAGGTATTCTTGTAAAGTTCAAATAAATTATCAGTATAAAAATGTTTCTCTTTTAGCTTGTAGCCATGACCAGAATTGTGAACTAGATAATTCCGGAGATTCTACAGATTATGAACCATCTGCGTCATCCTCTTCTGAAAATGAGTTCAATACGAAGCAGAATCAAAAGACATTAGTGTCACAATCCAATTCTGTTAACAAAAATAAGGGTAAGTGTTCTTGAAATGAAGCAAATACTACTACGTATACCTACACAAGATTGAGTGTTTGGCCTAAAATATCCTAAAACTTTCTTTTTATTTTTGTATTTCAGGGTCAAAAAATCTAAAAAAGAAAAGAAAAGACAGATCTGCTTGGAAAAAAAATATACGAAAACAAAAGCGTCTTAAAGGAGAGGAATATATTGGTTTTCGCAATATCGTTCATCCGGCCAGACCAATGTTGCCGGCTCCTTGTGCTGGCAAGATAAATCATCAATGTTTAAACCTAGTGTCGGAAAATGCTAGAGCATCTATTTATCACGAATTTAGAAACCTAAACTCTATTGAAAAACAACGCCAGTTTGTACTAAATCATGTCGAGCAGAAGCCAAAAAAAAGGACAACTAGAAATATTACTAATTCTAGAAAGACTTTCACGAATAACTACGCCTTAACTGTTGACGGAGAAAAAAAAGTTGTATGTCGTGATTTTTTTATGAGCACAGTGAATATAACTGATGCGTTTGTTAGGGGGTGTTTGGCAAAAAAATCTTCAGAAGAATTTCTAGAGCCAGATAAACGTGGAAAGCATATCCCACACAATAAGTTGACAAATGATCAGGAGGGATTTATACGCGAGCATATACTGTCTTTTCCATCTGTAGAGTCACATTACTGTAGAAAAAACACCAACAAACGATATTTAGATTCCAAGCTCAACATTTCCATAATGTACAGGCTGTATAACGAGAAATGCGCTTCGGAAAATAAAAAACCCGCTTCTCTTGTAAAATATAGACGTATATTCCGAGAATACAATTTGGGCTTTTTCAAGCCAAAGAAGGACCAATGTAAGAAATGTCTCGCATTCAATAATTTAAATGAAGATCAAAAAATGGAACAGGAAGCTTCCTATAAAGACCATAATGACAGAAAAGATGATGCTAGAAAGTGTAGAGACAATGACAAAAACGCAGCACAAGAAAATCATGAGGTTTTGGCTTTTAATTTTGATTTACAGGCGGTTCTTACTACACCTAAGGGTCCAGCAGGACAAATTTTGTATCTTAGAAAATTATCTGTGTATAATTTAACCATTTATAATCTCGGTAATCAACATGTTAACTGTTATTTGTGGGATGAGACCCAAGGAAACAGAGGTTCTAATGAAATATCGACTTGTATATTTGACTATATCATGAGTCATCCCACAATTACCACAGTTCGAATGATGTCCGATGGTTGTGGGGGACAACAAAAAAACTCAATTTTTGCTACTATGTGCCTCTATACGGTAGTTAATCATTCAACTCTTACAAGCATCGATCACAAGTTTTTTGAGACGGGACACACGGAAATGGAATGTGACTCAATCCATTCAAAAATTGAAAGAAAATCCAAGTATGTTCCGGTTTATGTACCTGAAGGTTGGGTACAGCTGATAAGAGATTCACGAGTTAACCCTAAACCATATGACGTAAAAAAATTAGTTTTTGGAGAGTTTTTTGATTTCAAGTCATACTCACAATCAAAAGTAAAGTTAAATATTCCATGGAGAAAAACCTGTTGGCTGCATTATGAAAAAGATGAACCTTTAAACATATTTTTCAAGACAAGTTTCAAAGAGCCCTGCTTTTCAGAAGAAAGCATCAAAAGAAACAGAGGACGACACCAAAAAAAAGAGCAATTGAAAAAAGCTTATCATGAAAACTTATCCATTACAAGTGTAAAATATCGAGATGTACAGACAATGTGTAAAGATAGCACAATTCCTCCCGCTTACCACCATTTTTATAATGAACTCAAAGCAGATACGAACAAAAAAGATAGGCTAGCGGAGCCAAATTTTGATGAGGAATCTGAGTATGAGTAAAAATGAACGCGTCGTATTTTTATATAATTTTTTATGTACTTTCTTGTTTTTTGTCAATAAATAGTGATTGTTCGTTACAATGTTTATTATTTCAATTTCACGAATCAGATTTTTTTTTAAATTTTTGGTCTGCCAAATTAATGAATGTGTGTTTTTTTTTTAAATGCCCATGGCTAATATTAGTGAATTTGCCGGTAAAGGCCTATAATTATTTGCAAATGAGTTTGCGCAAAACCAGTTTAGTTGGGCAAAATACAAAATAAGAAAGTAAAACAATTTTTAAATTAGCTTTCCTGTAAAACTCAAATAAAGCACATTCGTGGTTTTGGCAGATAGGTGACGATATATTAGGCAAAATCACATTTTCTGACCTCAATATCCCCGAAACTGACATATTCGTTATCATTTTTGGAGAAGTTTTCAGCCTGTTCCTTTTATTCCCTTCCCGGTAACTTTTTTAACATCTGTTAGACAAAATTGGATTTTTTGACTTCAATAACACCGAAAATGACACATTAGTTATCGTTTTTAATGAAATTGCCAGTGCCAGCCACCCCCCCCCCCCCCCCCACATTTTTGGAAGAAATACTTAATCGCCCTCTTTTTATAGTTATAAAGCATGTGTTTATTTTTAGATTATTTTACGTAGTTTCAAGGTAATAGAACCGTATAACACTTCTACTCCATGACAAACTTTCAACCTCCATTTCACCCCTTAGGGGTTGATTTTTTAAAAACTGTGAAACACTTGTTTAAACATTTATTTTTTAGAGTACTTCTATAAAGTTTCGAGTTAATAGGATCATCTAATATTTTTTCTCCATACAAAGTTTGAACCCCTGTTTCACCCCCTTAGGGGTTCAATTTTGGAAATACCATTCCTTAGTGCACGCGTACGTTATATAAGGAATCTCTGTGCACAATTTCAAGTTTCTAGACCCAGCAGTGTGGGCTGTGCGTTGATCTGTCAGTCAGTCAGTTTCTTTTATGTACAGAGTGTTATGAAATTCACTGCATATATTTGAATGAGTGACTCCTGGGCTAGTCTACAGTCTACAGACATACCAAATACTTTTTCCCTCAAATGGCAGACTTTTTTATTTTAAAAAAATACCCTAAACCACTAAACTAAACTATCCGACGCTTCTAAAGAGCCTGACGTCATAAGCTCTAATATTATAAAGAAAAACAAATGATCTAGCCGGGACATTGCCGAACTTAAATATTACCTTGACATCTAATTTTTTTATTAGTTTTAAATGATCCAACGTATTTTTAATTCGACAGACGCATTTTACCAAAAGTATGTAGGTGTTTTAATTTAGGAAGTGAGTCCGCCGCCGGCGCCGCGCCGGCAGCCATCATGGATACCGGCGCCGGCAGCCGAGTTGGATGCCGGCAAGTGACTCCGCTGCGGCGCCGGCAGCCATCATGGATGCCGGCACCGGCAGCCGAGCTGGGTGCCGGCAGCATAGAAAATTAATGTCAAAATACCTTAATTCAATCAAAAAACAATAATTTATTATAGTGTAAACTTTAACGAAACTTAAATCTTGCTTCAAAAATATAACAATTATTATTATGCGAATAATATAATAATCTTCATCCTCGTTCGCCAACAAGTAAATAGCTACAATCTCACTCAGGCCGCTTCCATCTTCCACCATTATAATGTAAATCGCAAACCTTAGATTTACCAGGCAATAGGTACCATCAGAGACTATAAACTATAGTACCTACCATCAACAAAAATAATCTTTGGAAAACATTCCATTTATTTTTTCATTCCGTCATCTTGGAAAAATAAACCCTTGAAAAGCCCATTTTAATCAACTAAAATCTCAATATGAATACAATAGTATGAATTTCTTAAAATAATTCTTTGCCTCCGTCTTGCTACGATTTCCAAGATTAGTGAGTTCCTTCACCTTCAATGTCATTTTACAACCTGTTACTCTAATTAAGTTATCTAAAATGATTTTTTATTTGCCCCAGCCTTCAAGGCTTCTTGAGTAGTAAAGTTTGACATTTTCTGGCAAATTTAGTCTTTGTTTGACTAGAAAATTGAAATAAGCTTTGGATGAAGTATGATCGTGATTTTGTTCAAGCTCCATGATGCATAGAAATTGTTTATGTTCACTTACTTACAAGAAAATGCTAGCCTGGCAGCCTTGCTTATACGTGGAACACTTCCTTGTTGACTTTTCATGTTTTGTCTTGAATGGTCTTCCACCTTTAACACAGGCTAACCGCAGATAATAGTATTTCAGAGCCGGATTAATATCCACCACAGTATTAGGCTTTTGTTGTCTTTGATTGTCAATTGTTCTGCTGTTAAGCAACCAAAACTAATTGTTTGTGGCTTTCTTGTAGTCCATCAAAACGCAATTAAAATTTTCATATGAAGAAAATTGATCACTTACTTTCATGTTTTATAGTTTTTATGCAAAATTAAAACAACACAATGTTTACATATCATCTAAAAGGCGTAACTATTTTTATTTTAGGTTAGAACTGCCGACACCCGAGAAATTTTGTACTCTGGTGCCGGCGCCGGTATCCATGCATCAATATTTTGGGAACCGGCACCGGCTTCCTTTAATTTAATAGCAATTTATTTATTTAATATGGGAAAATAAGGACCACTCCTGAAATCGGTTGAAATTGTACCCACAACCTGTTTACCAGGATCGGTCACGAGTGTGCTCGTTATGCATATTATAACGAGGAAGCTTGTGATAACCGAGCTATTTATTTATTTACGTTCAGATTCACTAAAAAGGTTTAAGATTTAGTACTGGTTTAAATTAAGATCTTCTAGTTGAATATTATGTTATTGTTAAGTTTTGACAGGTTTTTGTCCTGTTATCTATACTAATATATATAAAAGAGTAAATTGACTGACTGACTCACTCATTCATCAACGCCTAGCCAAAACTTTCTAAAAAGTTAAAATTTTGCACACAGCTTTCTATGATGCCGTAGACGTCTACTAAGAAAGGATATTGCAAAACTCACCCCCTTAAAGGTAAAATCAACCCCTAAAAATTAAATTATTTTTTATTATAAAAACTACTAAGTTCGAAGGAAAACGCCAAAACACTAAATTTTATTTAATTTTTTTACATAAGACTACTTTTTTTCGTGTTGGAATTTTACCCCTAGGGGGTAAAATCACACTTCTACCACTGATTTATCAAGGCCCAGCCCTAACTACCAAAGATAGAAATCATCAAATCATTTTGCACACATCTTTAGTTAAGACCTCAGACGTCTACTAAGAAAGGATATTGCAAAACTCACCCTCTAAAGGGGTAAAATTAACCTCTACAAATTAAATAATTTTTTAGTTCAGAAACCAATGGGTTTTATGAAAAAGGCGGAAACACGTCGATTTTATTTAATTTTTGTGTTCGAATAATAAGGGGTAAAAACACCCCCTCACTAGATCCCTACGTCGCGTCGGGTCGTGAAATTTTGATATTTAGCATGGCATGCAGGTTTGCTTTGCGACCTTGGTGCTAAATAGTAGCGGGTTTTATGAAAGTCTCTTGCTAAGGGGGTAAAGTCATTCCCAAAAAATTAAAATATTTTTTTTCTTAAACTACAGATTGTATTGACAAACGCCGAACCATGTCAATTTGTTTTTAGATAAAAACCCAGTTTTTTTGTGTTGTAATTTAATCCCTAGGGGGTAACACCATGTGCAAACATTTTTAGTTTATACTTAAATAAATCTGGCAACCGTGCTTTCAGATGTTCGGGCCGCATGACCTAGCGTTATCTAGCCATCATTTTTTATTTTCCGCATACTTTATTGTTATACACAGAAGTTACAGTTTAAAAAAAATTGCGCATACTGTATAGATATACTTGACTGTCCGACAGCTTGGCTGTTTTGCAGCCTCTACGAAAACCAAGCAAATGTCGTTTACAAGGAACTGCTAATTTCCAAATAGGTATTCTAAAAATATATTTCATGATTAAAACACGCTTGCGAAGCCCGCGGGTAGCAGCTAGTTATTAATAAGTGAAAAGTTTATGAACTATATATTTCAGAGATTTACTTGATTTCCAAATGATTTTCATCTTTGAACGGGCTGCTAGAACGAATTTAGTTCTATTATTGTCGAACGTATGTACTTACTAAAATTGCCCTTTTCTTTATAAAATCGTAAAAAACAAATTAATAGTATAAAAATTAGTTCTCTTATTTTTACACTTGTCAGGTTAGAAGTTTTGGTTGTCAAACTGGACCGGACTAGCGTTGAAGAATCTGGTCGCTAGCGTTTATCTATTTATGAGTTTATACATATATGTATTGATATATTTAAGAATATATACGAGACTATTCATTACAAATAATACATACTGTAGGGTTAAAACTATGTATTTATTTAACATACTATGAACAAGATACATATACTAATCAAATTCATGTTTATTGTTCATGACACGTTTGTTGTCATTAGGCGCGCGTTATAAACCAAGCTAACAGCCCAAATAATACGTCGACTCCTCTTTGTAGTCGCAGCAGAAAATATTGGTCGAGAATGAACAAAAATTCCTCGTTATATGCAAAGCGATGTAACAGTTTCACAGAGAAAATTTGCTCGTACAAAAAGAAGTGCTCGCTATATCCGAGCTCGTTGTATCCGAACTCAAATTGTATTAAGGTTAATGGACGATTGTTTGTACCACGGAGATCGACTCGTTAAAACCGAACGCTCGTTATAAGTTGTACTCGTTATAAGCGGATCCGACTGTCAATAGACTACATTTCCCTTCTCTTCAGACACCCACGGTACGTTAGTACTTAGGCTTGAAGTCTACGTGGGATGTCTTAGATAAAAAAAAAAGTTACAATTTTTTATGTGTTACTCTTTGTTTTAGTGTGTCGTCTGCTGGTAGTACTCGAGAAAAACAAAGATACAAATTCCATGTCGTGTGGGATTGCCAGACAAATCAGAACCAACATTTAAAGAGGCTCCAGTGGAAGCACACGGACCCCGAAGGGAGTGATTTCTTTAGATGCAATACATGTAAATATCGAACAGCTAGAAAAGTTAATTTAAAGAACCACATCTTACAGCACCACAACCCACAAAAAGTCGGTTTGTTGGGATGTGATAAATGTGAATATCGAACAGTTCACAGCAATTGCTTAAGACGTCACATCTTAGTACATGAAAGCTCAAAAGAAGTTGGTTGGTTTGGATGTGACAAATGTGAATATCGAACACATTATAATTCCTATTTAAAGACTCATTATTTAAAACATAAACCCCCTGAAGAAGTTACATTATTTAGATGCGACAAATGCGATTATAAAACACGTTATAGGTCTAGTTTAAAAAAACACTACATGAATCATACAACTCCCAAAAACGTCAGGTTATTTAGTTGTGACAAATGTGAATATCGAACAAATAGGAAAGATCACATAAAACGCCACATCTTAAAACATGAAAACTCAAAAGGAATCGGTTTGCTTGGATGTGACAAATGTGAATATCGGACCCATTGTAAGTATTATTTAAAGAGCCACTACTTGAAACATAAAGCCCCTGGAGAAGTTAAACTATTTAGATGCGACAGATGTGAATATCAAACCAAGTATAGAGGTGGTCTAAAGACTCACTTCTTAAAACATAAACCCCCTGAAGAAGTTACATTATTTAGATGCGACAAATGCGATTATAAAACACGTTATAGGTCTAATTTAAAAAAACACTACATGAATCATACAACTCCCAAAAACGTCAGTTTATTTAGTTGTGACAAATGTGAATATCGAACAAATAGGAAATATCACATAAAACGCCACATCTTAAAACATCAAAACTCAAAAGGAATCGGTTTGCTTGGATGTGACAAATGTGAATATCGAACAAATAGGAAATATCACTTAAAACGCCACATCTTAAAACACGCAAGCTCAAAAGGAATCGGTTTGTTTGGATGTGACAAATGTGAATATCGAACACATTTTAAACCTTATTTAAAGAGTCACTACTTAAAACATAAATCATCTGAAGGAGTTAAACTATTTAGATGCGACAGATGTAAATATCAAACTGATTATAAAGGTGCTCTAAAGACTCACTACTTAAAACATAAATCACCTGAAGAAGTTAAACTATTTAGATGCGACAGATGTAAATATCAAACTGATTATAAAGGTGCTCTAAAGACTCACTACTTAAAACATAAATCACCTGAAGAAGTTAAACTATTTAGATGCGACAGATGTAAATATCAAACTGATTATAAAGGTGCTCTGAAGACTCACTACTTAAAACACAAATCACCTGAAGAAGTTAAACTATTTAGATGCGACAGATGTAAATATCAAAGTGATTATAAAAGTGTTCTAAAGACTCACTACATAAAACATAAATCACCTGAAGAAGCTAAATTATTTAGATGTGACAGATGTGAATTTCAAACCAAATATAAAAGTAATCTAAAAAGTCACTATTTGAAACATAAAACCCCCGAAGAAGTTAAATTATTCTAATGCGACAATTGCGATTTACAGGCACGTTATAAGTATTATTTAAAGAGTCACTACTTTAAACAGAAAACCCTAATAAGTTAATTGTTGTTGGTTGATTTATCAGAAACTGTAAAACACGTGTTTAATCATGTATGGTTTGGAGCACTTCTATGAAGTTTCAAGTTAATAGGACCAACTAACATTTTTTCTCCATACAAACCTTAAGCCCTCTTATGACTCCCATAGGGGGTCAATTTTGAGAAATCCTTTCTTAGTGAGTCTCTACATTATACAATAAAACTACTGACCAAATTTCATAGTTATAGCTTCAGCGGTTTCGACTCGGCGATGATGAATCAGTCAGTCAGTCAGACCATGTTACTTTATATATACAGGGTGTAACAAAAATGATGGTAAGAAATTTAAAGGGCAGATTCTACATCTAAAAATATGAAAATAAGTTTATATAAATATGGGTTCTCAAGCGCTTCTTTTTTGAGATACAGGCTGTTTAATATTTTCTTTTTTAAATGTTCCATTTTAATTTCTCGAAAATGCGTTAAGGTATTGACATGAATTTTGGCACACACCAGTATGTAATCAAAGGGTACCTTTACGTGTAAAAATTTATTTTATAAAGTACTTACATCAGTGGCTTGTGGGTATGTCTTTATTTTTAGCGAAAAAATGACACGCCACTGTTTTTCTTGAAGCCCAGTAAATTCTGCGTGAAACTGTCTCTTAAGCTTTTTTGTTCTGACGCACCGTTTCCATGATAAAAATTAATTTATTTCTTACAATAAAAACAAATAAAAAAATTTTTTAAATATTTTTTGTTCAGGAAACAGTGCATTTTGATTTAAGTTTGTAGTAGATGCTGGAAATGGCTTTTCCGTGCTTCTTTACATGCTCTAAATCGTCTTCGCATATTTCCCCTAACTCTTCGGAATACTTGAGGTGTGTAAATATTAAGCACCCTGTATCTCAAAAAAGAAGCGTTTAAGGATCCATGTCTATATAAATTTATTTTCATATTTTTAAAATTTCGGATTACCCTATATATATATATATATATATATATATATATATATATATATATATATATATATATATATATATATATATATATATATATATATATATATATGTGTATATATATATATATATATATATATATATATATATATATATATATATATATATATATATATATATACAGTGACCGGCAAAAAGTTCGCAACATATGGGAAAATTTTTTATTAAGAGAGTATCGGAAAAACTTTCCCAGGGGGATCGGTTCTGCATGTCCGATAACCTAAAAATCGATTTTGACATACGTCACGTGACCACTGGTATAGCGTCAAATTAAAAAAAAAATTGTTAATTTACAAAAAGTGAGGTTAGTTGACGAGATATCAAAAAAAGTTATTTGAAAAAATTGCTTAGAATTAAATTCTAGGTCCTTGTGCAAAATTTTAAGATTTTATTTAAAAAAATTGGAAAACTCAATTTTTTTTAAATATTTTTTTATCGATTTACAAATTTCCGGTTTTTTTCGTTTAGATAGCTTGGCTAATGTAAAGCCCATGTATCTGGATGAAAATAAACGAATGTAGTAGTTTTTTCTACAATTGACAGGACAAAATTAAAAAAAACAGAGTTTCGCCGGACGCTAGCTGTTGCAATGATTTGTATCTAGCAGCAGTGTCAAAATTTTAGAGACATTTCAATGAGATTACATTGAGAAAACCTTAATCGTCTTAAATATATCTGAAGTTCGACTTTTTGTAAAGTTAAGGGGATTAAAATAGATAATAAACAAAAAATTACCTGTTTATTTAATCGAAATTTTATAAACGAAAACCAATGTAAGAAAAACTTAAAAGTAGTCAAATTCTGTACTAACAACACAAAAAATCATTGTTTTTCCTTGGGTGCACAAAATTTAAAACTCAGTATGACCACCATTTCTCTCCATACATACTGTTGTTCTCGAGCGCAACTCTCGATTAACATTTCGGAGCATTTGACGATTTATTTGCAATACACAATTTATAATGACATTCTCTAAATTTTGTATATTCCTAAAGGGTCGATGTTTGTACACAGGGTTCTTTAGGTATCCCCACATAAAAAAATCTAACGGAGTCAGATCTACAATTCTACAATTGACAGGACAAAATCGAAAAAATAGGTGTTCGCCGGACGCTCGCTGTTGCAATGGTTTGAATCTAATGAAATGACTGTATCAAGATTTTATTAAGATTTTTCGCACATAAATTTAACAACCAGGTCTATTTAGTTGTACTTAAAACTACCAAAGCAGGCTCTGAAATTAAAACAACCAAATAATCTAGTAGGTTAAAAACAACAGAAAAATGTCAAACAAATTATAATTTGTTTGATTTCAACCTATGTCATTGGTTTATGTCTCGCATCTTACTAAGTTTGATATTTTACATAAGTTTATTAATATTTTATTCCTTAAAATGGCACCCACACTACTTCTTCAGGAAAAGATAGAAATTATTTTAATTTCTGGAGATAATTACAAAAGCCATAGAGAAACAGCAGCAATTTTTAATGAGAGGCACCCCGATAAATCCCTCCATTATTCCACAGTATCTCGTCTAGTCAATAAATTTAAAGAAACGGGATCGGTAGAAAATCAGTATAAAGTTTCCCATGAAAAACCGGTAACAGGTGACGAAGGTTCTCTGGATGTGTGTTTGTCGATCACAGAAACACCCCAATTAGCAGTTAGTCAAATATCGGAGATCACTAACATTCACGAAAGATCTGTGCGGAGGATATTAAAAAGAAACAAATTTCATCCGTACAAACCTAAATTTGTACAAGTATTAAAAGATAGGGATTATGACGCCCGCTTCGATTTTTGTGCCTGGTTCCAGGGTATGATTGAGGAAGATTTTAATTTCCCAAAGAACGTTCTTTTCGCGGATGAAGCTACATTTACCTCTAACGGAACCGTCAGTTCACAAAACTGTAGATGGTGGGCCACCGAAAACCCAGACTTTGTAATTCAGAGTAAAGACCAATATAGTTTTAAGGTTAATGTGTGGTGCGGAATTTTCAACCTCAGAATAGTGGGACCTTTTTTCTTTAGAGACAATTTAAATTCAGAACGATATTTAGAATTTCTACAAACTGAGATATCTGACTTTTTAGACAATTTGTCATTAGCCGAAAGAAGAAATTTATACTTTCAACAAGACGGAGCTAGCATTCATTCCACAAATGAGGTGAAGAGATGGCTGGATCAAGAATTTGGAAACCAGTGGATAGGACGGTTTTCTGAAAATCCGTGGCCTGCGAGATCACCAGATCTGACTCCGTTAGATTTCTTTATGTGGGGATACCTAAAGAACTCTGTGTACAAACATCGACCCTTTAGGAATATACAAAATTTAGAGAATGTCATTAGAAATTGTGTATTGCAAATAAATCGTAAAATGCTCCGAAATGTTAATCGAGAGTTGCGCTCGAGAACAATAGTATGTATGGAGAGAAATGGTGGTCATACTGAGTTTTAAATTTTGTGCACCCAAGGAAAAACAATGATTTTTTATGTTGTTAGTACAGAATTTGACTACTTTTAAGTTTTTCTTACATTGGTTTTCGTTTATGAAATTTCGATTAAATAAACAGGTAATTTTTTGTTTATTATCTATTTTACTCCCCTTAACTTTACAAAAAGTCGAACTTCAGATATATTTAAGACGATTAAGGTTTTCTCAATGTAATCTCATTGAAATGTCTCTAAAATTTTGACACTGCTGCTAGATACAAATCATTGCAACAGCTAGCGTCCGGCGAAACCCTGTTTTTTTTAATTTTGTCCTGTCAATTGTAGAAAAAACTACTACATTCGTTTATTTTCATCCAGATACATGGGCTTTACATTAGCCAAGCTATCTAAACGAAAAAAACTGGAAATTTGTAAATCGATAAAAAAATATTTAAAAAAAATTCAGTTTTCCAATTTTTTTAAATAAAATCTTAAAATTTTGCACAAGGACCTAGAATTTAATTCTAAGCAATTTTTTCAAATAACTTTTTTTGATATCTCGTCAACTAACCTCACTTTTTGTAAATTAACAATTTTTTTTTTAATTTGACGCTATACCAGTGGTCACGTGACGTATGTCAAAATCGATTTTTAGGTTATCGGACATGCAGAACCGATCCCCCGGAAAAGTTTTTCCAATACTCACCTAATAAAAATTTTTCCCATATGTTGCGAACTTTTTGCCGGTCACTGTATATATATATATATATATATATATATATATATATATATATATATATATATATATATATATATATATATATATATATATATATATATATATATATATATATATATATATATATATATATATATATATATATATATGTTGAGGTTTGTTTTTGTTTTCTTGGACTTTTCAATGTATTTTATTTATTTATTCTTGGGTTTTGTTAGTCCTCGATAAAAATTAAAAATTGTACGATGGTCTTTACATACTGTTTATTAGTTAAATTTTGACGTTTCGGTCCTTTTCTTTAGACCTTCTTCAGAAATATTTATTTGTTGCTAAAAAAATAGCTCATGTCAATTTTTTTTCTCTTGTCATTACATAAATTTACATAAATACTACTTAAAAACACGCACAGAAAACACAGACATACCTTGAAGGAAAATCACTGGCAAGTGTCTCCAAACATTCCATAAATTGCCTCATCATAGACAAGATATATTTAGACCATCACAACGTATTCGCGACACCAGCTGAATCCGTCCAATGTATGGGCGAAAAAGTGCGTTTGTACGCATTGGGCGCCAGTCAGATTTTTAAACGACGGTCCTCTCGAGGCATGCGCACTCGGGACGTCTCGTAAAAGTGGTTGTTGAACTCAATGACGCAACGCGGCGATCAGAACCGGGCCGAAAAAATTTCAGTCATTTGTATGTTATGAGTTATGGTATTTTTGGTTGGGGTGGCGAATATAGCGAACCTCTGAAGCTTGTTATTTCGATACAAAAATAGTCTTTACAAAGTGTTACAGACATTTCATATGTTTCGCCAATTATGTATCCAACTTTTAAATATAAGGAATTATTTCGTAGTCTATTTCTTACAAGTAGTGCATAAATAGAAATAGTTTAATTCCAAATTTAAATTATATCAATATGTGAAAGAATAGGAGGTAAAAAATATAATTTATCTTAAATGCACTCCGGTGTTGAAGTGAATACACACACGGAGAAGTAGAAATATTTGTCAGTGACGTATATTGAGTGTGGTCAAGGTGTCAGAAAGGCACTGATGGGGTGTGTGTGTATTAGGGGCATTGTATAAGGGGTAAGATGGTGTAAGAAGGTCATATATAGTGTCAATGCCTCCTTCCCCTATATTGCATAAGGGTGAATGTGACCAAAAGGCATATTTGCGCTTTCGCCAAAGGGGCACTAAAAATACTAGTGGATTAGGGTAGAGGGGAGTATTTTAAAACGGATGGCGAAAGAAAAAAGCGCTTTCGCAGGATCGCTAAGATATCAGTGGATTAGACGGGTGAGTGTCCAAAAGGCATATTTGCGCTTTCGTCAAAGGGGCACTAAAAATACTAGTGGATTAGGGTAGAGGGGAGTATTTTAAAACGGATGGCGAAAGAAAAAAGCGCTTTCGCCAAAGGATCGCTAATATATCAGTGGATTAGAAGGGTGTGTCCAAAAGGCATATTTGCGCTTTCGTCAAAGGGGCACTAAAATACTAGTGGATTAGGGTAGAGGGGAGTATTTTAAAAGGGATGGCGAAAGAAAAAAGCGCTTTCGCCAAAGGATCGCTAAGATATCGGTGGATTAGATTGACATGGGGCCGTAAGTAGTAGCGCTTTCAGCAAAGTATCAAGTGCACACACTGTAAATAGGGGTAAAAATATTTACATCTTACCCTAGAACTTGCTTTGTTCAATAATTATACAGGATGGGATGCCAATCCAATAAAATATACACATGTAATTTTTTTGATTTACTATTTTACTTCTTAAAACAGTTGCATATTTTATTTCTATTGTTTAGAATACTATGTTTATATTTTATTTCAACTTTCAATTTTGTAAATGTAACGTTTAAAAAATTAAGAGGGGGGGACATTAAAGAGACGCACTATATATATATATATATATATATATATATATATATATATATATATATATATATATATATATATATATATATATATATATATATTTCATTCACGGCCTTTTCGCTGCACTAGCGAAGAAGTAAATCTTCGCATTTACATTTATTATATTACCTATAGGCCAAGAAATCTTCCATTTTTCTACTATTGTTGTACAATGGTGCATTTGTACCGTCGACGTCGAGAAAATCGACATTCGACATACTTTCGAGTATTATTGTGTTAGCAGCCAAACATTTTTGGAGCAACACTGGGTGAACTAGTTGGCGCGAGCCACTACATCTTACCCATCCTTTCCGATCATTTTGGATATAAGGACTCTCTTTGATTCTGGTCAAATCGTGGTCTGTTCTTCAGCCACCCTGGGTGTAAGCCTGCCCGCTGATGGGTAAGGGCCCAGAAATCGATAGCAGGAGGTCACCCAGACCAGAATCAAAGATATTACTCATTATTTTTATTTTTCATTCACGGCCTTTTCGCTGCACTAGCGAAGAAGTAAATCTTCGCATTTACATTTATTATATATATATATATATATATATATATATATATATATATATATATATATATATATATATATATATATATATATATATATATATATATATATATATATATATATAAACTGAGCTATTTTCGAGGAATTATCGACAGTTTTGTATAGCAAGAAAACTCAGATTTAAGCCAACAAACTATACACTTTTTGTTAAAATCTCACTAATGGTTACATTTTTATCATTAATAAAAAGAATAATTACAAGTAATATATTTAGCATTTATTACTCGATAAAAGATTCACGTCATATGAAATAAATTTTGAAGTACGGTCCTGTCTATCACAAGGCAAACGTTCGACAATGCGCAAGCCCGCAGAGGACCGTCTTTGTTTACGGATTCAGCTCGGTAAATTTGCCGCATTCGTAATTGACATTATTTCTCTACTATATATTTTCTCTATGTGCCTCATGCATTGGTTTAATTTAAAAAAACAAAGAATTTTAAAAGTAAAACACACACATTCTTTTAAAATATTGTGACCTGGACAACACATAAGTTAAAACTGGCGGAATGTTATTATTGTTAGACTGGTGAAACGAAATTTTTGTTTTTGTTACTCCCTTTTTTAGCATTTTTTGTTGGTGTTGGTTTTTTACCTTGTGTGAAAGTAGGGAGAATATGTTTTTAAGTTAATTAGTGTTATTTAATTATGTTATGGTAAATTTTGCTTAGATTTTTTGTATCCGTTTTTGAATTTATGTTTTTTGAGTTTTTTTGAATTTCAATCATTTCATAAAATTCTCTTTTTTTTGTGTGGGTTTCAGTCCGTAAGATTTTTACGTTTTCGAAATCGAAAGTGTGTTGCTTTTCTACACTATGGTTGGTTAGGGCTGTTTTATTTTTTTTGTCGTACTTGTGACTGTTAAGACGATTCTTTAAATATTGACTAGTTTGACCTATATAAACACTGTCGCAGTCTTTACACGGTATTTGATAGACTACGTGACATTTTTTGGGTTTTGGAATTTTTGATTTTAGGGTGCTAAAGTTTCTTTTCTTTAGAAGGTTATATCCTTTGTGGGCGACTTCAATATTATGTTTACTAAAAGTTTTTTTTATTTTTTCTGATAAACCTGGGATATACGGTAGGGAGAGAAAGTTTTTGTTTTTTGAGTTGTTGTTAGGTTGGTTTTTTGTTGTAAAAAATGTGTATTCTTTTCTTAAAAATATTGTTTATTAGCTTCTCAGGATAATTGTTTAATTTAAGTGCCTGTTTTGCTTTTTTTATGGCATTTTCTCGATATTCGATGCTAGACAGTTTAATTGCTCGGTCTGCAAGACCAATGATTACTGATTTTTTTTTGGGAAAGTGGGTGCTGTGAGTTAAAGTTTATGTATCTGGATGACCATGTCTCTTTTGTGTACCATTCTGTTTTTATATGGTTATTTTTATGATGTAAGGTTATATCTAAAAAGTTGATTTTGTTTTGTTTTTCTAGCTCCATTGTGAATTGAAGATTGTTGTGGTAACTATTAAATTGGTCTAGTATGTCTTGGGTTTTGTTTTTAGGTACTGCTGCAATGCAGTCGTCGACATACCTAAAGAAAAAGGGAATTTGGTAGTTCAATTTACTGAGAATGCTTTCTTCGAGGTCCTCCATTACAAGTTGGGCTATTACGCTTGATATTGAGGCACCCATTGCACAACCTTCAATTTGTTTATAAAATTTGTTTTCATATAAAAAATATGTGGAGCTTAATGTTAATTCAACCGCATGCAGAAATTCATCTAATGGAATATCAGTGAATTTCTTTATTTCGTCCCACTTTTTTATAATTATTTCTTTCGTTAATGCGGTGGGTATGTTTGTGTACATTACATCTAATGATACTAGGGTGTAGTCATTTGGTAAATTTGCATTTTTTATTTTGTCTTTAAAATCTACGGAATCTTTCATGTAGTAATTATTATGATTTATTATATTTTGTAAGATGTTTTTTAGGAATTTTGAAAGTTTTTCAAAAGGTGACTGGATTCATGATACTATCGGTCTAAGAGGGATTCCCTGTTTATGAAGTTTTGGTAACCCGTAAATTCTAGGTGGTAGCGCGTTTTGAATTTTGAGTTGTTTGGCAGTATCCGGTGAAATGTACATTTGGTTTTCCCATCGAGTGACAAGATTGTTGTTATTTTTTTGATATGTATTCGTGGGGTCATTTTTTAATTCTTTATAGGTGGTATTGTCTTGTAAGAGCTCGCTCATTTTCTTATCATAATCTTGGTCAAGCATTATTACTGTTTTGTTTGACTTATCAGGTTTTAAAACTTTTAGGTTTTTATTCTGTTGAAGAAATGATTTTGTTTTTTTAACTTTATTTAGAAAGACTTTTTGTTGTTTTTTATTAGTGTTTGTTCTATTGAAATTATTTTTGTAATTTGTTATAATATTACAGCATTTTGATCGTAGGTCATCTTTAGTGTCTGTATTGAGGTTTATTAGTGATGCTTCAATGTTAGTAACTATATCTGGAATAGGGATTCCATCTGGGGATTCAAGGGGTACTGCAAAGTTAGGCCCTAGGCTTAGAATTTCATTGACATAGTTAGGTATGTCAGTATTTGTAAGGTTCTCAATCCAGTTTGGGTTATTATTCGAAACAATCACACTTTTATTTCTCAAACGGTCAATTTTATTAATATTCTTACGTTTTATTCTTTGAAAAATGCTTTCAATCTTTCAAAGAGAATTTTATGAAATGATTGAAATTCAAAAAAACTCAAAAAACATAAATTCAAAAACGGATACAAAAAATCTAAGCAAAATTTACCATAACATAATTAAATAACACTAATTAACTTAAAAACATATTCTCCCTACTTTCACACAAGGTAAAAAACCAACACCAACAAAAAATGCTAAAAAGGGAGTAACAAAAACAAAAATTTCGTTTCACCAGTCTAACAATAATAACATTCCGGCAGTTTTAACTTATGTGTTGTCCAGGTCATAATATTTTAAAAGAATGTGTGTGTTTTACTTTTAAAATTCTTTGTTTTTTTAAATTAAACCAATGCATGAGGCAATTTATGGAATGTTTGGAGACACTTGCCAGTGATTTTCCTTCAAGGTGTGTCTGTGTTTTCTGTGCGTGTTTTTAAGTAGTATTTATGTAAATTTATGTAATGACAAGAGAAAAAAATTGACGTGAGCTATTTTTTTAGCAACATATAAATATTTCTGAAGAAGGTCTAAAGAAAAGGACCGAAACGTCAAAATTTAACTAATAAACAGTATGTAAAGACCATCGTACAATTTTTAATTTTCATCCAGGACTAACAAAACCCAAGAATAAATAAAAAAATAAATAAAATATATATATATATATATATATATATATATATATATATATATATATATATATATATATATATATATATATATATATATACAGGGTGTTCCTTAATGATATGCGAATATTTAAGGGTGTGAATCTACATGAAAAATTAATGATAGTTTGCTTTATAAACTATAGTCCAAAAATGTCCCGTTACGAAAATACGGGGTGTTAAAGTTTTAGGAAAAAAATGGAAATTAATTAATATTTTCTCAACCGCTTGAGATATTTCAGTGATATTTAGTACGTAGCGATAGTTAATAAAGGTGCATATTTTTCAATACAAAAATAATTTTCAGCTTTAACAGTGGCGTGCGTACGGGCACTGACTTCGATATTTTTGAAGAAAAAATGGTACGCCAATGGTTTTTTTCCCAAATAAAAATTATTTTTGAATTCACCGTTCAATTTGAAACATAAGAACTCTCTTGGGTTGTTTTCCTGCGATACACCGTTTTTGAGTAAAAAAATAAAAACCGTTGTATTGTCCGAGAAAATTAATCTAATTATTGAAGAATACAATTTTGCAATTCCATGAGAAGGAGGGCGGAAGCATGCATATTAAGTCAAGGTGGCCATTTTCAACAATTTTTGTAATAATCGTTCCATGTTAGTTGTAATGTTATGTTAATGTTGAATGTTGTCAGTTGTTGTTGTTCATTACACGTAGATGCCAACCCGTAATGTGTTTAATTTTTCCAGTTCCAAGTTTTTTTTACTCAAAAACGGCGCATCGCAGGAAAACAACTCAAGAGAGCTCTTATGTTTCAAATTGAACGGTGAGTTCAAAAATAATTTGTATTTGGGAAAAAACCATTGGCGTACCATTTTTTTCTTCAAAAATATCAAAGTCAGTGCCCGTACGCACGCCACTGTCAAAGCTGAAAATTATTTTTGTATTGAAAAATATGCACCTTTATTAGCTGTCGCTATGTACTAAATATCACCGAAATATCTGAAGCGTTTTCGAAAATATTAATTAATTTCCATTTTTTTCCTAAAACTTTAACACCCCGTATTTTCGTAACGGAACATTTTTGGACTATAGTTTATAAAGCAAACTATCATTAATTTTTCATGTAGATTCACACCCTTAAATATTCGCATATCATTAAGGAACACCCTGTATATATATATATATATATATATATATATATATATATATATATATATATATATATATATATATATATATATATATATATATATATATATATATATATATATATATATATATAAAGAGGAAGGACAGTAACGGGGTACTGGTAACTAAGTTTCACTATACAACTATGGGAATACCCCAGTGGTTAAAGGAGGAAGCAATAAAAGATGTTGGGTGCTTCTAAAGTATTGCAATTTATTCCACGTTCAAGCTTTCGTCTATGATTATAGACTTCATCAGGACTACAAAACAACAAGAAAAAATTCTTTTACAAGTCTTTCTAATGGCTACAGTCAGTAACACCTACCAGAATACAGCATTAAATCTCCTTCAGTTGGTTATTAAAATAGGTGTATGGAAACATAACCTCATACTTGCACATATTAAAATATTGTAAAAATAAGACATGTAAAAATGACCAAACGTTACAAAATAAGGTCACAAACTTGTTAATAATGTCTAAAAGTATATAAACAAATTAAAACAAATTAAATCAATTATCTTATGTATACGATGATTATTGATTTTAAAAAATCATTAAAATTAATACAACAATGCTAATGGTGCTGTCAAAATGCCGGAAGTAACATGGCTGACAACTGAACGACAGTGACAATTGACAGAAGTGAGAGGCTGCCAACCAAAAATATGGTGAATAGATGTAGTTATTAAAGACAGACGTTCACAAGTTAATGTGTTGTTGTTGTTATTAAGTACAAGTCGGTCGTGCTCTCACTCCAGTCCCAGTAACGGTACCAAAATTATGAACTAAAAAAGGAGTAAATACCACTTTCACTCATGCGGTAGAAATTAAAACCAACCAATCCACTGTATGTAATTAATCAAACAATCAGAACAATATTAAAGTTAAAAGAAAGAGAAATCGCTCACAGCACTGTCAACATTATTCTTGCCAATAAGAGGAGAATTCCAGATGACTCCACTCATTTTTCCACATAACATTCTGGATATTTTTTATGTTTTGTAGACTTTTGATTAATAAGAAAACTATACATTGAGCTTAAGCTGTCTACATCTTTTTTGTAATTGAGAGAGTTACTACAGCTGCTTATATAACACATTTCAAGTATTTTTCTCTTTTGGGTACTCTTCTCTGAGTCGAGGATTATGGCATTGTTGTATTCGATTCTATGGTCCATTTGGTTAACATGCAAACTAAGGCTGGTAGCCTGTGGTTTATTTTTGCAGTCACTTTTATGGAGAGCTAGTCTTTTTGAGAGTTTTTGACTAGTATGTCCGATATATAACTTGCCACACTCACAAGGTACTCCATAGATCACACCTGATTTTTGGTTATTAGCAGTTTTATCTTTTAAGTTAGAGTAGAACAAATTCAGTTTTTTTAAATTATAATTGGCAATAACTATATTGAATTTATTAAATATTCTTACCAGTGAAGGAGTCAACTTGTGGATATACTGCAATTTAGCATATTTTTTCAACATGATATTATTGTTTAAATTGTCCACATTATTATGATTCGATATGCTACAATTAGAAAATAGTAATTTGTTAATCAATTTTAGTGGGTAAGAATTAGCTAACAGTAAATTTTTTAAAATAAGTAAATTTTTCTGTAGGAAAGTATTGTGAGAGATTTTTGTAATTCTGTTTTTTAGAGCCAGTACTGCATTCAACCTCTGTTTCTGTGGGTGGTATGAAGTGAAAGGTATGTATCTACCTGAGCTAGTACTCTTTCTATACCAGTCCAACATGACTACATTGTCAACACTCCTAACTGCTAAAGTATCTAAGAACGGGACAGCTGAGTCTGTCTCACCCTCAAGAGTGAACGTAAGATTCTGGTTAAATGAGTTAAATATGTCCAGAGTGTACTGTACCTTATCGGAAGGGACGGCCGTGAGTAAATCATCGACATATTGACATATGAGAGGGAATTCAAAGTCAACAGTATCAGTTACAAAATACAGTAATTTGTTCATAACAATTTCAGCTATTGAGGGTGCTTCTACACAACCTCTGGCTAAATTCATCTCTGGAGTCCTGGACAGAGCTTTCAATAATTTCAATAAATTTAGAATCAAAGATACTTTTGAATTTTCAGAAAAAATTAACAATTTCCAATTACCTGAGGGCTTTGTCTTGGTGTCTTTTGATGTTGTCTCACTCTTTACAAACATACCATTACCATTAATAATCAGTATTGTTCAAGAACATTTCAATCTCATTGAAGAACATTGTACAATACCACAACAAGAGTTCATTGATATAATTGTTTACCTTTATAATAATACTTTTTTCTCCTTTAATGGTAAATTTTACCAACAAATTAAAGGTTTACCGATGGGTGGGGCTGCCTCCCCCTCAATAGCTGAAATTGTTATGAACAAATTACTGTATTTTGTAACTGATACTGTTGACTTTGAATTCCCTTTCATATGTCAATATGTCGATGATTTACTCACGGCCGTCCCTTCCGATAAGGTACAGTACACTCTGGACATATTTAACTCATTTAACCAGAATCTTACGTTCACTCTTGAGGGTGAGACAGACTCAGCTGTCCCGTTCTTAGATACTTTAGCAGTTAGGAGTGTTGACAATGTAGTCATGTTGGACTGGTATAGAAAGAGTACTAGCTCAGGTAGATACATACCTTTCACTTCATACCACCCACAGAAACAGAGGTTGAATGCAGTACTGGCTCTAAAAAACAGAATTACAAAAATCTCTCACAATACTTTCCTACAGAAAAATTTACTTATTTTAAAAAATTTACTGTTAGCTAATTCTTACCCACTAAAATTGATTAACAAATTACTATTTTCTAATTGTAGCATATCGAATCATAATAATGTGGACAATTTAAACAATAATATCATGTTGAAAAAATATGCTAAATTGCAGTATATCCACAAGTTGACTCCTTCACTGGTAAGAATATTTAATAAATTCAATATAGTTATTGCCAATTATAATTTAAAAAAACTGAATTTGTTCTACTCTAACTTAAAAGATAAAACTGCTAATAACCAAAAATCAGGTGTGATCTATGGAGTACCTTGTGAGTGTGGCAAGTTATATATCGGACATACTAGTCAAAAACTCTCAAAAAGACTAGCTCTCCATAAAAGTGACTGCAAAAATAAACCACAGGCTACCAGCCTTAGTTTGCATGTTAACCAAATGGACCATAGAATCGAATACAACAATGCCATAATCCTCGACTCAGAGAAGAGTACCCAAAAGAGAAAAATACTTGAAATGTGTTATATAAGCAGCTGTAGTAACTCTCTCAATTACAAAAAAGATGTAGACAGCTTAAGCTCAATGTATAGTTTTCTTATTAATCAAAAGTCTACAAAACATAAAAAATATCCAGAATGTTATGTGGAAAAATGAGTGGAGTCATCTGGAATTCTCCTCTTATTGGCAAGAATAATGTTGACAGTGCTGTGAGCGATTTCTCTTTCTTTTAACTTTAATATTGTTCTGATTGTTTGATTAATTACATACAGTGGATTGGTTGGTTTTAATTTCTACCACATGAGTGAAAGTGGTATTTACTCCTTTTTTAGTTCATAATTTTGGTACCGTTACTGTGACTGGAGTGAGAGCACGACCGACTTGTACTTAATAACAACAACAACACATTAACTTGTGAACGTCTGTCTTTAATAACTACATCTATTCACCATATTTTTGGTTGGCAGCCTCTCACTTCTGTCAATTGTCACTGTCGTTCAGTTGTCAGCCATGTTACTTCCGGCATTTTGACAGCACCATTAGCATTGTTGTATTAATTTTAATGATTTTTTAAAATCAATAATCATCGTATACATAGGATAATTGATTTAATTTGTTTTAATTTGTTTATATACTTTTAGACATTATTAACAAGTTTGTGACCTTATTTTGTAACGTTTGGTCATTTTTACATGTCTTATTTTTACAATTTTTTAATATGTGCAAGTATGAGGTTATGTTTCCATACACCTATTTTAATAACCAACTGAAGGAGATTTAATGCTGTATTCTGGTAGGTGTTACTGACTGTAGCCATTAGAAAGACTTGTAAAAGAATTTTCTCTTGTTGTTTTGTAGTCCTGATGAAGTCTATAATCATAGACGAAAGCTTGAACGTGGAATAAATTGCAATACTTTAGAAGCACCCAACATCTTTTATTGCTTCCTCCTTTAACCACTGGGGTATTCCCATAGTTGTATAGTGAAACTTATATATATATATATATATATATATATATATATATATATATATATATATATATATATATATATATATATATATATATATATATATATACAGTGTGGTCGTTTAAGTGTGCAACATATGGGAAAGTTTTTTATTACCGATTTCTCAGAAAATTTTATTTTTGATAAAAGTTGGTGCATGTTCGATAATTATATTGGGTGTACTTGGAATGGTTGCAAGTCAAACGGTGTACAGGGTAGGGCAAAAAATATAAAATTTCTACAAGAATAAAGTACCCCTATTTCAGAGAATTCAGCAAAATGTTATTAAGAAAATGTGTTTAGAATTAACAGTTATGCATAGGTTTGAAAACGTGACCTCATAAAATAAAAAACAAAATTTTTTTGAAAATATTAATTATTTCCTAAAAAAAAATTTTTTTTTATTATCACCCTAAAAACCTTCATAAATTAAACAAAATCAATTAATTTCACACATCTTTGTTCAAATTCAAGCATATTTGTAAAATTAACTTAGCTTTTTAATTTATTAAGGAATCACAAACATCATGTTTGTTGCAAGGACATTAAACACAACTTTAAAATACCGTAAAAATTACTTTTAACAAGATAAAACATTAGTAATGATAATTTTTAAATTAAAAAACCCTCATTTAAATTACAAAATATTTATTTTAAATGTTTATTAGAAAATTGTACAAAATAATCGACAAACATGAAATCATTCTAACATAATGGCGTTGTGGGGCATTATTAACAAAACAATGCATGCATTATATCTGCGTTTAGTGCAAAGTCAAGAAATACAATGTTCCTAAACGTATTTGAGTATGGTGCCAACGGTTTTGTCAATTTTTATCGGCTTCTTTTTATTATAACTTAACAATAAACAAATTTAAAAAAAATTAAACAGACAATATTTGAAATGCAGAAAAAAATTATATTAGGTATGTTTAAAAAAATTATCGACGCGTCTCCGTATGTCCACCTTCACGTTCAATGCATTTAATTGTCCGATCATAAAATTCACTAAGCGTGGATCGCAATACACTTGCTGGAATATTTCTGCAATGAAATCGTAACGAAATTTCAAGCTCCCCAACATTATTAAAGGGTCGATCCTTGTAAACTTTTTGCTTTAAATATCCCCATAAAAAAAAATCTAGTGGGGTGAGATCTGGCGAACGAGGAGGCCACCGTGGATCGGTATTTCGTCCTAACCATTTATCACCAAATTCTCCATTTAACCATTCAGAAACAATTCTAGCAGAATGAGCCGGACAACCATCATGTACAAACCATAATTTACGTCGTTCTTGTATACTCATATTATCCAAAAAATCTGTTAGTTCGTTTTCCAAAAAATGTAAATAGGTATCACCAGTTAGGTTTTGGCGAAAAAAGAACGGCCCTATTAATTTGTCGTTAATAATACCGCACCAAACGTTTGTTTTTTGGTAATACTGGTTTTTGTTGTCAATGACAAAATTTGGATTTTCGTCCGACCACCACCTACAATTTTGGGAAGAAACAACGCCATTTGTAGTGAACGTGGATTCATCCCCAAAAAGCATGTGTCTATGGAAATCACGTTGATCTTCTATTTCTCCTTGAATCCACATGCAGAAATCATACCGCAAGTCATAGTCTTGTCTTTGAAACGTGCAAATAAACATTGGCTTATAGGCGTGATATTTTTGTTTTTTAAGAATCTCCTTAATAGAGGTTTTTTTTATACCCGTATAAGCGTGCACTTCTTGGGTGGATCTTCTAGGGTTTTCAACAACTGCTTGAAGTACTTGTAATTGATTTTCTTCAGTACATACAGTTTTGGTACGTTCATTTTTATATTTATACTCTAAAGACCCTGTCTGTTTAAAATTATTTAAAATTCGGCTTATGGTTGAATAGTGGACTTGTTTATCTGGATGTCGTTCATTGAATATATCTCCTGCTTCACGCACTGTTTTATAGTGTTCTCCACATATTAGCACTAATTCTGCCTTTTCGGCTAACGTTAACTTTACTGGAGGAGGCATTTGAGATCAGCTAATAACAATAATTATTTAAGAATGAATAATGCCACCAAACTGTCATAATGTTTACTTTTAACCCTTATTTGTTTTCTTTCCATAGGTATCTGCGATTTTTTTGTAGGATTTCATGTTTGTCGATTATTTTGTACAATTTTCTAATAAACATTTAAAATAAATATTTTGTAATTTAAATGAGAGTTTTTTAATTTGAAAATTATCATTACTAATGTTTTATCTTGTTAAAAATAATTTTTACGGTATTTTAAAGTTGTGTTTAATGTCCTTGCAACAAACATGAAGTTTGTGATTCCTTAATAAATTAAAAAGCTAAGTTAATTTTACAAATATGCTTGAATTTGAACAAAGATGTGTGAACTTGATTTGATTTTGTTTAATTTATGAAGGTTTTTAGGGTGATAATAAAAAAAAAATTTTTTTAGGAAATAATTAATATTTTCAAAAAAATTTTGTTTTTTATTTTATGAGGTCATGTTTTCAAACCTATGCAGAACTTTTAATTCTAAACACCTTTTCTTAATAACATTTTGCTGAATTCTCTGAAATAGGGGTACTTTATTCTTGTAGAAATTTTATATTTTTTGCCCTACCCTGTACACCATTTGACTTGCAACCATTCCAAGTACACCCAATATGATTATCGAACGTGCACCAACTTTTATCAAGAATAAAATTTTCTGAGAAATCGGTAATAAAAAACTTTCCCATATGTTGCACACTTAAACGACCACACTGTATATATATATACACTGTGTGTAAAAAGTCCCGGACCGGTAAGTTATTTCGAAAAAGGCGCACATTATCAAAAAATTTCCTGTATAAAAGTTTTAAGGTTTTGAAAAATCCACAAAACAAGGATACCTGTAATTATACAGGGTGTCTTAAAAAGTCGTGGCCAACTAAAATGTTGTTTTTTTAAATGGAATGATTTCTTTTAATCACATTTTCTGATTTAAATAAACATTCTGAACAATTATTATGTAACATGGCATGTAGTTAAACCCGTTAGTTTATGAGATAAATCGAATTTAGAACATACATACGATTTACGATATTACATTCATTTTGTGTTTTTACAAGCTGGTAACAGAATATTTACCCTATTACTGGAAGAAAAAAAATTACTAAATGTGCACATGCAAGTTTTTCCAATAATTTAATAACAATAACAATTAAAAAATACAAGGAACAAATTAACTACCACCTTTACCAGAACAAAAATAAATTTAAATCGTTATTAAATTAAATGCTCAAAATGTCTCCCTGCGACTGCTTGACAATGAGCTAAGTTGTAATAAAATCTGTCAATAACATTTTGCAACATTTCATGACTAATTAATTCACATTCTTCAATAATTCTTCTTCTCAATTCGTCAAGATCGGCGGGTTTTGTAACATACACTCTATTTTTTAAGTGTCCCCAGAGAAAATAATCGAGGGGCGTCAGGTCCGGCGACCTAGCGGGCCATTCTATTTGACCCCTTCGTCCTATCCAGCGATTAGGAAAAGTATTATTGAGGTAAGTTCTTACAGCTTGCCCAAAATGAGGTGGCGCTCCATCCTGCTGAAACCATGTATGTCGTAAAAGTGGCCCTACTGTATTGGTTATTGCTGGCACAATTTGATTCTGCAGCATATGGAGATACATATCTGCTGTCAAATTCCCCTCTATAAAGAAAGGCCCCACTAATCTATTGCCAATAATACTGGCCCACACATTTACTTTTTGAGGTCGTTGAGTATGCGTTTCTCGCATCCAATGTGGGTTCTGATCTGCCCAGTAACGACAATTATGTCGATTGACAGTCCCATTTAGCATGAATGTTGCCTCATCCGAAAAAACTACTTGATTAAAAAAATTGTTATTTTCTTCCTGATTCTGCATCATTACTTCGCAAAATTCCATTCTACGATCGTAATCGTCTTCCGATAATTCTTGAACTAAATTTAATTTATAGGGATGGTATTTACTGTTTTTTAAAATAATTTCAACTGATTTAAAACATACATCGACTTGTGTAGCAGCTTTTCTCAGCGACAAATGAGGATCCTCAACAAAATGAAGTAGTGTCTCTAACTGTTTTTCATCACTAGTTGCAGATTTCGGTCTTCCCGAACGAATTCTGTCTTTGCAACATCCGGTTTCCTCGAATCTTTGAACTGTTCTTACAACTGTAGATTTTGATATGGGCTGTCGGTCTGGAAAAGATGTGTTGAAAACTTCCTTTGTTTCATTAAACGATCTTTGCCGGTCTCCAAAACCTCTGATCATTAGTAAAGTTATACGTTCCCTTTCGCTTAGAGACATTTTCAGAATTTACTATGACAGTGACACAAAAAAATTCTGGTACCAGCTTGTCAAAACACAAAATAAATGTAATATCGTAAATCGTATGTATTGTTCTTTAATTCGATTTATTTCATAAACTAACGGGTTTAACTACATGCCATGTTACATAATAATTGTTCAGAATGTTTATTTAAATCAGAAAATGTGATTAAAAGAAATCATTCCATTTAAAAAAACAACATTTTAGTTGGCCACGACTTTTTAAGACACCCTGTATAATTACAGGTATCCTTGTTTTGTGGATTTTTCAAAACCTTAAAACTTTTATACAGGAAATTTTTTGATAATGTGCGCCTTTTTCGAAATAACTTACCGGTCCGGGACTTTTTACACACAGTGTATATTTATAGGAAGTTTTCTTGGGTATGGGCTATTTTGTAAACCATATATAAAATTTTAAATTTAAAAACACACAACGTTTCGCACATTGTACAATATTGTGCTTCGTCAGGCTTCTTAAACACTTGGAAAGTGTGCATTTATACGGTTTTTAAAACGCTTGTGTGATGTTCGTCAAGGAGTGAACTCCTTGACGAACTTCTAGTTGAAACGTGCAGACATTTCGCCAAAATCTCATTTGGCATCTTCTTGTGCTTACCCACTGGTCGTAGAAGGTAGACTGAGGGTGGCAGCCGCAGTGCTGTCGCTCTTGTTCCCTCCACGCGTATCGTTCGTTCCGGAAAACCTCTGCAGGCATTCCCGGATCGAGGTGGGGGAACTCATGGTCCCTCCCGGTCTGTTCCATGAATGTTTCCGACTCGGAGCCGATTTTTAAGCGTCTCAGCTTCTGCACCAGTCCGGGAGAGCCATCCCGACTGTCACCGAATACCCCTGAGTTTGTTGAAAAGTCGATTTTGTTAATTTTGTCCCCAGTATTGGTTTCATCCGGTAGATTCAATTCCTCCCTACAGGTCGCATGGGTGTATGCTCCTCAGATGCGTACCCAGTTTTGTAATCCGGGCTTTCACTCTTTTTCAAGTGGCTCTTAATGGTTCGAATCATATCGACCTAAAAGCGTCTTGGAAAGGACAGATCGAGGAGTCCCTACTTCCTACCGTCCTATTTTCTGCGTCTGTGTCCATGTTAAGGGATGCCAGGTACTTCTGTACCGATTTACAAAGGACAGACCGCGCGTCTGTCTGTCGCTTTGTGGTCCCGCCTCCTTTACCCCGTTAGTTGGAATATACTAACGTTCCACTAAGGAGCGCAATGATGAAAATGTTTTCCCTAATGAGAAACTGGGTGAAGTTACTATGTCCTTTTGTATTAAGTTTGGGGATAGGATCAAACCCAATCAAACCCGGAATTCCCCAAAATAAGATTTTTTAGCTTGCTGGCTCGGGCACGTCCAGCGTTTGTATTATTCACGTAAAAAACAATGCAAATTTTTTACGTAGAAATCACGGAGGGTTTTTTCTCTTTGTATTTGTCAGTTATTTTTGTCTGACTTTAGTTATCAGGGAAAGTCTTGGTAATTGTTTGTTCGCGAGTTATTCCTAATCTGCCTATTTACAAAGCTAGATAGTTACTTTCTAACTCTAAACTAATTTACCCCTATGACTGACAATACAGTCGTTGCTGCGCAACAGCACTTCCCTAATTAATTATTTTAACTAATTGTAATCACTTTCTAAGCGTCTCTATTCACTCGATGAGCGTCTCTGTATATACCGTATCACTCTATGGGCGTCTTTTTCCCTGTACCCTAATTTGAGAGGAAGATCGTCCGCTCCCCAGATTCGCGCTTTTTTGAAGAATATCGCAGTGTATTCCCTAGACGCGTATTTTCTGAGAAAACGTCGTACGTTATCCAGACGCGGCTTTTCTAAGAATCGACGTTCGTTCCCCAGCGCGTAATCTCTACGAAGTCGGTTTTAATTTCCCCCCAATGGCGTAGGTGTTAAGGTAAGAATTTCTATCCTATCATTGGCCGGATACCACCTCCAGTTCGAGGACAGTACTGCCGCTGAACAGGGTACAAACTGTGGCTATCCCGGTTACTGTCCCTTACCTGACCTCCCCAACTCCTTTGTTGGCGGTCTTACCGAGCGTTGGGAAGTAACCTAGCCTGAACCACGCCCGTCAGTAGAAATATTAAAGTTGTCTTCTTTTTCTCCGTCTCTTGGTCACTTCACTCACACTTACAAGTGAGGCTAGCTACCAACTTGGCCAGTACCCTGGATGATCGACAGCCCACTAGGGATCATGAAGGATTCCCAGGTACTTTACATCACTGGACCAAGCCGGCTCAAACCAAATCAAGTCTGCGATTCAAATTGGTATATGGATGATACCAATAAAGAACCACGGGCTTAAAATGCTTGAAGAAGTTCGCGATGTCTCGGGTGCGCACGAGACTCGTGAAGTTTCACTGGGTAGATCTCACGGACTCAGCGGTGTCCTGATGATTTCTAAAAGATGAACCTTTGTCCCAGATGAATTGTCCAATATTTGTCCTAATAAAGTTGTCCGAATGGATCTTCTAGATCGTCGTCCCTTTTCGTGAATTCCGGCGCGTGATTCTGCGATCAGCTGGCTGGCTTCTTCGGGAAAGAGTCTTGATCACGGTGCGTAGCTGTACAGCGTGTAACTTAGAGCTAGGAGATTTTCACTATTTTCAGTATAGTATGCCACCCAAAAACCTAGTGCATTAGCCATGTCAGTTTACATATGTCAAAATTGAATTTAATGAGCTTTTTTTGTGTCTAGCAGGGCAAGTTAAGTTATATAATATCGTCTCTGGTAGCTTACACCGAATTTTTCGCATTTTATGGCCTTGACTATAGAAATATAATTTTATTATGAGATGGAATATTATGGACAAGTTTTACTAATAATCAATAAGCCATGTTGTCAAAAGTTCTTGCATTTTTGTGATATCAGCTGATTTCATTAAAAATTAATAACTTTATTGTTCTATATTTGTTTTTCTACATTGTTTTTTTTTTTGTTGAACCTGTCTTTATTTTAAATATTTCTTATGTTTTCCTGTTAATTGGCTTTTAATTAAAAATGCAGTTGTCAAGGGACAATGTTTACCTTTAATTATTTTATTTAAAAACCGTTTTATGAGTCAAGTACTACTTTGTTTTTGACTTTGCGCTATGTTGAGGGATTACTCAGGTTTTGCATACTCTGAGTTGCGCCCCACCATATTTTGTATAGTTAATTTTCTGTATTAAGTTACGTTTCCTATCTTTTGATATATGTATTTTCTTTGACTATAACATTTAAACTTTAAGATAATATTGTTATGCCGTTCTACCTTTTTCATTTGTATAACCAAGTTATTACCCAGGTTCCTTGGTTATGTTTATTACCTGTGTGTAATTTGATTGTGTCAATGTTTTGGTCCATGCGTTACCTGTGTAGATCTAAATCATTTAAGTATATTATATAAAATAGTTTTGCACAGTGGTGCAGAATGGTTTTTCTTATGTAAATTTTATTTTCACTATTTCATTAATTAGTTGGCTTCAATCATGCCACTAGTTTTTTTTTTTTTTTTTTTTGATCTGATATCTTTTCTTTAACTTAAGGTATTTATTTTTGTTTTATTTTCGGTTATAATGATATAAAGAAGTAATCGCTTCAGCCAGTTACAGTTTTGCTTTTCATGTGGGTTTAATATTCTGAAAGTAAATTTGCTTAATTTATGAGTTTTCCTTTATTAGTGTCTTTTCTGGACGATACGTCTCGTCACTTCTGATTTTACTCTACGTCTGAGCTTTTCTTATGCTGGCACAAGGAAATGACCTGGTGGTCTGAAGAAGAAATCTAGTCCTTTGCCAGGAGTCAGTAGTATTAGTGAGTCCTCTGCGGTGGTGATCAACACGTCTAGGCCATCATAGCCTTGGGCCTGGACACCATCATTGGAGGACAGCGGAACCCCTTCGGGCAACCTTCTTCTTAAATGTTTCTTTTTATTCATTAAAACTAACTTTACCTGCAATTAATTATAATTATGTTTGCTACGATTTGACTATTTGAATATTTTACTCTCGCTAGTTGACCGATCCCGCCACCTTCTACTTTGTTCCCTTTTTCTAGTCTTTCAGTTCTTCATTTCAGTGGATGGCATTTATTTAAAAGCTACTTATGGATGGGTGTAATCAGCTAGCTACACGAGTGCTGTTTCTTTGATTGCGCATCAAATTATGTAACTTCTTCCTATGATATTTTTGGCAATCATGCGTTGGGTATGTTGCCCTTAACATTATTGGTCTTGTGACCTACATTTACATACCTTATTTTGCGTCTTTTGCGCCAATCTGCGGATCATGTGACCGAGTAATTTTGCGCTCTATGTTGTTTGTCAGTTGCCTTTTTATACCGGTAAATTGTTGAGTAATGAATTCATTTTCTGCAAATGTTTAAGTAAAGAGAGAAGTTTTACGGGTGAAAATTTACACTTCGAGTGTCAAGATTTTTCTTTAAAGGGTATTTATCACACTTATGTAATAAATTGTAATTTTTTTTTTGAAGTATCTGTGTTTTATTTGACTCACCAAGCGGCGCAATTCCAAGTTATTTAAAAAAAAATGTTGGCTTTAGTTACTGAGCGAGTTGAAAGCGAGTTCCCAATGCTATGTGGGAGGGTTTCTGTTTTTAACCCGGCTACACGAACAGTGGCGCCCTTTTAAACCCTCTCTGCTCACCGGCATTTGAGCTGGGGCATTCTTTGGCATGCACGCGCAAGCTCCTCGCATTCTGCTCGACTCGTTTCATTTTTTTTTTATTTTGACCTCTCAGGACTTTGGAATTTTCGATTTTTCAGAACTGATTTTAGTTCTCAAGTGTAAGTTGAAGTTTATTAAGTCCTTTCTTCATTGCGAAAACGAGCGTGGCAAGCCCCTGAAGGAGTTCAATTATTTAGTTGCAACAGATGTAAATGTCAAAGAATTAGAAAACATAATTTAAAGAACCACATCTTAAAACATAAAAACCCAAAAGAAATCACTTTGTTTCGATGCGACAAATGTGATTTTCACACCGTTATGAGGGTTGTTTTAAAAATCACTGGTTGAAACATAGAAACCCTGAGTTTTAGTTACTATAACTGTTAAAATCAAACAATTTATTAAAGCTCTACATCTTAAATCACGAAACCCTACAAGAAGTCAGTTTGTTTGGATGTAACAAATGTGGATATCGAGCACATTATAAGTCTTATTTAAATAGTTACTTCCTGGCCACAAAAAGGAGTTAAATTATTTCGATGCGACAGATGTGTCGCATGATCGAATAGTTCGGAAAAGTAATTTGAAGAGCCACATCTTGAAACATGTAAAATCGTGAAAAATTGTGTTTGCATGTGACGAATACGTTAAAAGAGCAATTTACAGACCCACATGCGACAAATGCGATTTTCGAACACGTTTTAAGAACCACACGTGACATGCGATCATCGAGCAATTAGAATGTTTCAATTTAACTAGGATACTAGTAAAGTGCTGGCATCACACAATGGTAAGAAGGCAAGAACGCACTTTTGCTTTTCTGGCAAATTAACAAAACTATCGACAACCTTTTGAGAATCTACAATTTCATTATGATAATTCATGTTATCTATATGGCATAGTGGAGCTGATATTCTTTATATCTAAATAAGACCAAAATCTATTTGGTTCTTCGGAAATGTTGGCTTCCATATTATGAACGTAGTTGGTATGTAATAGTTTAACTTCATCAGTTTTTATTTCCGAACGCAAATTAAGAAACTGCTCATAAAACTGAGTGTTGCCCATCTTTGCGCTTCAACTTACTTATCATCGCTCCATTAAACCGTGGTGGATATACGGCCGAGGCTGGTCTTTTAGTAGGTACATGGGACCTGAATAAACTTACGATCTTTTCGGTAAAAGATTGTACCATTAAATTCACATCATTATCAAATTCTCTCAGAAAAGACCAGTCAACAGCAGACATCGCAGCGTGGAGACTGGGAAAGTCAGCCTTCTTAAAACTAAACTCACAGTTTACCTTTGCTGGGTGTGCGTAAGACTTTTTTTACACATAGAGTGCTGTACAGACAAAGCAGGATGACAGCCGTCCTGGGGAAGTAAAGCATCAGAGGCCTCAGTGGATTGGATGAATTAAGAATGTATACGGGATGATTCATTCTTTGAAGCCAAAACAAGCCATTCTAAGCGACACTGTAAACACAATTTGTAAGCATTGGCCACATATTATTTAACCCGGCCATAAGGTCATTTGTTCAATGACCCACCTAAAATTTTTAATGATCTATCTAATAATTTATTTTCTAATTTTTTAAAACCAAAAAAGAATCTTTTGTTTCAAAAAAGTGCTTGTTCCATGCGAAAACTCTTCAAGACAGAATCAAGCCAAGCCATCGTCGAAAGATTATCCAAGCTTGCTCCGGGCTGGATCGTATTTTAAATTGACCTCATAGGTTTATATTTACGATCTAAATTCATTAAAACTAAGAGAGAAACAGACATAAGCGCTTTAGGAAGTTAAAAAGAGACACAATTGGTCGACGGCCCACCAATAATATCGGGCCACTCCCACTATGGAAATACACTCAAACCGCCCCGTAAAATATACTCTTTCAAAACATTTGGTTCGAAAAAAGAAAAACTAATTAGGTATCTAATATACGCACCATCGAAGAATTCAAAGAGCATTGTAACCTTTGCAAACATCTGCGGGCTCAATTCCAATTTGGACTCTGTCCACCACTACCTCCAATCATGCAAACCCCACATTCTTTTTCTGACCGAAACCCAAATCAGCTCCAAATCCTCAACCAATCATCTCCTGATTCCAGGCTATGAACTTCTGTCATCTTTTCGTCTTCATGGTGGGGTATGTGCCTACGTTCGCAGCAGTCTTTCTTGCACCAGACTCCCGAACCTGGAATCACGCCAGCCCGATATTCTCTGGCTAAAACTCGCCCTTAAATCTTCTACTAAATTTATCTGTTGCATCTATCGCTCCCCATCAGACAAATCCTACAATGAGTTCTTTGACTTTCTCTCGGCAAAAATCGACCATCTCATCTCCGAATTTCCCTCCGCTGAAGTTATCGTCCTAGGCGACTTCAACGTCCATAGCAAGGAATGGTTAGGATCCACAAAAACTGACCCAGAAGGCAGAGCAGCAGAAAACTTCGCAATCAGCAACTCGCTCACCAATTTGATCAGAGAACCAACATACTTTCCCCGCGTTTCTACCCATAATGCAAACCCACTAGATCTTTTTCTCACCACCCATCCTGAGCCTTACTTAACATCTGTATGCGCTCCCCTTGGTCGTTCAGACCATGGCCTCATTACCGTCTCTTGTCCCATACATCCCGAGTTTACTGAAATCATGCCAGAACGCACGATCTGACACTACAATTCTGCCGACTGGGATGGTCTTCGAAACTTCTTCTGTGCTTTCCCTTGGAATCCTGTTTGCTTTTCCACTCACGATCCCTCCGAAATTTGCTCTCATATCACAGACATTATTCAAGCAGGTATTGAAGGTTTCATTCCACATACTCGCAAGAAACCTAAGCTCCTCCATCAAAAACCATGGTTCTCCAAGGGCTGTGACAAAGCCAGGCTCAAAAAAGCCCAAGCTCACAAAAGGTTTCTTCAAAATCCTACACCCGAAAATAGTCAAATTTTCACCGAGGCCAGAAATCAATACAACCAAACTATCTTAGAGTCCAAAAATGCTTTTAACAACCGCATAAAAGATAAAGTGCTTTCCTGTCCCAACGGCGGCAAATCTTTCTGGTCACTTGCCAAAAACATTAGTCAGAACTTCTGTAGAAGCACTTTTCCTCCCCTGACCTCTGACAACGAAGTTATCTCCACCTCTAAAGGGAAAGCAGAACTATTCACCAAACAATTCGCTGCCAATTCCACCCTGATCCCTCCCCCTAATTTCGCTCTTCCAACCGCAAAGTCTGTACCCCACAAAATGCCCGATATAATACTTAAGGTCAAACAAGTTCAAAAAATTCTTCTATCCCTTGACACCAAAAAGTCCTCTGGTCTGGATGGCATACCAGCAATTGTTTTAAAAAAATGCGCTCCAGAACTTGCACCCATCTTAACTCGTCTTTTCCAGATCCCTTATGACAGGGGTGTCTTCCCAGATGGCTGGAAGACTGCTCGTGTGCAGCCTGTCCCGAAGAAAGGTTCCAAGTTCCTTCCATCCAATTATAGACCCATCTCTCTTCTCTCCGTTGTCAGAAAAGTTATGAAGAAAGTAATCAACTTGCAACTTCTAAAATATCTAGAAAAACACAAAATCATCCATGATAGACAGTACGGATTTCGTCATCAAAGATCCACCGCTGATCTTCTTAGCTTTGTCACACATAACTGGAACAAGTCTCTTGAATTTCATGGCGAATCTCAGATTGTTGCTCTCGATATTTCCAAGGCCTTTGACCAAGTATGGCATGCCGCACTCCTCAACAAACTACCTTCTTACGGTCTTCCTACCAAACTATGTACCTGGATCGGCAGCTTCCTCTCTAATCGGCGCATATCTGTTGTGGTTGACGGTCACTCATCTAACTTCCATCCTATCAATGCTGGTGTCTCCCAAGGATCAGTCCTGGCACCAACCCTATTTCTTCTTCACATTAATGACCTGCTCTCTTCAACTACTAATCCCATCCACAGTTATGCTGACGATAGTAGGTACTCTTCACTCCAATATTCATTTTTCCAGACAAGTTTCGAATCAAGAGTTGGATAATGGACGCAGTTCTATGTACCTATCCCTTTCCCAAGATCTTCAATTAATCTTAGACTGGGGTGCCAAGAACCTTGTTCAGTTCAACGCCTCCAAAACTCAGTCATGCTCCCTCTCACTCAAAAAATCTGGCAACGCCCACCCCATCCACATGAATGGCCGAGCCCTACAAAACAACGAAACATTCGATCTCGTTGGCGTAGCTTTCGAACATGATCTCAGCTGGCACAAACACATTACTTCAGTAGCCACATCGGCAGCTAAAAAGCTTGGTTTTCTCTTTCGAGCCAGAAAATACTTCTCCCCTTCCAACTTATACACTCTCTATGTTTCCCAAATAAGACCTAACCTAGAGTACTGCTCCCACATCTGGGGAGCGGCATCACCTTCGACACTTAGGATCCTTGATTCTATCCAAAAGAGAGCCATTCGACTTATCAATGACCCAGCACTCACGAGAAAACTCCCTTCTCTCGCTCATCGCCGCGCTGTAGGGGATTTATCCCTTTTCTACCGCTGCTTCCACGGATTTTGCTCTGAAGAACTAGCCGGTATTATTCCCCCCCCCCCCTGAATGTCCCTAACAGAACAACCAGAAGCGCGTTACGTATGCATCCCTTTACTATCCAGCTACAAAAGCCTAGAACAGACCACTTCTCTCGCTCATTCATACCTAGGGTCTCCAAATTATGGAACAAATTGCCTGCAGATGTTTTCCCTTCCCTTCCCAACCTCCAATCCTTCAAATCCCGTGTCAATAGACTACATTTCCCTTCTCTTCAGACACCCACGGTACGTTAGTACTTAGGCTTGAAGTCTTCGTGGGATGTTTAGATAAAAAAAAAATTGCATTGTATTAATAATATTAATTAGCGGTTAAACATAAAAAAATTATAAATACAATTTGTCAGGCCAGCGCTAGGCATCAAATTTAACGGTATCGGACCAATTTTCTTACATTACCTGTGTAGTCACGCGGTACAATCTCAGCGAGTTGACCAGAAGGTCGAGGGTTCGAGTCTGTGTTGGGACAAAAACTATTTTTTAATTTTTGTTATTTAAAAAATTAGATCGGCTCTAAAAGGTGTATTGGCAACAAGTTGTTCCTCGATAAAATATTTTTAAAATTGTTTGCAATCTCATATTTACTACAGCTTACAGCCTGCACGTGCGTAGACAAATATCGTATTACTATGTCTAGTCGCCAGTATCGAGTTTCGGCAGCGTTCCTAATTTTATTTTACGAATAATCATACTTTTAGCTCAGAATTTTGTTCTGTTTATTGTGGTCTTTTAGTACAAGGCGCGACAAAAAAAGCTCGTCATTTTCCGGCTTCCACATTAATTTTTTTGAATATAGTGTGATATGAAAAATAAATCTTGTGTACAAATAATTATCCTTTACCCAGTTTTTGAAAATACTCATAATAACAGTACAACAGGTATAATTCTGATGCATATGGAAAAATTTGACCGACCCCCTTCGGTGAATTAACATGTATATTTATTACTTAAAATTTTCAGATTCACAAGATTTTGGGCAAGTGCTCGTAAGTAAAAATGTCCTGTATATTTCTCTAAACTTTGCAATAAAATGCATATTTACATTTTTGCATAATAAACAAAACCCATTGTAATTGTTATTAACTGTCAAAATAAAATGATTCACATTTTTATTACTAATGTCTTACTTAGAACTCGGACTTTGTTTGCTAAAGTGTCAGGTATGACCAATAAAACCCAATACTTTTAAAATAAAACTATATTCAAAGATTATATACATATGTTACATAGAAGAGCTTTCATACAGAACTAACTTCAATTCCACTTGAACCTAGGTATAGGTCCCCAAAAGTAAATATTCGTCTCGCACTTGGCTGACAGGTCACCACTATGCCTTCAATTTATGACCATAAACATCTGATGTAGAGCTGGAGCAATTCTTTCCTAACAAAAGCCTTTGGGAATCAATTTAAATAATAAAAACAATACAACAAAACCCATTAAAAATCGTCACGACATGTCTTTAATAATGGCTTATAAAGAAATGTATAAAACATTTAAAAACACTCGGATAATATAACGCCACCCTAACTTGACACAACAAATCATGGTACGAGGAAAGTCATCGGTACAATATGTACAATACAACCAATACTTATAAAAAGTTTTAGAGGTATGTAAAAAAGATAGGACTTAGCCATTTTTACATTAATATACAAAGGCAATATAATTAATTACCTATTACACAAAATTTGGAAACTTTTAACAGCAGTAGTTTTAGTCTTCATTTCCAGGAAAACAAGACAAACATTTACAGCCAGATTCACTAAGATCCAGCAGGTCTAAATTTTAAACTTATAGATTTAAGCCATTCTTAAACCACCGACAGGTTTAAGAGTTAGTCCCTATTCACTAACATTTTGGTTTAAATTGATAAATGAGCATCAACAGCACACTGATTATTTGAAAAATGTCGGAGAATTGACAGCTCGAAGCAGATTTTGAAAATAAAAAAGGATATTTTGTACAAAATAAAGTACTTTCCGACAAAATTTCTACACCAACATCCATTTTACCTTCTCTACTATGATAATATCCCTAAAAAAATTGGATTTATTGCAAAAAAATTTTAAACCCATGGCCTAACTTTTAAACCGTATTCACAAAGCTATTTAGACCTCTATGGTGGACTAAATTTAAAACTCCACTAAACCCGGTCTTAAGCTCCTTAAACCTACGCATGGTTTAAATTTCCTATTCACTAACAAAAAACAAATGAATTTAAACCTACAAATGTCATATTTAGACCAAAATTTTAGTCCTATGCATTGTGCGGGTTTAAGAGATTTTAAAATCAATTTATTATTATCAGAAACACAATAAAAGTAAAATTATCCAATAATATGTTTAATCCGCGGTAAGTTTTAAGTTAGCCGCCTTTTTACTCGCTCTATTCTCTATATCCGTTTCCCGCTAAAAAGTTCCCAACCTCGACCGACACCGGTCCGCATAACCTAGCATTTTGCTTTTATTCTTCTGTGAACGAGAAGACCGTTGTCTTTTTAAACGATTTTTGCGTTACACCTATTTGTTTGTGACTGTCTGTGCGTTCTATAATGGCACACTTGCCAATGTTTCTTTACGATGAAGAAGAAGCAAATCATCAGGAAGAAATCGTGAAGAACTTTAAGTAAGGGGCCCCCAAAATATCGAACGAAGAAGACGATGAAGAGACAGGTCCGAGATCCCGTTGACCCATTGTTAATACCTGACGATCAGCTGATAAGGTAAATTTAATAATACTTGGCTGCTTTGTTAGTAATTATTGTCCATTTTATTATATTAGATAGGTACTACCGGTTTTCCCGCAATGAAATGTTGGAATTATGCAATTTAGTACGTCCCGCATTGAACAGGGTAACCCTAAGATCATAAGCTCTGCCCGTTATAGTTCAGGTGCTCGCTTGTTTGAGATTTTTACTCGGATTTTTAGCTAGTGGAACTTTCCAAAATGTTTTGGGGGATACTGTAAGAATTGACCAAGCAAGTTGCAGCAAATGTTGGTGCATTTTGTAGAAGGATTGTGGAAGTTGCAGACAGATGCATTACATTTAATTTAAACGATGCTGACTACATAAGCAATATCAAACAAGGTAAATAAAAGTCAAACATTGCTCAAAAAAGTACATAATATTAGCTGTAAAAACAACATACATTGCTTAGCACACATACATACCTATCAGTGTTGAATCCAGACATTTTTTTCCGGGGGGAGAAACATTCTTATTGGGGGAGGGGGAATAAAATTAAAAATAATTAAATTAATCTAGTTTTGGTTTATAAGTAATTGAGTTAGTAAAACAATGTAGGTGAACTATTTTAAGCCAATCAATTTCTATATTTTACACAGATATTCCCCAGGGGGGGCTTTTCTTGCTCTGGGGGGGGGGGGATCCCCCCGGGCTTCCTCCTGAATTCAACACTGATAGGTACCTATAGGTACTTTTATTTTTTTTAATAATTTTTTTGCTGATTTAAAAAACACAAGGGAAAATCTGAAAATCAATGTTTTGATAGTTATTTGCTTTACAAACAAAAAATTTCTCAAATACCTAATTATTTTCCTAAATAAACTATACGTGAAATAAAGTCTTTTATACCAATAAGTATAGTACCTAGATAGAAAGCCTTTTGCAACACATTGTTTTTAGATAACATTTTAAGCTCGATTTTAAGTTAACTCGTAAACCAGACGCGGATTTAGGGGCGGGGGGCGCCTTGTACAACAATGATTTTATTAGGGAATTTTATAAAAATAAATATTGTAGCAAATATTAACCTTCATACATTCTACAAAATATTATAAACAAAAACAAACATTGCGATCTATGAAAGATCTTTGAAATAAATTTTACCACAAAAATATGAATAAAGATCTATAATACGAATATGTAATATGAAAAATGCAGTCCTTTTTTGGCATTTTTGATGTTCCTATACAGGGTGTAACAAAAGCTGTTAAAAAATTTTAAGGACAGATTCTACATATAAAAATATGAAAATAAGTTGAAGTATATAAACATGGATCCTCAAACGCTTTTTTTTTCGAAATACAGTGTGTTTAATATTTTCACACCTCAAGTAGGTATTTTGAAGAGTTAGGAGAAATATGCGAAGACGATTTAGAGCAAGTATTGAAGCAAGGAGGAGCTATTTCCAGCATCTACTATAAATTTAAATCACAAAGCACTTTTTCCTGAACAAAAAATATTAATAAAAAAATTCATTTTCATTATTTGTTTTTATTGTAAGAAATAAATTAATTTTTATCTCGATAACGGTGCGTCAGAACAAAAAAGTTTAAGAGACACTTTTCACACAGAATTAATTGGGCTTAAAGAGAATGATATCAATTTTGCAAAAAATCAGTGGCATGCCATTTTTTTCGCTAAAAATAAAGACTTACCAGCACGCACGCTCCTGATGCAAGTACTTTAGAAAAGAAATTTTTGCACGTAAAGGTACCCTTTAGTTACATACCTACTGGCGTGTACCAAAATTCATGTCAATATCTTGACGCATTTTCCAGAAATTAAAAAAAGAAACATTTAAAAAAGAAAATATTAAACACCCTGAATGTCGAAAAAGAAGCGTTTGAGGATCCTTGTTTATATAAACTTATTTTCATATTTTTAAATGTAGAATCTGCCCTTAAAATTTCTTAATATCTTTTTGTAACACCCTGTATAGATTGATTCTGTAAACATTCCTTACAAATCTCACTGCTATCTTATCCAAATTTGCGCCTGATTGTTTTAGCTTCTAAAGGCATTCTAAAGGAAACAAATAACCAAATAGTTTTTTTTTGAAATTTTTTACGAAATTTTTCGAAAATATTTTCTCGAAAACACACACATATGTAAGCACTTGGAAAGAACATTTTTTCGAAAATCTCTTAACAGCTTTTCCAAACGATGCTTTTTTAAAAACGGATCCATGAAATATTTTGAAAATATTTTCTCTAAAACCATAGGTAAGTATTTCGGAAGTACAATTTTTCAAAAATTTCCGGAAATGTATTTTTTCGAAAACTTTATTTCGAAAATTAGATTATGAACTCTACTAGCTTGGAAAATGTTAATTAAAAGAGGACAAAAAAGTTCCTGAAAAACTGTTTTTGGTTTGATCAGGTTTCTTTAGGTTTGGTACGCTAACTTTATAGCAAATTACTTTTTCAAAAGGCCGCTTCAAAAATTATTAAACTAAAATTGGTTTTCGAAAAAAATAATTTTCGAAAAAGATCTTTTAAAAAAAATGTATTTTTGAAAAGTGCTTTAAAAAAAATTTGGACAATTGGTTTTCGAAAAATTGTATTTTTGTAAATACCTATATCCCTCCAAATGAGCAGAAGGCATAAATGAAAAAACGTATAGAATATCTACGCTTTCATTGAAACAATTTGTCCAGCCGCGTATAAGCTAAGATGACCAACTGTAGGTAGTGCTTTTGTTTCAAAACCATTTTTGTCGATGTTAAATTTTTTCGAAAGCAGCTTTTTCGGAAATGGATCTACAATTTTTTTTTCAAAAAATGATTTTCGAAAATACATTTCGCGAAAATAACTTTTTTTCAAAAATTAAATTATCAACTCTACTAGCTTGGAACTGTCGATGAAAACAAGACAGAAAAAGATCCTGAGGTCTATGTTTCCGCGGGTCTGCTGCATTATGTAGTAAATTAATTTTTCCAAAAAGCGTTTCTTAAATATGAATATTCGAAGTCTTTTTAGAAACAATATTTAAAAAATGTACTTTCAATAAAAATGTAGTTTCGAAAAGTGATTTTTAAAAAAATTCGAAAACTTGGTCTCGGAAAAAGAAATTGGAAAACACCCCTAGTTTTCGAATAACTGTATCATCGAACAAGTTCTGTTTTCGAGAAAATATATTTTCGAAAACACGTGCTTTCAAGAAATGTGTTTTTGAAAAATTTTTATGTATCAGTCGAAGGGACAGAAAGTAAATATAAATAAAAAATTCGGTGTAGTTCGCTTGCACAATTAGTGTTCCATTCCATCAGCCCCCCACTTAACCTGAACAAACCTCGGCCGCGCGATTTCCGCCCATCTGCCGCGCTACCCGCCGCCGACGGCACCAACGCCGTCTCACATCGGGTGTGGGCGGAGCCAAATTAAAAATTCTGAAAAATGTGTAGGGACAAAAGAAGTTGTTTCTTACACCGTGAGAAATATTTTTGTCGAAAAACTTTTTCTCTAAAAGCAATGTAGTTATAGGGAAATAAATGCGGAAATGATCGCGCTAGAATTCTTCAATACTGATAATTTTCGCTCAATCTACAACTGATTCTCAATGTTCAGATTTTTCTGAGACATCCTTTTGGTGATAAGGGTGGGGGACAGCAATTTCTGAGCGTTTTTCCCAAAATTTTTTTAAAAAAAAGCATAAAAATATACATCATATATATTGTTGAATTTGTGCTTTAATAAGCTTCTATTTTACACCCTACACGATGCCCTTGAAATTTTCTTACATGTCCCAATTTACCCCCGAAATTAACCCCCAGAATCAAAATTCAATTTTTATACTTCACATATATAATTGGGCCACCACACTCTATCTCTACGCTAAATTTCAAATTTTTACGTCGAATAGTTTCAGAGAAAATCACCTGTGATAGACTGACGGATGGACATCGAAGTGTTTCCATTTGTCTAAAAAATGCATTTTCCGAAAGTGTATTTTTGAAAGAAACTTTAAAAAAGGCATTTTCGAAAAAAATTTGTAGAACCATTGCCGAAATATCATTTTTCGAAGGAGCTGTTTTTCTAAAAAATTAACGTAATTTAACATCAAAAAAGATGTTTGTTAAAAAAAAACAGTACAGTTGGTCATCTTAGCTTACATGCGACAGGACAAACTTGTTTCATTAATACGAAATTGTAAATATTGTAGCATTTTTATGTTAAATATTTATGCCTTCTTCTCACTTGGGCGATATAATACCGAGCACACCGAGTCCAATTTTTCTAAAATCAATTTTTCAAATTTTTTAAAACACTTCAAAAATACATTTTTTTGGAGAATACACAATTTTCGAGAAAGTAACGTACCAAACGTAAGGAAACCTGATCAAATCCAAAAAAGAGTTTGTTTAGGTTTGTTCAAGATCTTTTATCGCATTTTTTTCATTAACATTTTACAAGCTATAGAGGTTATAATTTAATTTTCTAAATACTATTTTCTGAAAAATATATTTTCGGAAAATGTAACTATCTTTTTAAAATTATTTTTGAAAAATATACTTTCGAAATACGTGTTTTCCGGAAAATATTTTCATTTGATAAGATCGCAGTGAGATGTGTAATGAATGTTTTCAGAAACAATCTAAGAGCATGTAAATCAAAAATTCCCAAAAAGGCTTGCAGTTTTATATTACAAATTATTAGAGTTGACCTATTATTCATATTTTTGTGGTATAATTTATTTCAAAGACCTTACAAAGACGGCATATGTTTGTTTTTGTTTATAAAATTTTGTAGAATATGTAGGAATAATTAATGTTTATGATACAATATTCATTTTTATAAAATTCGCTATTGAAATTCTTTTTGTACAAGGCATTAGGGGGGTGCACCCCCTGCGCCTCCCTAAAGCCGCGCCTGTAAGGGTGGTGCTTTGTCCTTTCATATTATATAAAAATTAGGTACGCAATACAAACATAATTTTTTAAAAATTTTCACCATTTTTAAACGTGAGAGCCTATGAACTGTGTATTGTTGTTTCTACCTCATGTATTTTTAGGTGGTTCCGTTCTCACGTTGAGCTATACTTTTTTTGAGTACAAATAAGTAATCTTTACTCTGTTGAAATGTCCGACACTGAAAAAATGCGACAACTGGTCATAATATTCATTAGCATAATACAGTAGACATATCAAAAGTATCTCTAAAATAAGTACAATAAAAGGGTTTTGTTTTTTTGTCAAGTCTTTTTGAACAGACTATATGTACATGTACCTACATACATTTATTTTATACATATACTTATGAAAAAATTTATTTAAAATTTTGTAGGCAATAAATTTTCTACTTCAGCCTTGTGTTACAGAACAAATATTGTTGGTTCTTACTAATTAATTAAAATTTACATTTTTTTAGGATTTTACCGCATCGCTGAACTGTCCAACATAGTAGGCTGTATCGATGGAACACATATTCGAATTAAGAAACCACAGGTATTGCGATTCAATTATTATTAGGTATTAAAACATAGGGTCAATTTGCGCTTACAATTATTCAGGGGCATATTGAAAGCACTACGTTTGGGGGGAGGGGTAAGTGGAGAAAATTATCCAACTATGCGAAGATACACATCCAAAATTATCCTTTTTTATAAATTTTCTGCGAGCAAAAATCTCGATTTTTTTTATACCTGGTAGAACTTTCTTTACATTTGCTGGGATTATCCTGTCGACCTTTATATGGATTTTCCCCAAACCCAGCTGCTAACGTTTTTTGGTATGAAGTCCTAATAGCTAACTCGTACTCTAATTAGCTAACTCGAACGTATACGGGAGGAGAGGCTCCCACCCCCCCCCCCCCCCCCTTAAAAAGCCTTTGTAATTTTTCTTCTAGAGTACTTACAGAAAAGTGTAAAAACAACATAGTTGTGGATATTGTCTTTTCATAAACTGATACTTAATCATTTAAAATAAGGCATCCTTAAAGCAGTAGGTTTATTTCTATTAGTTTTAGTTTTTGTTACCATTTCACTTAAGGTCAAGCAAGTTCAAATAATTCTGCTATCGCTGGACAATAAAAAGTCCTCCAGTCTGGATGGCATACCAACAATAGTTCCAACAAATGCGCTCCAGAACTTGCACCCATCTTAACTCGTCTTTTCCAGATCTCTTATGACAAGAGTATCTTTCCAGATAGCTGAAAGACTGCTCGTGTGCAGCCTGTTCCGAAGAAAGATTCCAAGTCCCTTCTATTCAATTATAGACCTACTTCTTTTCTTTCTGTTGTCAGCAAAGTTATGGAGAAAACAATCAAGTTGCAAATTCTAAAATATCTAGAAAAACACAAAATGATCCACGACAGACAGCACGGATTTTGTCACCAAATGTCCACACTGATCTCCTTAGCTTTGTCACACATAACTGGAACAGGTTTCTCGAATTTCATGGCGAATCTCAGATTGTTGCTCTTGATATTTCCAAGGCCTTTGAGTAAGTATGGCATGCCGCACTCCTTAACAAACTACCTTCTTACGGTCTTCCTTACAAACCATGTACTTGGGTCGGTAGCTTGCTCTCTAATCGGCGCATACCTATCGTGGTTGACGGTCATTCATCTATCTTCCGTTCTGTCAATGCTGGCGTCCCCCAAGGTTCAGTCCTGGCACCAACCCCATTTCTTCACATTAATGACCTGCTCTTTTCAACTACCAAGCTCATCCGCAGTTATGCTGACGATAGTACTCTTCACTCAAATATAAATTTTTCCAGACAAGTGTCGAATCAAGAGTTCGATAATAGACGCAGATCCATGGACCTATCCCTTTCCCTAGATCTTTAATTAAACTTAGACTGGGGTGTCAAGAACCTTGTTTAGTTCAACGCCTTCAAAACCCAGTCTTGCTCCTTGTCACGCAAAAAATCTGACACCGCTTACCCCATCCACATGGATGGCCAAGCCCTACAGAACAATGAAACGTTCGATCTTGTTGGCATCACTTTGGAACATGATCTCATCTGGCACAAACACATTACTTCAGTAGCCACATCGGCAGCTAAAAAGCTTTGTTTTCCGTTTCGAGCCAGAAAATACTTCTCCCCTTCCAACTTATTATACACTCTCTATGTCCCCCAAATAAGACCTAACCTAGAATACTATTCCCACATATGGGGAGCGGCATCACCTTCGACACATAACATCCTTGATTCTATCCAATAGAGAGCCATTCGTCTCAGTGATCACCCAGTCCTCACAAGAAAACTCCCTTCTCTCGCTCATCGCCGCACTGTTGGTGATTTATGTCTTTTCTACCGGTACTTCCACGGATTTTGCTCTGAAGAACTAGCCGCTATTATTCCCCCCTTGACTGTCCCTAACAGAATAACAAGAGACGCGTTGCGTATGCATCCCTTTACTGTCCAGCTACAAAAGCCTAGAACAGACCACTTCTCTCGCTTATTCATAGCTAGGGTCTTCAGATTATGGAACTAATTGCTTGCAGATGTTTTCCCGTCCCAACCTCCAATCCTTTAAATCCCGTGTCAGTAGACTACATTTCCCTTCTCTTCGGACGCCCACTGTACGTTAGTACTTAGGCTTGAAGTCTACGTGGGATGTCTTAGATAAAAAAAAATTTTGTCATAGGAGACTGTGCAATTTTGGATATAACTCGCTGTTCTAATTTTTTGCTTTATGAATTTAGGCACACAATATGTATTATATAAAATTATGCAATCTTAGGTAGATCGAGATAACTACATGAATAGAAAAGGATTTTACAGCCTCAACGTATAAGTCGTGTGTGATTCAGATTTAAAGGTTACTAAGTCTGTGTAAGATGGCCTGGAGGTAGTCATGATGGCTTTATTTGGGAAAATAGTCGACTAAACCCTACTTTGGAACAATGCAATGGAATGGTAATGGATGGTTGCTTAGTGAGCACTGTTTATTTTTATTATTTTTGAAAGCTAAAATAAGTAACATAGGAGTATGATACCTTATAAAATTCGATATTGTAGTACGTCTAATTTATTCCTTTAACGTTTTGCCAACTCAAGGATGATAGTCGGCAGAAGTTCAGGGAAGTGTGTTTTTCATTTATCACTTTTTAATTGACATTATACAGGTTCACAGATCTAAGAAGCTTGTGACTTTTTCAGATAATATATTTATCAGCTGTTTTTTAAACATCTGTAGAGCGTTGGTAACGTCCTTTAGTGTCAAATTATCCAAGTGCCAGCAGTGTTACCAGCAAGGACAATGATGCCTTTAAAAATATAATTTGGAAGAATAAAATGGCATTCAAATTATTTTGCTGGTAACTTTGCCAGCACTTTCAAACTTTTACCCTTATTGTTGCATGATAACATAATTTATTATTAGTAATGTAATAATAACTATGCATTTTTCTGTTTTAGGTAAATATCGGAAGAAAGAACAAATAAGGGCTTGAAGTTTAGATTGTGCAAGCTAATATTTTTATATTGATTACAGTATTGAGATAAGGTTATCGTAAATTGTTATGAACACGGTTTTCAGTGGTTTTCCACATACACTTTTCTTAAAACTGGATATTGTATAATTCACAAGAGCCAAGGGCGGTCCTGGATTAAAATTCTTGGGGGGGGGGGGGGTAATTTTTGTTAACCAACTAAAATATTTACAGACTGCTTTGTTTGCGGCCCGTATCATGCCAGGGGAAGCCCAGATTCTAGGGGGTAATTACCCCCCCCCCCTTGGGAACGCCCTTGACAAGAGCAGTCTTGAGTAAGTCTAATGTACAAAATGCCAGATATAATCTTAAGGTCAAACAAGTTCAAAAAATTTTCTATCCCTTGACACCAAAAAGTCCTCCCGGTCTGGATAGCATACCTACAATTTTCCTAAAAAAATGCGCTCCAGAACTTGCACCCATCTTAACTCGTCTTTTCCAGATCTCTTGTGACAAGGGTATCTTCCCAGATAGCTGGAAGACTGCTCGTGTGCAGCCTGTCCCGAAGAAATGTTCCAAGTCCCTTCCATCAATTATAGATCTATCTCTCTTCTCTCCGTTGTCAGCAAAGTTATGGAGAAAGTGATCAACTTGCAAATATTAAAATACCTAGAAAAACACAATATCATTCATGAAAGACAGTATGGATTTCGTCACCAAAGATCCACAGCTGATCTTAGCTTTGTCACACATAACTGGAACAAGTCTCTCAAATTCTATGGCGAATCTCAGATTGTTGCTCTTGATATTTCCCAGGCCATTGACCAAGTATGGCAGGCTGCACTCCTCAACAAACTACCTTCTTACGGTCTTCCTGCCAAACTATGTACCGAAATCGGTAGGTTCCTCTCTAATCGTCGCATATTTGTCGTGGTTGACGGTCACTCATCTATTTATTTATTTATTTATTTATTCCTTTTTGCCAACAAGATCACAGATGTGAAAAAGCAACGTCACAAAAAAGCCTTAAATATACTACATGCAGTATATAACACAGGCATTTAAAACAAAATAAAGTAATACATTAAAAAAAATTAACTTCCATCCTGTCAATGCTGGGGTCCCCCAAGGTTCAGTCCTGACACCAACCCTATTTCTTCTTCACATTAATGACCTGCTCTCTTCAACTACCAATCCCATCCACAGTTATGCTGACGATAGTGCTCTTCACTCCAATATTCATTTTTCCAGACAAGTTTCGAACCAGGAGTTGGATAATAGACGCATATCTATGTACCTATCCCTTTCCCAAGATCTCCAAACAATCTTAGACTGGGGTGCTAAGAACCTTGTTCAGTTCAACGCCTCCAAAACCCAGTCTTGCTCCCTGTCACTCAAAAAATCTGGCAACGCTTACCCCATCCACATGAATGACCAAGCCCTACAAAACAATGAAACATTCGATCTTGTTGGCGTCGAACATGATCTCAGCTGGCACAAACACATTACTTCAGTAGCCACATCGGCAGCTAAAAAGATTGGTTTTCTCTTTCAAGCCAGAAAATACTTCTCCCCTTCCAACTTATACACTCTCTATGTTTCCCAAATAAGACCTAACCTAGAGTACTCCCACTTCTGGGGAGCGGCACCACCTTCGACACTTATCATCGTTCATTCTATCCAAAAGAGAGCCATTCGACTTATCAATGACCCAGCCCTCCCTTCTCTCGCTCATCGCCGCGCTGTAGGGGATTTATCCCTTTTCTACCGCTACTTCCACGGATTTTGCTCTGAGGAACTAGCCGGTATTATTAATTCCCCCCTTGACTGTTCATAACAGAACAACAAGAGGCACGTTACTTATGTATCCCTTTACTGTCCAGCTACAAAAGCCTAGAACAGACCACTTCTCTCGCTCATTCATGCTTAGGGTCTCCAGATTATGGAACAAATTGCCTGCAGATGTTTTCCCTTCCCATCCCAACCTCCAATCCTTCAAATCCCGTGTCAATAGACTACATTTCCCTTCTCTTCAGATGCCCACGGTACGTTAGTACTTAGGCTTGAAGTCTACGTGGGACGTCTTATATAAAAAAGAAGCATTTTAAGGAGTAGTTACTAGATATTGCATGAATCAATCAATAAAATTGTAAATTAGCTAACTAAATAGTTTAAATGTGACAACCTACTTATCATTGTCATCAGGGACTCTAAATCAAATTTATATTATGCTTTAATGAATACAAGCAACTGTATTTTTATCAGCTTTGTTATTTTTTATATAAACCAGTCACTGACAAATTTCCAAATGGCTGATAATTATATGAAACAAAATATAGGCACAGCTAGCTTCTTTTAGCAAAGTTTTTTTTCAATGTAATAAAGAGACTTTTATAGCTTTTACTTCTGTAAAGTTTACTCACACTTATATATCATTTTTAAAAGCCATTCGAGCTTTTTATTTTTAACAAACAAAATAAATCGGAAATAATGTATACGATTTATTAAATATATGGCAATGAATGAAGGACAAATTATATTGCTAAAATGAAATAATTCGTATTAAACAAATATTATACTTTGAGATTGTAGTCATATGAGTGAGGAAGAAGAAATAACAATTTAACTAAAATACACTTATCAAAAAAATTGTTCCCCAGAATCACACTTGTTAAATTTCGGGGGGGGGGGTGAACCCCCTTGATTGCTCCCCTGGAGAACGCCCGCTTGGCATCCTAAATGTGGAGTTGGGTATTTGTTTTTCGCCAAAACAAAAAGCCTCAATTAACTTTTGATATGAAACATACTGAAAGCAAAACAAATTCGGCGAGGGACATCTTAAACGTTTTAGCTACCTATGTAATTACAGAAGCTCTGCAAGTCAACGTGCAGATGCTCGTTAGTTATTCCATTTATTTAGAATTACAATGGTTGTCATCTAACCTTGCACCTGAAAGTTAACTTGCACAGTTTCTGTAAGTCTGACTTGTGGATTGATGATGCTATTGCTACATACAAATAAGGCCTAGTTTTCCTAGGAACTTATATGAACCTAACGCACAAGTCTATATAAATATGGTCGCTATGGGAGCTATAGTGAGTAAAAAAATGTAGGTAAGTTACAGTGGCGTGCCGTGCCTTTAGAGGCGGAGGAGGCACAATGATTTGGGGGCGCCAAATAATTTTCCTTTTATTGGAGAGTATGTGTTCATAGTAGGCATTGAATCTCCGTGGGGCGCGAGGGCGCCGTTACGAGGGCTAGCCCCTTGGACGGCACACCATTGGGTAAGTACATACATATGAACAAATTATGTTTTAGTTTTACTTCCCTCTGAAGAAGAAAAATTAATCTAATCGTGGAAAAAATCGCTTCTCGAGATTTTTTCAGATATTCCGTTTTAGGTCACTAAAGTACGAAACACTGGCTTTTTTTCATTTTTGTCGGACTAGCTAAAGTTTAATATGGTTCAAAAGCTGATAAACTTTGGGTGAAACATACGGGTGAGCATCATAAAAACAATTGTTATCTATTTTGACTTTATATCAAGAAAAAAGCTCAGTGGTATTTTTGGTCCCTTATACAGCGTGGATCAAGAAGTGGGCACCTAATGGAATTTATTTTTTTAGAATTAAAAGTTATGTTCAAATATCAATTCATGTCGTAACCTAAGAAAAATAATTCTTTTATATTTTTTTGAGTAACCTCCGTATTATTGATTTTTTTTTAAAGATTCCTTAAATTTCGACAAAACTGAAATTGTGTAGTGTAGTAACCAACTTAAATCTGTCTACTTTTTAAAAACTTCTTATTTGTTCTTATTCGAAAATAGCCTTTCTTGTTGCAAGGACAATTATTATTAAAGTATACGAAAGATAATTATCGTTTTTTTCAATACTTTGGTACCTTCACAAACGAAAAAAAAATTTTGTTTTGGGTAGATTTTAATAATTGCCCTTGCAACATAAAAAACATTTTTGAATAAAAAAATCACTTGTAAAAAAAGTTGGTAACACTACACACAATTAAATTCCAAAAAATTTTTTAAACAACTAAATATGAACCCACTGCACCTTTAACAACTGTAGTTACATTAGCAAGATGCAAAAAATGGTTTTTCCAAATAGTATTATAGGGTAGCTTTTACCCTGCTACCGTTTCCAGTTTTGGATTTTCATATTCCAACGATGGTAAAAATTTTATTCAAATGTAGCTTCCAACACAACAAGTATATGGTATTCAAGACATAACGGAAATTAATTTTAAATATGTGTCATCTGAATTAGTCACATGTAAAAACACCAAAGATGTATAATAATTATTATATTAAAAACCATAAAACGCGCCTCGTAGAACACGAGGGTTATAGAAAAACAGATATAATAAACACCTGCTTCTATAAGTCCAAATTTCTTTGGCCACGACTATACCTAGTTTATACTAGTTATTACTTTCTACGAAATTGGATTTAATTTAGATGAAAAGTATACGGTATGGAAAATAAATTACGTGCAATTTTGCTGCAGCTTAAAAACTAGCATAAGAGTAAGAAGTTTAAATAAAATGCAGTCTGTTTCTTATAGCCATATGAAAAAGCTTGTTTTATGACTAGAAGAGAGCTGGGGCTATGCTTTCTGGCGCGGCCGTTTGTCTTTCCTAAGTCTGCAGAATTTTTTTATTAATTTCCAGCAATTGCAAATTCTGCTGGTAAACTGACATCCTAAAAAAATCTAAAGTTAATCCATTTACATAGGTACATATTTAATAAGTACAATAAAATACTCTGTGTAAGTTTGCGTTTCTTTGGACAGTGTCCACGCTGAATTTTCTTCTCCAGGGTCCTCGATTTCTGGAGGGGATGGGGAAATGGAGGAGTCACTTCCGCTGGATGAGGAGTACGAAACTAAAATATTTATAAAATTGTTTTGCATAATCTAATAATATAAATCTCCCGAAATTATACATTTTCACATACAGACATACATATTTGGTATTTTTAAATTATTGCGGGCTGTTTATTTACCAATTGTACCAAGAAGTTTGCTGCTGGAAGTTGCAGTTATAGATTGGGTGTTTCCGGAGGCTAAATACAGAAAAAAGTATTGTTTAATTATTTAAATCTATTTATAGCATAGCAAGTATGTACATATTAATATAAAAATGGTACAAAGATTATTTTTACTTACGGAAAGATTCAGGAATAGCTTCAATGTTGGGAAATTCAACTTGTTTCCCCTCAGGAATTCCCCTCGACCGAGGTTTTCCCAGTAATTTCTAATATTATATCGTCCTCGGGCTTAAGGTCGGGGGCATCAGAGGCCCCACCTTCAGTAGCCTTGCAGCTCCTTCTTTTCGCAACCACTAGTAAATCTATTAAATGAATGTTCTATTAAACCATGGGGGTTATGCGAGTTTCACGAGGCTGGAATTAATTTTAAACAAAATATTTAACGCCAAATTTGACACTTTCCGACGGCCTGTATATGCACAAAATAATTTGTCTGGTAAGTATATAATTAAAGATAAACGATTTTAACATAAGTGCGTAAAGAATAAAAAATATTCACTATATAATTTTGGCCAATTTTTATATAAATTCTTCTGAAACTCGCCTGTATTTTTTTCAAATAGAATACCTTCATACTTATTATTTAATATTGTAGTAATAAGAAAGTAAAACCTGTACTTACATCTTGATTTGGCACATAATTTGTGCCTTTTCCACTTGCACTTTATTTCCGTTAAGCTCACGGAATTAATTGCCGTTTGAATTTCCCTCCAATTATTTTCCCGCTTTAAGGTGGGGTAGCAGGGTACATTTTCCCAGAAAGAACATTTTTTTATGTTCTTCACTAATATTTCTTCTTCCTTATTTGTAAAATTTCCCTTAAGCTTACGTTTATTGATGTCGCTCATGTTTTCGAAGAAATGTGTAGGTACTGAAAGATATTTCAAAAACATAGTAGGTTGATGTTGGTGCTTTGTTATTCAAATGGTTTAAAGTTAGACTTGTCTTAAAACTAGTACTAAATTGTTAGTGAATCGGATTTAAATTTTAAACCTGTTGATGGTTTAAGGAAGGTCTAAGTTGACAACAGTGGCGGCTCGCCAGGGGCGGCAAGGTCGGCAGTGCCGACCCAATAAAATAGAAAAATAGGCAGTAATGAATGTCTTATTCAATGTTTAAAATTTCTATATTTTTAATTTTAACTATTTTTTAAAACTAATGGTTCAATTATTTAGCTTTTAATTCAACTGTTTATTTCTATTTACAAACTTATTTACTCTTTCACCGGTCGGTCATCTCCATATGAGGCAGTGACTACGGCCGAAAGTAATAATAGCAGGTCTTCTCACAGATTAGGAAACGGCCACTGAGGCAAGCCGCCGAGAAAAGCTACCGAAACAGGCAACCAAACATACAATAGTAATACAATTAAAAGATTTTAACACCCTGTTTCAAATGTGCTCTGCGGCAGACTTGGTTTTGCCGCATGTTGCCGATTTGTGCACTTTTTCATCCATGGAAAATTTATTTGGGTCTTGATACAATACAATCAAGTTAATAGAACTTCTTTGTACTTGTGGAATAATGGCAAATATTAATTTACTTACAATTTAATACGTAGTGTATATTATTGAATGTTTTATTGTGATGTGGTTTAGATTTTTAATGTTTATTTTCTTAAAATTATATTTTCAACGGTCAAAAGAACCAGGATGATGAGATATTGGCAACTGCGGAAATGCGTTTTGATGAGGGTGAAGAGTGACACTCTGACAGTAGGGACTGGGTGAATTGATTAGTATTGAATGATTACTGTTTTTCGCAAATTTTAGGCCTACTTTCAGTACCATTTTCGACATTTTCCTTAGTACTTGATTAAGTGCCTAAGAAATTAGATATTGTGTCTTACTGTCTTGTGCTGTGCCGTACTTTGTGTACCTTTCACTTTAAACATTTTAAGTTATTTTTTGCCGGCTCGAAAAATTTGGTAAAATAACAGCGTAAGTATTTAAAAAATGGAGGGAAATGCTTTGGATGCAGCTCAAATTGTAAGTACTTATTATCAAAAGTAAAGATATTGTCAATGAACTTTTATCTCAAGATTTTGCATTGTTTTATTAAGGTCAACGTAATCTTAATTTAAGATCACTTTTTTTGATTACATTATATGTAGCTAAAAAGTAAAAAAATAAAATAAAAAAAATACAAAATTCATAAACAAAAATTTTAAAAACTTAGGCCTTAAAAACCTATTGCTCCTATGATGACACATATGAAAAAAATATTATATATTCTTTCATACTTTCTGAGGGGCAAAAACACAGTAAATCCTCGAGTTTGTCAGATTAAAATTTTGCCGACCCTGTTGAAAAACTCACGAGCCGCCACTGGTTGACAAGGGTTTAATTTGACATATAGCTGCACCAATGCCTACTATGCGATTCAAGATACTACTAAATGTAAATTTAAGTTCTCAAATTTGAACATTGGATGAATGTAATGTGGATAGGAAGATACCTAAAATGAGTTATGAAAATGTAATTATTATTTTTCACCCATGTAAGACCATAGACTATGTACTTTATGAACATTAAATAATAGCAAATGGTTTAGTTAATATTCAATTTAATTCTTTACCACCGTTAATTGTTGTGTTTTAGTAAGATCCTTTTTACGGTTTTTGGTGTTATAAGCAAGTACAAAATATTCTCTTGAAGGAGTAGAGGATCTAAACTACACATGTAGCCACTGCTATTACCGCCAGGATGTATTAAATCAAAAGAAATCCACTGAAGTTTTTCCAAGTAGACATATGTTAATTTTACATGTGGAAATCTGTAACTTAAATAATAAATATGCAAGATTGAAATGTATTTTTTCTTTCAAGGTACACACTATGTAAACTGTCCCCAAAATCTGTTTTTTTTTTGTTCTGAGCTGTTGAGCTACTCTCTCTGAATGATATTATATTGTCTTAAATTTCTATGATAAGTAAAGATACAGAAAATAGGAATGTTTTATATTACCATAAAAATGATCTTATCAATAAAAATCATAATATACTGGTGTATTTAATAAAAAAAATACGTACAGCAATACTTTTTTAATTTGCAATAACAGTTTTTTTACAATATATATTAAATAAAACGCATAAAAATATCAAACAACATTAATACAAGCTAAACAGATTAATTATGTTTCTTCTTGTTTGTCCCAGGTTCTTGTTTTCTTTTTCTCTTGTAGCAATTTAGCTAAAAAAGAAATCAATTAGAAAATACTTTTCCAGTTAAAAAATACAAATAAAAAAGCCTAAAAATTGGGTGCAATTTATAAATAATTAAAATTATAAACATACTTAAAATAGGTAGGTACCTAATCTTATCAAAAAACAGAAATATCCAGTTATTTTAATAGATTTTAAAATACTGAGTAGCACTATCTTTGGTTGATATTAAAAGATGGAAAAAATAGAACTTCCATTATAAAATATCTCTCATTTAAATAATTTTCACCTTTTTCACAGAAATCTGCTGAATATTTATACTCGTATTACTTGAATGGGCTTAGGTTTGTTAGGTAGCTAAGTGTAAAACATTTCCCATATTTCATTCATTATTTATCCATAAATTCTAAAATAAATACACATTTTTAAGTAAAGCAACACGTATTCCATAATAAATATCGTATTTTAAAATAGAAATATTACCTTATTAAATGCTGTACATCCGTTCTTCCAGAAAATAAATGGCTTTGAAATTTGTTTGCTATTGTGGGGCCCTTTACTTTCGAAACTTTGTCGATACCTTGCCCATTTTTAATGATCCTTGTCTTCTTTGTGGAATAAAATCATTAACTGGTAAGGCATAATGCACGCCAAGTAAAATAAAACTCGAAAAGGTAAAAATTTCATCAAAATATTACTTTCCGTGCCATATGGAAATTTGAGGTTACGTTTTGTGTTCGTATATACTCCGCTTAGGGGCCTCCTCGCATGATTATCTTTTCGGCGGTAAATTCAAATGATATTTTCTGTAAATTCTTGTAATAATTTAATGGCTTAATTCTTTTTTAGTAGAAAACAGCGCCTCGCATAATAAAAATAAATAATATTTACGTCTTTACTTGACATTTGTAGGTTTAAATTCAATTGTTTTCTCGTCACCTGACAGGTTTAGCGACAGGTTTAAATTTTAGTCCACTACAGGGGTCTAAATCTTAGTGAATAGGGTTTAAGACTTAGACCATAGGTTTAAAATTTAAACCTATGGACTAAATGATAGTGAATCTGGCTGTTAATGACTAAAATAATTAAAACATAGTGGGGTCCAACGAACAATGTTACGATTATCGGTACACGTTAAATTTAGCTGTTTTTTTAAAGCAATATCTAGTTCTAATGACTACATTCATAGTGCATGCTCTTTTTACAGCACTCGATCAACTAGCTTCTTGTGAATTAAAACTTTATATAGTTCTCCAATTGTGAGGAAGTCAGAATTTCAGGAGTTGGTCTCCTCCTACTTCGACCGGTTGGTGTATTGAACGTCTAAAAACATATTTATCAATGCTAGTTTTTTATCTTTCATGGACACTCTGCGTCTATTTTTTTTATATTCAATTTTTTTATACTGTTGAACAATACTGAGTAAAACTTCCTTTTATGAGGATGTGTAACTAGGATCGCTCTTAATTTTTTTTCCTCTTCCATTTTTTGAAAATAATAATTGTTAAATTAATTTGCTGCACACAGTCACAGCCAAAAAATCATAGATAAAAACTTAAAGCCTAAAGCACAAATCACAAAAATTGTTAGGTTATGATTATGAACAAAAGTTCCGCCACAAGTCTTAGTTGAAAAATAAAAATTACTAAACTTTGACAAAGAATTGCGCGGTTGCCAGTGTTATTCCCTTCTTAACTAGGGGTTTCTCAAATGCGTGGTGGAAACCTTTTAGGATTTAGGCAACACTTAGGATCTCCCTAACTTATCCATCCCAAGAGAAAAGCTGGTGGAAATGGGCATTAGTTCAGTTGCACAGACAATTTGATCAAGAATTAAAGCAATAAGACTAATGTGACAGCACTCGTGTTGATGTCGCTGCCTAAACATCAATTAAATTTACTGGATTAAAAATTTTGAGAAACATGTTATAGCTCAAGATTTCAATTAAGTCATAGGTTTAATTAACGTTAAAATGGAATAATTAGTGTTGAAACATCGTTCAAAATGTTAAGCTGAAAAGATTCTAAATTAAACGTAAGGTAATGCTTTAAGCATCGTACTGAAATTTAGTGCGTTTCTCGAAATTCTTAATGAGTTCGAAAGGCCTTTTAAATGTATTACTCACTGTATGTTACAGAATAACAGGTGCAAGTAGTAAAAACATTGAGAAAAATTAACTTTACATATTTTTCTCTTAACTTGGGGAAATTGTTTTATCGGCTAAGTCAAACTACTTGCTAATTATCCCTGTTATGTAGATTACTACCCAAACAGCACACGATATCCAATGGACGTCCATTTTAAAGCCATTAGAGGGTCAGGACATCCATGGACCACTTACGGAAGTCATATGGATATCCATTTATGTAATGCCCATGGACATGTACATTTGTACGTCCATTGGTAATCCATAATATCCATGGTCCTGTAACGGAGGTCATATGGATATCCATTTATGTAATGACAATGGACAGGTAAATTTGTAGGTCTATTGGTAATCCAGAATATCCATGGTCCTGTAACGGAAGTCATATGGATATACATTTATGTAATTCCAAGGACATGTAAATTTGTACGTCCGTTGGTAATCCAGAATATTCATGGTCCTATAACGGAGGTCAGATCGATATACATTTATGTAATGACAATGAACATGTAAATTTGTACGTCCATTGGTAATCCAGAATATCCATGATCATGTAACGGAGGTCATATGGATATACATTTATGTAATGCCAATGGACATGTAAATTTGTACGTCCATTGGTAATCCAGAATATCCATTGTCCTGTAACGGATGTCACATAGATGTTAATTTTTGTAAAGCCATTGGTCATAGAGGTTTTTAGATCTCCATTGATAATCCAGAATATCCATGGCTTTGTGACGGAGGCACATGGATGTACATCTTTGTAAATCTATTGGACCGGCGCGACGGTTTTAGGTGTCTATTTTGATAATTCACATTGGCAATTTTCCCTTGGATGTCCATTCGGAACATTCAATGGACGTCATGTCCAGGATGTACTTGAACGTCCTACCCAGATAGCACAAGACGTCCACGTCAAAATTTGTCCATAATGTATACAGTACGTCTATGGACATTTTTGAACGGTCCACTGGATATCCATTTATTCTAGTGCTTATGGATGTACAATTTTGGACATGTTTTGTACTTCGATATAGCTCCCTCACTCAGAAAATTGGTAAACTAAACAATTGAACCAGTTATTAAAAGAGGGCGGCGTGTTCCATTTATCTTATCGTTGTTTTCCGAAGTGAAATAACTTCAAATACATTGTTACATATTCATAAATTATTACCATAAGGAATATAAGTCTCCCGGGAATGGTCGCTCCGCTAATCAAGCAGGTTTTTTGTTCTTCTTTTCCTGTAAAATCTTCCCTAAACTTTCCCATCTTACTAATCCCTTTAATCCTTCTTAGTCCCTCGGGACAGATTCGAAATTATTCACGGTCTCCGTAAGTCAACACGGAGGAGGCCCTCCTAATCAGATTACTCTGACTTTGACTACCTAGGGCTACCATCCGCCCCGGCCGCATTTTTCAGTTTCCTATTGGGCTAGCGCAACCGGGTGCGCTAATCGTGTAGGAAACGGATGCGAGACCTGTAATTCCGTTCCCTAAGTGGTTTACGCACCTCAAGGTTTTATTAAGCATGCCTTTGCGTACTTCAAAAAGAAATATGTGCGTATACGCCTATACCATGAAATTTATAGGTGTGTTTTTTTCAAATTTACATACAAACTACACAGTAAAAAATCCAGTTGATTAACCACAAGAGATATCTGATTTTATTGGCCGGATTAAATTTTTTGATTTAATTTGTAATTATTTTCTAAATCAGTTTCATAATCTTCGTTATGATTCAAACAAATTACTCATTCTCGATTACTTTAAATCGATACTGATCAAATGCATAAAAAAGACAAACATTTTAAATCATATTTCCTTGTTAAAATAATCACAATAATCAGTATCAATCACCTACTGACTAAAAAATACTCAAACTTCTAAACCACGCCGCCAACACATGCGCAGTACGCAACCTTTTAATCACAAGGGAGTACCGATATCCATCCACCCCGCTGCAATCTGCAAAAATTCCATTTAATCGGTAGTAGGTATGGCGGTTTCTGTGGTAGTGCAATGTGCAATGTGAGGTTATAACGAATGAAGTGGTCAACCTGTTCTAAAATTTTACGAATATTCTTTTAAAAACTTTGTTGTTACATCATGTTGGTGAAATTATGTTTCAAAAACAAAAGAAATACGCAAAAATCTCAGATCTTGAATCCAATCCCTTGGAGGAACTCATGCACCAATGTAAGTTATTTTCCATGTATTTTCAAAGAAAAGATTTGTCATGCCAGGTCTTCATTAGTGTTTTATGTATTTATTTACAGATGAGTAAATAATTTTCGTGTTTTTACTTCATATAATTATTTTCAACTTTTACACTGTAAACAAAAATTATTAAATTTTAAATCAAATTCAACCCAATTTTGACTAAGTCCAGGTCCACGCCTCACCTCCCCGGATTTTTGTTTATGATATGGGACAAACAATTCCCATGCTTTGGGAATTTGCATTACCTATCTTTTATATAATTTCATCTGTTTGTTCTTTAATGTGTTCCCTTTTCTTATGTATTATAGTATTGTCATTTAATAAATAAAATCGACGCCCTAATCAGGTACTTTATAGGGCGGAGAGGGGAAGGGCGGTGCTACTGATGATTGCATATCAATCACATTGGATTTAAGATTTAATAAAAAATGATTAGAGTATTATGGAAATTTAATCATTATGGAAGAAAATTTTAATAAAAATTGATTTAGATGTAATCAGAATTAATTGTTAGGTTAATTAATTTTGAATAAGAAAATTTAATCACAGATCCTTCGATTTAATCAATATGCAGTGTTAATTTTTTCAATCAATCTGGCGTGGACCTGGATTTAGTCAAAATTGGGTTGAATTTGATTTAAAATTTAATAATTTTTTTTTACAGTGTAATAATAATAAGGTAATTGTTTGCTATACCAATTTCTGCTATTTTTGCGTTTTTTGGAAAAATTCTTTTATGGTCACATTCTACAGTCTTTCCTGATTGCCAATATACTTGCGCAGATAAAAAATTATGTTGCTTTTATTAATTTTTAATGAAACAAACTTATGGGACCTGGGAGCGAATAGGGGTTTGCTCAGGTTTGCTGGGGTTTGTTCAGGTTTTACCCACTTTTACTTAGTCTTCTTTAATATTTTAACAAAAATTAATAATAATTAATATATTTTATATATATTTCGTACTATTTTTAGGTTTTTAGGTTAGGTTAGGAGCGATCATCGCAACGCAAAATTATAAATTTAGATTACATCGAAATCAATCGCACTGCCAAAACAATGCAATATAAAAAAAAGACTAAGTAAAAGTGAGTAAAACCTGAACAAACGCGCGCGCGACTAATACTTGCATAAGGTGCGTTAACCACTTAGGGAACGGAATACAGGTCTCGCGTATCCGTTTCCTACAGGATTAGCGCACTCGGTTGCGCTAGCACTGTAGGAAACGGAAAAATGCGCCCCGGCCATTCGTGGTCGTTTATTCTTGGTGGGCGCTCAAGAAAGTTGGGTCCGTACCAGGAAGACCTTTATAAATATGTATAATATTGATGTATTGTTAGTAATATGTTATATGTAAAAAGTAGTAATAGGTCTGAAATGTGAAAATTTTATTAAATAAATAAAGCAGTTTTCAAAGTGGTCGCTCCGCAACCTTCATAGGCTGCGGTTGTGTTCGTATCGGAGAGCTTTTAATCCGACCTAAAGCTTTATCGTGACCTAAAGCTTCCAATACGGTTCAAGTTATTAAATAAAAATCGCATAGTGCTAAATTAGCGGTACCGTGTCGTAACGACAAATACGACACATATAAATTAAGTTTGTAAATAAATAAATAGTGCATAAAAACCATAGTTAGTGTCTTAAACAATAACGGACTGTGCCGTGCCGCCAGCACGGCACATATAAATAATAAAAAAGTGTAAAAAGTGTATATAAAAAAGTGTATATAGCAATAAATCATAGTGAATGTCCGGGCGGGGACCTTTAACGGACGACGAAGATGATAGACAAAGCCTAAAAAGCAGTGTTAGTAATGTAAGTGACAAAAGTGCAGTAAAAGAATCTAAATCATTATCTCATTTTTTCAATCGCTATTCTAAAACATGCAAAAAGTGTGATAAATTCGCTCAAATTAACAGACAAAAACTTCTACTAAGTGTGGAAAGAAGTAGTGCAATCGAACATTTAAGGAACGATCACAAAATAGCGGGCAGCAGTGCGAAAACTAACATAAAATCCCAAGGTAGAACAAAAAATTTAAGTTTAGAATCGCCTGCTAGTTCGCTCTTTAAGAGCGACTACGAAAATCCTTTAAAGACCGATAGCTCGAAAGCAAATATGGACAAAAATCCCAAAAAAAGGGGTCCCCCTATTGTCATCCAGGACTTTCATCAGGAGGAAACACCGGAAACTAATGAACAAACCACTGAACAATCATTAACAAAAAATAAAGAATCAGAAAAAATGCCACCCCCTACACCACACGGGCAAAAACGTGCAAACCCAGGCCAGAATAGTCCGCCGTTCGCAACAAAAAATATTAAAATTACAAGCTTACTAAAAAGAAGAGAATATGTAGAAGTCCCAACGAAAAACCGATTTGAAGTGCTCCAATCGAACGATGAGGAAGAGGAGGTGATGGACACCAACAGCAAGACAAATGAGACAGCCGATGACATTGCTTCTAAAGCGTCAAAAACCATGCAAAATACCAACAAGAAAACAGTCAAAAAAGAGATCAACAGCGAACTGTCCAGGAAATGTACGGGACAGGTGTGCCAATTGCGGCCAAAATCATAAGGCAAATGACACAACGTGTCCAGTTTACATTTAAAAGCGGAAAAAATCCAAGAAAATCAACTTCAACAACAACAACAAAGACAAAAAAGAACTTACGTAGCAGCCCCCATCCCAACCAATAATGCATTGCAACAACAAAAGAACACCGGCAGGGCAAGTGCCGGCATCGGTCCCGGCAGGGCAAGTGCCGGGCAAGCCCAGGAGGACAACCACCACACACATACCAAAGAAGACCAACAAACAACGAAGAATACCAGGAGGAGTACCCCCCCCCCCCTACGAAGACCAGTAACAGCGCGAGGACAAAATATCGAAACGCCGGGAACTGGCGAAATTGGTGAGTACATACAAACTGCGAAAGAATTGCAAAATTTCAATATGGCGGAAGTAACACGAATGTTACGAAACTTAATTAATATTCTTAAAATTGAAGATCAAGCTACAAAATGTGTAGAAATGATTAGTTTTACTCAGTCATTTAACAGTTATAATTTTTAAAAGTATTAAAATTATAAATTGGAATGCCAATGGCATGAAAGAAAAAATGGGTGAATTGATATACTTTCTCGGGCTTCATAAGGTCGATATTATGATTGTTACAGAAACAAAACTCGCAGCGGAAATAAAAATTAAAATCCGGAATTACATAATATATAGGGTAGATAGAAATATTAGAGGGGGAGGTGTAGCCATAATTATAAAAAACAACATTCCACATAAAAAATTAAACAGCTTTCAATCAAGAATAGAAAATGTAGCTATTCAATTAGTAACAGGAATCGTAATATGCGGTGGCTACGCCCCCCCCCCCCTTTCTCCGATTAAATAACGGACACTTTGACGTCATGTTCGATCGATATAATCAAATTATGCTGATCGGCGATTTGAATGCAAGAAATGTTCTGTGGCGTAATCACCTGAATAACAGGAATGGAAATCTTGGTAGGAATTACGTCACAGACAATGACCTTCAAATCATAGCACCACCAACGCCAAGCCACTACCCTACTAACGGTATGCGGCCCACCTATATCGATATAGCTATAAATAAAAATATTACAAATTTGTCAGATGCCGTAACAATAAATGAATTGTCGTCAGATCACCTCCCGGTGGAAATCACCTGGAAAACAGGAACGCAACGGGAAGGAGAGATGACGACATTCATTTATAAAAATGCAAACTGGGAAAGGTACAGGGGGTTTCTGAACAGAAATGTTGTTATTAACAACAATATTCAATCTATAAATCAACTAGAACAAGAAACAGACAAACTGACAAAAAACATACAGGACGCTAGAGACTTAATCGGAAAGAAAATTCAAATAAAACACAAAGAAGATCGCCTACCGGACGAGATACTAAATTTAATAAAATATAAAAACAAAATTAGTAGAAAATGGCAAAGACTTAGACGAGTACAAGACAGGGACAGAATGAGACAGCTACAAAATACAATAAGATCGCGTATAAACACGTACAAAAATCAAGCTTGGAGGGACGTCCTGGGGGGACTGTCCGCACAGAACAATTCCCTCTGGAAGCTTACCAAGCGTCTCAAAAATAAATTTCAAAAAATTCCATCATTCACTGCAAATATAGTACAGAACAATAGACAAAAAGCTAATACACTAGTGCAGACATTGGCAGATGTCTGCACTAGTAGCGATGACGTCACAGACAGACAAAGACAAATAACAACAGCAGTAAACAACATAACTGGCCAGAAATACCCCATACCCCCTACAGTATACGCGAGAATAATCTTAAAACATAAAGAAATCTTTAAAATAATAAAAAGAACGAGCAATAATAAAGCACCAGGATTGGACGGAATCAGTAACATATTACTCAAGAATCTGAGCAGGAAAGCAGTAATACAATTAACACATATAATAAACAATATCATATTACTGCAGCACTTTCCCACAAGTTGGAAAGAAGCTGTAGTACCGATTCTAAAGCCAGGAAGAGATCCTAACCTGCCTGAATCGTACAGACCTATATCGTTGCTAAGCATGCTCTCTAAAATAGCAGAGAGAGCGCTTTTGATTAAATTAAGAGAGGAGGGCATTGCGGAAAGGATACCCCCCCCCCCCCCTCACCTCGGTTTCCGCCCAGGACACAGCACGACACTGCTCATAGCAAAAGTTGTGCAAGATGTCATGGAAAAACTAAATATGCAACAAAACTCGGTCCTTCTCTCATTAGATATAAAAAGGGCATTCGATACTGTGTGGCAGAACGGCCTGTTATATAAATTATTTTTCCAACAACATATTCCAATACACTGGGTGGCACTTTTACACTCTTACCTGTTAAACAGGAAACTAAAAGTACGAATAGAGTCTGAGCTTTCGGAAGCAAAAGAAATAACAGCAGGTGTCCCGCAGGGCACTGTGTTATCCCCGATTCTCTACAGTTTGTTCACCTCTGATACGCCAACATCTCCAATTACAAAACTAGTTATGTACGCTGATGATGCTCTAATCTACGCCCACTCATATTACGCTGAAGCAGCGAAAAGGCAGATATTGGGGCATCTTCAGCGTCTCATACCATATTATGAACTGTGGAAAGTGGAGATAAACGCCGCCAAGACGGAATGTTGCATAATCACTAAAAAGTTCACCAATAATAAAATATTTGTTCCACTTAAAATCAATAACACATCTATAATAGGTACCTAAAAGACAATTAAAATATCTAGGAGTGACACTGGATGAAAGATTGTCATTTAAGCTCCATGTAAATGCAATAGTGCAGAAAGCGTTTCTGGCAACGCAGAGCTTATATGCCATTCTTTCACCAAAATCAAATATGTCACCAGAAAATAACTTAATCATCTACAAACAAATTATTAGGCCCGTCATTTGTTATGCGGCACCTGTGTGGTGTTCGATCTCCACAACACAGTTCGAGAAAATTCAGAGGATACAGAACACGCTGCTAAGGTGTGTAACATCAGCACCAAGGAGAACCGCAATAAGGGATTTACATGAAATGACCAATATGCAAAAAATAATAGACTATGTCACAGAGACAAGCCAAAAATTTTATACAACAAAACCCTTAAATTCAATATTAACGCGCAATTTAACGCAGATACGTTACAATGCAAACCAGATATATAAACACGGCCCTATCTATAAAAAACTACCGTTGTACCACACAGAAATCGACGAGATACTTGAGTAATATGTAAAATCGCTGACCGTACAAATTGTAAATATCTATAAATATAAATATTAACTAAATCAAGCTGTAAAAAATCATGTAAATAAACATGGGAAACACCACAAATCGCATAATCCCAATAATGTAAATAAACCTGTACATAAAAATAAACAAAGTAAAACAATGTAAATAAAATATAAATAAATAATGTAAATATGTAAATAAGCTACAATTAAATAATACAAGTAAACTTGTTTACAAAACAAAATAAAACTAGCATAACGTCAAGAAATATGCAAATAATGTATATACAATGTGTACAAATATAAATAGACCATATAAATAAGTAGGTACCACACCAACTAATATAATATAATAAATATAAACAAATATAAATAAACTATATATAATGCTAAGATACATATAATAACAAATTAAAACACTATAAAATATATACTTAATATAAACAGCATAATATAAACTAAATAATTAATCTACCCTAAAACAATCACATGGGAAAACTCCCTAAACTAAAACACGGCAGACGGCGGGACGGGGGAGGCCACGCGCCTGTGGCCGCCCGGTCTGGCACGCGCGAGGCATAACACGGCTCGTCGAGTGCCGAACAACCAATAAGAAGCGACTAGGCACGCGCCAACAACTATAAAACATACATTAAGAGAGGTACCACAAAAAGGTCCTCCTTTACTTTCGCCAAATGATCATAAAAATCGACAAATGAGGCCCGATAAAGTATATCGGTAAAACGTTCCTTACTTAAATCAAGGTGGTTTTTTCTCCCATTTTTCCACCAAAAACCAAATAGCAATCAATTAACCAACCAGCTTTATACAAAAAACTACTCTTAAGCAATTAGCAATGGCAATTCTTTTACACTTTGTATGAACTCATCGAACAAAAGTCAACAAACCGACCAACGATCATTTTGCCCCCCTTAGAGCTAACACCGCTCACAGCAGCTGCTGGAAAACTCGTAGGTAGGGATGCTCCTAGCAACAAGCCAAAGAACACTATAATTATTGTACACTGTGTATATATTAGGCCTCCTGTATGTGCACATGTGTGCCACTGGACGCAAAATGAAATGTGAACAAGTGAACATATAAAATAGAAATAAATGTTTTAAAAAGAAAGGTGCTTATGTATAAAAAAGGTAAGTAATATCAACAGGATAACATAGTAAATGGATTACACAGGTACATACAAGGTAATTCAGCAATTTAGCAATTAATAATCAAATTTAAGTGATATTGTATAAAAGTAGAAAATGCGAAAACAGGTTTATAACCAAAAGGAGTGTTAAATTGGTTTTTAAATCTTGTATTTTGGAAATCTATGTTCTATAGATACTAATTCTGCGTATTTTGCACATATCCATAAAAGGTCCGTAAATGCAGCATTGAGTCATTTGTATAGTCTACTGGATATCCATAAGCTGTCGGCTGGACAAATTCGTGATATCCTATGGACAGCAGGTATGTTCGATTAAGGATATCCACTGGCTATCCAGTGGACTACCCAAGCAAACCCAAAGGATGTGCTATCTGGGTATGGATAAAATAATTTCTGACAATTGTATATTCCAATGGACATCCTTAAGGGACAGCCTATGGATGTTGTGCTAGAGGACATCCAGTGGACGCCCTAAAGGGATATCCCGCGGATGTCATAATTTGTGACATTTGTATCATCAATTGGACATCCATTGGACCAAACATGAACCAAATTTGGACATCCTCTGGATGTGTTTTTGACAATTTTCGGACTTCCTTAGGATGTTCATAAGATGTCAGTGTGCTGTTTGGGTAATACGAATAAGTCAAACGTTTTAAGTAGGTCTTTAGAACACAATACAAATTTTGAGATCAACACTATTTTTTGTGCGTTGCTTAAGCGTCCTCTTTAGTAAATTTTTAAAAATTTTTGGATGGGTTTCCCGCGCAAAGTGTTTTCAGTCGGTAAAGGGGTTAGCTGTTTTGTCAATAAACAGTGTTGCATTTCGGCCCACTTGAAAACAGCTGATTTCGTGTTTCGACACAAATACGCTGTTCCGTCTTTTCTCATTCCCTTTTATTTTCTTTGCTGCCAAATTATCATTGTGCTTTTGTTAGGTTTTGTTGAAGTTTGGTTATGATATTTGTATTTTATTGTAATATTGAAATGCTGGTTCTGTCATTTTAGCAAAATAGATTTAATTAAAGAAAATTAAATAAGGTATAGCGGCGAAAAGAATCCCTTGCGTAAAATAGTCTTAACAGTGTCCTCAAATTGGGGGCTTCTGCAAGGCCTTGCTAAGGGATCAACATTTTAACGTCTGGCCGGTGCCCGGAATATCTGTCCCGAAGGTAAAAAGCCGAGTCATTCAAATGCGTATATGTAAATAATGCCCTTGTTAATAAGTTTACCGATTACCTAGAATCAGCCACGTAGTGCAGTGGTAAAGAATCCGCTTATTGACCGAGAGGTGTTGGATCGAATCCGTGCTCGGCCGCATCTTTTTTTAAATTTTGTCATTTAAAATTTTATAAAAAAATTAGGAAATCGGCTCTAAAAGGTGTATTGGAAACGGGTTAGCATTCCTTCCTCGATAAAAATTGTGTTTTGTCTTTTTTTAAAGGTCCCGAGCAAAAAAATTATCGTGTCTAGGTATCTTAACCTAAAAATTATGTTTTATTTGTTGTGGGTTCAGAAAATCTAGCGAACGGTGGATCGGAGGGCACCCTAAGGTCGGAACAGGGTTAGCACCTGGTTAGGGGCCCTGACCAGTCTCTTTCCTCGCAGGCGAAGAGGGATCGGTGCGAAAAAATCCAACAATCGTTCGGCAAAATTCGGGACAGATATTCCGGGTACCGGCTAGACGCTAGTGATCAACATCAGCGGTTTCATAAATTTACAAGAAACAAAATTCGAGACACAACAACTCACTTAAAGTCTGGTTCACGTGTGTTTTTAATACTGTAGTTCCGTCTTGCGGTACTATCATCGCGCACACTTGCGCGCCGAAATCGACCAATGACTTAAGAGATTTTGTTTGACGCGAGCAATAGCGCGAAAGTTTAATAAAAGACAAATCTAAACAAACTTAAAAGAAAATAGTGGGAAAACGGAACAATATTGTTGGGTAAAATTCGATCTGTCTATTGTATTTTTGCTATTGTTCAATTATATTCAAGATTCAAGGTAATTCTGTTATTGTTAACTCCAGGTATTGTTTTTTCTCATAAATGTAAATTATGAAAAAATTACATTCTGATAAAGTATGGTTTTGCCAATGTCATTCAGCATTTTGTTCTTTTTGGTGTTTGTTCTTTATGTAATAGCATGCAATTCCCCTTGTTTCGGGAAATACCTAGATTAACTTAGTTAGCCAGTAGCAATGGAGGTGTGAGCCTTTAAACTGAGGCAGTCACACTACTCGACTATCATGGGCTCATGAGCATCTGTTGTGGGACCACAATCAGTGGGGACATTTTATTATCCTATAAAACTCGATTCAAATTACACCCTGATTCTAGAACACGTGTTTGGAGACTACCTGTCACCAGAGAACAGATTAAACATGTACAGAAAGTTCATAGCTACAGAGAACACTCAATCATGATCTGGGTTGAAATGTTGCTTGGCTGTGATATCCAACTGGTTTTGCTAGATCGGTTTTAACGGCCAACAGTTACATGAAAAATGTCCGTGAGCCTGTTGTTGTTCCCTACACAAATTTTATTGGCCCAGATTTTGTTTTAAACCAAGATAATGACCCTCGTTACACTGCTAGGTTAACTAGAATCTCTTGGAAAGAATAAAATATTCCAATTTTAGACTGGCCCATTCAATTCTAAGATCTAAATCTTATTGAGGATGCTGGCGACATGCTTCAGAGACGTGTTCTTCGGATTCAAAACCATTTCCAGGACCAAAATCAGTTGTTTCAAACACTTCAAAAGTTCTGAAATGATTCTTGGTATGGAAAGACGTTGCAGAGCCACTGCACGAGGTCATACTCCATATGAATTTTTGTATAAAATTGTTTGTTCATAAGTTTTTATTCTTATTATTAGGTACATGTAAATTTCTGTTTTTATTGCATTGGGGCTTTTTTTGGGCAATGTTACTTTAAGTTTGGCTTAGTTAAACACAAATATATTTTATTCTCTCATTTTCTGCCACAAAACACATCTTCAGTATCCCTGGATTTTAAGCATTTGTATACTTTGTTACATATTTACAACCACGTAGATTGGACACTAGTAACCTTCATGTTCTTTAGCTAAGAGCAACCACTTTTAATGCACAAGGATTCATACTAAAAACTAACATGTAATTAAAAAAAAATCCCAGTGGTTTTCATACACCTGAACCAACTTCTATAATGGAAGTATTTACAAACATACTTTTCTAAGGTGGGGCAAAGACTGGACCCCGGGCGTCATTTAAGCACACATGAAGAATTAATTTCTTTCTCGCCATGAGTCAATTCTTAGTACGACTTAGAGTAGACTTTGTTGTTTGATCGACAGTTTGTAGATCATAAATCTTCAAATAAATGCCTAAATTTACGTATAGTTACAATTTTTTAATTTACTTTTTGTTTTAGTAAGTCGTTTGGTGGTAGTACTCAAGACGAACAAAGATACAAATGTCATGTCGTATTGGATTGTCAGACAAATCAGAACCAACATTTAAAGAAGCACGCGGACCCTGAAGAGAATGATTTCTTTCGATGCAATGAATGTGAATATCGAACAATTACAAAATATAATCTAAAGAACCACATCTTACAGCACCATAACCCACAGAAAGTCGGTTTGTTTGAATGTGACAAATGTGAATATCGAACAAGTATGAATCACTTGAAACGCCACATCTTTAAACATGAAAACTCAAAAGGAGTCGGTTTTTTTGGATGTGACAAATGTAAATATCGAACACGTTATAAGTTTCATTTAAAGAGTCACTTCCTAAAACATAAAACCCCTGAAGAAGTTAAACTACTTAACTGCGACCAATGCGATTTTCAAACACGCTATAGGGCTGCTTTAAAAAAGCACTACTTGAGACATAAAACTTGCGAAGACGTCGAATTATTTAGTTGTGACAAATGTGAATATCAAACAAAATGGAAAGCTGGCTTAAAATGTCACATCTTAAGACATGAAAAATCAGAAGGAGTCAGTTTTTTTGGTTGTGACAAATGTAAATATCGAACACGTTATAAGTCTAATTTAAAGTCTCACTTCTTAAAACATAAAGCCCCTGAAGAAGTTAAACTGCTTAAATGCGACCAATGCGATTTTCAAACACGCTATAGGACTAATTTAAAAAAACACTACTGGACACGTAAAACTCCCGAAGACGTCGAATTATTTAGTTGTTGACAAATGTGTATATTGAACACGTTATAAGTCTGGTTTAAAAACAACACTATTTAAAACATAAAACCCTTCAAAAAGTTAAACCTTTTAGATGTTACAGATGTGAGTATCAAACTAAATATAAAGGTATTCTAAAGAGTCACTAGTTGAAACATAAAACCCTCGAAGAAGTTAAATTATTTAGATGCGACAAAAGCTTTTTTCGTACACGTTATCAGAATGATTTTAAAGAACATTGCTTGAAACAGAAAAACCCCGAAGAAGTCCAATTTTTTTGATGCGACCGATGTGAATATCGAACAGTTGTTGGAAAATATAAGAACCACTTCTTAAAACCCGAAAGAAATCACTTTGTTTTGATGTGACAGATGTGATTTTCGAACACGTTGTATGTCTTGTTTAATAAACACTAATTGAAGCATAAGATCCCTGAAGAAGGTAAATTATTTTTATGCGACAAATGCGATTATAGAGCTTCTTTCGAAAGCCACTACTTGAAATCTAAAACCCCGAAGAAGTGGAATTATTTAGCGGCAGATGCGAATATCCAACAATTAGGGGAGCTGATTTAAAGCGCCACATTTAACTGGTATCTGGCTGGTATTAGGGTAAAGTTGCCTATATTGTACCACTTTATAAAAAAATGCTTTCAGAAGTAAAAGGGTTAATCTGTGTGGTTTGAGAATTTAACCCGTTATTTGTTGTGATGTTTCCTACCAAAATTGAATTTCTTTCAACCTTTATATTTCATAAATTAAATAAGAAATCGTTTTTTAAACCATTGCAAGTGGTATAATTTAGGCAACTAGTTTCCTAAATTGGACTTCCTAGTTTCCTAATTTGTACCAACCAGAATAAAAGTCAACAATAAAGCATCCAAATAAATTTTTTATTGAAAAATAGGTATAAACTCGAGTTAGTCATATCAAATACATTAACTCTGAACGTTTACTAAACTCTAAAAAAGTAAAAACAAAAGCTTTAAAGAAACTGTCCAAGAAATTATTGCTTCGATAAGCAAAAGTCACAAATATAATTATCGGTAACAAAAGCAGCACAGGAGTCGTGAGACCACTGATTACACTTTATGCATTGAATCATAGATTCATGACCGGCTGAGTGCTATTGAATGATGCAGATTTCTTTGAACTGATTCCGGATGTGCTTGGTTGGGGTGAAGTTGAACCAATTTTTCGTTTTACCGAATATCGTTTGGCTTGCTTTATAACAGGTGCCCTAGCTTCCAAATCATCTTTGTATGGTGTCGATGTAAGCACTTGCGATTTTTGAGCTCCTTTAGACTTTCGTTTGTTTCCGACCACTGCAGTCCCGGTAGGAAGAGAAATAATTTCCTCAAATGAAACGTTTAATCGACGAATTTGTATCTTCTTTAGAATATGAGAAAGGGGACCATCACTATCCTCACTGTCAGATTCACCGATATCCTGAACTAGTTTGTCACTACGGTTGGTCGGATTTGAAGCTATATTTTCCCTTAGTAAATCGGAAGCTGTAAAATCTACATTTGTAAATACGTTTCTGTCGACGGGCCATATTCCACATTTTCGGAATCCATTGACAGCATTCCCTATGGTTGCTGCTTTTCCGTACGCTTCATTAAGAATTTGTGCAACCTGAAACTGAGTTACACTGAATCCGGGATGTTCTCTCATCCATTTTTCGACAGCTTGGTTGTAGTACCCTTATAGAGGCTTAAAAACAGCCACATCAAGAGGCTGTAGTCGATGAGTTGTATGGCCCGGCAATTGCAACATGATAACTCCATTTTCTCTTGCCAGCATTACGCCCTTAAGGTTTTTGGAATGAGTTGAGTGTCCATCAAGGACTAAAATAACTTTATTATCAATTGATGGCTTCACTACATCAATCAACTTCTGAAGCCACACCACGAACAAATCTGAATTAATGTAGCCAGTCTCAGAAGTGACAACTAGGCAACCAGGGGGAGCACTCATTCCAAGCTCGGCCATCATTCTTTTTCTCTTGAAAATAATCATTGGCGCTACATAATTTCAGGCAGCACTAGTACAAACCACCATAGTTGTGTTGACACCCCTTTCTCCACTGGTTGTGGCTCCTACTTGGTGTTTCCTTTTTTTGCGAGGATCTTTTGACATTTCTTCTGTACAGTAAAAAAGTCACTTTCATCTACGTTAAATATTCTGGTTGGGTCCAGATGATTTTCATCAACTATTTTTTCTAGCATATTAAAAAACCCGCTCACATTTTCTCTATTGAATCCTTTACTTCTTGCCAAAGATGTGGCTTCTGGCTGCCGTAAGGAAATATTTGGATGCCTCTTCATGAACTGAAAAAACCGTTTTTTTCCGGCCATTTGAGAATTTCTATTGAAGTTATGTTTGATACCGTTCTGTTGCGCAAAGTCAAATGCAGCCCTGCGAATGTCTTTAATCGTAACACCGTAAAAACATTCTTCTAGTTTTAAAACTTGGTCCGCAAGCTGCTGCTCAATCTCAGCACTAAATACAGTACAGCGACCAAAGACTTTTACACCTTCTTTAGCTTTGATATTTTCTGGCGTTAAACGTCTTTTAAAAGTAGGCTTTGGGACATTACACATTTTACAAATCTCGTTCAATCCGTATTTCCCAGTTTTATAACTCTTTAACGCTTCTTTCATATCCGCCTCTGCCCACTTGCCATATTTCATACCCTTTCGGCTCATTCTGCAATAAAATTAGAGAAAGTTGCTTATATTCATAGGCGTTTCTAGGTGGGGGCTTGGGGGGGCTAAGCCCCCCCAAATCTCGAATTAGCCCCCCCAAATCCAACTGAGTGGCCTAGCCGCCTATATATAAACCAGGGAGTTAAGCCCCCCCAAACATGTAAACCGGGGGTTTAAGCCCCCCCAAAACTAGAGATCTAGAACCGCCTATGCTTATATTGGACCGGTACAAAATAGGCAACTCAATGCTGGTACAAATTAAGAACCAGTTATATTTTCCTAATATTTACAAAATATAATTTCAAATGTTAGGTTAACCCAAACATAAATAGTGCATAGTACATATTTAGCAAACATAAACAGCTATCAGCAAAACAGTATGGATTTTGTTTTATATCTTAGGAAAATACATGCAAAACTTACATCCGATTTAAGGTAAATAAACAACTTCGATATTTACTTCCGGTCACTTTCCTACGCGTGTGATATTTTGCAAGCTGGCTGCAGACTGATTGAACTACCAGACGCGTATGCTAGATATCTAGAATCTCTTGGAAAGAATAAAATATTCCAATTTTAGACTGGCCCATTCAATTCTAAGATCTAAATCTTATTGAGGATGCTGGCGACATGCTTCAGAGACGTGTTCTTCGGATTCAAAACCATTTCCAGGACCAAAATCAGTTGTTTCAAACACTTCAAAAGTTCTGAAATGATTCTTGGTATGGAAAGACGTTGCAGAGCCACTGCACGAGGTCATACTCCATATGAATTTTTGTATAAAATTGTTTGTTCATAAGTTTTTATTCTTATTATTAGGTACATGTAAATTTCTGTTTTTATTGCATTGGGGCTTTTTTTGGGCAATGTTACTTTAAGTTTGGCTTAGTTAAACACAAATATATTTTATTCTCTCATTTTCTGCCACAAAACACATCTTCAGTATCCCTGGATTTTAAGCATTTGTATACTTTGTTACATATTTACAACCACGTAGATTGGACACTAGTAACCTTCATGTTCTTTAGCTAAGAGCAACCACTTTTAATGCACAAGGATTCATACTAAAAACTAACATGTAATTAAAAAAAAATCCCAGTGGTTTTCATACACCTGAACCAACTTCTATAATGGAAGTATTTACAAACATACTTTTCTAAGGTGGGGCAAAGACTGGACCCCGGGCGTCATTTAAGCACACATGAAGAATTAATTTCTTTCTCGCCATGAGTCAATTCTTAGTACGACTTAGAGTAGACTTTGTTGTTTGATCGACAGTTTGTAGATCATAAATCTTCAAATAAATGCCTAAATTTACGTATAGTTACAATTTTTTAATTTACTTTTTGTTTTAGTAAGTCGTTTGGTGGTAGTACTCAAGACGAACAAAGATACAAATGTCATGTCGTATTGGATTGTCAGACAAATCAGAACCAACATTTAAAGAAGCACGCGGACCCTGAAGAGAATGATTTCTTTCGATGCAATGAATGTGAATATCGAACAATTACAAAATATAATCTAAAGAACCACATCTTACAGCACCATAACCCACAGAAAGTCGGTTTGTTTGAATGTGACAAATGTGAATATCGAACAAGTATGAATCACTTGAAACGCCACATCTTTAAACATGAAAACTCAAAAGGAGTCGGTTTTTTTGGATGTGACAAATGTAAATATCGAACACGTTATAAGTTTCATTTAAAGAGTCACTTCCTAAAACATAAAACCCCTGAAGAAGTTAAACTACTTAACTGCGACCAATGCGATTTTCAAACACGCTATAGGGCTGCTTTAAAAAAGCACTACTTGAGACATAAAACTTGCGAAGACGTCGAATTATTTAGTTGTGACAAATGTGAATATCAAACAAAATGGAAAGCTGGCTTAAAATGTCACATCTTAAGACATGAAAAATCAGAAGGAGTCAGTTTTTTTGGTTGTGACAAATGTAAATATCGAACACGTTATAAGTCTAATTTAAAGTCTCACTTCTTAAAACATAAAGCCCCTGAAGAAGTTAAACTGCTTAAATGCGACCAATGCGATTTTCAAACACGCTATAGGACTAATTTAAAAAAACACTACTGGACACGTAAAACTCCCGAAGACGTCGAATTATTTAGTTGTTGACAAATGTGTATATTGAACACGTTATAAGTCTGGTTTAAAAACAACACTATTTAAAACATAAAACCCTTCAAAAAGTTAAACCTTTTAGATGTTACAGATGTGAGTATCAAACTAAATATAAAGGTATTCTAAAGAGTCACTAGTTGAAACATAAAACCCTCGAAGAAGTTAAATTATTTAGATGCGACAAAAGCTTTTTTCGTACACGTTATCAGAATGATTTTAAAGAACATTGCTTGAAACAGAAAAACCCCGAAGAAGTCCAATTTTTTTGATGCGACCGATGTGAATATCGAACAGTTGTTGGAAAATATAAGAACCACTTCTTAAAACCCGAAAGAAATCACTTTGTTTTGATGTGACAGATGTGATTTTCGAACACGTTGTATGTCTTGTTTAATAAACACTAATTGAAGCATAAGATCCCTGAAGAAGGTAAATTATTTTTATGCGACAAATGCGATTATAGAGCTTCTTTCGAAAGCCACTACTTGAAATCTAAAACCCCGAAGAAGTGGAATTATTTAGCGGCAGATGCGAATATCCAACAATTAGGGGAGCTGATTTAAAGCGCCACATTTAACTGGTATCTGGCTGGTATTAGGGTAAAGTTGCCTATATTGTACCACTTTATAAAAAAATGCTTTCAGAAGTAAAAGGGTTAATCTGTGTGGTTTGAGAATTTAACCCGTTATTTGTTGTGATGTTTCCTACCAAAATTGAATTTCTTTCAACCTTTATATTTCATAAATTAAATAAGAAATCGTTTTTTAAACCATTGCAAGTGGTATAATTTAGGCAACTAGTTTCCTAAATTGGACTTCCTAGTTTCCTAATTTGTACCAACCAGAATAAAAGTCAACAATAAAGCATCCAAATAAATTTTTTATTGAAAAATAGGTATAAACTCGAGTTAGTCATATCAAATACATTAACTCTGAACGTTTACTAAACTCTAAAAAAGTAAAAACAAAAGCTTTAAAGAAACTGTCCAAGAAATTATTGCTTCGATAAGCAAAAGTCACAAATATAATTATCGGTAACAAAAGCAGCACAGGAGTCGTGAGACCACTGATTACACTTTATGCATTGAATCATAGATTCATGACCGGCTGAGTGCTATTGAATGATGCAGATTTCTTTGAACTGATTCCGGATGTGCTTGGTTGGGGTGAAGTTGAACCAATTTTTCGTTTTACCGAATATCGTTTGGCTTGCTTTATAACAGGTGCCCTAGCTTCCAAATCATCTTTGTATGGTGTCGATGTAAGCACTTGCGATTTTTGAGCTCCTTTAGACTTTCGTTTGTTTCCGACCACTGCAGTCCCGGTAGGAAGAGAAATAATTTCCTCAAATGAAACGTTTAATCGACGAATTTGTATCTTCTTTAGAATATGAGAAAGGGGAACATCACTATCCTCACTGTCAGATTCACCGATATCCTGAACTAGTTTGTCACTACGGTTGGTCGGATTTGAAGCTATATTTTCCCTTAGTAAATCGGAAGCTGTAAAATCTACATTTGTAAATACGTTTCTGTCGACGGGCCATATTCCACATTTTCGGAATCCATTGACAGCATTCCCTATGGTTGCTGCTTTTCCGTACGCTTCATTAAGAATTTGTGCAACCTGAAACTGAGTTACACTGAATCCGGGATGTTCTCTCATCCATTTTTCGACAGCTTGGTTGTAGTACCCTTATAGAGGCTTAAAAACAGCCACATCAAGAGGCTGTAGTCGATGAGTTGTATGGCCCGGCAATTGCAACATGATAACTCCATTTTCTCTTGCCAGCATTACGCCCTTAAGGTTTTTGGAATGAGTTGAGTGTCCATCAAGGACTAAAATAACTTTATTATCAATTGATGGCTTCACTACATCAATCAACTTCTGAAGCCACACCACGAACAAATCTGAATTAATGTAGCCAGTCTCAGAAGTGACAACTAGGCAACCAGGGGGAGCACTCATTCCAAGCTCGGCCATCATTCTTTTTCTCTTGAAAATAATCATTGGCGCTACATAATTTCAGGCAGCACTAGTACAAACCACCATAGTTGTGTTGACACCCCTTTCTCCACTGGTTGTGGCTCCTACTTGGTGTTTCCTTTTTTTGCGAGGATCTTTTGACATTTCTTCTGTACAGTAAAAAAGTCACTTTCATCTACGTTAAATATTCTGGTTGGGTCCAGATGATTTTCATCAACTATTTTTTCTAGCATATTAAAAAACCCGCTCACATTTTCTCTATTGAATCCTTTACTTCTTGCCAAAGATGTGGCTTCTGGCTGCCGTAAGGAAATATTTGGATGCCTCTTCATGAACTGAAAAAACCGTTTTTTTCCGGCCATTTGAGAATTTCTATTGAAGTTATGTTTGATACCGTTCTGTTGCGCAAAGTCAAATGCAGCCCTGCGAATGTCTTTAATCGTAACACCGTAAAAACATTCTTCTAGTTTTAAAACTTGGTCCGCAAGCTGCTGCTCAATCTCAGCACTAAATACAGTACAGCGACCAAAGACTTTTACACCTTCTTTAGCTTTGATATTTTCTGGCGTTAAACGTCTTTTAAAAGTAGGCTTTGGGACATTACACATTTTACAAATCTCGTTCAATCCGTATTTCCCAGTTTTATAACTCTTTAACGCTTCTTTCATATCCGCCTCTGCCCACTTGCCATATTTCATACCCTTTCGGCTCATTCTGCAATAAAATTAGAGAAAGTTGCTTATATTCATAGGCGTTTCTAGGTGGGGGCTTGGGGGGGCTAAGCCCCCCCAAATCTCGAATTAGCCCCCCCAAATCCAACTGAGTGGCCTAGCCGCCTATATATAAACCAGGGAGTTAAGCCCCCCCAAACATGTAAACCGGGGGTTTAAGCCCCCCCAAAACTAGAGATCTAGAACCGCCTATGCTTATATTGGACCGGTACAAAATAGGCAACTCAATGCTGGTACAAATTAAGAACCAGTTATATTTTCCTAATATTTACAAAATATAATTTCAAATGTTAGGTTAACCCAAACATAAATAGTGCATAGTACATATTTAGCAAACATAAACAGCTATCAGCAAAACAGTATGGATTTTGTTTTATATCTTAGGAAAATACATGCAAAACTTACATCCGATTTAAGGTAAATAAACAACTTCGATATTTACTTCCGGTCACTTTCCTACGCGTGTGATATTTTGCAAGCTGGCTGCAGACTGATTGAACTACCAGACGCGTATGCTAGATGGCACATCATATAAGGAATTTACGAAATATTAAGGTGGTACAATTTAGGAAGCAGTACAATATAGGATACTTTCCCCTATTAATCATTTCTTCGAACATGGTGGTACATTTCCATTATTTTGTAAAAAAAATCGTAGGACAACAGTGATTGATCACGACCTGTTGCTGCGTAAGTTGGAGAGCTCTGGTGTTCTTGGGATTGCGAATATGTTTAATGAATCCTATCTGACTAATAGAAAAACGACGATTTGTGTGAGCTCTGACCACAAAACATTTTTTTCAGTACTGTGCCAGTTAACAAGGGTGTGCCTCAGGGTTTTGATATTGGGCCCAATTGTATTTCTGATATTCGCGAATGATCTGAATAAAAAAGTTAACATTACTTGTTTATATCAATTCGCAGACGATACATCATGCATAGTATCGTCTGCTGATAAAATTTTATTGTCTACAAAATCTACTGAAATTGCAGCTAGCGTGCTAAAATGGTGCACAAATAACAAACTTATTTTAAATAGTAGTAAAACTAGCTTAGTGGTATTTCGTAATAATAATGATGAGTCCCTGTACGTTCCCATTGAGGGAAAAAGTATTAAGCAGATACAGTCCGTTAAACTCAAACTCTCAAACTCAAACATAGATTTATTGTTATCCAAAAAACTGTAATTTTTTACTGACAAAGCCTGCTCTACTTACTACTACGTAAAAAGAATTATTTAATAATTTAATAATTCCTATAAAAGATTCTACTAATAAAATATCAAATGAAAAATATAACATTTAAGAAAAAACAGTAAAAAGAACGTCAACAGGTACCTATAAATAAGTATGTCTACCTATATATAACCAAATAAAAAGTATCAGTAGTGGCAGGACAATAAGGGCTTTCTGTTATTAATATTTTTAAGGTACAGAAAAATAGATTTAAAATCATAAGAAATAGTAAAAACAAAAAATAAAAAGTTTTACAAACAAAATAAAACAAAAAAATCTAAAGTTAATTAACGCTATCCCTATAAAATTCATCAACGATGTAATAGGCTTTTGCAACTAAAAAATTTTGGACCTTCCTCTTAAACTTTTTATGACAATTTATTTGCCTTATGTTGTCAGGTAGGGAATTAAAAAGTTTTTTTCCATTTTAGAAAATTGCATTTCTGGTTAGCGATGTGGTAGGGATGGGCAGTACAAAACCCGCCCTACACATAAACCTTATGGCTCTTTTCTGTATGAGGAAAACTGAATTAAAAAGATAATTAGAGCATGCTCCCCAGAAACAGATACCGTATCTCAAATGTGACTCAATCAAAGAAAAATAGACATTGCGACTTATGGAAAAGGTCAGTTCTTTAGCCACAATGCAAAATGTGGTGTCCAAATTTTAATTTTGAGTCAGTGAAGAGACCCAAAGATTTATTTTCTTGCGAAGAGTTAAGAGCATTATTATCAAGAAGAAATTTGGCATTTAAAACTTATAATATTTGTTTTAGACACATTAAACGACAGATAATTAGCTTCACACCACTTTTTAATCGTAATTAAATCATTTACATTTTGCTCTAACATATTTGTATTTTTATTATGCCAAAGAATTGTCGTAAAGACAGTAAATCGTCCAACAATGCGCAGTCTTGGAAGATCAAACACTGCCGCGGCACCCTCTCCGTCATTGAGCCTCAAATACAGATCCTCCAAAAAAGCAAAAATGACATCGTTGGTATACTCATGCCAGCCATAGAGCCAAACGGCACATCACTAAACAACCCATGCCTCCCCATAAAATTTATAACATCTTGGCTAATGTTGGCAGAAACAAGATGGGTCTGAAATTCGACGGCTCTGTATCATCTCCACCTTTAAGGAGTGGGATAATTAGGGTCAAATTGCGGTACATTTAAACATAACATATTTTTTAAAGAAAAAACGTCTTTTCAACGGTCGGGTGTATATACGGCTTTTTCTACATTCGATCAAAAATGTGCACAAAAATCAAATATTTTTGGTTTAATTATTTTGTATTTCATCCTTTTTTAATTAATCTGACAGATCCTCTCCAAAAAAGAACATCATTACCTTCCAAGCAACAGCCTTCTTTCTGTGACTACCAGTTCCGTTGCAGTTATTCAGTACATAATATAAAGCTTTCTTTGTTTAGTTAAACGTGTTAAAAACAGATTGCCTCTGTAGAGGATGTCGCACTTTTGAATAAAATTTGCCATCATCGTTTTCGGCCGGCTAGTGGTCATGCCCAACCAGCAAAGTTATTTTATAATTTGAAGGTTCTACAACTATTTTATTTCATTGGTATATTAATACTTCAAAATGCTGATTGATTACATACGACCTGCAATAAACACTATTCTGTTGTAGGCAGCTAAAGTGTTTTATAAATTTATCATTATAACGTTTATATAATAGAATTATAAAATATCTTATAAAAAAAATTATTGTATAAACGTTTCTAGAAATAACTTATAAAACTTTTAAGCCCATAAAATTAAATTATTTTATAGTGATCTTTTAGTACATTTCGGCGATATTTTTAATTCCTTTATAAAATTATTTTAATGTTGCTTCCTGTAACTTAAAAAAAAACAGTTATATTGAAGTTCCTTTAAAAATAATTTTGCCTTTAAAAGTAAATTGTTGTTTTAGTGATGGCTTTAAAATTATTTTATAGTATGGCAATTATATTATAATATAAAAACAAAAATACATTTGTTTTAAAATTAAAGTGTTTCCGTGAATATACTTTGCTGTCGTTAATACCACAATAAAGCACACTTAAGGTAATTAATTTTATACCTTCCCTGAGCCAGCCGATGTCCATTTTGTCCATCAAGGACATCGCCCAACATTGCCGAGGGTTGGCGGGATCATACGATGCGTCCTCCACGGTTCTCGTGGGCGGGGGCATGTCGCTTTTTTTAAAACCCAAACAATCACAAATCCGTTACTTAAAATTTGTAATTTCATTGTATCCTTATTTGTATGTTTAAAAAAGTCACACTTCCCTAAGAAAAAAATACTGGTTTTAACGCAGTCCGGTCTTGTCGCAGTACCGTCAGTTTTAAAGCAAAATTTTTTTTAAATGTTTTATAGAGATTCCGTAGTAGCTTAATTATTTTAAACTGCTTGCCATTGATACAAAACTACTTTATAGAAAGAGGCCATTTTTAAATGACAGCATTCGGGAACATAAAAATGGATCGAGTTTCAAATACTAAGTATCGCATGTATGTTAACATTTACAGCTGGTAAATATATAAAATTATAAAGTAATGATGCCTAGAACAAATTGGCTCAAGATTTTCTGCAGGAAATGATCAAATCGACAAAGGTATCTTTTGTATGTTTTAAAAGTTTTTCCTAAAACAATAATAAATACGGGGCCTGCTTAAATTTCGTTAGAAATATGCTATATATTTCCCAATCAAACTTAATTCGCAGTAGAAATGGTGGTCTCTGTACTGCAATCGACGTCTCTAAACAATATAAAGTGTAGAATTAAAATTACTAAAATGGCTTCTTACATTTACAAAAGTACATAGTTGGCGACATTTATTATATTTTTCCTGTGTTTAATAAAGTCAGTTGCACGGTTCTAGAGCTACGACGACTGAAGAGACAGGGGGGACAAATGGCCAATTCCAAGCCAAGCTGATCGCGGCCGTCGCGTCGCTTTGGTGGGATTCCAATCGCCCAGCCATTTTTCGCTATTTTAGTACATACGGGAAGTATGGCTCGGTTCGAAACGTTCCACATGAATGACCTTCAACAATAGCGAATTTCCTCCCCTGTCTCTTCAGTCGTCGTAGCTCTAGAACCGTGCAACTGACTTTACAAAATTGCTTCTTGCCGCTTCTAGAATACATTTAAAAAACTTTTTTATTTTATTGTTGTGATTTCATGTTGTATTTTCACTTTATAACGTTTAGCTGAAACTACTAAAAAACTTTTATGAAACTGCTGTTTAATTATTTTATAAAAACAATATAACAAATAGTCAAGAATATTTTAAAGCGCAGTATGAAATGCTTTAATAAAACTATTTTATAATGATGCTGTTAAGTTTTTTTAAGAGCTGCAGAAATGTTTATAAAATTGTTATCTAATGTTTGCAAAAGACTTAATAATAAATTAATTTAATTAATTAACTTAAATAATAACGGAGACTGAAGCATTATATAAAATGGTGCCAATTTTACATTTATAGCTATTGTAAATCCGCAATAACAACATTCCTGAGAGTAATGCTGTTTTATAATATTTTTGTCAAAAACGTTTTCGCGACTATAATAAAATTTAAAATTGCTGGTTGGATGGTCACGGTTGACGGTTAAATAATGCATGTAAAATTCATTTGTCAACCAATTGGTTGACAAATGAAGTTTAATCCATTCTTTAACTGTCAACCGTGACTATGACCACTAACCGGCCGAAAACGATGCATATGTCACTGATTGTGAGTATTAAAATTGACAGTATTTATTTAAGGCACAGAATAGATTTTTAGGTTTACGATTTGTAAAAGAATGACCCATAGACGTGTTGTGTTTGGTGCTTTTTTATGTTTTTGAGTTTCTCGCTTATAATTTTTTTTTTTGGAATGTGTATTGTAGCATTCTCAGTGAAAATCTCGTTTTTTATTGTTCCTTGTTTTGTATGTTAAAATGTTTTTAAATAAATTTGTCCACTACTTTATAATAAAATAATTATTATAGTTTAATATTTTTTTTCCTGATCTTCTGCCATTTTGCTACTTTCCTAACTAGAAAAGTTATAAACTAGTTTAAAGTGATGAGATAAATTTATTATTTATACCTACATATCTCTTCCTCCAAATTGAGCAGGGTTTGTTAATCTGCAAATAGGTACATATTTAAATACTGGGAAGAGATGTTCAGCACGTTTGTATAAAGAACAAAATGAACTGCATATTCAAATGTGTATAATTTAAGAGGGTTAACTTTGGTTTTTCTAGAAATATTTTTACGGAAAAAAATAAGCTAAAATTTCCGAAAATAACTACATTTTAGCCCCGCATACCATACACCAAGTTTAGGGACAAAAATTTTGAATTCATATTTAAAATGTCTTCTAGAATTGTTATAACAGCAAGTGCATATTATTTTTGTTAATTTCTAATGACTATTTTACTGTAAAAATCTTTCTAAAATGCCCAATGCGGACCATCTTAAATTTGTATAAAAACCACGCATTACTGCACCTAGCCCGCCTAGCCGTGGGCGGACCATCCACTGTACTTGACTAATCCAACAGTGGACGGACAGCGGATCTCCAACGGTACTGCACCCTGTACTGTAATGCCGTTTATGGTCTACGAGCGGCGTTACATTACATCGGCCGTCGCGGCAAAGATGACATGCCCGGTCTACAATCCTCATTTTCGCAGTTTTTTTCACTTTTACATAAAAGAAGAGAACAGTCCGCTGCGCCTGACATATTGTTTCAATTTCAAGGGATCATATGGCCAACAAATTAATAAAAATACACTGTAATCAGAAGGGCAATCAAGAGTTAACGTGTCAACACATACGTTCCTCTCCGAACCTTAACGTAGGGGTGCTACATACAAACGTAATCCAGTCGAAAACTTGTGTTATAGCCTGGCAAGTGAACACTTTTTCGTACAATGCATCAACTGATTTACGAAACCGTTATTATTTGTAACATTAAGAGCGGTAAAATGTCAGTCTGTAAAAGTTAATGGCAAAAAGGCCGCCTTCTTGCTTCAACCAATGGCATTTATAAGAGATGCAAGGACATCAAAAAAACGTCCGGAATATACCTGATCTTTACCTCGGATATAAACTTATACGCCTAGACGAGTACTCGTTAACTCTGGATTGCCTTCCAGCATTGGCACCCTGTATTAAAAATAGCGATAGCGATCGGGCTCTCTTCGAAACATACCGAAAAGTAAGAATTTGCAAAGAGAGCCCGATCGCTATCGCTATTTTTCATACAGAGTGCCAGTCGTCCCGTCGCTTGAAATTTTTGTACCTGTAGGTTTGTTTAAATTGTACCAAATTGGGTACAATTGTACCAACTAATAATAAATTAATAACAGTTTAATAATTTCATGAAAAATGTCGGTGTATTTATGATAATATAGGCCTGTGTTTCCATATAATATCATTTTTTAATAATTGATTAATAATATACAGTGAATATAGGATACTGGCTAAGGTTACCAGATGACTCGCTGTAAAAAAAGAGTACACTTCCGGCGCATCCACCAATCTATAAAAAGTTTTAACAGGAGATATGTAGAAAACGAATGCTTATTGAAGTTTTGTAAACACCTAATAAATTAATTCTTAGCACAGAATCAAATCAACCAATTAAACGTTAATTATATACTCATAATAAAACCAAAAAATTTTAATGGCGCATTTTGTAGCTGTGCGAATTTATAGATTTATACTTCATCTAAACTTAATGGGCCCACAGAAAGTATTGAAATTGAATAAAACGAATTTATTTTGTGAAAAAGAGTACATTTGAGAGGATTTACAAAGAAGAGCTCACAAATTTAGGATCTCAAAAAGAGTACGTGTACTCTTAAAAGAGTATGGTTGGTAACCCTAATATTGGCAAACTTATTTTGTCTAACAGAATTAATTTTACTGGCAGAATAGTGTGCCAAAAAGTTGAAAGGGGTACCAATAGTACCAAAGTTTTATAAAATGTGCCAAATTTGGTACAAAAGTACGCTCTGGAACAACAATGCGTATACGTCTTGACGAGTAGACGAGTACACTTTACCTCTGGATTGATCCACTGGACACAATGGGTATATTTGGGTTGACGCTCCGTAAAGCGAGCGGAGCGAGTACGGAGTGTAATGACGTCATACAGAACGAGCGGCGCCAAACTAAACTTATTCGAGCTGCTTCAACTCTCAATTTTGGAATTCGAGGCTATGGTTACGATAAACGTAAATACGTTATAGTGGGGTTGTTTTTAATTCATGCAAGTTTTGTCTTTACAACATGAATTTTATTAACAATATTGCCTACATTGCTGCAAAGAATTTTGTTACGGTCTTATTTTTCCCACCCTGTAATTTTGTAAAATATTAATTTAAAACTTACCAGCTGCGGTTTGCTATTGCTTAATTAATAATAAAAGTACCAATTTCCTATTTCGATCTTTATTTTCTGATATAAATCAATGGTAAAATTCAGTAACTGTAATACATCAAACAGAAACATCTAGTAGTCACATAAATCTCCCAAGTACTTACAGCCATCTTCGGTTCACCTAAAAATAAGAAAATACAGCATTATTTCATAGTCACCGACTGACTAAAAGTTGGTCCTAGAAGTTGAGGTTATAAAAGTTCTAGTTAGCCCTTGCTCCAATCTATATAATAAATAGGGGTTGTTTTTGGACAGGTTGGTTATCTGAATTTGTTTGGGACCTGATATTTGTTTAATAAGTATTTGTTTAATTAATTTCTTGTTTACCTTTTTTTTTTTAACGTAACAAAGTGGCGCCTTTCAACGGGTTAATTGTTTTTGCTTGCCGTGTAAAACCGAAATCTAAGGTTTTACAGTAGTTATATAAGTATAATTGCTTTTTTCGGTGATGTTAATTGATAGTAATAAACAGCTGTTTTTGGAAAAAAAAAATATTATAGCCTAGTCGCTTTTGATTTGGATAGCTACACAATCGTATTTTGTATGCAGTTTCACTGATTATGAGTAGGTTTGTTCCGTGCCTTTTAATTCGATTGTTGTAATTTTTAATCCATAATGCCTATGTTTTTTTTTGCTATAAAGTGTTTACCTTAGTTTGCTGTCGCTAGTATATGAACACTAACTTTTCCCGCATTTGTAAAGCATTTGGTAGGTTAGAATATTTTGTAAAATTTTTTTTTAGCAGGACATTGTTTTTGTAGTGCTTTATTTATTAACTTGATGAGTACCATTTGAACTGCTTTGTTTTATTATTTTTTTTCAACAGCCTAGTAAACATCTGAATAATTGTACGCTAAAACACCTGATGTATTTTTTGTGCTGTTGTAACTTTCAATGGTAGATTTTTTATGCTTTGCCTTATGGTAGTTTTTTATGTCATACTTCACGCTGTTTTTGAGTTTTCCTTTTTTGGTGGCCCTTTAATTTGAAGGTGTATGGATATATACATTATATATTAGGTATATATTATATATAGTGTAGATATTAATGCTATTAGATTTTTTTTTTAGTATCGCTATGCTAGTATACTTTGATAGTATTTGACTTTAACGTTTTTTTTGTAGCAGTAATTTGGTATAATACGCAAGTATATTTTTTTTTGAAGTACCTAGCATAACCACTAACTTAATGTTTAAGTTTATATTATTGGCATAATATATGCATTTTGTTTTTCACTGTTTGCTGCCTGGCGCACTAATAGCGTTTCGGTCTAATTTTTCTTCTTCTTTCTAGGGGTGCTAGTTTTTTTTTCTTTTTTTTTTGTTGGTTGGGGAAGGGTTTGGTATATCAAAGATATACCGCTGCAACTTTCAATTTTTTTTATCTCTCCTTTCCTGTCAACATATTATATTGGGGAAGGGTTTGGTATATCAAGGATATACCGCTGCAGCTTTCAATTTTTTTTATCTATCCTTTCCTGTCAACATATAGCATCGCTACCTATTTTTTGTTAAACTAAACCTTTTGGGTAAAGTTTAGGATGGAAGTCAATCTGTTGGGTTCGGAGGAAATTCGGTATGAACTAGAAATCCGAGGTCTTCCTATAATGGGAACTTTTCCGCAAAAGCGCGCTACCCTAAGGGAGGCACTGCGTTTTGAGCGTGAAGGGCGTGGTGTTCCACCCCAAACAACGTGTTTTGATACGACCAGCGAATTGTGCGTTTGCCAGGCCAAACTATATACTTTATCTCGCGATATTACGCATTTCGATACACAGAATCGCGAGAATGAATTTAAACGAATTCGTACACTTTTGACGCACGTTAAATTAAGAATAAGTCGCATACAAACAGTTGAAACGTCAGAGCATCAACGGAAAAAGATGCTTTTGGATAAATGTGATCAACTCGTGACCCAACTTCAGTTGGTAAATGGGACCTCAGTTACTCCGCCGATAGTTAATCAGACCTCCGGATTGCAATCCCGTAATGCAAGTCTGCTAGATACAGACAACCCTAATCACGGCAATAATGTTTTAGCTCCCGAAATACTTCCACCTCCTTTGTCGGGGCATAGGGGGGATTCAGATGCCTTGTTGCTGTTGGACGACGGTCCTGGAGATCACGAGAACCAGGTCATCGCCGATCCTAATTTAAATGTAGATCAACAAATTTTCGATCCGATCGGAAATGCTCAAAACCTAGCTAACGTGAATCCTTTAATTTCTTCTGCTAATAATAATTCAGAACATTTTCCTAGTTTTGATAACGCTCCAGAACCCCCACCGAATCCCACTCGCAGACGTGTTATTCCCGTACCGTCTCGTCTCACTTTTGAGAGCTCTGATCCTCAATTTCTCACAAGGTCTGAATACCTTGAATCAACCAGACGTCCATTTCTTGTCGACCAGGTTAGACCTGTTCCTTCTATAGCCACATCCAGATTGAACTCGGCTTCCCGATCAATGGGTTCTCATGTCCGATTTTCTGACGATGTTCCCCATTCTTTGGCAGCTAATGCCAACTCGACTTATCGCGACCCGACACTGAGTTACCCAGATCCCTTTGTAGATATGGCAGAGCGTCTACAAAATTTTCAGTATTCCCCTCTGCGCGGTTCCTGTCGCGAACCGTCACTGCGTCACAGTCCCGCACCCCACTATTATGATATTAGCCGCTGGAATCTTACATACGACGGACAGTCTAGTGTGAATGACTTTCTAGAGCGTGTAGAAGAGATTCGATTATCCCGTGGCGTTTCGAAAGAGCAGTTGCTGCGTTCGGCGCCAGAGCTTTTTGCGAGGGATGCTCTTTTGTGGTATCGTACTCGTCGTTTTACCAGTTGGGACGACCTGGTGTGTCAATTGAGAGAGTCCTTTCAACCATTCGATTACGAATTCGCATTGTGGGACGAAATCAGGCACAGAACCCAAGGTGTCCAAGAAAAAGTTATGAGCTTCGTGGTAGCTATGGAGAATCTATTTAGAAAGCTGCCCACTATGCCTTCGGAGTCTAATCGTCTCCAAATTATTCGTCGTAACTTGTTACCCTATATACAATCGCGTCTAGCAACGCTATCCATTTCCTCACTACAAGAACTTGTTGGGTATAGTTGTGCAATCGAGGAGACTGAAGCGAGAGTTCGTCGATTTGCTCCTCCTCCCACAAATTATCGTTGTCTTGTGGAACCTGGACTAGCATACCATAAGCCGTCTTATTCAGCCGCCATTGATGTTCCGCCCACTTTTTCGGATGATCCCCCACAGAATCAATTTGCTAATAGTCCTACCACTTCTCCTAGCCTAGACGCAATCTCGTCCACTCTTTTGTGTTGGAATTGCCGAGAATCTGGTCACGGATTCAAGCAATGTAACAAACCTCGTGGTCGGTTCTGTTATCGCTGCGGTAAGCCTGACGTTACCGCGAGAACATGTAGTAACTGCACAAAAAACGTGAATCCGGGAGGGCTGTCCTAATTTCGCAGTCTTCCCTTTATCCAAAGCAAGCAGAACTAAGCAAAAATAAAATAATTCTTGATTATATCTTATCGCATGCTAAGGGAGACAATCGTCCTTATTTGGAAGTGTCAATTTTTGGTAAGACCTTCCGGGGTTTGCTTGATAGCGGTTCATCACGAACTATCATCGGCAGAGCCGGATGGGAAATTATTCGGCCCCTCAGCGACTTAGATAAAAGCGTAAAGCTAAGTTGTACGGTGGCGAACGGACAAACTTGTCAATCTTTGGGTGCTGTTCAGCTGCCATTTCGACTGCGGGATCGCATTGTCCTTGTAGAAACCTTGGTTATACCCTCCATTCCTCATAGCCTCATCTTAGGAGTGGATTTCTGGTCAAAAATGAATCTTGTACCCGATCTCCATGCTGGCGAGTGGTCTTTTGGTACCGAAGTAGACCGCAATCCGCTGATTTCCGCCATTCATTCCTTCGATTCTCTTTCTCTTGACCAACGTAAGACATTGGAATCCCTTATCGAGGAAACTTTTTCCGCTATGGGAGACAAACTGGGATGCACGGGCCTGGTGGAACTCGTAATTAGGACGGATGCAGCCCCAATCAAGCAACGCTACTATCCTCTCTCACCTGCGTTGCAGAAGGAGGTGAACGCCGAGCTGGAGCAGATGCTTGCTGATGGAATAGTTGAGCCTTCCGAGTCGCCTTGGTCGTCGCCCATTGTGATGATCAAAAAGAAATCTGGTGGTTGGAGGTTTTGTGTTAATTACCGTGCTCTGAATCAGGTAAGCGTCCCCGATGCTTATCCCATCCCCTATATCAGCGCTACCCTTGATAAGCTTCGTGACGCTAAGTATCTAACTTCGCTTGACATTAAATCGGCCTTCTGGCAGATCCCGGTTGCCAAGGAATCACGTCCTTTAACGGCTTTTACAGTGCCAAATCGAGGCCTATTTCAATTTAAACGTATGCCTTTCGGGCTCACTAATGCCCCGGCCGTATGGCAAAGACTTATCGATCGTGTAGTCGGGGTAGATTTGGAGCAGTACGTGTTTGTGTACTTAGATGATGTAGTTGTTTGTACTCCTACATTCGATGATCACGTACGCGTTTTAAAGGAGATTGTTAGGCGACTTTTAAAAGCGGGACTCACTTTAAACCGTGAAAAATGCCAGTTCTGTAAGTCGGAACTAAAATACCTCGGCTATGTTGTCAACGCATCTGGTCTATTAGTTGACCCAGAAAAAGTGGAGGCCATTCTGCGGATACCAACTCCCAAAAATGTGGCCGAAGTGAGAAGAATTGTCGGCATGGCTTCCTGGTATAGGCGTTTCGTGCCAAATTTTTCAACCGTGATAGCACCTCTCACCTCTCTTACCCGTAAGAATGTTAAGTTCGTGTGGAGTTCAACGTGCGAGGAAGCGTTCCAGGCTATTAAGCAAAATTTGGTAAAAGCTCCGGTGCTCTCATGCCCGAATTTTAGTTTACCCTTTTCAGTCCAGACCGACGCCAGTGATTATGGTTTGGGCGCTGTCTTATCCCAAGTGCAGGACGGCGATGAGCACGTCATTTGCTACCTCAGTCGTTCCTTGACCAAAGCGGAAAGGAAATACAGCACTACCGAAAAGGAGTGCTTAGCCGTCCTGTTCGCCGTAGAAAAACTGAGACCTTATTTGGAGGGTTCTAAATTCACGATTATTACTGACCACTATAGCCTTAAATGGCTTTATTCCATAAAAGACCCCGTTGGAAGGATTGCTAGATGGTCACTCCGGTTGCAACAGTATGACTTTGAGATCGTCCATCGGAAAGGTAAGGAGCACGTGCTTCCCGATGCTCTCTCGCGCTCTGTGCCCGCCATTGATTTGGTGCAAGACGAGTCAGATGACCCTGCTACTGATGATCCGCCTACCGAACCATCTGATGCTTGGTATTTGGGTATGTGTAGACGAGTCGCTAAATATCCTCAAAAATATCCACTTTGGTGGCTTGATTCCGGACTCCTCTACAAGCGCGCTAGGCTTCTCTACCCGGCATTGGAAACGGGCGAGGCTTGGTTAAAGGTAGTACCCCGTGAAGAGCGGTCCGCTATTATTAAGGCACATCACGATCCACCGACCTGTGGGCATCTTGGTGTCTTCAAGACATTTTCAAGGGTTGCTCAAAAGTACTATTGGCCAAACATGCGCCGTGACATTGCTCGGTATGTTCGTCACTGTAGAATCTGCCTGCAAACTAAACCTGAACAAAAGCCCCCTGCTGGTCAACTTTTAAGCGTTCAGCCAACAGTTTCTAAACCTTGGCAGATCGCCAGTATTGACCTGGTTGGACCCTTACCTAGATCCTCGTCTGGATATGCATATATCTTGTCCATTTGCGACATATTCAGCAAGTTCGTCCTCTTCTTCCCTTTGCGTTCGGCTACTGCCTCAGGCATCGTCAAGTGGTTGGAAGATCACTTTATTTTGATCCATGGTGCTCCGAAAAAGATCATTGCTGATAATGGGACTCAGTTTCGTAGTAAAATTTTTAAAGAGTGCATGGAGCGCTATGGGATAACCCTCAAATATGTTGCTAATTATCATCCACAAGCAAACCCTGTAGAGCGGGTACATCGTGTCCTCAAAACCATGTTGTCCAGTTATATCGACAAGGACCACAAACAATGGGACAAAATACTTCCTAAAGTCGGAGCGGCTATGAGATCCGCAAAGCACGAAGCTACCGGTATGACCCCTAACTTCATAATGTTTGGTCGTCAAATACATTTTCATAACGACCAGCCGGTTCATCCTGATTCTGCATCAGCCGATGATACGCCTTTAGATCCCGTAGCTAAGTCGCTGGCGCTGGAAAAGGTATTCAGCGATGTTCAAAAGCGACTGCTTCAAGCGTGCGAAAAAAGTAAACGCGTATACGATTTGCGGCGACGCGACGAAAAATTTCAACTGCGGCAAAAAGTTTGGAAGCGAAATTACACGCTTTCGGATGCCTCTAAGCATTTTACTTCCAAACTGGCGCCTAGGTTTGTCGGACCCTACACGATTGCAAAAGTTTTGTCACCCTGGTCGTATGAATTGGTCGACAACGACGGCCGAAACCTTGGGGTATGGCATGCCAAGGACCTCAAAGCCCATCCTCCAGATGACTCATCCTGAACATTGCCTTACTTGTAAATATCCCTTGTACATATACCCCCCAAAACAAATAATAATATTAAAAGTTAATTTGCAGTTATTGTTCATCTAGAGATATTTGATTGTTCTTGCCTGAACATATTGAAGATTATGTACAGATGCAGTAATCCTGCTTAACCTATGCTTATTTTTTTTTTGGTGCGGCATATAGTATTGTGTTTTTGTAAATATACATTTAGTAGTTTTAAGGTCTGTATAGAAAAATTTTTCTCTGAGGGAAAAAATTTTTCTCCGAGGAAGGGGGGGCGTGTTACGGTCTTATTTTTCCCACCCTGTAATTTTGTAAAATATTAATTTAAAACTTACCAGCTGCGGTTTGCTATTGCTTAATTAATAATAAAAGTACCAATTTCCTATTTCGATCTTTATTTTCTGATATAAATCAATGGTAAAATTCAGTAACTGTAATACATCAAACAGAAACATCTAGTAGTCACATAAATCTCCCAAGTACTTACAGCCATCTTCGGTTCACCTAAAAATAAGAAAATACAGCATTATTTCATAGTCACCGACTGACTAAAAGTTGGTCCTAGAAGTTGAGGTTATAAAAGTTCTAGTTAGCCCTTGCTCCAATCTATATAATAAATAGGGGTTGTTTTTGGACAGGTTGGTTATCTGAATTTGTTTGGGACCTGATATTTGTTTAATAAGTATTTGTTTAATTAATTTCTTGTTTACCTTTTTTTGCTTATTTTGATTGGACATTTGTCAAGTGTCATGTCAGTCAGTTCAGTCAGTTGAGAACAAAAATCCCTAAGGTTTTTGACAGGGAAACTTGCCGCCTTTTTCGTAAGAAACGGGTCATTTGGACAAAAACCTCCTGCCGTGGTGTATTGAGGCAAGTCCTGGCAATTTTGCCGATTTCTTTGTGGGGGTCCCTAACTTGAATTTGGTGGCAAAATCCTCTTTTTTTGCACCAGAGAATCTGTAGTGTTTCAGTTTTTTTTTTGTCGTTATATGGGAAAAACCCCCCCCCACATTTCTGTTTGAAAAAGGCCACCTAACATCTCAGGTAAGTTTTCCTCACTATTTCTAAACATTAAAGCTGTCTATTCCTAACTTACATTGATATAATGTATACATACCTTGATTGTGCAAATGTCATAGATCTGAAACTTGGTTTCCTTATAGGCCTTTTTATTTTACATCTTATCTCTCCTCCTATTGTGTCCTGGTTGTTGAAGAACCACTTCCTGGAGCACTTCATTTGGAAAGCTTCCATCCTGGTCCATGTCCTATCATCTTCGTCTTGGCAGGCTCCGAGAGGTTCCCAGAGTTGACATGCAGGGCTCCGACAGACACCACTCCTTGGAGTAAGGCAGCCACAGCGGACCTCAGACGATCCCCATAGGGCACAGGTTTGATAGGCTTAAGTTATGTGTGTTAACTCAATAATCAAGACACGGTTTCACAGTCCTTGAGCCATACATTACGAGTGCCCCCTTCACTTTTGCTTAGCCGATGCCACCCTTATAGGGTTTGCGCCTTGTTTTACCCTGCGACTCGGCTCTAACACTCGGTGTATACCTTCACTTTATTAATTTGGCATGGAAACAAAATATAATTCTAAAAACTTCACAGTTCACACCGATCTATTTATGTTTATGCACGGCATACTAGTAAATTACTGTCTTTTCTTTTTGGCATTATTCTTGGCATGATTTTTAACACGTATACAAACTAATAATTAGCAAGTTAAACTGCTGTGACTCCAATTATTCAGTTTAATAGTGAATTCACACTTTGAAAACTTCTCTAATCTAACCTGCACTTTTTATACATCTTTCAGCTTTCAAAAGCAGCTGATTGCTATCAAATCGAGTAGAGATGTTCTAGGCGTTAGCCGCGGTTCCCCTTTCTCGCGTTAAGAATGAGCTAATTCATTTGAAAAGAATGTTTAATTAATTTTATAAATATTAGTAAGTGGGAACGTCACCCCCTTTTTAAGTCATTGTTTATGCCCATCCTGGGCCGAGTTATTAAATACATTTTAATATTTTAATAAATGGGAAAATATTTATGAAATTCGGTTGTTTTCTTTAGGAGTCCCTAAGGGTTTTCCTGTTTTTGCGGTCATCTGCAGTCACTGCCTTTATCCATAAAGGGCATATTAAAACAGGTGGCGCTTTTATTTGGTAGTTTTACCCAGCCCACTCACCGGCAATGAGCTAGCCTTGAAAAAGTCAGTGACTACGTTTCTCCGGTAGAAAAGCATACGAATTGAGTTGCAGAAAATTTCCCTCGCCTCGTATGGACTGAGATATAGTTATCAGTTACCGTTTTGTTTTCCGGTCATAACATCAGACCCCTTTTTTTGAGAGGTAACAAATCTGGCCACCCTTACCACCTTATTATTATCTGCCCATAACAATTTATTTATGGATGATGAGGAAGAGAAACATAAAAACCTTTTAGTTAAAGTTAAAAATGATGCCGAGTCCACGGTGTTGAATTATACAGCAAGCCAATTTTTTATCGAATTTAAAATGTGCCCCGGTACATTTCAGTCCCTGTTAAACAAACTAATTGAGTTGGCTGATCTGGCATTGTTAGCAGCGAATTTGTTTTTTTTTTTTAGATTAGACGTAGCATAGTATTTTGTAATAGGATAACTTATGGTAATTATTCGGATTAATGTAAACAGCGAATTTTTTCATGAAATTTTGCACAGACCCTAATTTTGGGTCGTAGAACACGAATCCGAAGTCAGTTTTTGGCGGTCTCGTATGGTTTTTCCAAAAAAAATTTTTTAATTTTTAGGTTAGGTTTTTATATAGATTCCTTTAAGTTTCGACACTTTCACTTAAACATATCTGTAAACTTATAATTTTTATTATTTTTCGTCACACAAAACACCACATTTAGGCAAAAGTAGATAAGAAAATTGCTTTTTCCTGTTGAAAATTCCATTTTATCTGGCTACAACCGCCATTATTTTCTCAGCTGTCAACTGTCCGGCGTTGCCAGGTTTACCTATTTTTCATGAAAAAGTTTTAAATTAGGAATAATAAAAAAGCTAACCATAACAAACTAAAGTTACTATTCTGTCCAACTTAGTCAACAACATTTTTTAATTTTAACCTACATCAGACCTAACCAAAATCCTATTGATCAGTAATCCAACACCTGCATGCTGATGCATGCAACCATATCTGAACAAAAAGGTGTATACACCCAAGCAAACCTAAGCAAAAAGGTGGTCAGGTTTGATCAGTTTTCATTGATATAGATATATATGTATCTATATCAATGAAAACTGAGCAAACCTGACCAACTTTTTGCTTAGGTTTGCTTGAGTGTATACACCTTTTTGCTCAGATTTGGTTCATTTCAAAATTTGTAGGAAAAATGACTTGTAAATTTGTCAACAGCGCGTGTTTCCATCAAAAATGTCAACCATGTGTACCACGAATTGGGTGTTTATTTCCTTTTGTGTTTTGATATTTTCTCTGTTTTTTTAATGTGTTTTTACATAAATTTGGCTAAATATGGTCCAGAAAAATAGTGTGTAATGACTTGTATAGATGTGTTTAAGTAAAAGTGCCGAAATTTAAAGAATTTCATTGAAAAACGTAACCTAAAAGTTAAAAAAAATTTTTTTGGAAAAACCATACGAGACCGCCAAAAACTGACTTCGGATTCGTGTTCTACGACCCAAAATTAGGGTCCGTGCAAAATTTCATGAAAAAATTCGCTGTTTACATTAATCCGAATAATTACCTAACTTATATATCCAATACCTATATATACCTGTAAAGTACTACCTTAAATAAATAAATAAATCCACAAAAATTGCGACTAACAATTTTTTAGGTTAATTAATAATCAGAAAGAAGACAACGCGCATGCCCGCCCCAGCTACCCTCTTTTAAAATCGGAGTAATAAGAGTACACTCGGAGAGCTCAAAAAAGGCAACCCAAATGTAACAGAGCATGCTCGGAGCTACAAAATAACAGAAAATAGTAAAAAGAGCTCATTCGGGTTCTCCGAGCGTCAACCCAAACATACCCAATAGAAAGCACAACATTTTTACTGACAGCAAAATCAATAGCAGTAATAAAAAGTTGAAACTTAACTAACGTTTTTTACGTACCATTCAATTAATAAGTAAAATTAAATACTGCACCTGATTTGTGTGCTATATATATATATATATATATATATATATATATATATATATATATATATATATATATATATATATATATATATATATATATAAATATTATTGTATGATTTTCTATTTTTCTTCTATATATTTTGCTTTCACAAGTCTATCTTGAATTTTATGCTTTTTAGTTACATTTTAGTTACATTTACATTTAGTTACCTTTTATTAGTTTTAGGTGGTGCAAGCTTTCGGAAATTTATTTTTTCCATTTTCAGGCTACAATAATGGAAATTATTACATGATGGCTTATATGTATGGCTTTCTTTTTATTAAAAAAAAATAAAAAGAACAACGGAAAATAGTTACATATAAAAAGGATCAGGAAGTTATGGTCAATTTCAATTTACTTACGTGCAAATTGAGTAATACGCTGGTAATATGTTTGTTTAATAAGTAAGGCATCATTAGTTACATTTGAAGTTAAAATTTTAGCTTAATTTCTTAAAATTATTAAAAATTACAAGAGTCGGGGAAAAACATTTGTCAACCTGACAACATATTTGCATATAATGCTGGTTCTTATTAGTAGGTGAATTTTTTCTGACATTTTTTTGCTGGTTGGTGTAATAAACTGCTAACAATTTGGGTTAATTTTCATGATCTAGCTATCTTTACTTTAAAACTTTCTATGAATTCCGATTCATTTTCCATCACTATACTTATGTGAAATTTTTAGTTATTGCTCTTGTAATTTTTAATAATTTTAAGAAATTAAGCTAAAATTTTAACTTAAAATGTAACTAATGATGCCTTACTTATTAAACAAACATATTACCAGCGTATTACTCAATTTGCACGTAAGTAAGTTGAAATTGACCATAACTTCCCGATTATTTTTATATGTAACTATTTTCCGTTGTTCTTTTTATGTTTTTTTTAATAAAAAGAAAGCTATACATATAAGCCATCATGTAATAATTTCCATTATTGTAGCCTTGAAAAAGGAAAAAATAAATTTCCGAAAGCTTGGCGTTTGTGAAAAAAGAGTTTTACTTCGGCCCGAGACCGCTACCCCAAGAAAACTTTAACTGCTTTAACATTCCCATGTGAGCCATGCACAGGAGCCATGTAATGAGATGACTTGATAAAAATTTCATTGTAGGTCCTAGTTACTAAATGAAGAAATTAGTAAAAATGGGACATTGTTGTTTTACTTTTAAATACAATACAATTTTGTATTACTTTTAAAGGTTAATTGATGTTTTGGTATATCATGCTTTGTTGTATATATTTGTTTTAGCTGAAAATTCTTTAATAAAGTCCAATAAAATATTTTTTAACATCATGTAAATACAACAAGGTTATAAAATGTCAAAACATTAATTGACCTTTAACTGATCAATGATCATATCAGAGAAAAGCCATATTATCTTGGTTTTTCTCTGATCATATGATGGCTTCCAACCGCGTCCCGCTTCCGCCCAGAGTACTTCCGGACTTACCACGGAAGGCGCCACCATTGAAATCAACGTCACAACTGTTGCGACCAATTATTAGCACGCTCTCTTAACGTTTCTAACCTGTTGTTCTGTAATGGTCATTAGATAGATAGATATAAGGCGGGTTCATACAGCGATTTAATTTAATTTAGCGTAACTTAAAAAGTTGGTTAGATGGCAAGCCATAATAGCGTTCATACAGTTGATGTAATTTAAGACTTAATTTAAAAGTTGACCAACTTTTATCTTTTAAAATTAAATGAGGGTTAACGCGCAAACTCAATGAGATGACGCAGTTGGCATTGACACTATTGACAGTTTTGAAAGAAAAATATTCATAAAATGTAAACAAAAGCTTTTCATTTTTGTGTATTTCCCATTCCTTGTGTTAGCTTGTTTAATGTAAATTATTTAAAGTGAGTTTGTTTTTGCAAAACTAAAAATCACCCACACCCACACTTGAAAATCGCAATGGCGCAGGCGCAGCACGATGTATTTCATTGGCTGAAAATTAAATCTTAGGTGGCTTAAATTTCTGGATGAACACCATAAATTAAAATTAAATAAACCCTTAAATTACCTTAGGCTAAAATTAAATTAAATTGCTGTTTGAACCCGCCTTTATTTATTCCTATAGTTTCTACAAATAAAAGAAACAAACCCATGTGGGTGTGGAACATTGTCAGTAGTGACGATAATAAATATGTAAACAGATTTATAAAATACAAATTAACAAAATCTACAGTTACATTTATCATACTACATTATTCTACGACACAAAATAATTTAAAAAGACATAACCAAATATTTCTAAAATTTAGCTAAGATTTGGACACTGAATATCCTGCCTATCAGGATCACTAAAAAACTCAGAGAGTGAATAAAATGCCTTGCTAATTAGGTATTTTTTTAAGACGTTTTTTAGCTGGTTCTCTGGTAACTTTCGAACCAGCTCTGGAAAACTGTTATAAATTTTAGTTATATTAAATTGCACATTTTTCTGTAAATAAGTGAAATTAAATCTTTCGGGTACTAAATTCTTTTAATGATGAGTGTCATAAACATGTTTTAAATCACAGTCAAGAAACAAATCCCTGTTATTGTACACAAACATGACGGAGTCCAAAATATACAAGCTTATTATTGTCAAAATCGATTTATCAATAAAAACATTCTTACAGCTTTCTTGTTGTTTCATTCCAAAAATACTTCTGATACATCTCTTTTGCAGCACCATAATCCTGTGTATACCAGTGGAAGCTCCCCAAAAAATTACGCCATATCGCAACCTTGACTGAATGTAGGCATGGTAAGCCGTTAATGCAGCATCCACACCAACATTTTCAGATATTATTCGCAGAGCATAGCAGTACCGAGAGACACTCACTGCAACACTCCCGATGTGCACCTTCCAGTCCAACCGCCCGTCAATATGCAAACCCAAAAATAGTATGTTTCCTACTGAGTTTATTTCCTCATTGTTATACTGAAATGATAAGGTATTTTCCGTTCTATTTCCGAAAAGAAGCGTTTGAGTTTTTGATACATTCAACAGGAGGTCATTGGCTGAAAAGTACTCATCCAGAGTGCCCATGGCATTGTACACTTTAGTGAGAAGAGTCTCCTCATTTTCTTCACTAAATATTACCGTTGTGTCGTCTGCATACAAGACAGTGTATTCATTCGAAATATCTGGAAGCTCATTCGTATATATAATATATAGCAGTGGTCCCAGGATCGAGCCCTGTGGCACTCCTCTACAGCCGAACTCTATAACAAAAAAAGCGACGATGATCGCTTTCCACCAAAGAAAATAAAACGGTATGAGAAAAGACGGAACAGTGTATTTCCGTTGCAACACTGTTTATTGACATAACAGCTAACCTCTTTACCGACTGAGAAAACTTGGCGCGGGAAACGCATTCAGAAATTTTTAAAAATTTATGACTGGGTTTCCAGCGCCAAGTCTTCTCAGTCGGTAAAGAGGTTAGCTGTTTTGTCAATAAACAGTGTTGCAATGAAACACACTGTTCCGTCTTTTCTCATACCGTTTATTTTCTTTGGTGGAAAGCGATCATCGTCGCTTTTTTTGTTATAGAAAAGCGACGATGATCGCTTTCCACCAAAGAAAATAAATCGGTATGAGAAAAGACGGAACAGTGTATTTCCGTTGCAACACTGTTTATTGACAAAACAGCTAACCTCTTTACTGACTGAGAAAACTTGGCGCGGAAAACGCATTCAGAAATTTTTAAAAATTTATGACTGGGTTTCCAGCGCCAAGTCTTCTCAGTCGGTAAAGGGGTTAGCTGTTTTGTCAATAAACAGTGTTGCAACGGAAATACACTGTTCCGTCTTTTCTCATACCGTTTTATTTTCTTTGGTGGAAAGCGATCATCGTCGCTTTTTTTGTTATAGAGTTCGGCTGCAGCAGCCGATCTCTATAACAAAAAAGCGACGACGATCGCTTTCCACCAAAAAAAATAAAAGGGTATGAGAAGAGACGGAACAGTGTATTTCCGTCGCAACACTGTTTATTGCAAAACAGCTAACCTCTTTACCGACTGAGAAAACTTGGCGCGGGAAACCCTTTCAGAAATTTTTAAAAATATATTGAAGGTAACACTGAAGCAACGCACAAAAAAATAGTGTTGATCTCAAAATTTGCTTGTGTTCTAGAGACCTACTATAACGTTCGACTTATTCATAGAAATCTACATAACAGGGATAATTAGCAAGTAGTTTGACTCACCCGATAAAACAATTTCCCCAAGTTAAGAGAAAAATATGTAATGTTTATTTTTGTCAATGTTTTTACTACTTATACCTGTTATTCTGTAACATACAATGAGTAATACATTTAAAAGGCCTTTAGAACTCATTAAGAATTTCGAGAACCACTAAATTTCAGTATGATGCTTAAAGCATTACCTGACATTTAATTTAGAATCTCTTCAGCTTAACATTTTGAACGATGTTTCAACACCAATTATTACATTTTAACGTTAATTAAACCTATGACTTAATTGAAATCTTGAGCTATAACATGTTTCTCAAAATTTTTAATACAGTAGTATATTTAATTGACGTTTAGGCAGCGACATCAACACGAGTGCTTATAATTGCTTTAATTCTTGATCAAATTGTCTATGCAACTGAACTAAGACTCTTTAAATGAAGGAAGGGCAAATAAAATCCAAAAGTTATAAAAAAGTAAAATTTATTTAAATCATTAATAATTAATAAAGTTAAAATTCGAAATCGTAAACAAAAATCCAATTGGATAATAATAAATGCCTTTATTTTTGGTAACAATTAACTACATACATACATTTTCTTTTCGATAAGTACCAAATATTAATATTATATCTATACGAGTACCTACATATTTGAGTAGCCTAAATAAGAATAATAAGAAACCTAAATAAGAAACAACTTTTTCAACAATGGATGTTAAGTGACTTTGTTAGTGTTATACAGAAAATTAATAATTAGGCATAAATATACAACTAAGAAGTTAACCAACATGCTGTTAACTTCAATATTTATTATGTAACATGCCATCAACTCCAGGGTGTACCAAAGTTACTGTCATCATCGGGTTTCTATGGTATAAGGTCGCATCAGATGTGTCAAAATATTTGGCATCATACATCACGTTAGGTAAATACTCTCAATCAGCTAGGTCATTTCTCTAAATCAGGTAGGTCATTTCTGAAAATCAGATAGGTAATGTCTCAAAATCAGGTGATAATGTCTCAAAACCTGATAAAATCTCAAATTCGTGTATTATGTCATCATCAGGTACTGTATTATGGTCGGTAGCTGTCCCATCGAACGGTAAATTATTAATGGCTATGTGTGTCTCTACGTCATTGTCAGTATTTTCTTTCTCATGACATAATTTTTGCCTCTTATATCTACCCCCTTTTTTGTAATGCCCTTTTGAAAATTCGGGACACTTTTTTCTATCTTTGCAATATTTAAATATAGACAACCGTAAGCACTTATTTATTAGTTCGTGGTATACCTCAGAATTGTCAGTACAAAATATAGAAGACTGAAAAGCTGACTATAGCTACATTTAATCTTGTCCTCTAGATGATGTTCATGTCCTCGAGTTTTAAGAAATGATTCAACCATTTTATAGATATTTTCACCCATATCTATCAAGTTTTTACTGGCATATATTTCAGTCGGTTTTTATTTCATACTCCTTACTGAACAAATAAGCTTTTCATTTTGAATTTCCGAAGCAAAAATTTTGTCTTTCCGAATGGAACATACAGGGTCTCAACTAAAAATATTTGAATATTATAATCTTACTTGTACCCTTAAAATATCAATTACATTTTATCAGTTTTTAAATAATTGTATGTTAAGAAATGTTTCAAATAATTTGGTGCCCCACTTGTCTACAAGTTTATTGACCACTACTAACATTCCACTTGTATAATCAATAAGGATTGTGATAATGGGGCTAATATTTGTTTTTTTCATACTCAGTTGCTGTCATTTTTAACGTTTTGTACCTTAAATATACAGAGAACGTTTAAGTAGGTTTTTAGAACACAATGCAAATTTTGAGATCAACACTATTTTTTTGTGCGTTGCTTCAGCGTTACCTTCAATAAATTTTTAAAAATTTCTGAATGGGTTTCCCGCGCCAAGTTTTCTCAGTCGGTAAAGAGGTTAGCTGCTTTGCAATAAACAGTGTTGCGACGGAAATACACTGTTCCGTCTCTTCTCATACCCTTTTATTTTCTTTGGTGGAAAGCGATCATCGTCGCTTTTTTGTTATAGAGTTCGGCTGCAGAGTACTTTTTCAGATTTGAGCAGTTCACCACTCTCACTACACTCGACCACACACTGTCTGCGATCTTTTAAATATGACCGTATTAAGCTTAAAGCAACTCCTCTGACTCCATACACCTCAAGCTTCTCACACAACAAATCATGATTCACACTGTCGAAGGCTTTAGAAAGGTCCATACACATTGCCATTGTTTGTTTCTTGTTATTTAGAGAATTTAATACTTTTGTTATTGCCTGATAGATTGCTCGCACTGTTGATTTGCCCTTTCTAAAGCCATTCTGCTTATCAGTTATTACCGAACACTCCTCAAAAAATGCAATAAATCTGTTGAGCATCACGTTTTCAAAAACTTTACTAATGTTTGGTAGTAGAGATATGGGCCGGTAATTCTTTTCATCGTCTTTCTTCCCCTTCTTGTAAAAAGCCTTGACATGTGCAGTTTTCAGTAGATTTGGGAAAACCCCTGTTACAAAAGACAAATTAACAATATGTGAAATAGGACCGGATATTATTTCAGATACATGTTTCAGCACAGACACAGGAATCTCATCCTCGCCCACGGACTTTGTATTTTTAAAGTCTTTATAATATTAATGATTTCTGACGGATTTGTGGGAATAAGGAAAATTGACTTTTCTATTCGATTTTTAATAAAACATTGATTTGTGCCAGGATGGAGTGAGGGACAAGCATTTATAAAATAGTTATTTAAGTTGCTTAGTATATTTGCCCGGTCATGAAATTTTTCAGAAAAGTTATCAAATACACTTTTGTTTTTGTTGCTTCGTCTTGTGATATTTTTTACCAAAATTAAGGAACAGTGTTGTTCCAGAGTATACTTTTGTACCAAATTTGGCACATTTTAGAAAACGTTGGTACTGTGATACCCCTTTCAACTTTTTGACACACTATTCTGCCAGTAAAATTAATTCTGTTAAACAAAATAAGCTTGTCAACATCCCATATTTAGTGTATATCACGATCCACTTACAACGGTATGATACGCTATGACGTCACTTAGAAGGGAAAAGCCTAAATTGACTCGACGCTTGCACCCCTTGTACATAAGTACAGGACAGTTTATTGTCGGGTAGTGTGTTGAGTTGACGTAAAGCGTCTAGACAATTTAAGAGGTTCCTTCGAAGTGACGTCATAACGTAGCATACCGTTGTAAGTGTACCGTGGTGTATATTATTATTAATCAATTATTAAAAAATGATGTTATCGAATTTTTCATGAAATTATTAAACTGTCATTATAATTAGTTGGTACAATGTTACCCAATTTGGTACACAAACCTAAAGGTACAAAAATTTCAAGCCACGGAACAACAGTGGTAAGCAAACCCATGCTTTTATTTATATCATGAGCAAACCGTTTTATGGTATTGCTATTATATATTTTTTGGTATTCGTATTCGTTGCCTTCATGGGTGAAATTTGAATTGAATAAGTGGAAACACGACCGTTACGCCATTAGTAGTCCATCGTACCACTAGGTGGCACTGTAGGATAATTCTTCTGCAACGATCATTTCACTCGTTCTTTGAACTTTAAGACAGCTGACGTAAACGTTTGTCAAATTTCGCCGCGGTCTGTGACAGGTCGATCCAATAATTATTTTATAGTTTTAAACAATTTCATTCCCTATTTTTTGAATTCATTTATAACATAGAAACTGTTGCAAATTTTAGGATGGTTTTGTGAAGTGAAGTGAAAGTGTATGTTTTGTTTTAATAATAAAATGCGTTTAAAGGTAAAAAAGGCAATTTTTTGCATGTCAAGGTACAAAAGTGAAAAATAATGATATTATTTATAATGGATTTTGAACAACGTGATGTGATTAGATTTTACTTGAAACTAAACAAAAAGGTTTTCCCGGAAGCATCCTGTAATTCTAATTGCTCCATCATGTTCAGCAGGACAAAATTCACAAGAAATATCATTCTTGTAGCCTGCCTTGATAGACACAAAAGAGCCTTTTTTAATATTGTTCTTTTTGTTTGTTCTTTAAAAATTTTGCTTTTGTTTAAACAGCATATTTAATACCTGTTTTAAATAATGCTGGGTTGCAGTGCAGGCAGAGAAATTACTTAGCCTCAACTCAATGTTGTCTGTTAATTTTTTAAATTTTTCTTCCATGCACTCCCTAATTTTTTTATAAATCCTGATAGACTATGTTTTTAATGCCCGTTTTACATTTGTGTAGTTATCAGGCGCGGCCCATGGAATTTCAAAAATTCATATCTCTGTTGCTACTTATGGGACCCATACCAAATTCAGGTTTTTTAATAGTGAGCCTACTAGGAATGTTTTGGTACAGAAAAAAAATATTTTGCAATTTGCGAAAAAAAGTTGATTTTTTGAATTGACCCACCTGGGTAAAAAATTAACACGCTTAGATATTTTCTTTATTATTTTTTCTAAACAAATTTTACATCATTTTGTCGACAATTCTTAAATTTTAAGAGAAAAAAATGTGTTAGTAGAAAGTTATAGTCATTTGAATTTTTTCAACCGAAAAATAATTTAAATTTTCGGTTGCAAAAAATTCAAATGACTATAACTTTCTACTAACACATTTTTTTCTCTTAAAATTTAAGAATTGTCGACAAAATGATGTAAAATTTGTTTAGAAAAAATAATAAATAAAATATCTAGGCGTGTTAATTTTTTACCCAGGTGGGTCAATTCAAAAAATCAACTTTTTTTCGCAAATTGCAAAATATTTTTTTCTTTACCAAAACATTCCTAGTAGGCTCACTATTAAAAAATCTGAATTTGGTATGGGTCCCATAAGTAGCAACAGAGAATGCAACTTTGAAATTTCACGGGCCGCGCCTGGTAGATATCCATTCCTTCATGAATTTCAGCATGAAGTCGTAAAAAAATGGGGATTATCTTTCAAGCTCAAGAGTTACCGGTATTTAGTAAAAAATATAGTCTCAACTTTATGAAAATTTACACATTGAGGTACATGGAAAACTACTCGTATATAAAAGAAACATATCAAATTTATTAGCATTTTGGGCTATTATTTTAATAACAATGTGACAACAATAACTGTTTGGTAAATAAAGGCGACATGTACATACTTTGTAGTTTTATTATATAATTTATATTTTACATATTATACTGTGTAGGGTTTATAAGTACCAGTATTTGATTGTTAAAGACTAGTATTGTTTTTTAGTTTTTTTATAGGTAATTTCCTCTAAAATATAATTTAATCGATAAAATCGTCAATTTATAGCTGGTTTTACTGAATACATAACATTTTATTGTGTAATGCGAAAACAAAAACAATAAATCGTCTTTAAAACAATCAAATTCCAGCTTAAAAATAAATTAATGTATTAAACATACCACCTTTAAACTAACCGCCACGAGAAAACGAGCTAGAGCGACATCTGGTGGTACGATACGTACTATTTTAGTGATTTTTATTCAAATTTCGTGTTTCCATTTTTTACTCAGGAGTTACCATTCCTAACTTCTTATATATTTTGTGGTTGCCTTTTATTCCCCCTTAAACCTTTTTCTATGCTATTTATGCCTTTTATTAACAACAGCAAGGCTTGTTTTTTGTATTTATTATTGGTCTTCGTTGCACAGAAAAATAAAGGGTTTGGTGAGGTTTATTCTTTAGTGTGGGTGGAGGTGTGGTTTGAACGAATATGAAGTTGTCTTTCTCTCTGTTTTTATTAATATTATTAGTAATATTCCTTTCAGGTGTCTGACGCCCCGGAGCGACTCGCCCCGGAGTCACTCGACACCGTTCCGAAAGTAGAGAAGAGCGATATTTCACGAACTGATATTTTTTCACTGATATCTAAAAATCACAAGTAACAGTTGCTACCAGAGTCCGTGTAAAAGCGTGACGTGAAAAGTGATATCTGTCCATAAGGTTGATTTTGCGTATGTCACCGTGAAGAATATATGGGCTGCAAGGGATATCGTGCCTTACGTTCGTTTAACGTTTTAAATGCATATCGAGAGTCGCGTGTCACGGATTTACGGGACCTTATTTTTAGTATTTGATATTCGTGAAATGTGATATCGGTGGTGCCAGTGGTCACTGACATTGTATATCAATTTGTGGATTAGATATAGAATAAAAGAATTGGGGTTGGAGATTGGGCGTATATTTTTTTCATTTCGTTTTTTGGTTGCTGTTACACGATGTCTAGTGTTATTAAAAAAAGAAAGAGAAGTTGTTTATGGAATGTTTTTGAAATTGATAATGAAAAAAATAGTATTGCAAAATGTAAATATATGTCAAGCAAAACTGTCTTTTTAAATTATAAGCACCCTACAATTTCGCTTACATTGGACGATCGTAATAATTTGGTAAGTTTGTTATATGATTATTACTTAAACTTATTTTAAGCGATCAAAAATATGTTTTTGATTATTCTTTTTTTTTTCTACAGAATACTTTAGAATAGGTACCCATTTATTTTTTTAGGAAAACGCTACCAGCTTAGATATTAGGCAAGAATGTTTATTTTAGTTTGAACAAACCGATGTGTTTGTTCGGTTTGTTTTGTTTGTGTACCAGCGAATTTACTACCCACTTTGTTGTTTTTATAAATTTAATAAGTTAATTTGATTATAAATTTGATATATTGTTGTTTTATTTCCGTGCATGACATGCACAGCGCTGAGCACAGGTGCAGATAGCTACTGAACCGGAAAACCGTTCCAAAATTATTGTTAAAGTAGTATAAGTGATATGATATATCGCAATTCACGATATTTTGTTGAAGCTGTTCGCAAATTGTTACCTACTCGAAAGTCGTGATCACGTCACGCTTTTAAATCACTGATATCAAAAAGTAACGATATCAGATATCATAGATATTAAAAAATCACGATATCGCTCATCTCTATCCGAAAGGAACAATTGACAAGTTTGACATTAAGCTCAAGTCATAAGTAATGCACGAGAGGGCAGGGGGGATAGGGCTCGAACGGTTGATGCCCTAGTTGAATGGAACAACTGTGTGCTGCTCTGGAGCTGTACGGGAGTTCCTCCTTGGGGTGAAAGGAAGACACCTATTTCGATCTACCATAAAAATAAAATCAGAGCCAGAGCCAGGGCTGCCAATTTGTGAGTAATTCCTCACATTTGTGAGTAATTTGCTGGTCTGTGAGCAATTTTGTGAGTAAGTGGCAATTGTGAGTAATCGAGAGATCAGCGTATATTCACGTAGTATATTCTTGGTAGTTATGCAGATTTCAAATCTGACAATTTATTAAAAATTTAATTTTAAAAATCTAAATTTAGGCATAATTTTAGGCGCTCTAGCAGTAATTACAATTTTGCAGTTTTTAGATTTGCACTGCTTTTAGCGACCTCTCTTGCTTAGCCAATATAAAAATATAAGAGGATAAGTAAGGTAGCTAGTGATTCGTCTGTTTGATACTGCAACTTGCAACACTAGGTGTCGCAGCGTCTCGGGTATTCCCCTCCTGTGTGATTTACATAAAACATATTCCTGTCAAAATGGTGAAAGCACTCCTACTATAGCTTTCTTCCGAGTTGGCAACCCTAGCAACACGCAACACCAGTAGACAGTAGTAAAATAAAAACAAAAGCGCCATCAGTTGACACTTATTAGTATTAACAAATATACCTACGGTGTTTTACGGTTTATACAAAAAAATGGTGTCTTGATATTGATATGTTGAAGTTGTGAGTAATCCAGGAAAGTTTTGAGAGTAAATCAGTAAAGGTCAGTTGGCAGCCCTGGCCAGAGCACTTTTAAGGTTATGAAAATCTGTCGGTGGTCGTTAAATTTCAAGTTTAACAATTTTTTGTAATGAATTGGTAAATTATTCAGAGCCGACAAACAAAATTGATACCATGGAACACAATTAGGATAAATAAAACAAGATTGGAATGTCCAAGGAAATGGTCAATGTCATGCTGAACAATTTGATAAAAGAATTAAGTAACAACCGTTAAGTAGGTATGCTGCAATCCAGGATTCATTTACACTTTCTAATTCTGAACAAGATACAGAGCACACAGTTTTACCTATAAAGGAAGATGAAGAAAGTGTAAACTTTGAAAATAGCAACATTTCAATCATAAAAGCAGAACTCATAGAAGATTTTGAGATTGAGAATGTTCCAGTTGATAGTCTCGAAATATTTATAAAAATGATGATATCGAGCTAGAAGCTGAAGTAAAATCACAAATGAAAGGGGGAAACAAGCTTAAAAATATAACCTTTGATCGTTCATACTGTATAGTATTTGATACAGATCAGTACTTATAAGTACGTATCAGTATGCGTGAATTACTAAAAATAAGTATTGGTAATTATTCAGATTAGCGTAAACAGCGAATTTTTGCATGAAACTTTGCACAGACCCTAATTTTGGGTCGAAGAACACGAATCCGAAGTCAGTTTTTGGCGGTCTCGAAAAAAAAAAAATTTTTTTTCTCACCCAACCTGAGCAAAAAGGTGGTCAGGTTTGCTCAGTTTTGATATAGATATATATGTATCTATATCAATCAAAACTGAGCAAACCTGACCACCTTTTTGCTCACCCAACAAATTTAACGAAATTCATTGAAAAAGCTAACCTAAAAGTTTAAAAATTTTTTTATGAGTCCGCCAAAAACTGACTTCGAATTCGTGTTCTACGACCCAAAATTAGGGTCTGTGCAAAATTTCATGCAAAAATTCGCTGTTTACGCTAATCTGAATAATTACCAAAATGGTAGTCATGTTTTTTTTGCCAACTGGATATTATTTAGTAGAATGGGTAAGTATCTATGAATAATTGGTATTTTCTTGTTTTTTAGACACGAAGTAAAATTGTCTAACAAAGCCCCACAAATAAAAATTGAAGGTAGTGCAATGTGTGGCACAGTCTTTGAGGAATGGACAGATAAAAATTAAATTAATTTAAATTTAATGGAGAATGTAGACTTTAATGAAGCAAGGTAAGTAGGTATTCCATTAATTTTTGAACCGTACTTACTAGGGACACTAAATCTAACAATGTTTTGGTAAAATTTAATATCAACTATTGATTGTGACAATAAATCAAAAATAAACAAAATCTAAATTGCAAGTAAAGAAAAATACCTAGCACCTAAGTGTAAAAACAGTGTATTTACCTAATGCAGCTAGAAGGTCCTCCAACAATTTCTCTTTACATTTTTCGGTTATTTAACAATACATCAATATCATTTTTTAATATAAGAAAAATAATTTTTTTGTGGTAATTAGGTATTCGGATTAATGCAAACAGCGAATTTTTTCATGAAATTTTGCACAGACCCTAATTTTGGGTCGTAGAACACGAATCCGAAGGCAGTTTTTGGCGGTCTCGTATGGTTTTTCCAAAAAAAAAAATTAACTTTTTCAATGAATTTCTTTAAATTTCGGCACTTTGACTTAAACATATCTATACAAGTCATTACACACTATTTTTCTGAACCATATTTAGGCAAATTTATGTAAAAACACATTTAAAAAACAGAGAAAATATCAAAAACCTGAAAGAAAATAAACACACAGCCCGTGGTACACATTTCTGATGGAAAGACGCATTATTGTTGCCAAATTTACAAATCGTTTTTCCCACAAATTTTAACAGTTTCCAGCCATAAATAAATCCAAAAAAGAGATGGCAATATTAGCATTTTATTTTCCCTAGTAACAGTAATTTAGTTTAGTATTTAGCCAGCAATAGTGACAGACAGACCCAAGCAAACCCAATCAAACCCATGCAAACCCAACCAAACCTGAGCAAAAAGGTGGTCAGGTTTGCTCAGTTTTGATCGATATAGATACATAGATATCTATATCAATGAAAACTGAGCAAACCTGACCACCTTTTTGCTCAGGTTTGCTTGGGTTGGGTAATCACCTTTTTGTTCAGATATGGTTGCATGCATCAGCATGCAGGTGTTGGATTACTGATCAATAGGATTTTGGTTAGGTCTGATGTAGGTTAAAATTTAAAAATGTTGTTGCCTAAGTTGGACAGAATAGTAACTTTAGTTTGTTATGGTTAACTTTTTTATTATTCCTAATTTACAACTTTTTATAAGTAAACCTGGCAACGCCGGACACTTGACAGCTGGGAAAATAATGGCGGCAACTAGCCAGTTAAAATGGAATATTCTATCGAAAAAAGCAATTTTCTTATCTATTTTTGCCTAAATGTGGTGTTTTGTGTGACGAAAAATAATAAAAATTATCAGCCAGATTCTCCAATGCTAGTCCGGTCTAATTTGACAATCAAAAGGTTTAAACTGACAAGTGTAAGAATAAGACAACTAAGTTTTATTCTAGGAACTTATTTCTGAGCTTTTTCGCAAATTTATCAGGAAAAGTACAATTTTATTACGTACTTTCAACAATAATATAACTAAAATCATTACGGCAACTCGTTCCAAGATGAGAATCATTTGGAAACCAAGTACATCGCTGAAATATCACAATAATTCATAAGTTTTTAATGACAAGGACAGGACAAAAACCTGTCAAAATATAACTGATCAACTATAAGATCTTAATTTAAACCAGTACTAAATCTTAAACTTTCTTAGTGAATCTGGACGTATAAGTTTATAGATAGGTATGTTGAAGTGAAAGTGTCGAAACTTGAAGGAATCTATATAAAAACCTAACCTAAAAGTTAAAATTTTTTTTTTGGAAAAACCGTACGAGACCGCCAAAAACTGACTTCGGATTCGTGTTCTACGACCCAAAATTAGGGTCTGTGCAAAATTTCATGAAAAAATTCGCTGTTTGCATTAATCCGAATAATTACCTTTTTTTATATATGAAGAACTATAAAATTTATGTTATAATTTTTGGTTATTTTATTGCAAATTTATTGGCTCATTTACATTAATTTTTTTTGCTCCTGTTTTTTGACAAAACGTGTGACTCTGGTAGCTTGAATTCAAGCTTGTAGAACTACGCTGAAAAACCACTAAACCAAATTATACCTAAGTACCTATATATTTTATACCTACTGAAATTTTTGGCTAATTAATTGACTCCCAAAATGTGTAGACTTAGAAAAAGAAACTGTTAGAAAAAAACGCGGCTTTCCACTTTCATCATAAATATTAAAAAAAGCAAATAGGTAATATTTTAATACAAAATAATAACTTTATAATCTGCGAGTCTATACCACATTTTAGGACTAATTTATTGCTTATTTAAGGTATTACCCCATTTTTAATTTTTTTGTTCCTTATTTAAAAAAAAACTTGTGGCTTTACGGGCTTGAGGTCAAGCTAGCAGTCACTAAGTAAACCAAACACTTTTCTAAATATCTTTGAATTTACTTTGTACCTATACTGAAATCTTTGGCCAATGAATTGCCCCCTAAATATTATGTACAGGGTCTTCCAACGAGGACTGAACAGGGGCTTATTTTTGAGCTTCCTTGTATTTAAAGAAAAATCTAAAATAGCCAATCGATGTACTTTTTCCTGCAGAATTCAAAAATGAAACCAAAAATTTATTTGAACCAGAAACAAAAGAGTTACGCTATGGATAAGGTGTTTTTTAAATGGAACATAGCTTTTTTTATACGATTTTCGGAACGAGTGATTTTTTTTATGTCCGTTCTGATTAAAATATTTAATATTGTGACAGCTATTTTTATTAAATTTTAATGTTTTATCCAGTATAATTTAACTTCAACCTGTTTGAAACATACACTAGATAATAAAGGTAAAATCACCTTGAAATCCTTCAAAGTCAAAATATTATAGTAAATTTGTCAAATTTTTTGACTTTGAAGGATTTCAAGGTGATTTTACCTTTATTACCTAGTGTATGTTTCAAACAGGTTGAAGTTAAATTATACTGGATAAAACATTAAAATTTAATAAAAATAGCTGTCACAATATTAAATATTTTAATCAGAACGGACATAAAAAAAATCACTCGTTCCGAAAATCGTATAAAAAAAGCTATGTTCCATTTAAAAAACACCTTATCCATAGCGTAACTCTTTTGTTTCTGGTTCAAATAAATTTTTGGTTTCATTTTCGAATTCTGCAGGAAAAAGTACATCGATTGGCTATTTTAGATTTTTCTTTAAATACAAGGAAGCTCAAAAATGAGCCCCTGTTCAGTCCTCGTTGGAAGACCCTGTACAGAGACTGAGAAAAAAATAAACTTAAAAAACTCTTTGCACTTTTGGTATATTTAGGAAGACGATTAGGTACTTACAAACGAACTATTAACAGTATAACCTGTCCTCGTTTTTTTTTAAAGATGTGGCTTTGCGGGCTTGAGTTTAAGCTAGCGGAGCCCCGCATTTAAAAAAAAAACACAGCAAAAAAACTTGAAATGTGATCTTGTATGATCATACTATTGTATTTCTTGAAAAAATTCAAATAATCCCTGACGTTCCGTCTGCCTATCAAAAATGATACGGAACCAGTTCTACACTTTGCTCTGTGGCCGATGATTGTTTAAGGGCGATTGACTTAGGACGCGTAACGTTAACCCTTTTGATATCTCTAAAGCATTTGACTCTTTAAATTTTGATTGACTTTTGACTAAGCTGCACTACTATGGATTTAGAGGTGTAATTCACGATTGGTTTCAGAATTATCTAACTCATAGATCTCTTAGAACAATTATTGAGACTTCTTAGTTGGTTTTACCCTCCTCTTTTAGGCCTCTGAGTTCTGGCGTCCCTCAGGGGTCGATCCTTGGTCTGGTGCTCTTTTTGCTCGGCATAGTAGATCTTTGTGATGTTGTAAGGTTTTGCACCCTTCGATTATTGTATGCTGATGATATTTAATTGCTACTTGAATTTGATGTGGGTAATAAACAAGACGCATGCAGTAAGATTAATAGTGATCTAGAACAAATTAGGATGTGAGCAGATAAAAATAGTCTTCTTTTGAATCCTTCAAAATGTGAACATATGGTAGTTGGTACTATTAAGAATAAAAAAAATATTGGTTCATTTGAAATCAAACCAACTGTGTTAAAAATTTGCTCCTTTGTATAGATAGATGATCAATTAAAATTTAACAGCCATGTCAATCAAATCTGCAAAAAGTCTAAGAAAACGTTTTCCATTTAAACATTTAGACATAAACATAAGGAAAACTTTAGCTGTGTCTCTTGTCTTGTCCCACTTTAACTATATGGATGTCACCTAAATATTTATTGAACAAATTAACTCCAAGATGGTGTATTTCTCATAGGGACCTGAGAGACATACTGAGAAGATTTGAGGTGCGTAAGTACCGCACCAGCTTTTTTAGGTCCATCTTTTCGTATCTTGCACCACTCGTAGCCCACAGCCGTCCTGCTAGATAACCTTACTAGCGCGTTAATCTAAAAAATAAAATAAGCCGTGCAATGTTGGATGATACTTCAATACTTCAAATGACTATAACTTTCTACAAACACATCTTTTTCTCTAAAAATTTAAAAATTCTCGCACCGCCGCTGAAAGTAACCCCTAAGAAACGAACCGGGTCGGAGCCTTGCGGTTGGCGAATGTTTCTAAGAGAAAAGAGAAGATGCTGGGTCTTACTGTCATTAACAGAGAGCCTATTGTTTAAGAACCGGCTCTCGATCTTGAAAAGGGACTGTTTATTTTTAGCAGTCACCCTCAGCATCTCCTCATCAACAACCAATCAAGTGGTGTCATCTGCATATAAGATACAACTGGTTTCCACTGAGCATGCTGGTAGGTCGTTAATAAATATAAGGAAACTGATAGTCCAATCCTTGAGGGACTCCACACCGGACAAGTGTGCTTTCAGACATCTGGCCATTGAATGTAACATACTGTTTCCTGCCAAACAGATAGGACCGAATGAGCTAAATACTGTTTATTGTGAAATTATAGGGCCTAAGTTTCTTTAACAGTATGTCATGTGATACACAATCAAAAGCCCTTGTCAGATCATGAAATGAAGCCAGACGGTGCTAGCCCTCCTCAAAGCCCCCAGCCACTCTCCGACACAGGCTTCCCACTGCCTCACTAGTTGATTTGCCCCCCTCCCCCGCCCCTAAATCCGAATTGCTCAGCAGCAAACGGAGTTTCCTTCAAAATATTCCCTTATTTGAATTTTTAGGACTGTTTCATAAATCTTAGCATATCGAGGTACCTATTAAAGAAATGAATTTGTAGTTTGATGGATCCTCTTTTGAATGAAATCAAAATCTGAAAACATCATGAACATTGAGAATTAGGTGTGGATTGAGCCAAAATTATGAGGATTAAAAAATTCTAGCGCGATCAATTGTTATAAACAATTGTTTATTTCCTTATAACTGCTGAACCATTAGTTTTCGACAAAAAATATTTCTCACGATTTCTCACGGACAATTTTTGTCCTTACACTTTTTTGAAAATTTTTAATTTGGCTCAGTCGAAACGCTCCCCACTCAGCTCCGCGCATACGCGAGGTGATACGGCGTTGGTGCGCGGCAGATGGGCGGAGATCGGGCGGCCGAGGTTTGCTCAGGTTAAGTGGAGGGCTGATGGCGCGGAAAATTAATTGTGCAAGTATAGCTTGCACTTCACCGAATTTTTTGTATATCCGGATTACTTTCGCAACCTCGAAACAGTCGGGAAACGAATTGACGGATATTGCTTTGTTGATAAGCTTGGTAATTGGAGGTGTAATAAGGTTTTTTAGAGACACCGATCTTGGAGGTGAAGCTAAAGTGATCTTTGCTGTTCCTATTTTTTAAGTTCTCAATGATGGCCATAATATCATTAATTGTGACTCCATGAAAACTAAAACCTGCGGTGGCACCAGTCATGCAGTCCGTAGACTGTCGATCAGAGGCCGACAAACTGCGAAGTATGCTGCACGATACTTAACCAAAAATGTTGTTAAAGTCACTGACAATCGGTTGAACTGTCAGACAGGGTATTATTAGTCCTGATAATCTTCAACTGGATGATTCATTAATAAAATTATCAGTTGCTTGGGTTTTTACTATGCGGATTTTGATTCTGTATAAACGCCTAAATTTTTTGACATGATCTCTGGTCGCCAACTCAGAATTAGATGCACTAAGCCCCCGGAGAAGCTGAAGCCAGTTTCCTATTTCCCTCGGAAAATCATATCACTTACTGACTGGGAATCTTCTGACAGTTTTCAATATTTTGGTTTTACGTGAACAGCAATAATTGTCGAAAATACCGCCACAATGATTATGACATTCTTGGGATAAGCAAGTAATTTAAATTCAAAGCAATATATTTCAGAATCCTAAAAAATACAAAGATTTTATATTGGATTCATTATTACATTAAAATTGGAATTATTCTTTGATATTTTCTTTTATATTTTACTATGATAAACTTATTATTTAATTTAAAATTAAAATTCATTAACCAAAATACAGATCAGAAGATGTGAAGTCGTTCGTGTAATCCTTCTAAACATTTTTTAAGTAATTTACAGAAAAATTAGCAAATATTGTTTGTTAATAGAATTTATCTAGAAATGTTGATTTAATATAAAACATTGATATTTTATATAAGGTCCCTAGAATGAGGTAAGCTAAAGCAGTTTTTAAACTTATCAGAATTTCTACGTTTAAATTCTATTTAATTATGAATGATAGTTTACCTTTTGTTAAATATTTATAAAAATAATCATCGCTACAAAGAATAGAAAATATATTTAAAATAAAAATTATTCCCTTTGGTCATAGATATGTTTTTTTAAATGAATATTAAAAGTATTTAAATTTTTTATAGATTTAATGGATTTAGGAAGATTATTGTATTGAATATAGCAATTATGACTTATAGCTTTTTTACCTTTAGAAGTTTTAGTTGTGTTGAAATTTAATTTATTCGAGGACCGCGTATGGTAATTATGTATATCTGATCATTTATTATTGTTAAGTTAGTTTTAATTTCATTTTGTAATATTTTATGTCTTTATGTATTAATTTATTTTGTTGTTGAAAAATTAATTCACTAATATTAAATAAGTTAGTATTTCTGTACAATAAATTTGTTTTTATATCATATGGTAATTGATATAATGATTTAATAGCTTTATTTCGTGTTCTTTGTAGTCTTTCTAAATCATTTTTATTTGCTTGTCCCCAAATTGGAGCTAAATATACTAAATTTGACTGAATATAACTAAAATATAATAATTTTTTAATATCAGCATTTAGGTATCGAGAAATTCTTTTAAATAGCCCCGTATATCTACTAATTTTTGAAATTAAATAATCAATATGACCTTTAAAGTTTAAATTTTCATCAATTATTAAGCCAAGATATTTAAATTCTGATATTTTTCTTATTTCTGTAGAGTTAATTTTAATTTTATCAGTTATCCTGTTATTTTTTCTGTCTGTGTCAATAAAATGGCATTTATTTTCATTTATATAAAATTTATTTTTTCGCACCATTCTTCAATTTTAAATAAATCTTCTGTTGTATTTTTGTTATTATTATTATTATTATTATTACTACAATAAAAAATTGCAATATCATCAGCATAAAGTGAGATTCTCCCAGATAGTTTGATATTAATAATATCATTAATATATATTAAAAATAAGATTGGTCCCAATATACTTCCTTGTGGAACACCATACTTAATTATACCATTATTACTTTTAATTCCATCTATGATAGTTATCTGCTGTCTATTTTTAAGGTAATTTTCAAATAATTTTAATGATTTATTCCTTATTCCAATATTATACATTTTTTTTAACAAAATATCATGACTTACAACGTCAAAAGCTTTTCTGAAATCAAGAAATAATCCCTGCCATTTATTTCCTTTGTCATATTCTTTATATAAAAAATCAAAAAGTTCTGCTATAGCAATTTCAGTATTTTTACCTTTAAGGTCGAACTCGCAAAATATCGCGCCCGCTTGATGCGAGGTTCCAATCTTACCGATTTGGAGCTCTCTACACGGATGCTTGTATTCCCCTTACGCCGCTACCCGACAGTAGCGATGATAAAATGTTGCCTCGACAACGCTGATGTCACGTGTTTCAAGGACACCAGCGAGAGTTTTCGCATTACCTATTTAATAAATATACTTCAGATTTTGTAATTTCAGTTAAATTTACCAAATGAATGTTACTCTTTAGCCATGTTAAATTGGCCGATGCGCGGAAAAAATAGTATAAGTCAATTTTTTTAAGAAATGAGTTAAGTGCGCCACATATATTATAACTATGACTAGTTCCTTTGGGCATTTTTTTATCACAATAAAAATAAACAAAAACTACTATATATCTTTTTTCTAATAAAATATTATTAATAAAATATATTGTGTTTGCTCTTTCAGCTGTGCAAAATAGTATAAGTCAATTAAATTATGTGTCAAACAGTCACGAAATCTTTTTTTTTATCACAATAAAATAAACAAGAACTGCTATATTTTATTTTTCAATGATAAAAGGTATTTTTATTATTATTTATTGGTAACACAATATCCGAGGTATATCTTTTCACTGATTTCGCAAACGGTAACAAAGTTTAATCGCGCATAGCTCAAAACTAGAATTTTAGACTTATACTACTTTTCTCGCGCATCAGCCAATTAGTCTGGCTAATTCAGCGGCAGTAGTGATACTAATGATGAAATGGATAGCGCATTCTTCACATGCATTTGATTTTAAGACAAATTTTAGGGTTCGAAATACGACAGTGCTGTTCGTGAATTATGTATGTATACATATTGATCCAAACATGTATACTAGCAACTTCATTGTGCCAATTTTAAAATGAAACTTTGTCGCTAAAAAATCACAATATTGATTAGTAGTAAACGTCAGTATTTAGTCTTACTGAACATATTCATTATCTGTATATTTTAAACTTTTTTAGTGGTTGAGTCAGACTGCACAATAACATCTTGATCATACACAAAATAGGCGATTTCTTGTGTTCTCTTACCTTCAAACACACTGGCGTATACGGTATAATTTAAAATGGATAAACGCGGCACATCTAAGATAAATATACCGTAGTATACTCTTATAATCACCGTTTGTTGCCAGCAATTCTAAAGGATTGTTCTTGTAAACGTTTGATGATTCAAATTCAAATTGCCACTTAATTTACAATAAATTCCTAATAAAATATATACCTCAGTATGAACAATCCATATGCCTTCAATTGGATAAGAAGTCTATAGATTATACATGTAATAAATAAAAACTTTGAAATATGTGCGGTTGTTTTTAATAGAACTAATTTTTTTAAACAACATATAAATAACATCAGAAATGTAAAATAAAAATGAAACCGCCATTTGGCCTAAAAACCTTGACACTGTAAACACAGAACTCGGCGAATATAAAACCTAAATATTTTGATGAACAAAATTTAAACTTCTTTAGTAAATTCGGCTGTTAACATTTAAACTTTTAAAAAGCAAAGTTGATTTAACTTTTGGCTTAACTTAGTGACAAAAATGTTAAAAATATTGAGAGGGTACAGTGTCAAAGGGTCAACAACATGAGTTTACTAGCCTTCCAGCTACCTATAATGCCTATGTTTAAGAAGGTTAGTTTTCATTGTTGGGCAAAACAGAAATAATTGCAGAAATCAAATATTATCTACATTGAACTTATATCGTTCAGTTCATGAATTGTAATTCTTTTAAAACAAACATTTTTTTATAAACAATAATAAAATAAACATATTATACTGGCCAATTTTTCTTATATATAACCTACCATAAGCCTACCTACTGTCAACATTTTAAATTTGTTTTAAAATTTTGGGCAGCATGAATTTTAAATAAAATTCGCTTAATTTGGTTTCAATTATTTCCCAGAAATGTTCGTCTTTTTCTATCTTCTCAACAACCATTCCCAGAGGGGTCCAAACTATAAAATAACAATATCTTCGCCCTGTTATTGCTAGTTGTCCTTGAATTTGATAGTAATAATTATCTTTTCTCTTTAAAATAAATGTTTCATCTTTTTCTTCTAAAAATTTAATTCTGTTCTGGCGTACACCTTCCTCTGGAGTTAAATGAGCACACGAGTAAGGACACTTTATTTCTATTATATCACCATCTTCAGTAACACCATCTGGACTTGACCCCAAGTATGGTCTTTCTTTATAAATAAACAATCCACAGTCAGTAATTTTTTTGTCATATGTCTTTTCAAAGTCCCGCTTTGCTAGTTCCTCATGATCACGTCCCCACTGAATAGCAGTAGACCAAAAATTTTGGGGTGAAGTTAATTTTTGGATTAGTTTTGTGGGGTTTGTGCTGGCTCGTCTTTTGCACACAGTACCAAAATTTGAACTCGTTAAAATCTGAGATCTGAGTTGGATCCATTGAGGGTTAAATGCCTGTCCTCTTGTAGTCATTTCAATTTCCTTAATTTCTTCCTTTGTTTTTTGAAGACTTTTTACAAATTCATCCTTTTTGGCTTCAAAGTCAGAATCAGGTAGGATATTGTCTTCTTCTACTTGGCCATAATCTTTATCTGCTGGTTGTTTTTTTTTCTTAATTCGAACGTATTTCCCTCTTTGTACAAGCCATTTCCTTCGCCTATTCATCTTGTTTAAATATTTGACCGTAAATTTTCCTGTATCTTGAGAATTGTTCCTATACAACAAAGGAATATATTCAACGTTTTTATTAAATTTAATGGCAGCTGCCCGGCATCTGATATCATATCCATCTTTTATTGCAAAATTAATACGCTTGCCGCCAGTAAATTTTACAATAACAGAATTGTATGACTCTGCAGCATTGTTGGTCATGTTTAAGAGAAGACTATAAGTATGCTGAATGAGGCGATTACCACAAACAGAAATATCGTCTAGTAAGCCGCATTCCTCCATATTTTTTATCCAATTCGTTTCATTTTCTTTGGATCCATTACAGAAGTAATCAGAACATCTAGTATGTTCTCCAAAAATGTGAAACGGACAATTTTTAATGTCTTTGACTAAATTGGCAATTTGCTCGTCAAGGGGCTTATCACTTTTCCTATGATAATTTATCGCCGATGAAATTCCTAAACGCATCCTTTCTATGCCATTTTTTAAAACTCTTCGAAGCTCAGGGCTAACCAATTTATTTCGGGAGCTGTTTCTTTTAACGCAAAGTTCCCTTAATTTAGCACAGTAATTCCTTAATAGGTGATTGGTGCACTCTATTTTTCTAACCGTTTGGTTTAAGCCTATTAAGCTTATTGTTAATTATCTGTTTGTATACACTGCTGTCACCATCACCTATTAAGTTTACATATTTTAGGCTGTGCATTTTTGTACTTTCTAAAAAGCCTTCCAGTATTATCTGGGCTTCCATAGAAGTAGAAGAGCCTGTCCAGTTTTTATAACATTTATGGTCACCAGCCTTTTCATTCTTTTTTTTTGCCCTGGCACATATTGGGCAAAATTTATTTTTTGTAGCCATAAACAAAACTTTTCCAGTTTTAGCACCTACTATGCAAGCCTAAAAAATTTTATTGATTAAAGAAATAGTCCATTCTCTCAGTGACTAACTATAGTAAGGAAATGAAAGTCTGTCTAAGCCACCAATATTTTAAATATTAAATTTTAATCTAGGGACATGTTTAGACCTTAGAGAAGTTCATCATCAGCAATGACAAATTGAAGAAATACAGTAAAATAAACTTACTAGCTAAAAGTAATTGGGGATTCAACGAGGGGGAGAAAATCTGAAAGGCTCATGCCAGATTTTCACCCCTTCGTTAAATGAGTGGATCTCCTCAATTATTTTAGCTAGTAAGCTTTTTTTACTGTATTTCTTGAATTTGTCATTGCTGATGATGACCTTTCCTAAGGTAGAAACATGTCCTTAGATTAAAATTTAATAATTAAAGTATTGGTGGCTTAGACAGACTCTCATTTTCTTAAATCTTTTATTGATAACTCTCAATTTTAAGAGTGTATAGGAGTGCTTAAAAGTACTGATACAAATATCTAACAATAAATAAATATACGAAACGTGCTTACAAGTGTAAGCGGTTCTAACTCCAATTAAATTTTGTAAGATACAATTTTTGTGTGCTCTTAACTATATTTATAACTTAAAACATGTCAGAATTAATTAGCAATCTAAGATAAATAAATAAATTTAAAAAAAATTAGCTTAGGATTACAATTACTTACTACACCAGAGGCGGCATCATAATTTACTTTGTATGATCTCTTACACCATGCTCCATCGACAATCACTGAAATTAAGCCATTACCATTAGAATCAACTTCTCCAACTTCTGTCGCAAGCCTTAATTCTTCTTTTCCAGCCTCTTCCATCACTTCTAATAAAGTTTCGTATATGGCGTTTGAAGCCGCACAGTAATTTTTTTGGTATGCCCTATAGGACATTAGCGGTAAATTTAAAATAGCTTGCTGCTCAGCTAACTGAGAATGTCCACAACCTGTTGTTAATGTTGCTAATACTGTCGCATAATTAACAGTAAAATCAGTCTTGGGATCTTCGGTGTATAAAAATTTTACTGAATTACACATTTTGCATTTTAGAGCAAATTTACTTATGACACCAATTTGCTGCTCATTAACAATTTCCATTTCAGAAAAGCCACAGTCAAATGGCTCATGGTTGTTTAATTCTGTTATGGATTTGAAAAAGTAGTTGATATCAACAATTCTGCGACCGTCGAGGTTGAATTTATCTGTTGATCTCGGAAGCGGAATGATTTCAAGATCTGAAAGATATCTACACGAACTAAAAGTTAGAATAAATCTTATGTATACAGAGTCAGTCATAGGAAACGCATTAAACTCCAAGAGTATATTCTACTCGTAAAAATAATATGAGAACTCGGATGTTAACAATTTTTTTTTGGTATTTTTTTAAGTTTCATCAGATATACAGGTCACAATAATAAGCAATGGCCAGGTCTGCATAGGTGATAAGAATCAGTAGGTACACAGCTTTTAACAACTTTTAAAATAAAAACAAATGAAAATCGGAAATGAACATTTCAGTTTTCTAAAATTATTTTTCCGTGTAAAATACACTCCTAGAGTTGGGTGCGTTCCTGCCAACTCAATCTGTATATACTAGTTCAAGGTCATTCCATACTTTTTGAGCTACTATTAGTTAAGTAAAATTCTAATAACGGTGAGACACATTTCTCCTCTGCAAACATAGGCTGTAATAGATACACAGGCAGCGATGTAATTTAATTAATCGTTAGTTTCAAAAGCTTCAAATTAGCCTAATTTTATTCAATTCCGTTAAAAATTAATCCACTTACTCGTCCTCTATGTCTTCATCACTCGACGTATCGTATCTTTTAACATTTTGATTATTCCTGGAAGTTGATGGTTCCATCGGATTTGGAAAAATACATGATCTAAAAATTATTTGTAACATAATTTCTGTTGACCAAAATCTAAAATATTTTTTCTTCTTACGTATTGTTACTTTCCAAGGGTTCTGAAGAATCGTCTTGGTCATTTCCTCTACTGGTAAAAGCCGTCGCACTTGTATTGTTTGTAATGTTATTATTACCGAACCTAAAATTTTTAAAAATAAATACTTCATTAACACTTTTGTCAAAACCAAGTTTGGGTGAAGTTGCGTGTGCTATTTTTGCTTGTTGCTACAAAAGTGCCTATTTTTTAAAAATAATTGCTCAAAATTTTTATTTAGAGCCTTATTTTGTTTTAATCTATTAATAAATTTGCTTCCCAGTATACATACCTACGTACATACTACATACATATATCTGTGGAAAAGTTTCTAATCTTTAAGAATAATTGAACAGAATTTTTATTTATTGACCTATTTTTTTTATTCTGCATGTCACTTCACCCTAATATATCAAAATGTAAACCAGTAACCTTTTTTTCCAGATGCAGTAGAATGTTATAGTTTTTTCCCTCAAATGTTGTACAATTTTCCTTAGTTTTTTTACTTGAAATGTATAAGCTAGTTTCCCCTGTCTGTCCAAAAAAAATCTAAATGTATCTAATCCTATTGTAGCCGCATCCTTTATATGTTTTTTTGCAAATAGAATCCGCCTTTGGAATGTACATAAGGGCAAATTCAAGGACTATATTGTGGAATTTACTGTAAGAATTTTCCGTATTAGTACTAAAGCTCTGTCTTCTTGTTTGATTTATTAAAACTAAATATTCCTATCAATCAATTGTACTCATACATTGCTTTATTTATACTTACCTACTCGAAAAGTCATTATTTATCCCAGGTAATAATTTAAATCTGCCCAATTTTAGATTCCTAAAAGTTGAAGGTAAAATAATCACTAGAACGTAATAATAAAGATGCAACACTCTTACCGGATTCCTACTGCTCTTCGGCTCTTGGCCTTAGGCATTGTTATTATTAACACGAATCACCAAATTTTCTCGAACTAGTTTTTATTCACTGATAGTAAAGTACACACAAGAAATGATAACTAACTATAATATGAATAACACAATAGTCAATCAATCACATCACATAAACTGCTCTGCAAAAACTGCACAACAAAAACCGGTTCGCATGCACTTGGCACGCAGGCACGCGTCATGATCCAACACGACGACGGCTCAGCCGCTGTCTCGGATTTCGCGACAGGCCCCCTTGCTCCGCGTCCGCAAATCCGAGAGAAATGGAGATATGTTTTGGATGGGATCTTGAAAACCACATATCTATGTTATTTTTCAATCTAATGCAAAAATTTCATAAACCAATTATTTATAATTTTTCATTCCACGTCGATTGATCGTTTTAGAAAATCGATATTTTGATTTTATAAATTTAAAAAAATCAATTTTGCCAAAAATAAAATACAAACGTGCAAAAAATCAAAAAAGTAAAACGATCAAGTTGTCGGCATACCGATTTCCTACATTTCAAAAAAAACAACAAATTTATCGGACTAAAAATAACGAAAAAATATGGGTTTGTTTCAAACGGTAATTTTAGAAGAGCGGTAGTTTGCCCTTAAGGAATCCGTATTGATGAGCACTTATAAAATTTATATTATTTAAAAAAGATATTAATCTTTTATATAAAATTTTTTCATATATTTTTGATAGAGCTGAAAGAATTGAAATCGGCCTATAATTATTTACATCACTTTTGTTACCATCCTTAAATACTGGAGTAATTTTTGCTATTTTTAATACAGATGGGAATGAGTAATCTTTAATACACTTATTTATTATTTTACTAATATATGGCGATATTATATTCTTAATAATTTTTAAATGATTTGTTTTTATACCATCAATTCCGGGTGATGAATCGGACTTTAAATTGCTAATAATTTCAAGAACTTCATCTTCATTAGTTTTTTTAATGTATATATACGAATTTTGATTTTCATGTAAATTTATTTAACAGTCTAAATTTTTTTGTTTGTTATATTTTGAGATTATTTTTTCACCTATATTTGTAAAGTGTTCATTAAACATATTAGCTTGATTTAATTTATCTGTTATTTTATATCCATATTCATTAATTAAAGTTATATTACTTTTATTTTTTTTTGAATTTGTCAAATTTTTAATAAGATTCCAAATTTTTTTACTGTTTGCTTCAGTTTTTTTAAATTTATTTTCATAAAATTGTTTTTTGTTGAAATTTAGCGTATTTCTTATTTTCCTTTTTATTTCAAATAATTTATTTTTTATATTATTATTGGATGGATACTTTTTTGAGATTTTATATAATTTATTCCGTTCAGAAATTAACTCAGACAATTCTTTAGTAAACCAGCCTTCTTTTATTTTATTACAAAATTTTTGAGTTTTTTTAATGGTATTATTTGTGATTTCATTATAAATAATTTCATTAAGGATTTCAAATGACAAATCTGCCTCGTCTAAATTAATTAGTTTATTACTGATATTAATTTTTACATTATTGAAGTTAATATTTGTTATTTCATACTTTTGCATACAGTTTGATAACTTTTTAAAAAAATGTGGTATCTTAAAATTAATTATTTTATGATCAGAAAAAAGATAGTCTTCAAGAATAATTTTAATATTTTCAATACTATCACTTATTACATGATCTATAATTGATTTTGAATTTTTTAGTGTATCTATTCTTGTAGGCTGGTTTAAATCGTTCAAGATAGAGAAATTATTACTTAATAGCATATTATTGTAAGCCTGCAAACTATTATTACTAGATAATAAATTTAAATTTAAATCACCTACAATAAGAAGGCTTTTATAATTATGTAATATTGAATCAAAAAAAGTTATAAATTTGGAAATATCAGTTGAAGGCGGCCTATATAAAACTCCAAAATTGAAGTTTTTATTAGTAATGTTTATAATTAATATTTGATTTTTATCTACGGTTTCTGATATTTTGACATTGTATTCTATTTGGTTTTTTATATAAATTGCTATACCTCCACCTCTAAAATCCCGAGAATTGTTTACCATAGCATATCCTTTTATAAAAAAATTATCTTTTTCATTATGACTTATCCAAGTTTCTGTCAAAAATAGAATATCTATATTTCTCTCCTTCACTAACAACTCCACATCATCAATCTTATTGCGTAAACTACGAATATTAATATAAAGGATATTTAAATCCATCAATAATTAAATGTATAAAATTATGTTGAAATTATAGTAAATAAATTAAAATAATTAAAAAAAAAAATAATCTTAATAAAACGAAAATATAAATCAAAATACCAAGAATTTACAATATATTATTTAAATCATCTTCGGAATAGATTACTTTTATATCTGATTTTTCATTTTTTCTTAGAAATATTTTTCCATTTCTTGTCCATACAAACTTGAAATTTAGTTTTTTCTTTTTCTGTCTGGCCATTTTAAACAAAGCTTGATTTTTCTGTGTTAAATCTTCATTTAGATATATAATTCCACCATATTTAATTCCAATTTCTTCTGTATAAATAGGTCCATGTTCTTTTCTTTTTTGAAATATTTCATTTTTTGCCTCTTTATTGTTAAATTCTATGACGATTGGACTCATTTCATTGTTATTATTCCTTGGATTTAATCTCTTTATATTTTTTATATTATCGCTTTTAATTTCAGCATTGATACATTTAAAAAAGTTTTTAGTTATTTTCTTTAAATCTTTGTTTTCTTGTTTTTTAATTCCAGATAATATTATATTCTTATTTTTTTCTTCTTGTTCAAGGTTATCTAGTTTTTGCTCCATACAAAATATAATTTTCTTCATTTTATCATTTTCCATTTTTATAGATTTAGAATCATTTACAATTTCACGTAGTTTTCTATTTTCTTCCTTTAAGTGTTCAAATTCTTCATTGATAAATTCCATACTTTCTTTAATTTCCCTTATAAAATTAAAAAGTTTGCTTAATGTTAGGTCATTTTTATAAATTAGTTCTTCTTTTAATTCCTGGCTAATTAAATGTAAGGTCTCTATTTTATCTTCTTCACAAGTTTCATTATCATCATTAAATAACTTACATTTTTCACAAATCCATTGTTTTCCATTTATTTTCGTTTGTTCTTTAAGATAAACATCAAATTCATTTTTTCTTAATTTGCTGCATTTCAAATGGTACCATCTAGCACATTTACTGTTGCACTGTATTGAATATTGGTTTGATTTTATTTTTATATTACAGTGTTTGCAGAGATTATCATTGGATGATCCTGCATCTCTTTTATCTTGTGAAGAAATAATAAAATTATTTATCTTTTCCTTAGTTTTTTGACTTGTTTCAGGATATTTAAGTGGTAAATAGGCATTATCTTCTTGGGCTGGATCATTAGTGGATCTTCTGTTTTGACATTTTCTTCCCATTTTGGTTAATTTATTAATCAAAAAGGATGACACAAATTTCACTGTCAGAGAATTTTAAACTTGTAAAATTTTAAATTCACCAAAATTATTTTAAATGTATCCTTTGGAACCAAACTAAATATTTTTTCAAAAATTGATGGATTTAACTTTGGGAAGATGGTTATAAAATAATTTTATCGTTGCTAAAACTGTAATAAACTGATTGTAAAAAATGATAAAAATTTCAATAAACGTCATATATGGTTGTCAAATTTCTTGACGTAAATGTAATATTACCTAGAAGAATAAAATAATACTAATCTCCCCCGGGCCCCCCCTCCCCCCATGTCATCCCAGTTTTCTTAAACTTGGGCCCATCACTTTCCGAGTCCAATCACTTGCTCACTATTCATTATTTGACCTGATTTTACAACCCATAAAATGATTTTTGTTTTAAATTTTAGTCTTGCTTTGTGGGCTTAGAAACATTTTGTCATGTGTTTCGTCTTGAATACTGAACAACTGATTTTCAAATGTAAGACAATATCTTTGGCACTTCGTATTTTAATTTAATAATTTCTTGTCAGTTGGCGAGTGTTTTAATTTTATTTTTAATAATTCTTTTTCTACCTTATCAATTTTTTTCAAAGTGTAATAAAATTTCACTAGAACTCTATTTTTTAAATTATCTTTGTAAATTAATTTGATATTACTTGTAATTACTTAAATTTTTAAAAATATTTATTTAACTACTTTTAGACCATCTATCTACACTCAGGTGCACAAAAAACGGACACCCTAAAATTTTGTCTTAAGTTTTAGGTTTGATAACTATGTTACCAGGCGCGGCCCGTCCATAAGGTCATTGGGTCAATGACCCACCTAAATTCATTTTCAATGATCCACCTAATAATTTATTTTTTAAAACCAAACTTTTCTTTCAAAAAAGTGCAAGTTCCATGCGAAAACTCCCCAAGAAAGAATCAAGCCAAGCCATTGTCGAAAGATATCCAAGCTTGCTCCGGGCAGGGTCGTATTTTAAATTGGCCTTATAGGTTTATGTGGACGATGTAAATTCATTAAAACTAAGAGAGAAACAGACATACGCGCTTTAGACAATTAAAAAGAGACAAAATTTGTTGCCAGCCCACCAATAATATCGCGCTCCTCCCACTGTGGAATTACACTCGAACCGCCCCATGAAATATACTCTTTTAAAACATTTGGGTTGGACAAAGAAAAACTAATTAGCTACCTAATATGCGCATTGTATTAACGTATTATTAATTAATTTAAGTTGCTCACAAAGAAACTGTAATTTTTGACCGACTACACAAGCGGAGGTTCTCAATTTGACCGGTATCTATGGTTTTTATGTATATTCGCCCATAAATCTCTAACGGATTCACTGATTTCGATCGATTTCGTTTTATTTAGTAGATGAGTTTTCCATTTTAAGGGTGTTTAGCTAAACAAATTATGAGAAACTAAAAAAAAAGTTAATAATATAAAAAAAAATTCGTATGGTGACATTTTTGTTCGTTCTGTTTAGGATGATAGGTGGTTCTGTTAATATGACTTAAATTTAGGTGGCCTGTACAATCTATTTATAAAATCATCATCTGCAAAGAATTTTCCTAAAACGAATTCTTATTGAGATATTTTACAATTTGCGATTTAAATGCATTTTTGCTTACAAATAATCGATATAAAATTGTTAATTTTCCCAAAAATTATACAGTGATTTTTATTTATAGGTACATAAATTTTTTTGTTAATTTACTTATTTTTTTTTTCATAATTTAATATATTAAATTTTTGTTTATTTATTTTCGTTGAACGTTGATGATGTAGGATTATTTTTACAAGCTTCTATTTAAATTCACTTGTTAGTATATATGTTTGTATGTATGTTAGTATGTTTAGGTCAAATATTGCCATCAAAATTTCAACTAGTTTTATTTAAGCTAGAGCTTTGAAATTTTGTACACCTGTATAAGTCCGGTTATAAATTTAACATAATATATTATATTTGTTTCAGTGATAACTTTGACACTACTTTAATAGGATCCACCCACGCGAACTGCTTCCACTTATAAGTAGCATTTAGCATTGCCACAATGAAAAAACTACTTATTTTAGTTTCATTTAAATAATAAAAGCTTGTTTTTAAAAAGTATTTTTTACAAGATTTCATTTTAACCAGTTTGTTTGAGAATTGTTAAATGGTTGTATTTGAAAGATACATTGTAATTATTTTAGATCCCAAGTGCCGGTAGAAACTGAACCAGAGAAAACAGGAAATGATGTCTATCAGGACTGAAAATTAAAAAACGATGACATGGACATCAATGAGGAAGGACTAACTGAAAACGCAATTGAGTAAGTACTTATTTTGCTAATTAGATTTTCTTAAAAAAATTCTTATAAAGTTTAAGTTTCTTATATTGTGTTATTGTATTATTTATAAAATTATCTGTACAACTTGGCATATACAGGGTGTTATGAAATTCACTGCATATATTGAAACCGGTAAATCCTGATTTGAATTCAGATGAAAGAAAAATATTCATAAATGCCGCTTCGCAAAATAAGCTGGTAATCGCCCCAGCGGTACCCGCCAATGGCAAGAAACATGATGCCCAATGAGTTGCCAATTCGATCAATCATTTTTTCAGTGTAACAAGTCAGTATAAGAGATAATGTTATTGTTAGCTTTGTAGTAAATCCCTTTAAAGTACACTTCTTTTGAAAATGTTTAAGATTCACAAATACCAGTATACATACCAAACAACACTGACAACACAGTACAGCCATTAATAACTATTTGTTAGATGTTTACTGGGACGGTTACAATATTGATAAGGATGTTAAATTTTTTTACAATGTGTTGAATTATATTTTTAATATATCATCATCATCATCTGCAGCCTTTTTCAACCATTTCCAATTATGGTGTAGCCTCCCTTATGCTGGTAGGGGTTGTGAAACGTACCTTACCACGCTGTCTCAATGCGGGTTGGTAAGGGGCCAGGGTAGATGCCCGCTGATTTTTTGCCATTTTGCCATTGGACTACAGCACATGGTTTAACGTATATATATATATATATATATATATATATATATATATATATATATATATATATATATATATATATATATATATATATATATATATATATATATATATATAGTAGAAAAATGGAAGATTTCTTGGCCTATAGGTAATATATTAAATGTAAATGCGAAGATTTACTTCTTCGCTAGTGCAGCGAGAAGGCCGTGAATGAAAAATAAAAATAATGAGGACTATTTTTGATTCTGGTCTGGGTGACCTCCTGCTATCGATTTCTGGGCCCTTACCCATCAGCGGGCAGGCTTACACCCAGGGTGGCTGAAGAACAGACCACGTTTTGACCAGAATCAAAGAGAGTCCTTATATCCAAAATGTTCGGAAAGGATGGGTAAGATGTAGTGGCTCGCGCCAACTAGTTCACCCAGTGTTGCTCCAAAAATGTTTGGCTGCTAACACAAAACATACTTGAAAGTATGTCGATGTCGATGTCGAATTTCTCGACGTCGACGGTACAAATGCACTATTGTACAACAATAGTAGAAAAATGGAAGATTTCTTGGCCTATAGGTAACATATTAGATGTAAATGCCAAGATTTACTTCCTCGCTAGTGCAGCAAGAATGCCGTAAATGAAAAATAAAAATAATGAGGACTATTTTTAATTCTGGTCCGCTGATGGGCAAGGGCCCAGAAATCGATAGCAGGAGGTCACCCGGACCAGAATCAAAAATAGTCCTCATTATTTTTATTTTTCATTTACGGCCTTCTTGCTGCACTAGCGAGGAAGTAAATCTTCGCATTTACATTTAATATGTTACCTATAGGCCAAGAAATCTTCCATTTTTCTACTATATATATATATATATATATATATATATATATATATATATATATATATATATATATATATATATATATATATATATATACCGGGTGTCAACGAATCTATTAGACAAGTCATAACTTCTAGAGTACAAGGTATATAAAAATTAGATTTGGTATAGGTAAATGGTATGAAAAGAGGAGAGTTTTCGCATATTTTTTGCTTTCCTGTCACTTCCGGTTTCACCGGAAATGGCTCCGGTTTTGAATTTTTAAATGGAATGCCCTATATATTTTAACATTTTTGGATTTCTGAGACAATTCTGGATTAGAATTTGACATTTTGAAAAGTTTTTACGCCTTCTTGATTTTTTGAGAGCCGCTTTTAATATTGCATCTAGGTGGCCATGATCGCTCGCAAACTAACCAACGGACCTCAGGTGATGTCAGAAAATTACAATCGCAAAGTTTTAGTAAATAGTATGATAGATAGGAATAAGACAAGTTGGAAAAATCACATTTTCCTGTCTAACTATTATTTTTCAAATGGCGACCCTTTTTTGACAAGTACTTTTCGAAAAAAGAATTTTGTGACGAATTTAACGATACTAATTTATTGGCGATTGGACTAAAAATAAGAACATAAATTAAATACCTACCTATTGCTAGGCAGAATACTGGATAATAATTTATTTACTTTTGTGAAGTGTGCCATGGATAGCCATGGTGCATAATATTTTCTAGTTATTTTTATCTAGTCTTCTGTGAAAAACAAAATTCTCACTTAATTAATAACAACGACATTATGCTTTATGGGCAGATAGTGAAAGTTTTTTAGTTTTCGTTAAATTTCAGTTAAATTTTTCATCAAAATAATGTATACTCAAAGTGAAAAAGTTGATATGTTGTTAATATTTGGAGAATGTCAGAGAAATTCAAGAAATGCTGCTGAGTTGTATGCTCAAAGATATCCCAATCGGCATCATCCAGGTCATCAGTATTTTCTGTATGTTGAGAAGTGGTTAAGGCAAGAAAGAAATCGAGAGGCAGAACAGAGGTTTATCATAAATGAAGAGACTGAGATTAACGTTCTTGCTATGGTTGAGGTTGATAAAACGGCTTCTTTAAGAGAAATTAGTCAAGAACTGCAGATAAGTCATGAATCAACAAGAAAAATATTGAAAAAGCACGGATATCGATCATTCAAATATCAGTTACATCAACATTTGTATCCTGACGATGGCGATAGACGGGTAGTGTTTTGTGATTGGCTGCTTCAAAATCATAGAATTAACCCCAATTTTATCAATTTTATTCTGTTTTCCGACGAATCCCGATTTACAAATAATGGTATGTTCAATAAGCAAAATACTCGTTACTGGGCCACACAAAATCAACATAAAATGAGAGAGGGCAATTTTCAAGAAAGGTTTGGGGTTAATGTCTGGGCTGGTATCGTTGGAGACAGAATAATTGGGCCCATATTCTTTCAAGGTCACTTAACAGGGGCTAGATACTTAGGATTTCTACAAAATGAAATCGAGGAACATCTTGAACATCTACCTTTAGAAGATTTACGGCGAATTTACTTCCAACAAGATGGAGCACCGCCTCACAATACCAGAGAAGTTCTTGATTACTTAATAGGGCATTTTAATAATCAAGTTATTGCAACCAATGGTCCAGTACGGTGGCCTCCCCGCTCACCGGATCTCACTGTCCTTGATTTTTTTATTTGGGGATATGTTAAAGAAAGGGTCTACTATCCAACAGCCCCAGCCACTCTTGAAATCTTAGAAGAAAGAATTCTACGGGCATTCAGAAGTATAACGCCTCAAATGTTGCAAAACGCGTTGAGAGAAACAATTGAACGAGCTGATATGTGTCGTGAACACGGAGGAATGCACTTTGAACATTTACTACAGTAAGATTTTTGATAAATTTTAGATAGGTAGTACTTTAATTGAAGCATCATTAAAGTTGTTAGATAATTTTGTTATGTCAATGTGTTAATTTTGTTAATTTTTTTAATCCAGTCGCAAATAAGTTAGTATCGTTAAATTCGTCACAAAATTCTTTTTTCGAAAAGTACTTGTCAAAAAAGGGTCGCCATTTGAAAAATAATAGTTAGACAGGAAAATGTGATTTTTCCAACTTGTCTTATCCCTATCTATCATACTATTTACTAAAACTTTGCGATTGTAATTTTCTGACATCACCTGAGGTCCGTTGGTTAGTTTGCGAGCGATCATGGCCACCTAGATGCAATATTAAAAGCGGCTCTCAAAAAATCAAGAAGGCGTAAAAACTTTTCAAAATGTCAAATTCTAATCCAGAATTGTCTCAGAAATCCAAAAATGTTAAAATATATAGGGTATTCCATTTAAAAATTCAAAACCTGAGCCATTTCCGGTGAAACCGGAAGTGACCGGAATGTGAAAAATATGCGAAAACTCTCCTCTTTTCATACCATTTACCTATACCAAATCTAATTTTTATATACCTTGTGCTCTAGAAGTTATGGCTTGTCTAATAGATTCGTTGACACCCGGTATACATATATATATATATATATATATATATATATATATATATATATATATATATATATATATATATATATATATATATATATATATATATATATATATATATATAAGGGAGAGTAGTCGCGACTGACTAGTTAAGAAAAAATATTCAAAACTGAAGTAGTGGGGATGCAGTCTTTATTGAAGGTGGCCTTAACTAAGGAATAAAACCCTTTTTTGATTTGTCAAGCTTTCGAGAATTTATTTTTCTCTTCTTCAGGACTTCTACAATAAAAAATTAATTTAAGTTAGTAAAATCTAACCTAGTAATCTTCATAATAAAAGAACTCACCAAAGTGGGCAGTTAAATTAAAAACAGGAATCTCCATGCGAAAATGCTGGATTTGTCTCCATTCTTTATCACACCACTACATTCCTCGGGGTGTTATGAGGAAAACCGAACGGAAAAATCCATAGGATAAATCCCGCGCTTTAGCAGGATAGACGCGACAGGAAATTGACATTTGACAGATTATGAAATTATGCCCGACATTCATGCTTAGCAACACTCAGTGAACATTGAGTTCACTGGCAACACTTGGTTAAAAGAAGACAAGTGAATACCGAGGGGTAAGAAGGAGAGAGACAACACTCATTAAGCACTGGCGCATGGTATCGGAAGGTTAGTAAAATGTTCATAGGTTGTTGAGAAGTTATTGAATCAACAATATAATAAGTTGTTGATAAATTGGCGGAGAGTTCCAAAACTATCATAATTTAGTTAATCCTAGTAACACAGGTATAATATGTACAGAAAGGAAAGTTTTAGGCAACGTAATTACACCCTCTCAACCCAGAGCTACTACTCATCAGGGGCTGGATAATCAAGTAAACTGAGATATTTTTCTTTCTCAAGTCTTAATAAGTAACTGTAGACGGTGCTAAGTTCCGATATATCACTTTTTTTATTAAGGCAGTTAGGTTCAAGGTTGATGTGAACCATCTCAAGGAAAAGTCTTTTATAGTATGAATTTTCATTTTCTAAGATCTCAGCACCTTCCCAGTCCATTTGATGATCTTTATCAATAACATGCTCTGCCAAAGCGCAAGAATGTACACCTCGGCGGCAGTCACTTTTGTGGGAAGTAATACGGCCCTTTACATTTCTAGATGTCTGACCTATGTATGATAAGTTACAATTTTTACAGGGGACTCTGTATACAATGCCACATTTTTCATCCCTGCTAAGAGGGGTCTTAGTTCTAGAATAAATCTGAGAAATGGTTTTTATTTGCTTTCTCGCTATTTTTATGTTAGTATGTTTAAAAACATTTATTAATTTTTCTGTTATATTGTCAATATGTGGTAATGAACAATAGAAAGTTGTTCGAGGATTGTTTTCTACTACACTATTGTTTTGTGTGTGAGAATTTGATGGATTAACAGAAATCGGTGTTTGTGATGTTAGGGACATGGGTTGTGATTGCCTTTCAAAAATGTTTTCTGGTATCTTGTACTGAGTGCTGAACAAGAATTTGTTAATAAGGTTTATTGGATAGGAATTCTCCACCAATATGCCCCTCAGTTGGTTTAAAGCTTCTTTTCTGTGTCGGGGGTGAGTGAGTTTAACTCACCTTATAATATATATATATATATATATATATATATATATATATATATATATATATATATATATATATATATATATATATATTATAAGTATATATACAGGGTGGTGCAACCAAGATGGGGTGGAACATTGTGAGTAAACGGTGAGGAATTTCGAAAATTTTTTTATTGGATATTATCGATAGTCAAACACGCTATGTTTTAAAATTATAGCCATGATACAGGGTGGTCCGAAAAACTCGTGGCGAACCAAACTTATATTTTTTTAATGGGACACCCTGTATATAATTATTCCAATTGATTCTCCTGTTCGTTACGATCATTTTGATATAGGGTTTATTGGGTCTAAAATTTATAGTAAGGGAATGGGACGCGGTTAAAGTTGAAAAAATGCTCACAGTTCGGCCATTTTTTATAAAAATTTGAAGCAGGTATGGAAAAACCAAATATTCCATAAAACGTTACATATCCTTGAATACATTAATCGCTTGCAATTTGTTTAAAATTATTCACTGTTATACAGGGTGGTCAAGTTTTGCAAATACGCCCTGGACTCATTTTTTTTTAAATGGAACACCCCATATATTTTATTTTCATGTTAAAGATAACATTAGTAGCTTTCAAAAAATACCATACATGATGCCTTTCTGACCAACAGTTTTTTAGTAAAGTAGCCGTGAAAGCAAGGTTTCTTCATTCTAATACGATTATACTGAATTTACGTTGTTTATTATTAAATATCTAATATTAGGAGGTCATGACACTATGATAAATGAAACAAAAGATTGACGAACTTGTCAAAGCTACTGCCGCATAATCCATTATTTACGTAGGTGGCCCAATAATTATGAGGTAAGAAAACTGAGACCCGAAACTTTTAAATGTTTATTAGAGATATTTTATATATTTTAATTAATATGATGACTAATACCCAGTTAACACACTGGATCCTCGCGACGTCCTACATAAGTCCCATTGTCCCAGGTAGAAACGGACATCCTAGCGATGTTCCAAAAGGCAAACATTGTCCTACATATGTCCCACACTGGAGCATCCCCAGGATGAAAGCACAAACCATTGCTGGGATGGCCCACATATATCCCATTGTCCCAGATAAAATAGTCCCAATAATGACAAACCCTTGGACGTCCCTAGTAATATAGCAATATTCATTTTCAGAAGTAATAAAGAATTCTGTAATTTTCAACTTTGACTGTTTTTTGATTGAGCTCTCTTCTGTTATTGTCATTACAAATTTAAATTTATTCTTAAAATTGATTTTTGGGATACTTGGCTGGATGCTATACTTAAAGCCAGCAATGAACAGAACAGAACAGAATTACTTTTGATTTTGATTGTGCAAGAGAGTGAGCGAGAGATATAAAATTGATGCTGCCTAGAGTAAAAAAAGACAAAAATATATTTGGAAGTTACGAATAAGATGGTCGGGATTTTAAATAACTCTTTTGTTGCTCGGTCTAGCCTTTTCTAATCTGGTATTAGCTCGAGCCATGTTCGGTTTAAATTCTTAATAGGTATGAAACTTGTGCGTGCTTTAAAATGTTAATAGTGATTAAAGTCGATTCGGCAGCAAACCACAATTACTTATTATTTATATTACATAAGTTACAAAATCCTCTAAAACTCTGGTCGCCAAACCATTTGACATTCAATGCATGCAGGAGCATTCAGCGTATGACTCACAGTAGAGTTCGATATAACCCCACTTTTGTGGTTATGTTGTTAGGTCGCTACAAATTACCTGTTGTTCTGTGCCACAAACCAAACCATTTTATCTTCTCTGGTCGCCACTTTTTCGCGGTTTTTTTTACTTTGTGTTTGTGTGGTGCTAACAGTCGAAAGAAAACTTGTTTTTCCATAATATTATTCATTTTACAGTTAAGTATTGGTGTGTAGTGTGTACTACAGACTACAGCAGTAACGTAAGTACACTTTCTTGCCCAGCCCTTTGAAGAAACCAAATAAAATGTCCAAAACTAGACGCTGTCTTCCGACTCGAAGTGTTTTTTATCGAAAAGTAAGCTCTAGGGCTCATGAGATTATGAACAGTGTAACGGGCACAGTGCAAAATGAATCTTTAGATTTAATTTCGAACAACGTTCAATTACATATTGAAATATTTAATCCAGATTTGGATTCTTCAGAAAACATTATTGAAAGCAACACTGAGCCTGAGCCTGAACTTAATGAAAATTCTGTTGCGGTAATTGGTAGTAAAATTATTAGAAATAATGAGCCTTGCAATAATTCCACTAACTTTCCAGATATTTATTTGAGTAATGTTACTGACGTTCAGGGTACAACTAATGATATAAACAGTCAGCTTAGAGGGTGGGCGATTGAAAACAATATCAGCGCTTTGGCATTGCGGAACCTTTTATCTATTTTAAAACCTCACCATAATAGCTTACCTTTAGATCCAAGAACTTTATTAAACACGCCAAGAAAAATTGAAGTAAAATACATCGAGCCTGGATTTTATTATCACATTGGGATTGAAAAAGGTTTATATTTCTTGTTATTAAATTCTTCAAGTACTTCTATAAGTAACGTCTG